>OY986979.1:15246414-16446414 GCA_963920545.1 Lepidium didymum
AGCGTCTTCTTCAACAGTTTGTTGTTGATGCTTATACTATGATTGAATCTAATAGACTCAGATATGCCAAGAAAAATACAACAAAACAAAAGAGTACTAGCATTCAGAATGTTAGGCAAGCAAAGGAACCAGTAAGCACTCATCTTAGTAATCAAGGAAAAGAAATTGCTATTCGAGCTTCTTTTGTCAGTGGTCCTTGCTACATGCAACAAAGCTGTTTTGATGCTATCGATACGTGCAAGCCTTTTGATTTTTATGATTGGTTCATCACGTTCATCTGTAATCCTAAATGGCATGAAATTACTAGATTTGTATAGAAGCGCGGTTTAAAAAGCGATGATAAGCCAGATGTGTTAGAATTTGCAGAACATTAGTGAGAAGATTTGAGATTTGAGAGTATGAGAATGTGAGATTTGGAGATTAGAGATTTAGAGAATGTAGAGAGAGTATGTGAAGAAGAAAGGATTTCTTTCACTTAGAACTTTTACAGATGAGTATACAACATATATATAATGACGCTAGACAAAACCGTACCTATAGAAGCACATATATACTCACACATACAAACAACCCATAAGGTACAAGAATTACCCAAATAAGTAACTTGCTTTTGGTCTTCACTTGAAAGAGGAAAAGAGACATTTCCTCTTTGGTCCAACGGTCATACTTGTCTTAAGAGAGACAAGTGATTTAGTTTAGCAACATATAGTTTTCATTTGGAAATTCCTAAGGCAAAAAAAGTTGTTATCAGATGACAGAAGAGCAATAGTCATATAAGTATGTGACAGTTTTTTGCATATAGGCTTCAAGACACACTGAGAAACATGTTTTGCTTCTTTCTAAGCGTCTTCTCCAACAGTTTGTTGTTGATGCTTATACTATGATTGAATCTAATAGACTCAGATATGCCAAGAAAAATACAACAAAACAAAAGAGTACTAGCATTCAGAATGTTAGGCAAGCAAAGGAACCAGTAAGCACTCATCTTAGTAATCAAGGAAAAGGAATTGCTATTCGAGCTTCTTTTGTTAGTGGTCCTTGCTACATGCAACAAAGCTGTTTTGATGTTATCGATACGTGCAAGCCTTTTGATTTTTATGATTGGTTCATCACGTTCATCTGTAATCCTAAATGGCATGAAATTACTAGATTTGTATAGAAGCGCGGTTTAAAAAGCAATGATAGGCCAGATGTGTTAGAATTTGCAGAACATTAGTGAGAAGATTTGAGATTTGAGAGTATGAGAATGTGAGATTTGGAGATTAGAGATTTAGAGAATGTAGAGAGAGTTAGTGAATAAGAAAGGATTTCTTTCACTTAGAACTTTTACAGATGAGTATACAACATATATATAATGAAGCTAGACAAAACCGTACCTATACAAGCACATATATACTCACACATACAAACAACCCATAAGGTACAAGAATTACCCAAATAAGTAATTTGCTTTTGGTCTTCACTTGAAAGAGGAAAAGAGACATTTCCTCTTTGGTCCAACGGTCACATTTTTCTTAAGAGAAACAAGTGATTTAGTTTAGAAACATACAGTTTTCATTTGGAAGTTCCTAAGGCAAAAAAAGTTGTTATCTGATGACAGAAGAGCAATAGTCATATAAGTATGTGACAGTTTTTTGCATATAGGCTTCAAGACAAACTGAGAAACATGTTTTGCTTCTTTCTAAGCGTCTTCTCCAACAGTTTGTTGTTGATGCTTATACTATGATTGAATCTAATAGACTCAGATATGCCAATAAAAATACAACAAAACAAAAGAGTACTAGCATTCAGAATGTTAGGCAAGCAAAGGAACCAGTAAGCACTCATCTTAGTAATCAAGGAAAAGGAATTGCTATTCGAGCTTCTTTTGTTAGTGGTCCTTGCTACATGCAACAAAGCTGTTTTGATGCTATCGATACGTGCAAGGCTTTTGATTTTTATGATTGGTTCATCATGTTCATCTGAAATCCTAAATGGCATGAAATTACTAGATTTGTATAGAAGCGCGGTTTAAAAAGCGATGATAAGCCAGATGTGTTAGAATTTGCAGAACATTAGTGAGAAGATTTGAGATTTGAGAGTATGAGAATGTGAGATTTGGAGATTAGAGATTTAGAGAATGTAGAGAGAGAGTATGTGAAGAAGAAAGGATTTCTTTCACTTAGAACTTTTACAGATGAGTATACAACATATATATAATGACCCTAGACAAAACCGTACCTATAGAAGCACATATATACTCACACATACAAACAACCCATAAGGTACAAGAATTACCCAAATAAGTAACTTGCTTTTGGTCTTCACTTGAAAGAGGAAAAGAGACATTTCCTCTTTGGTCCAACGGTCACATTTGTCTTAAGAGAGACAAGTGATTTAGTTTAGCAACATATAGTTTTCATTTGGAAATTCCTAAGGCAAAAAAAGTTGTTATCAGATGACAGAAGAGCAATAGTCATATAAGTATGTGACAGTTTTTTGCATATAGGCTTCAAGACACACTGAGAAACATGTTTTGCTTCTTTCTAAGGGTCTTCTCCAACAGTTTGTTGTTGATGCTTATACTATGATTGAATCTAATAGACTCAGATATGCCAAGAAAAATACAACAAAACAAAAGAGTACTAGCATTCAGAATGTTAGGCAAGCAAAGGAACCAGTAAGCACTCATCTTAGTAATCAAGGAAAAGAAATTGCTATTCGAGCTTCTTTTGTCAGTGGTCCTTGCTACATGCAACAAAGCCGTTTTGATGCTATCGATACGTGCAAGCCTTTTGATTTTTATGATTGGTTCATCACGTTCATCTGTAATCCTAAATGGCATGAAATTACTAGATTTGTATAGAAGCGCGGTTTAAAAAGCGATGATAAGCCAGATGTGTTAGAATTTGCAGAACATTAGTGAGAAGATTTGAGATTTGAGAGTATGAGAATGTGAGATTTGGAGATTAGAGATTTAGAGAATGTAGAGAGAGTATGTGAAGAAGAAAGGATTTTTTTCACTTAGAACTTTTACAGATGAGTATACAACATATATATAATGACGCTAGACAAAACCGTACCTATAGAAGCACATATATACTCACACATACAAACAACCCATAAGGTACAAGAATTACCCAAATAAGTAACTTGCTTTTGGTCTTCATTTGAAAGAGGAAAAGAGACATTTCCTCTTTGGTCCGACGGTCATACTTGTCTTAAGAGAGACAAGTGATTTAGTTTAGCAACATATAGTTTTCATTTGGAAATTCCTAAGGCAAAAAAAGTTGTTATCTGATGACAGAAGAGCAATAGTCATATAAGTATGTGACAGTTTTTTGCATATAGGCTTCAAGACACACTGAGAAACATGTTTTGCTTCTTTCTAAGTGTCTTCTCCAACAGTTTGTTGTTGATGCTTATACTATGATTGAATCTAATAGACTCAGATATGCCAAGAAAAATACAACAAAACAAAAGAGTACTAGCATTCAGAATGTTAGGCAAGCAAAGGAACCAGTAAGCACTCATCTTAGTAATCAAGGAAAAGGAATTGCTATTCGAGCTTCTTTTGTTAGTGGTCCTTGCTACATGCAACAAAGCTGTTTTGATGCTATCGATACGTGCAAGGCTTTTGATTTTTATGATTGGTTCATCACGTTCATCTGAAATCCTAAATGGCATGAAATTACTAGATTTGTATAGAAGCGCGGTTTAAAAAGCGATGATAAGCCAGATGTGTTAGAATTTGCAGAACATTAGTGAGAAGATTTGAGATTTGAGAGTATGAGAATGTGAGATTTGGAGATTAGAGATTTAGAGAATGTAGAGAGAGTTAGTGAATAAGAAAGGATTTCTTTCACTTAGAACTTTTACAGATGAGTATACAACATATATATAATGAAGCTAGACAAAACCGTACCTATACAAGCACATATATACTCACACATACAAACAACCCATAAGGTACAAGAATTACCCAAATAAGTAATTTGCTTTTGGTCTTCACTTGAAAGAGGAAAAGAGACATTTCCTCTTTGGTCCAACGGTCACATTTTTCTTAAGAGAGACAAGTGATTTAGTTTAGAAACATACAATTTTCATTTGGAAGTTCCTAAGGCAAAAAAAGTTGTTATCTGATGATAGAAGAGCAATAGTCATATAAGTATGTGACAGTTTTTTGTATATAGGCTTCAAGACACACTGAGAAACATGTTTTGCTTCTTTCTAAGCGTCTTCTTCAACAGTTTGTTGTTGATGCTTATACTATGATTGAATCTAATAGACTCAGATATGCCAAGAAAAATACAACAAAACAAAAGAGTACTAGCATTCAGAATGTTAGGCAAGCAAAGGAACCAGTAAGCACTCATCTTAGTAATCAAGGAAAAGAAATTGCTATTCGAGCTTCTTTTGTCAGTGGTCCTTGCTACATGCAACAAAGCTGTTTTGATGCTATCGATACGTGCAAGGCTTTTGATTTTTATGATTGGTTCATCATGTTCATCTGAAATCCTAAATGGCATGAAATTACTAGATTTGTATAGAAGCGCGGTTTAAAAAGCGATGATAAGCCAGATGTGTTAGAATTTGCAGAACATTAGTGAGAAGATTTGAGATTTGAGAGTATGAGAATGTGAGATTTGGAGATTAGAGATTTAGAGAATGTAGAGAGAGAGTATGTGAAGAAGAAAGGATTTCTTTCACTTAGAACTTTTACAGATGAGTATACAACATATATATAATGAAGCTAGACAAAACCGTACCTATACAAGCACATATATACTCACACATACAAACAACCCATAAGGTACAAGAATTACCCAAATAAGTAACTTGCTTTTGGTCTTCACTTGAAAGAGGAAAAGAGACATTTCCTCTTTGGTCCAACGGTCACATTTGTCTTAAGAGAGACAAGTGATTTAGTTTAGCAACATATAGTTTTCATTTGGAAATTCCTAAGGCAAAAAAAGTTGTTATCAGATGACAGAAGAGCAATAGTCATATAAGTATGTGACAGTTTTTTGCATATAGGCTTCAAGACACACTGAGAAACATGTTTTGCTTCTTTCTAAGGGTCTTCTCCAACAGTTTGTTGTTGATGCTTATACTATGATTGAATCTAATAGACTCAGATATGCCAAGAAAAATACAACAAAACAAAAGAGTACTAGCATTCAGAATGTTAGGCAAGCAAAGGAACCAGTAAGCACTCATCTTAGTAATCAAGGAAAAGAAATTGCTATTCGAGCTTCTTTTGTCAGTGGTCCTTGCTACATGCAACAAAGCCGTTTTGATGCTATCGATACGTGCAAGCCTTTTGATTTTTATGATTGGTTCATCACGTTCATCTGTAATCCTAAATGGCATGAAATTACTAGATTTGTATAGAAGCGCGGTTTAAAAAGCGATGATAAGCCAGATGTGTTAGAATTTGCAGAACATTAGTGAGAAGATTTGAGATTTGAGAGTATGAGAATGTGAGATTTGGAGATTAGAGATTTAGAGAATGTAGAGAGAGAGTATGTGAAGAAGAAAGGATTTCTTTCACTTAGAACTTTTACAGATGAGTATACAACATATATATAATGACGCTAGACAAAACCGTACCTATAGAAGCACATATATACTCACACATACAAACAACCCATAAGGTACAAGAATTACCCAAATAAGTAATTTGCTTTTGGTCTTCACTTGAAAGAGGAAAAGAGACATTTCTTCTTTGGTCCAACGGTCATACTTGTCTTAAGAGAGACAAGTGATTTAGTTTAACAACATATAGTTTTCATTTGGAAATTCCTAAGGCAAAAAAAGTTGTTATCTGATGACAGAAGAGCAATAGTCATATAAGTATGTGACAGTTTTTTGCATATAGGTTTCAAGACACACTGAGAAACATGTTTTGCTTCTTTCTAAGCGTCTTCTCCAACAGTTTGTTGTTGATGCTTATACTATGATTGAATCTAATAGACTCAGATATGCCAAGAAAAATACAACAAAACAAAAGAGTACTAGCATTCAGAATGTTAGGCAAGCAAAGGAACCAGTAAGCACTCATCTTAGTAATCAAGGAAAAGGAATTGCTATTCGAGCTTCTTTTGTTAGTGGTCCTTGCTACATGCAACAAAGCTGTTTTGATGCTATCGATACGTGCAAGCCTTTTGATTTTTATGATTGGTTCATCACGTTCATCTGTAATCTTAAATGGCATGAAATTACTAGATTTGTATAGAAGCGCGATTTAAAAAGCGATGATAGGCCAGATGTGTTAGAATTTGCAGAACATTAGTGAGAAGATTTGAGATTTGAGAGTATGAGAATGTGAGATTTGGAGATTAGAGATTTAGAGAATGTAGAAAGAGTATGTGAAGAAGAAAAGGATTTCTTTCACTTAGAACTTTTACAGATGAGTATACAACATATATATAATGAAGCTAGACAAAACCGTACCTATACAAGCACATATATACTCACACATACAAACAACCCATAAGGTACAAGAATTACCCAAATAAGTAATTTGCTTTTGGTCTTCACTTGAAAGAGGAAAAGAGACATTTCCTCTTTGGTCCAACGGTCACATTTTTCTTAAGAGAAACAAGTGATTTAGTTTAGAAACATACAGTTTTCATTTGGAAGTTCCTAAGGCAAAAAAAGTTGTTATCTGATGACAGAAGAGCAATAGTCATATAAGTATGTGACAGTTTTTTGCATATAGGCTTCAAGACAAACTGAGAAACATGTTTTGCTTCTTTCTAAGCGTCTTCTCCAACAGTTTGTTGTTGATGCTTATACTATGATTGAATCTAATAGACTCAGATAAGCCAATAAAAATACAACAAAACAAAAGAGTACTAGCATTCAGAATGTTAGGCAAGCAAAGGAACCAGTAAGCACTCATCTTAGTAATCAAGGAAAAGGAATTGCTATTCGAGCTTCTTTTGTTAGTGGTCCTTGCTACATGCAACAAAGCTGTTTTGATGCTATCGATACGTGCAAGGCTTTTGATTTTTATGATTGGTTCATCATGTTCATCTGAAATCCTAAATGGCATGAAATTACTAGATTTGTATAGAAGCGCGGTTTAAAAAGCGATGATAAGCCAGATGTGTTAGAATTTGCAGAACATTAGTGAGAAGATTTGAGATTTGAGAGTATGAGAATGTGAGATTTGGAGATTAGAGATTTAGAGAATGTAGAGAGAGAGTATGTGAAGAAGAAAGGATTTCTTTCACTTAGAACTTTTACAGATGAGTATACAACATATATATAATGACCCTAGACAAAACCGTACCTATAGAAGCACATATATACTCACACATACAAACAACCCATAAGGTACAAGAATTACCCAAATAAGTAACTTGCTTTTGGTCTTCACTTGAAAGAGGAAAAGAGACATTTCCTCTTTGGTCCAACGGTCACATTTGTCTTAAGAGAGACAAGTGATTTAGTTTAGCAACATATAGTTTTCATTTGGAAATTCCTAAGGCAAAAAAAGTTGTTATCAGATGACAGAAGAGCAATAGTCATATAAGTATGTGACAGTTTTTTGCATATAGGCTTCAAGACACACTGAGAAACATGTTTTGCTTCTTTCTAAGGGTCTTCTCCAACAGTTTGTTGTTGATGCTTATACTATGATTGAATCTAATAGACTCAGATATGCCAAGAAAAATACAACAAAACAAAAGAGTACTAGCATTCAGAATGTTAGGCAAGCAAAGGAACCAGTAAGCACTCATCTTAGTAATCAAGGAAAAGAAATTGCTATTCGAGCTTCTTTTGTCAGTGGTCCTTGCTACATGCAACAAAGCCGTTTTGATGCTATCGATACGTGCAAGCCTTTTGATTTTTATGATTGGTTCATCACGTTCATCTGTAATCCTAAATGGCATGAAATTACTAGATTTGTATAGAAGCGCGGTTTAAAAAGCGATGATAAGCCAGATGTGTTAGAATTTGCAGAACATTAGTGAGAAGATTTGAGATTTGAGAGTATGAGAATGTGAGATTTGGAGATTAGAGATTTAGAGAATGTAGAGAGAGAGTATGTGAAGAAGAAAGGATTTCTTTCACTTAGAACTTTTACAGATGAGTATACAACATATATATAATGACGCTAGACAAAACCGTACCTATAGAAGCACATATATACTCACACATACAAACAACCCATAAGGTACAAGAATTACCCAAATAAGTAATTTGCTTTTGGTCTTCACTTGAAAGAGGAAAAGAGACATTTCTTCTTTGGTCCAACGGTCATACTTGTCTTAAGAGAGACAAGTGATTTAGTTTAACAACATATAGTTTTCATTTGGAAATTCCTAAGGCGAAAAAAGTTGTTATCTGATGACAGAAGAGCAATAGTCATATAAGTATGTGACAGTTTTTTGCATATAGGCTTCAAGACACACTGAGAAACATGTTTTGCTTCTTTCTAAGCGTCTTCTCCAACAGTTTGTTGTTGATGCTTATACTATGATTGAATCTAATAGACTCAGATATGCCAAGAAAAATACAACAAAACAAAAGAGTACTAGCATTCAGAATGTTAGGCAAGCAAAGGAACCAGTAAGCACTCATCTTAGTAATCAAGGAAAAGGAATTGCTATTCGAGCTTCTTTTGTTAGTGGTCCTTGCTACATGCAACAAAGCTGTTTTGATGCTATCGATACGTGCAAGCCTTTTGATTTTTATGATTGGTTCATCACGTTCATCTGTAATCCTAAATGGCATGAAATTACTAGATTTGTATAGAAGCGCGGTTTAAAAAGCGATGATAAGCCAGATGTGTTAGAATTTGCAGAACATTAGTGAGAAGATTTGAGATTTGAGAGTATGAGAATGTGAGATTTGGAGATTAGAGATTTAGAGAATGTAGAGAGAGAGTATGTGAAGAAGAAAGGATTTCTTTCACTTAGAACTTTTACAGATGAGTATACAACATATATATAATGACCCTAGACAAAACCGTACCTATAGAAGCACATATATACTCACACATACAAACAACCCATAAGGTACAAGAATTACCCAAATAAGTAACTTGCTTTTGGTCTTCACTTGAAAGAGGAAAAGAGACATTTCCTCTTTGGTCCAACGGTCACATTTGTCTTAAGAGAGACAAGTGATTTAGTTTAGCAACATATAGTTTTCATTTGGAAATTCCTAAGGCAAAAAAAGTTGTTATCAGATGACAGAAGAGCAATAGTCATATAAGTATGTGACAGTTTTTTGCATATAGGCTTCAAGACACACTGAGAAACATGTTTTGCTTCTTTCTAAGGGTCTTCTCCAACAGTTTGTTGTTGATGCTTATACTATGATTGAATCTAATAGACTCAGATATGCCAAGAAAAATACAACAAAACAAAAGAGTACTAGCATTCAGAATGTTAGGCAAGCAAAGGAACCAGTAAGCACTCATCTTAGTAATCAAGGAAAAGAAATTGCTATTCGAGCTTCTTTTGTCAGTGGTCCTTGCTACATGCAACAAAGCCGTTTTGATGCTATCGATACGTGCAAGCCTTTTGATTTTTATGATTGGTTCATCACGTTCATCTGTAATCCTAAATGGCATGAAATTACTAGATTTGTATAGAAGCGCGGTTTAAAAAGCGATGATAAGCCAGATGTGTTAGAATTTGCAGAACATTAGTGAGAAGATTTGAGATTTGAGAGTATGAGAATGTGAGATTTGGAGATTAGAGATTTAGAGAATGTAGAGAGAGAGTATGTGAAGAAGAAAGGATTTCTTTCACTTAGAACTTTTACAGATGAGTATACAACATATATATAATGACGCTAGACAAAACCGTACCTATAGAAGCACATATATACTCACACATACAAACAACCCATAAGGTACAAGAATTACCCAAATAAGTAATTTGCTTTTGGTCTTCACTTGAAAGAGGAAAAGAGACATTTCTTCTTTGGTCCAACGGTCATACTTGTCTTAAGAGAGACAAGTGATTTAGTTTAACAACATATAGTTTTCATTTGGAAATTCCTAAGGCGAAAAAAGTTGTTATCTGATGACAGAAGAGCAATAGTCATATAAGTATGTGACAGTTTTTTGCATATAGGCTTCAAGACACACTGAGAAACATGTTTTGCTTCTTTCTAAGCGTCTTCTCCAACAGTTTGTTGTTGATGCTTATACTATGATTGAATCTAATAGACTCAGATATGCCAAGAAAAATACAACAAAACAAAAGAGTACTAGCATTCAGAATGTTAGGCAAGCAAAGGAACCAGTAAGCACTCATCTTAGTAATCAAGGAAAAGGAATTGCTATTCGAGCTTCTTTTGTTAGTGGTCCTTGCTACATGCAACAAAGCTGTTTTGATGCTATCGATACGTGCAAGCCTTTTGATTTTTATGATTGGTTCATCACGTTCATCTGTAATCCTAAATGGCATGAAATTACTAGATTTGTATAGAAGCGCGGTTTAAAAAGCGATGATAAGCCAGATGTGTTAGAATTTGCAGAACATTAGTGAGAAGATTTGAGATTTGAGAGTATGAGAATGTGAGATTTGGAGATTAGAGATTTAGAGAATGTAGAGAGAGAGTATGTGAAGAAGAAAGGATTTCTTTCACTTAGAACTTTTACAGATGAGTATACAACATATATATAATGACCCTAGACAAAACCGTACCTATAGAAGCACATATATACTCACACATACAAACAACCCATAAGGTACAAGAATTACCCAAATAAGTAACTTGCTTTTGGTCTTCACTTGAAAGAGGAAAAGAGACATTTCCTCTTTGGTCCAACGGTCACATTTGTCTTAAGAGAGACAAGTGATTTAGTTTAGCAACATATAGTTTTCATTTGGAAATTCCTAAGGCAAAAAAAGTTGTTATCAGATGACAGAAGAGCAATAGTCATATAAGTATGTGACAGTTTTTTGCATATAGGCTTCAAGACACACTGAGAAACATGTTTTGCTTCTTTCTAAGGGTCTTCTCCAACAGTTTGTTGTTGATGCTTATACTATGATTGAATCTAATAGACTCAGATTAGCCAAGAAAAATACAACAAAACAAAAGAGTACTAGCATTCAGAATGTTAGGCAAGCAAAGGAACCGGGAAGCACTCATCTTAGTAATCAAGGAAAAGGAATTGCTATTCGAGCTTCTTTTGTCAGTGGTCCTTGCTACATGCAACAAAGCTGTTTTGATGCTATCGATACGTGCAAGCCTTTTGATTTTTATGATTGGTTCATCACGTTCATCTGTAATCCTAAATGGCATGAAATTACTAGATTTGTATAGAAGCGCGGTTTAAAAAGCGATGATAGGCTAGATGTGTTAGAATTTGCAGAACATTAGTGAGAAGATTTGAGATTTGAGAGTATGAGAATGTGAGATTTGGAGATTAGAGATTTAGAGAATGTAGAGAGAGTATGTGAAGAAAAAAGGATTTCTTTCACTTAGAACTTTTACAGATGAGTATACAACATATATATAATGAAGCTAGACAAAATTGTACCTATACAAGCACATATATACTCACACATACAAACAACCCATAAGGTACAAGAATTACCCAAATAAGTAACTTGCTTTTGGTCTTCACTTGAAAGAGGAAAAGAAACATTTCCTCTTTGGTCCAACGGTCACATTTGTCTTAAGAGAGACAAGTGATTTAGTTTAGCAACATATAGTTTTCATTTGGAAATTTCTAAGGCAAAAAAAGTTGTTATCAGATGACTAAAGAGCAATAGTCATATAAGTATGTGATAGTTGTTTGCATATAGGCTTCAAGACACACTAAGAAACATGTTTTGCTTCTTTCTAAGTGTCTTCTCCAACAGTTTGTTGTTGATGCTTATACTATGATTGAATCTAATAGACTAAGATATGCCAAGAAAAATCAAACAAAACAAAAGAGTATTAGCATTCAGAATGTTAGGCAAGCAAAGGAACCAGTAAGCACTCATCTTAGTAATCAAGGAAAAGGAATTGCTATTCGAGCTTCCTTTGTTAGTGGTCCTTGCTACATGCAACAAAGCTGTTTTGATGCTATCGATACGTGCAAGCCTTTTGATTTTTATGATTGGTTCATCACGTTCATCTGTAATCCTAAATGGCATGAAATTACTAGATTTGTATAGAAGCGCGGTTTAAAAAGCGATGATAAGCCAGATGTGTTAGAATTTGCAGAACATTAGTGAGATTTGAGATTTGAGAGTATGAGAATGTGAGATTTGGAGATTAGAGATTTAGAGAATGTAGAGAGAGTATGTGAAGAAGAAAGGATTTCTTTCACTTAGAACTTTTACAGATGAGTATACAACATATATATAATGACGCTAGACAAAACCGTACCTATAGAAGCACATATATACTCACACATACAAACAACCCATAAGGTACAAGAATTACCGAAATAAGTAACTTGCTTTTGGTCTTCATTTGAAAGAGGAAAAGAGACATTTCCTCTTTGGTCCAACGGTCATACTTGTCTTAAGAGAGACAAGTGATTTAGTTTAGCAACATATAGTTTTCATTTGGAAATTCCTAAGGCAAAAAAAGTTGTTATCAGATGACAGAAGAGCAATAGTCATGTAAGTATGTGACAGTTTTTTGCATATAGGCTTCAAGACACACTGAGAAACATGTTTTGCTTCTTTCTAAGCGTCTTCTCCAACAGTTTGTTGTTGATGCTTATACTATGATTGAATCTAATAGACTCAGATATGCCAAGAAAAATACAACAAAACAAAAGAGTACTAGCATTCAGAATGTTAGGCAAGCAAAGGAACCAGTAAGCACTCATCTTAGTAATCAAGGAAAAGGAATTGCTATTCGAGCTTCTTTTGTCAGTGGTCCTTGCTACATGCAACAAAGCTGTTTTGATGCTATCGATACGTGCAAGCCTTTTGATTTTTATGATTGGTTCATCACGTTCATCTGTAATCCTAAATGGCATGAAATTACTAGATTTGTATAGAAGCGCGGTTTAAAAAGCGATGATAAGCCAGATGTGTTAGAATTTGCAGAACATTAGTGAGAAGATTTGAGATTTGAGAGTATGAAAATGTGAGATTTGGAGATTAGAGATTTAGAGAATGTAGAGAGAGTATGTGAAGAAGAAAGGATTTCTTTCACTTAGAACTTTTACAGATGAGTATACAACATATATATAATGACGCTAGACAAAACCGTACCTATAGAAGCACATATATACTCACACATACAAACAACCCATAAGGTACAAGAATTACCCAAATAAGTAACTTGCTTTTGGTTTTCACTTGAAAGAGGAAAAGAGACATTTCCTCTTTGGTCCAACGGTCATACTTGTCTTAAGAGAGACAAGTTATTTAGTTTAGCAACATATAGTTTTCATTTGGAAATTCCTAAGGCACAAAAAGTTGTTATCTGATGATAGAAGAGCAATAGTCATATAAGTATGTGACAGTTTTTTGCATATAGGCTACAAGACACACTGAGAAACATATTTTGCTTCTTTCTAAGTGTCTTCTCCAACAGTTTGTTGTTGATGCTTATACTATGATTGAATCTAATAGACTCAGATATGCCAAGAAAAATACAACAAAACAAAAGAGTACTAGCATTCAGAATGTTAGGCAAGCAAAGGAACCAGTAAGCACTCATCTTAGTAATCAAGGAAAAGAAATTGCTATTCGAGCTTCTTTTGTCAGTGGTCCTTGCTACATGCAACAAAGTTGTTTTGATGCTATCGATACGTGCAAGCCTTTTGATTTTTATGATTGGTTCATCACGTTCATCTGTAATCCTAAATGGCATGAAATTACTAGATTTGTATAGAAGCGCGGTTTAAAAAGCGATGATAGGCCAGATGTGTTAGAATTTGCAGAACATTAGTGAGAAGATTTGAGATTTGAGAGTATGAGAATGTGAGATTTGGAGATTAGAGATTTAGAGAATGTAGAGAGAGTATGTGAAGAAGAAAGGATTTCTTTCACTTAGAACTTTTACAGATGAGTATACAACATATATATAATGACGCTAGACAAAACCGTACCTATAGAAGCACATATATACTCACACATACAAACAACCCATAAGGTACAAGAATTACCCAAATAAGTAATTTGCTTTTGGTCTTCACTTGAAAGAGGAAAAGAGACATTTCCTCTTTGGTCCAACGGTCACATTTTTCTTAAGAGAAACAAGTGATTTAGTTTAGAAACATACAGTTTTCATTTGGAAGTTCCTAAGGCAAAAAAAGTTGTTATCTGATGACAGAAGAGCAATAGTCATATAAGTATGTGACAGTTTTTTGCATATAGGCTTCAAGACACACTGAGAAACATGTTTTGCTTCTTTCTAAGCGTCTTCTCCAACAGTTTGTTGTTGATGCTTATACTATGATTGAATCTAATAGACTCAGATATGCCAAGAAAAATACAACAAAACAAAAGAGTACTAGCATTCAGAATGTTAGGCAAGCAAAGGAACCAGTAAGCACTCATCTTAGTAATCAAGGAAAAGGAATTGCTATTCGAGCTTCTTTTGTCAGTGGTCCTTGCTACATGCAACAAAGCTGTTTTGATGCTATCGATACGTGCAAGCCTTTTGATTTTTATGATTGGTTCATCACGTTCATCTGTAATCCTAAATGGCATGAAATTACTAGATTTGTATAGAAGCGCGGTTTAAAAAGCGATGATAAGCCAGATGTGTTAGAATTTGCAGAACATTAGTGAGAAGATTTGAGATTTGAGAGTATGAAAATGTGAGATTTGGAGATTAGAGATTTAGAGAATGTAGAGAGAGAGTATGTGAAGAAGAAAGGATTTCTTTCACTTAGAACTTTTACAGATGAGTATACAACATATATATAATGACGCTAGACAAAACCGTACCTATAGAAGCACATATATACTCACACATACAAACAACCCATAAGGTACAAGAATTACCCAAATAAGTAACTTGCTTTTGGTTTTCACTTGAAAGAGGAAAAGAGACATTTCCTCTTTGGTCCAACGGTCATACTTGTCTTAAGAGAGACAAGTTATTTAGTTTAGCAACATATAGTTTTCATTTGGAAATTCCTAAGGCACAAAAAGTTGTTATCTGATGATAGAAGAGCAATAGTCATATAAGTATGTGACAGTTTTTTGCATATAGGCTACAAGACACACTGAGAAACATATTTTGCTTCTTTCTAAGTGTCTTCTCCAACAGTTTGTTGTTGATGCTTATACTATGATTGAATCTAATAGACTCAGATATGCCAAGAAAAATACAACAAAACAAAAGAGTACTAGCATTCAGAATGTTAGGCAAGCAAAGGAACCAGTAAGCACTCATCTTAGTAATCAAGGAAAAGAAATTGCTATTCGAGCTTCTTTTGTCAGTGGTCCTTGCTACATGCAACAAAGCTGTTTTGATGCTATCGATACGTGCAAGCCTTTTGATTTTTATGATTGGTTCATCACGTTCATCTGTAATCCTAAATGGCATGAAATTACTAGATTTGTATAGAAGCGCGGTTTAAAAAGCGATGATAGGCCAGATGTGTTAGAATTTGCAGAACATTAGTGAGAAGATTTGAGATTTGAGAGTATGAGAATGTGAGATTTGGAGATTAGAGATTTAGAGAATGTAGAGAGAGTATGTGAAGAAGAAAGGATTTCTTTCACTTAGAACTTTTACAGATGAGTATACAACATATATATAATGACGCTAGACAAAACCGTACCTATAGAAGCACATATATACTCACACATACAAACAACCCATAAGGTACAAGAATTACCCAAATAAGTAACTTGCTTTTGGTCTTCACTTGAAAGAGGAAAAGAGACATTTCCTCTTTGGTCCAACGGTCATACTTGTCTTAAGAGAGACAAGTGATTTAGTTTAGCAACATATAGTTTTCATTTGGAAATTCCTAAGGCACAAAAAGTTGTTATCTGATGACAGAAGAGCAATAGTCATGTAAGTATGTGACAGTTTTTTGCATATAGGCTTCAAGACACACTGAGAAACATGTTTTGCTTCTTTCTAAGTGTCTTCTCCAACAGTTTGTTGTTGATGCTTATACTATGATTGAATCTAATAGACTCAGATATGCCAAGAAAAATCAAACAAAACAAAAGAGTACTAGCATTCAGAATGTTAGGCAAGCAAAGGAACCAGTAAGCACTCATCTTAGTAATCAAGGAAAAGAAATTGCTATTCGAGCTTCTTTTGTCAGTGGTCCTTGCTACATGCAACAAAGCTGTTTTGATGCTATCGATACGTGCAAGCCTTTTGATTTTTATGATTGGTTCATCACGTTCATCTGTAATCCTAAATGGCATGAAATTACTAGATTTGTATAGAAGCGCGGTTTAAAAAGCGATGATAAGCCAGATGTGTTAGAATTTGCAGAACATTAGTGAGAAGATTTGAGATTTGAGAGTATGAGAATGTGAGATTTGGAGATTAGAGATTTAGAGAATGTAGAGAGAGTATGTGAAGAAGAAAGGATTTCTTTCACTTAAAACTTTTACAGATGAGTATACAACATATATATAATGACCCTAGACAAAACCGTACCTATAGAAGCACATATATACTCACACATACAAACAACCCATAAGGTACAAGAATTACCCAAATAAGTAACTTGCTTTTGGTCTTCATTTGAAAGAGGAAAAGAGACATTTCCTCTTTGGTCCGACGGTCATACTTGTCTTAAGAGAGACAAGTGATTTAGTTTAGCAACATATAGTTTTCATTTGGAAATTTCTAAGGCACAAAAAGTTGTTATCAGATGACAGAAGAGCAATAGTCATATAAGTATGTGACAGTTTTTTGCATATAGGCTTCAAGACACACTGAGAAACATGTTTTGCTTCTTTCTAAGTGTCTTCTCCAACAGTTTGTTGTTGATGCTTATACTATGATTGAATCTAATAGACTCAGATATGCCAAGAAAAATCAAACAAAACAAAAGAGTACTAGCATTCAGAATGTTAGGCAAGCAAAGGAACCAGTAAGCACTCATCTTAGTAATCAAGGAAAAGGAATTGCTATTCGAGCTTCTTTTGTCAGTGGTCCTTGCTACATGCAACAAAGCTGTTTTGATGCTATCGATACGTGCAAGCCTTTTGATTTTTATGATTGGTTCATCACGTTCATCTGTAATCCTAAATGGCATGAAATTACTAGATTTGTATAGAAGCGCGGTTTAAAAAGCGATGATAAGCCAGATGTGTTAGAATTTGCAGAACATTAGTGAGAAGATTTGAGATTTGAGAGTATGAGAATGTGAGATTTGGAGATTAGAGATTTAGAGAATGTAGAGAGAGAGTATGTGAAGAAGAAAGGATTTCTTTCACTTAGAACTTTTACAGATGAGTATACAACATATATATAATGACGCTAGACAAAACCGTACCTATAGAAGCACATATATACTCACACATACAAACAACCCATAAGGTACAAGAATTACCCAAATAAGTAACTTGCTTTTGGTCTTCACTTGAAAGAGGAAAAGAGACATTTCCTCTTTGGTCCAACGGTCATACTTGTCTTAAGAGAGACAAGTGATTTAGTTTAGCAACATATAGTTTTCATTTGGAAATTCCTAAGGCACAAAAAGTTGTTATCTGATGACAGAAGAGCAATAGTCATGTAAGTATGTGACAGTTTTTTGCATATAGGCTTCAAGACACACTGAGAAACATGTTTTGCTTCTTTCTAAGTGTCTTCTCCAACAGTTTGTTGTTGATGCTTATACTATGATTGAATCTAATAGACTCAGATATGCCAAGAAAAATCAAACAAAACAAAAGAGTACTAGCATTCAGAATGTTAGGCAAGCAAAGGAACCAGTAAGCACTCATCTTAGTAATCAAGGAAAAGAAATTGCTATTCGAGCTTCTTTTGTCAGTGCTCCTTGCTACATGCAACAAAGCTGTTTTGATGCTATCGATACGTGCAAGCCTTTTGATTTTTATGATTGGTTCATCACGTTCATCTGTAATCCTAAATGGCATGAAATTACTAGATTTGTATAGAACACGGTTTAAAAAGCGATGATAGGCCAGATGTGTTAGAATTTGCAGAACATTAGTGAGAAGATTTGAGATTTGAGAGTATGAGAATGTGAGATTTGGAGATTAGAGATTTAGAGAATGTAGAGAGAGTATGTGAAGAAGAAAGGATTTCTTTCACTTAGAACTTTTACAGATGAGTATACAACATATATATAATGACGCTAGACAAAACCGTACCTATAGAAGCACATATATACTCACACATACAAACAACCCATAAGGTACAAGAATTACCCAAATAAGTAACTTGCTTTTGGTCTTCACTTGAAAGAGGAAAAGAGACATTTCCTCTTTGGTCCAACGGTCATACTTGTCTTAAGAGAGACAAGTGATTTAGTTTAGCAACATATAGTTTTCATTTGGAAATTTCTAAGGCACAAAAAGTTGTTATCTGATGACAGAAGAGCAATAGTCATATAAGTATGTGACAGTTTTTTGCATATAAGCTTCAAGACACACTGAGAAACATATTTTGCTTCTTTCTAAGTGTCTTCTCCAACAGTTTGTTGTTGATGCTTATACTATGATTGAATCTAATAGACTCAGATATGCCAAGAAAAATCAAACAAAACAAAAGAGTACTAGCATTCAGAATGTTAGGCAAGCAAAGGAACCAGTAAGCACTCATCTTAGTAATCAAGGAAAAGAAATTGCTATTCGAGCTTCTTTTGTCAGTGGTCCTTGCTACATGCAACAAAGCTGTTTTGATGCTATCGATACGTGCAAGCCTTTTGATTTTTATGATTGGTTCATCACGTTCATCTGTAATCCTAAATGGCATGAAATTACTAGATTTGTATAGAAGCGCGGTTTAAAAAGCGATGATAAGCCAGATGTGTTAGAATTTGCAGAACATTAGTGAGAAGATTTGAGATTTGAGAGTATGAGAATGTGAGATTTGGAGATTAGAGATTTAGAGAATGTAGAGAGAGTATGTGAAGAAGAAAGGATTTCTTTCACTTAAAACTTTTACAGATGAGTATACAACATATATATAATGACCCTAGACAAAACCGTACCTATAGAAGCACATATATACTCACACATACAAACAACCCATAAGGTACAAGAATTACCCAAATAAGTAACTTGCTTTTGGTCTTCATTTGAAAGAGGAAAAGAGACATTTCCTCTTTGGTCCGACGGTCATACTTGTCTTAAGAGAGACAAGTGATTTAGTTTAGCAACATATAGTTTTCATTTGGAAATTTCTAAGGCACAAAAAGTTGTTATCTGATGACAGAAGAGCAATAGTCATATAAGTATGTGACAGTTTTTTGCATATAAGCTTCAAGACACACTGAGAAACATATTTTGCTTCTTTCTAAGTGTCTTCTCCAACAGTTTGTTGTTGATGCTTATACTATGATTGAATCTAATAGACTCAGATATGCCAAGAAAAATCAAACAAAACAAAAGAGTACTAGCATTCAGAATGTTAGGCAAGCAAAGGAACCAGTAAGCACTCATCTTAGTAATCAAGGAAAAGGAATTGCTATTCGAGCTTCTTTTGTCAGTGGTCCTTGCTACATGCAACAAAGCTGTTTTGATGCTATCGATACGTGCAAGCCTTTTGATTTTTATGATTGGTTCATCACGTTCATCTGTAATCCTAAATGGCATGAAATTACTAGATTTGTATAGAAGCGCGGTTTAAAAAGCGATGATAAGCCAGATGTGTTAGAATTTGCAGAACATTAGTGAGAAGATTTGAGATTTGAGAGTATGAGAATGTGAGATTTGGAGATTAGAGATTTAGAGAATGTAGAGAGAGTATGTGAAGAAGAAAGGATTTCTTTCACTTAGAACTTTTACAGATGAGTATACAACATATATATAATGAAGCTAGACAAAACCGTACCTATACAAGCACATATATACTCACACATACAAACAACCCATAAGGTACAAGAATTACCCAAATAAGTAACTTGCTTTTGGTCTTCACTTGAAAGAGGAAAAGAGACATTTCCTCTTTGGTCCAACGGTCATACTTGTCTTAAGAGAGACAAGTGATTTAGTTTAGCAACATATAGTTTTCATTTGGAAATTCCTAAGGCACAAAAAGTTGTTATCTGATGACAGAAGAGCAATAGTCATATAAGTATGTGACAGTTTTTTGCATATAGGCTTCAAGACACACTGAGAAACATGTTTTGCTTCTTTCTAAGTGTCTTCTCCAACAGTTTGTTGTTGATGCTTATACTATGATTTAATCTAATAGACTCAGATATGCCAAGAAAAATCAAACAAAACAAAAGAGTACTAGCATTCAGAATGTTAGGCAAGCAAAGGAACCAGTAAGCACTCATCTTAGTAATCAAGGAAAAGAAATTGCTATTCGAGCTTCTTTTGTCAGTGGTCCTTGCTACATGCAACAAAGCTGTTTTGATGCTATCGATACGTGCAAGCCTTTTGATTTTTATGATTGGTTCATCACGTTCATCTGTAATCCTAAATGGCATGAAATTACTAGATTTGTATAGAAGCGCGGTTTAAAAAGCGATGATAAGCCAGATGTGTTAGAATTTGCAGAACATTAGTGAGAAGATTTGAGATTTGAGAGTATGAGAATGTGAGATTTGGAGATTAGAGATTTAGAGAATGTAGAGAGAGTATGTGAAGAAGAAAGGATTTCTTTCACTTAAAACTTTTACAGATGAGTATACAACATATATATAATGACCCTAGACAAAACCGTACCTATAGAAGCACATATATACTCACACATACAAACAACCCATAAGGTACAAGAATTACCCAAATAAGTAACTTGCTTTTGGTCTTCATTTGAAAGAGGAAAAGAGACATTTCCTCTTTGGTCCGACGGTCATACTTGTCTTAAGAGAGACAAGTGATTTAGTTTAGCAACATATAGTTTTCATTTGGAAATTTCTAAGGCACAAAAAGTTGTTATCAGATGACAGAAGAGCAATAGTCATATAAGTATGTGACAGTTTTTTGCATATAGGCTTCAAGACACACTGAGAAACATGTTTTGCTTCTTTCTAAGTGTCTTCTCCAACAGTTTGTTGTTGATGCTTATACTATGATTGAATCTAATAGACTCAGATATGCCAAGAAAAATCAAACAAAACAAAAGAGTACTAGCATTCAGAATGTTAGGCAAGCAAAGGAACCAGTAAGCACTCATCTTAGTAATCAAGGAAAAGGAATTGCTATTCGAGCTTCTTTTGTCAGTGGTCCTTGCTACATGCAACAAAGCTGTTTTGATGCTATCGATACGTGCAAGCCTTTTGATTTTTATGATTGGTTCATCACGTTCATCTGTAATCCTAAATGGCATGAAATTACTAGATTTGTATAGAAGCGCGGTTTAAAAAGCGATGATAAGCCAGATGTGTTAGAATTTGCAGAACATTAGTGAGAAGATTTGAGATTTGAGAGTATGAGAATGTGAGATTTGGAGATTAGAGATTTAGAGAATGTAGAGAGAGAGTATGTGAAGAAGAAAGGATTTCTTTCACTTAGAACTTTTACAGATGAGTATACAACATATATATAATGACGCTAGACAAAACCGTACCTATAGAAGCACATATATACTCACACATACAAACAACCCATAAGGTACAAGAATTACCCAAATAAGTAACTTGCTTTTGGTCTTCACTTGAAAGAGGAAAAGAGACATTTCCTCTTTGGTCCAACGGTCATACTTGTCTTAAGAGAGACAAGTGATTTAGTTTAGCAACATATAGTTTTCATTTGGAAATTCCTAAGGCACAAAAAGTTGTTATCTGATGACAGAAGAGCAATAGTCATGTAAGTATGTGACAGTTTTTTGCATATAGGCTTCAAGACACACTGAGAAACATGTTTTGCTTCTTTCTAAGTGTCTTCTCCAACAGTTTGTTGTTGATGCTTATACTATGATTGAATCTAATAGACTCAGATATGCCAAGAAAAATCAAACAAAACAAAAGAGTACTAGCATTCAGAATGTTAGGCAAGCAAAGGAACCAGTAAGCACTCATCTTAGTAATCAAGGAAAAGAAATTGCTATTCGAGCTTCTTTTGTCAGTGCTCCTTGCTACATGCAACAAAGCTGTTTTGATGCTATCGATACGTGCAAGCCTTTTGATTTTTATGATTGGTTCATCACGTTCATCTGTAATCCTAAATGGCATGAAATTACTAGATTTGTATAGAACACGGTTTAAAAAGCGATGATAGGCCAGATGTGTTAGAATTTGCAGAACATTAGTGAGAAGATTTGAGATTTGAGAGTATGAGAATGTGAGATTTGGAGATTAGAGATTTAGAGAATGTAGAGAGAGTATGTGAAGAAGAAAGGATTTCTTTCACTTAGAACTTTTACAGATGAGTATACAACATATATATAATGACGCTAGACAAAACCGTACCTATAGAAGCACATATATACTCACACATACAAACAACCCATAAGGTACAAGAATTACCCAAATAAGTAACTTGCTTTTGGTCTTCACTTGAAAGAGGAAAAGAGACATTTCCTCTTTGGTCCAACGGTCATACTTGTCTTAAGAGAGACAAGTGATTTAGTTTAGCAACATATAGTTTTCATTTGGAAATTTCTAAGGCACAAAAAGTTGTTATCTGATGACAGAAGAGCAATAGTCATATAAGTATGTGACAGTTTTTTGCATATAAGCTTCAAGACACACTGAGAAACATATTTTGCTTCTTTCTAAGTGTCTTCTCCAACAGTTTGTTGTTGATGCTTATACTATGATTGAATCTAATAGACTCAGATATGCCAAGAAAAATCAAACAAAACAAAAGAGTACTAGCATTCAGAATGTTAGGCAAGCAAAGGAACCAGTAAGCACTCATCTTAGTAATCAAGGAAAAGAAATTGCTATTCGAGCTTCTTTTGTCAGTGGTCCTTGCTACATGCAACAAAGCTGTTTTGATGCTATCGATACGTGCAAGCCTTTTGATTTTTATGATTGGTTCATCACGTTCATCTGTAATCCTAAATGGCATGAAATTACTAGATTTGTATAGAAGCGCGGTTTAAAAAGCGATGATAAGCCAGATGTGTTAGAATTTGCAGAACATTAGTGAGAAGATTTGAGATTTGAGAGTATGAGAATGTGAGATTTGGAGATTAGAGATTTAGAGAATGTAGAGAGAGTATGTGAAGAAGAAAGGATTTCTTTCACTTAAAACTTTTACAGATGAGTATACAACATATATATAATGACCCTAGACAAAACCGTACCTATAGAAGCACATATATACTCACACATACAAACAACCCATAAGGTACAAGAATTACCCAAATAAGTAACTTGCTTTTGGTCTTCATTTGAAAGAGGAAAAGAGACATTTCCTCTTTGGTCCGACGGTCATACTTGTCTTAAGAGAGACAAGTGATTTAGTTTAGCAACATATAGTTTTCATTTGGAAATTTCTAAGGCACAAAAAGTTGTTATCTGATGACAGAAGAGCAATAGTCATATAAGTATGTGACAGTTTTTTGCATATAAGCTTCAAGACACACTGAGAAACATATTTTGCTTCTTTCTAAGTGTCTTCTCCAACAGTTTGTTGTTGATGCTTATACTATGATTGAATCTAATAGACTCAGATATGCCAAGAAAAATCAAACAAAACAAAAGAGTACTAGCATTCAGAATGTTAGGCAAGCAAAGGAACCAGTAAGCACTCATCTTAGTAATCAAGGAAAAGGAATTGCTATTCGAGCTTCTTTTGTCAGTGGTCCTTGCTACATGCAACAAAGCTGTTTTGATGCTATCGATACGTGCAAGCCTTTTGATTTTTATGATTGGTTCATCACGTTCATCTGTAATCCTAAATGGCATGAAATTACTAGATTTGTATAGAAGCGCGGTTTAAAAAGCGATGATAAGCCAGATGTGTTAGAATTTGCAGAACATTAGTGAGAAGATTTGAGATTTGAGAGTATGAGAATGTGAGATTTGGAGATTAGAGATTTAGAGAATGTAGAGAGAGTATGTGAAGAAGAAAGGATTTTTTTCACTTAGAACTTTTACAGATGAGTATACAACATATATATAATGACGCTAGACAAAACCGTACCTATAGAAGCACATATATACTCACACATACAAACAACCCATAAGGTACAAGAATTACCCAAATAAGTAACTTGCTTTTGGTCTTCATTTGAAAGAGGAAAAGAGACATTTCCTCTTTGGTCCGACGGTCATACTTGTCTTAAGAGAGACAAGTGATTTAGTTTAGCAACATATAGTTTTCATTTGGAAATTCCTAAGGCAAAAAAAGTTGTTATCAGATGACAGAAGAGCAATAGTCATATAAGTATGTGACAGTTTTTTGCATATAGGCTTCAAGACACACTGAGAAACATGTTTTGCTTCTTTCTAAGTGTCTTCTCCAACAGTTTGTTGTTGATGCTTATACTATGATTGAATCTAATAGACTCAGATATGCCAAGAAAAATACAACAAAACAGAAGAGTACTAGCATTCAGAATGTTAGGCAAGCAAAGGAACCAGTAAGCACTCATCTTAGTAATCAAGGAAAAGGAATTGCTATTCGAGCTTCCTTTGTTAGTGGTCCTTGCTACATGCAACAAAGCTGTTTTGATGCTATCGATACGTGCAAGCCTTTTGATTTTTATGATTGGTTCATCACGTTCATCTGTAATCCTAAATGGCATGAAATTACTAGATTTGTATAGAAGCGCGGTTTAAAAAGCGATGATAAGCCAGATGTGTTAGAATTTGCAGAACATTAGTGAGAAGATTTGAGATTTGAGAGTATGAGAATGTGAGATTTGGAGATTAGAGATTTAGAGAATGTAGAGAGAGTATGTGAAGAAGAAAGGATTTCTTTCACTTAGAACTTTTACAGATGAGTATACAACATATATATAATGACCCTAGACAAAACCGTACCTATACAAGCACATATATACTCACACATACAAACAACCCATAAGGTACAAGAATTACCCAAATAAGTAACTTGCTTTTGGTCTTCATTTGAAAGAGGAAAAGAGACATTTCCTCTTTGGTCCGACGGTCATACTTGTCTTAAGAGAGACAAGTGATTTAGTTTAGCAACATATAGTTTTCATTTGGAAATTCCTAAGGCAAAAAAAGTTGTTATCAGATGACAGAAGAGCAATAGTCATATAAGTATGTGACAGTTTTTTGCATATAGGCTTCAAGACACACTGAGAAACATGTTTTGCTTCTTTCTAAGTGTCTTCTCCAACAGTTTGTTGTTGATGCTTATACTATGATTGAATCTAATAGACTAAGATATGCCAAGAAAAATACAACAAAACAAAAGAGTACTAGCATTCAGAATGTTAGGCAAGCAAAGGAACCAGTAAGCACTCATCTTAGTAATCAAGGAAAAGGAATTGCTATTCGAGCTTCTTTTGTTAGTGGTCCTTGCTACATGCAACAAAGCTGTTTTGATGCTATCGATACGTGCAAGCCTTTTGATTTTTATGATTGGTTCATCACGTTCATCTGTAATCCTAATTGGCATGAAATTACTAGATTTGTATAGAAGCGCGGTTTAAAAAGCGATGATAAGCCAGATGTGTTAGAATTTGCAGAACATTAGTGAGAAGATTTGAGATTTGAGAGTATGAGAATGTGAGATTTGGAGATTAGAGATTTAGAGAATGTAGAGAGAGTATGTGAAGAAGAAAGGATTTCTTTCACTTAGAACTTTTACAGATGAGTATACAACATATATATAATGACGCTAGACAAAACCGTACCTATAGAAGCACATATATACTCACACATACAAACAACCCATAAGGTACAAGAATTACCCAAATAAGTAACTTGCTTTTGGTCTTCACTTGAAAGAGGAAAAGAGACATTTCCTCTTTGGTCCAACGGTCATACTTGTCTTAAGAGAGACAAGTGATTTAGTTTAGCAACATATAGTTTTCATTTGGAAATTCCTAAGGCAAAAAAAGTTGTTATCAGATGACAGAAGAGAAATAGTCATATAAGTATGTGACAGTTTTTTGCATATAGGCTTCAAGACACACTGAGAAACATGTTTTGCTTCTTTCTAAGTGTCTTCTCCAACAGTTTGTTGTTGATGCTTATACTATGATTGAATCTAATAGACTCAGATATGCCAAGAAAAATCAAACAAAACAAAAGAGTACTAGCATTCAGAATGTTAGGCAAGCAAAGGAACCGGGAAGCACTCATCTTAGTAATCAAGGAAAAGGAATTGCTATTCGAGCTTCTTTTGTCAGTGGTCCTTGCTACATGCAACAAAGCTGTTTTGATGCTATCGATACGTGCAAGCCTTTTGATTTTTATGATTGGTTCATCACGTTCATCTGTAATCCTAAATGGCATGAAATTACTAGATTTGTATAGAAGCGCGGTTTAAAAAGCGATGATAGGCTAGATGTGTTAGAATTTGCAGAACATTAGTGAGAAGATTTGAGATTTGAGAGTATGAGAATGTGAGATTTGGAGATTAGAGATTTAGAGAATGTAGAGAGAGTATGTGAAGAAAAAAGGATTTCTTTCACTTAGAACTTTTACAGATGAGTATACAACATATATATAATGAAGCTAGACAAAATTGTACCTATACAAGCACATATATACTCACACATACAAACAACCCATAAGGTACAAGAATTACCCAAATAAGTAACTTGCTTTTGGTCTTCACTTGAAAGAGGAAAAGAAACATTTCCTCTTTGGTCCAACGGTCACATTTGTCTTAAGAGAGACAAGTGATTTAGTTTAGCAACATATAGTTTTCATTTGGAAATTTCTAAGGCAAAAAAAGTTGTTATCAGATGACTAAAGAGCAATAGTCATATAAGTATGTGATAGTTGTTTGCATATAGGCTTCAAGACACACTAAGAAACATGTTTTGCTTCTTTCTAAGTGTCTTCTCCAACAGTTTGTTGTTGATGCTTATACTATATTTTTTTCTTTTCAGGTCCCTCCCATAAAAAGGGGAGACTCTATGGGGCCGGTCACTCGCTCAGTTCTAGAATGTCGCATTGTCTTTTGCCGCATTGATCTCAATCTCAAGGCTCTGGAGATTCTTCTGAAATGGTGGAGGTGAAGACTGAGCTAGCGGAAGTGAAGAGGAAGATATCGGAATACGATAGGCTCTTCTCTATTTTGGCCGCAAAGGACGACCAGATAGCTGCATGTCTGAAGGAGCTGACCCCGACGAGCCCAGATCGAGTTCGGCAAACGCGGACCAGAGCGGAGAACTAAACCTCGATGTTTCCGATGACTTTTAGAATATTTTCGTTTGTTATATATTTTTAAATGCTTAGTAAAAAATTTAACTTTTAATATATATTATATTAATTTCTATTTTTCTAATTTATTAAATTTTAAAATATATTTCATTTCCAATTTAATTAAATATAAAAAAAAAATTACTGTGTCGCAAAGCAGTCGCAGACTTGTGACGACAAAATGGAGTCGCAGACCTGCGACGTCCGTCTGAAGTCACAGACTTGCAATGACAACACGGTGTCGCACACCTGCGATGTCCACTTGAAGTCGCAGACTTGCGACGACAAGACGATGTCGCAAGTCTGCGATGTCCTTTTGGCGTCGCATTCTTGCGATATTTATTGGTATCGCAAAAGTGTCGCAATCCTGTGAGGCATCTGCCATACCCATTGGCGTCGCAAGTATGCGACGTCTCTGCGACACAACAGTTTCGTCGCAAGTCTACGACGCCACTACAATGAATATATTTTGCGACTAAGACCTTGCGACAAAAATATTGGTGTCGCAGGAGTGTAGCAATTGGCCATTTGCTACGCCCCTACAACGAAATTTTCCATCACAAAATGCATGTTTTCTTGTAGTGTGATATTGCTCTTAACATTGCTTTGAGTAGTATCGTTGCTGTTTTGTTACAAGGAGGCAAAATTGCTCATTCGAGGTTTAAAATACTTATTAATGTTGATGAGTTTAGCACATGTAATATGGCACGTTGTTATGCACTATGTGAGTTAATAACTCAAGCAAAACTTATTATATAGGATGAAGCTCCTACGATGAGTAAATATTGCTTTGAATGTTTAGATAAAAGTCTAAAGGATATTTTAAGATGGGAAGATCCTTTTGGTGGTAAGGTTGTTGTATTTGATGGAGATTTCAAGCAAATATTGCCTATAATTATTGGAGCTTGTAAGCAAAAAATAGTATCTACTGCAATAAACTCATCTTATTTGTGGTCTAACATCAAAGTTTTAGAGCTTACTAGGAACATGAGGCTACTTGCAAGAATTCATGTGGATGAATACTTGAGATTGAAAAGTTCTCTAATCGGCTTTTAGATGTTTTTGATGGTCCTAATGATAGTGTTGCTGAGATCGATATTCCTCAAGAACTGCTTATTACATCTGACTCAGACCCTATTGAACCTATAGATGGAGCAATTTACGACAACAATAGATCATTGGAAAATGAGCAACCTAAGTTCTTTCGAGACAAAGCTATATTGTGTCATACAAATGAAGATGTCAACTTCATAAATATTCATATGCTTGATAGACACGGTGGTTAGTATACTATTTACTAATTCTTTCATATTAAATAAAAAATTATTAAGAGTTTATTATTTAAATATTTTTGTTTATAATGCAGGTGATGACATGATTTCCCTAAGTTTTGATAGTATTCATTCCACAGATACCGAAGCTATAGACAATCCAACATATACTCCAGATTTTTCGAACTCTATCAATGCTTCCGGTTTACCATAACATTGTCTGAGGCTTAAAATCGGATGTCCTATTATGTTGCTTAGAAATGTCTATCCACATGGAGGTTTATGTAATGGGATTAGATTACAGATAACTCAGATGGCTAATCATGTATTGGAAGGGAAAATCATTACTGGTACGAAATTTGGAAACAAGATATTGCTTCCAAGGATGCTTATTACTCCTTCTGATGTGCGTCTTCTCTTCAAAATGCATAGAAAGCAGTTTCCCTATAAATGTCTCCTTTTGCTATGACAATAAACAAAAGTCAAGGACAAACACTTTCGCAGCTTGGATTATACCTACCAACAACAGTCTTCTCTCATAGACAACTTTATGTCGACATGTCTAGGGTCAGTAAGAAGGCATGCTTGAAAGTATAACAACTAATATTTTTTTCAAAGAAGTTTTTTAAAACCTTCCACACAAGTCTTGTTATTAAGAGTTTGACAATCAAGATTAGCTAGGTATCAACGTCATCTTAAAGAGAATTTTAAACATTTTTTGTTCGTATATAGGGTTAGTTTTCGATTAGATTTTTAATGTTAGATCGATACTATAATGTTCAACAATAGAATGGAAACAGAATGAATCGAAATATTCTAAATTTTTTTATCTATATCTCCGATTTTTAGTTATTTGAGATAAATTTTTTAAGATATCATTATATTCAGTAAACCCTAATTTATATCTTATAAATACACATAATAATTATGAACAATTTCTAGAACTCATTACTTCTCTCATTTTCCATTATCATTCCTTCTCTTCTAATAAGAAATCTCTAAATTCATATAATGAATTTAATTTCATTACCCGATAATATTCTTATCTCAATTGCCTCGCATTGTGTTGCTTCATCTAAGTCATGTTTTCTTAACTTCAGATTAGTGTGCATAAAATTTTATGCGATATGTAACAAACCTCATGTGTAGTATCAAGTTTCTCTCAACGAAGATGCCTTTCAACCATCTTTCGTAAGTCCTCAAACTTATTATATAAGGTATCAACGTTTACGCAATAATGGAAATCTTGAAGCTTTATATCGTTTGGGAATAATATGTTATTTTATTGACAACCATAAAATTCAAAGAATAATATTATTATATGAAGCTTCTCAAAGTCGTCTTACCGATGCCATGTATCTATACGGTCTCATTCTTATATGTCTTGGTAAAAATACAAAACAAGAAGGGTTTAAAATCCTTTTTTTTTAATAAGTTGCTGATGTCGGAAACTTAAAACAACTTAAAATATTATAGGTCCAAAACGAGATATATCTTATGTGGCGTGCACAAACGGTTTTGTTTTAAGTTAAAGCTAAATACATCAAAGAGACATGTGGTTGGAATTGTGAAACTACAAAGTTCTTGAATCACGACAATATATGGCATTGGTTTGGTGCCGATGAAGAGATGAACACTATTTCTTCGTGTATGTTGTGTCTATAGGATCACGAAATCATTGTTTTGATACCATATATTCTTGGATTTTAGGATAATAAGTATTGACGATTTATACAATTTGTTGAATCATCGGATTTAATTGTTTTGGTTATTGAGTTACTTCTATAATTACATTTAATTTTATGTTTTATGATTATTTTATTATATGTTCTATTAAAATAAACTATTATCCTCATTAATTTAAGAGATCGTTTTTTCTTTATTTCTTACCCATATTAAAGTAAACTCTGTCTTATGGTGGGAAAATGATGAATATGATTAGTATACTAATTCTCTTGATCATATCGTAAAAAATTAATATTATGAATAGCAAATATGTTGAATATATCTAAAACAATTAGTTGTATGAAGAGTTGTTTGGAAAAATTCTTCAAAATTACAAGTAATAATATTCAACTTATTTTGATATCGATAATTCTATATACAAGTTATGAAATAATAAGATAAAGATATATACAATCAAAAATATAAAATTATTAATTGAAACTAACATTATCCAAAAAAAATTTACAACCTATTTTTGTTCGTATATATGTTTAGTTGATTGCTATTAATGTGCCGTTTTTCGTAAGTTTTTATATTTTATGTTTTGAGTTCAAAAGTCTATTTCATTTTTTCCATATTATCTTATAATTTTTATTATTATTCTACTAATATGTCAATTTTATTTTAGTTAACATTGGAGACCTATAAAATATATTTTTCCTCTTGTTTCCAAGATATTTTATATCTCTATTCTAATTAATTAAGGGATAATCTTTATCTAAATTTTGTTTCTAAAAAAATATTCAGTAAATAGTTAGACTTTAAGAAACAAAACGGGACATAAATATCAAAGATTTATTTTCTAAAACTCTAATCTATTTTGGTTTAGGGGTTGGATTTTACATTTATATACCTTTAGATTTTTTTATTTATATTACTTGAATTCCTATTAGATTTCAAATTCTCTTAAGCACACAATGTCTATCATATCATTGCCTAAATGATATTTTGATAGACATCATCTCTCAACGTAGAGAACTGTCTTGGTTTTATATCCATCAACTTAGGTTAGTTTGCAAAAAGTTTAGATTATATTTAACCAACCTAGAGTTCTTCATACTATTTCTCTTGAAGAATAATGCTTCATTCAGTATTGGTGTCATCTGACGGAGTTATATGTGAAATATGAGTGATTAACCAATATTGGAAATCTTGATGCTACGTACCGGGCGGGATTAGTTTCCTATTTTTATGACAATCATAGAGATGAAAGACTACAAATGCTACGTGATACTTCTCAAGGACGCTTTTCTGATGCGACGTACCTTTATGGTATTATGCTCATCTTTTGTAATTTTATCTTATTTTATGAACTCGTTGTTGTCAACAACATTAGAAGTCCTCGAAAGAGTTCGTAGATGACTGGATCAACATATCTGTTACAGTAATAATTCATATTATAGACTTAAAAACATTTTATGTCCAAGACATTTGTAACTGTGATGGTCAGACAAAAACATTCGTTTCCTTCAACTATGACTCCAACTAGTATGGTGCGGATAATGACATGAATATATCTTCTGCATGTTAGCTTTGTTTATGAGATCATCAGCTCAAACTTTTGCTTTATGGCTTCTATTTTTAGAATTACAACTTTTTTTCTTATTATTTATTATCTTTAGATTGTATTTTTTTCATTTAAAACAAATATAGAAAAACTTATTTAAGTCTTATAATCTATTACTCTTACGTATTTTATGTTTGATTAAATATTTTATATATAATTAATTGTCTACTTCATAGATAAGTTTTAATGTTATAACTACAAATTTTATAAATAATATTTAATCATGATATAGAAACAAATATCAATTTCTCAATAAATTAAAATTGATAAATCTGTAAAATTATTTATTTAGTATATACCATTAATTATAAATGGTACACCTTAACTTCCTGGAATATATACCATTTATAACAATTCAATATCTAAGATATGCTACCTTAACATCTAACTCTATATTTTAATTATAAATAACCATTACAATTTCACTTATAGTCGTAACTCTCCTCTATTATTTTTTCTTTTTGCAAATATTACTTTAAAACTTTTGACTGTAAAAAAATGTCTCGAAATTCAGTCATCTCTTATAGAAATGTCAATGAAAACGTATGTGTTATCTTTATTTTATTTTTGTTCACCTATTGCTTAGAATATATATTACTGTATTGTATTTTTTTAGAATGGAACAATTCTTAGAATCGCTTCCATTATCTTGATGAGAAATATTGATGCAAAGGCTGGTCTATGCAATGGTATGCTTTTGCAAGTTACATAATTTACTATAAATGTAATAGCTAGATTTATTACGGGAGACAAAGCTGGTAAAAATGTTCTCATAAAAAATCTAAATCAATTCTTCAGGTTGTCAAATTCTAATTTTCGGTTTCAAAGAAAAATGAAGATTCAACCAGAGGTGTTGGTTCTTGTGCTCGGAAATCTTAAAATAAAAAGTGGAACCAAAAAGTGGACAATACCATTATTTCGAACTCCTCTCTCTCACTAAGAACAGTTCCTCAAATTTACTAATTAACATGATTCTTCTACGTCTCAAATTTAAAGATAAGAAATTTTTTCGTATTTATATACTAAAAATAAAATAAAATATATTCTAAAAGATATTTTGTCTCTATCAAAAAATATTTATATATTCACAATCCTAACACAAAAAAAGAATTATAAAATAAAAAGAAGTATAAATATTATTTATACTAATTATAAAAAATATAATAGAAGATAATTGTATATTTTAAAAATATATAATTCAAAAAACGAATTTACAAAAAAAAGTTTCAAATATTTTTATGATCCCTGCACGTGTCAAATCCAACGATCAAAAAAATTTGGGTAATATATTTTATTTTTAAATAGAATAAAATCAGATATATTTCAAACAATTATATTATATAAAGTTGGATCTCATAGTTATTCATTAACATGATTCTTCCACGTCTCAAATCCAACGATCAAAAAAATTTGGTAATATAATTTTCAAAAAAATAGAATAAAATCAGATATATTTCATACAACTAGAAATAAAAAGAAGATAATCATATCTATATCACAAAAATATTTATCTCTATTTGAAATCCTAACATAAAAAGGAATAGTAAATAGTTAACTATATCATAATATCACAAAAGTCATCTCATTATATAAAGTAAAGTTCCTCAAATTTACTAATTAACAAGATTCTTCCAAGTGTCAAATTCAACAATAAATTTTTTTTCGTATTTATATACTAAAAATAAAATATATATTTTCGTATTTATATTATAATATAACAAAAATTATCTTATTATATAAAGTATAGTTCCTCAAATTTACTAACTAACAAGATTCTTCCACGTGTCAAATTCAACAATAAGAATTTTTTTCGTATTTCTATATTAAAACGTAAAATAAAATATATTTTTAAAAGATATTTTGTCTCTATCAAGAAATATTTATATGTATTCACAATCATAACACAAAAAAAAGAATTGTAAAATAAAAATAAGTATAAATATTTATCTCATACTAATCATTAAAAAAAATAGAAGATAATTGTATATTTTAAAAAAATATAATTTAAAAAACGAATTTACAAAAAAAGTTTCAAATATTTTTATAATCTTAACAAAAAATCTAATTATTTAAAGTACTATTTCTCAAAATTACTTATTAACAAGATTATTTCACGTGTCAAATCCAATAGTTTTATAATCTTAACAAAAAAATCCTTTTATAGGATAATTGTCGGTATATTTCTCTATTACTAAATATTATTTTATATCATATTATATTATATAAAGTTGGATCTCATAGTTACTCATTAATAGGATTCTTCCACGTGTCAAATCCAAAGATCAAAAAAAATTTGGTAATTTATTTCTTTAAATAATAAAATAAAATCATATATATTTCAAACAATTATATTATATAAAATTGGATCTCAAAATTACTCATTAATAGCATTCTTCCACGTGTCAAATCTAACGATTAAAAATTTTTAGTAATATATATTTTTTTAAATAGAATAAAATCATATATATTTCAAACAATTGGAAATATAAAAAAACGATAATCATATCTATATCACAAAATATCTATCTTTATTTGAAATCCTAACATAAAAAAGAATAGTAAATATTTAACTATATCATAATATCACAAATACTATCTTATTATATAAAGTACAGTTCTTCAAATTTACTAATCTTATTATATAAAGTAGTAAATTTACTAATTAACTTGATTCTTCTATGTGTCAAATTCAAAGATAATTTTTTTCGTATTTATATACTAAAATATAAAATAAAATATATTTTAAAAAGATATGTTTCTCTATCAAAAAATATTTATATATATATATATAACAATCCTAACACAAAAAAGAATTGTAAATAAAAACAAGTATAAATATTTATCTCATACTAATTATAAAAAATATAATAGAAGATAATTGTATATATTTAAAAAATATGGAATTTAAAAAACAAATTTACAAAAAAAAAAGTTTCAAAATCTAATTATTTAAAGTATGATTTCTCAAAATTACTCACTAAAAAATAATTTTCACGTGTCAAATCCAATATTTTTATAATCTTAACAAAAAAAAATTCTAATATAGGATAATTGTCGGTATATCTCTCTATTACTAAATATTATTTCATATTATATTATCTAAAGTTGGATCTTAAAGTTATTCATTAACAGTACTATTTTTCAAAATTACTTATTAACAAGATTATTTCATATGTCAAATCCACTATTTTTATAATCTTAAAAAAAATCTTATAGGATAATTGTCGGTATATCTCTATTACTAAATATTATTTTCTATAAAGTTGGATCTCAAAGTTCTTCATTAAAAGTATTTTTCCACGTGTCAAATCTAACGATCAAAAAAATTTGGCTAATCTATTTCTTTAAAAACTAGAATAAAATAATATATATTTCAAACAATTATATTATATAAAGTTGGATCTCAAAGTTACTGATTAACAAAATTCTTCCATGTGTCAAATCCACCGATAAAAAAAAATTTGGTAATCTATTTCTTTAAAAAATATAATAAAATCATATATATTTCAAACAATTATATTATATAAAGTTGATTCCCAAAATTACTAATTAACAGAATTCTTCCACGTGTCAAATCTAACGATTAAAGAAATTTCAGTAATATATATTTTTTAAATAGAATAAAATCAGATATATTTCAAACAATTGGAAATAAAAAGAAGATAATCATATCTATTTCACAAAATATCTATCTCTATTTGAAATCCTAAAATAAAGAAGAATAGCAAATAGTTAACTATATCATAATATCACAAAAATTATCTTATTATATAATAAAGTACGGTTCCTCAAAGTTACTAATTAAAAGGATTATTTTACGTGTCAAATTTAACGATAAGAAATTTTTTCATATTTATATACTAAAAATATATATATATATTTTTAAAAGACATTGTGTCTCTGTCAAGAAATATTTATATGTATTTACAATCCTAAAAATTGTATAATAAAAATAAGTATAAATATTTATCTCATACTAATTTTTAAAAAAAATATAATAGAAGATAATTGAATATATTTCAAAATTTATAATTTAAAAAATGAATTTACAAAAAAAAAGTTTCAAATATTTTTATAATCTTAACAAAAAATCTAATTATTTAAAGTACTATTTCTCAAAATTAATTATTAACAAGATTTTTTCACGTGTCAAATCCAATATTTTCATAATCTTAATAAAAAAATTATAATATAGGATAATTGTCCGTACATCTCTCTATTCCTAAAAATTATTTTATATGATATTATATTGATAAAGTTGGATCTCAAAGTTACTCTTTAATATGATTCTTCCATATGTTAAATCCAATGATCAAAAAAAATTCAGTAATGTATTTTTTTTTAAATAGAATAAAATCAGATATATTTCAAACAATTATATTATATAAAGTTGGATCTCAAAGTTACTCATTAACAGAATTTTTCCACGTGTCAAATCCAATGATCAAAAAAAATTCAGTAATAAAAAAATTGGAAATAAAAAGAAGATAATCATATCTATTTCATAAAATATCTATCCCTATTTGAAATCCTATAATAAAAAGAATAGTAAATAGTTAACTATATCATAATATCATAAAAATTATCTTATTATATAAAGTACAGTTCCTCAAAATTACTAATTAACAGGATTCAATGTCAAATTCAATGATAAGAAAAAAAATTCGTATTTATATACTAAAAATAAAATAAAATATATTTTAAAAAGATATTTTGTCTCTATCCAGAAATATTTATATGTATTTACAGTCCTAACACAAAAAAAAATTGTATAATAAAAATAAGTATAAAGTAACTTTTCATATATTTATTTACTTTTAAAAATTTTATTATATAAAGTAGAGTTTCTTAAAATTATCCATTAACCGGTATATCTCTCTATCCATAATCCTAACATAAAAGGATTGTAAGCAATTATTTTTTATTTATAATTATGAAACCTTATTATATAAAGTTATCTCAAAGTTATTTATTAACACGATGATTTCATGTGTCAGATCCAACGATCAGTAACTTTTCCTATATTTATTTACTTTTAAAAATTTTATTATATAAAGTAGGGTTTCTCAAAATTACCCATTAACCGGATAATTTCACGTGTCAAATCTAAATATCAAAAATCTTATTATATGAAGTTGGATTTCAAAGTTACTAATTAACAAGATGAATCTATGTGTCAGATCCAATGATCAGTACATTTCCTATATTTATTTACTTTTAAAAATGAGATCCTATTATATAAAGTATGGTTTCTCAAAATAACTTATTAACTAGATAATTCCACGTGTCAGATCCAATGATCATAAATTTTTCTAAATTTATTTAATTTTAAAAAGAAGATTAAATATATCTTAATATATAGATATATATTTTTAAATATTTAACTTAATGACTAAAATATTTATCTTTATCCATAATCTTAACATAAAAATGTTATATTTACGAAATAAAAATAATCATAAATAGTTGTCTCATACTAAGAATAAAATAAAAGAATATTATATTTTAAAAAAAATTATAATTTAAAAACGAATTTGGATATAAAACTAAATATATAATTATATAAAATACAATTTCACAAAGTCATTTATATTATAATATAAAATATTGGTTTCTCAAAGTTGCTTATTTACAGAATCGTTCCACATGTAAAATTTAACGATCAAAAAAATTTCAGTGATTTATTAAAAAATAAAATAAACTAAGATATATTTTAAACAATCCTATTATATAAAGTTTGGGTTCAAAATTTAGTATTCAACGGGATTGTTCTACATGTCAAATTCAATGATAAAAAAATTTGTTGTATTTTTATATATTTTAAAATATAATTTTTTGAAAATATTTGTATTTACCAAAATAAAATAATATAAGATTTTAAGAAGAAAAATTAAAAAATCTTGTTATATAAAGTTTGGTTTCAAAAGTTAGTAATCAACGAGATTTTTCCATATGTCAAATCCAATGATCCAAAATTTTGCATTACCTTTATATAGATTTTGAAATATAATTTTTTGAAAATATTTGTATTTACCAAAATAATATAATATTATAGTTTAAAAAAAAAAATTAAAAAATGAATCCAATTATATAAAGTTGGGTTTGAAAGTTAGTAATCCATGAAATTCTTTCACATGTTAAATCCAACGATTCAAAATTTTATAGTCTCCTATTGTATAAAATTGAGTTTTAAAATTTAGTAATCAACAGGATTCGTTCACGTGTCAAATCCAACAATCTAAAACTTTTAAATATCCTATTATATAGAGCTTGGTATCAAAAGTTAGTAATCGATAGGGTTCTTCCACGTGTCAAATCCAACAATCCAAAATTTTATAGTATTTTAATATATTCTAAAATATCATCCAATTGTATAAAAGTTGGTTTCAAAACTTAGTAATCAACGGAGTTCTTCCACGTGTTAAATTTAACGATCCAAAATTTTGCAGTATTTTATATATTCTAAAATATTATTTTTTATAATTTTATTATATAAAGTTAGGTTTCAAATAAAACTTGTACATCGCACGGGTCCATATCTAGTATAATATAAAAAGATATGATCAATGATATCAAATTATATCATATTAATTATTTTAAATAGTTATCATTTCTTCCATGTTATTTTGCTTATTTGTATAAATTGAAATAAATAATTATATCATCAAAATATATATATATATATATAGTATATATATATATTTCAAATGTTTTATATTATTCAACATATAAAAGAGTATGTGTATATTTCAAGTGAGACTGCCCTGGGCCCTGGCCCACAAAAAAAAGTTCGATTCAACTTTTGTCAATATTTTTTTTAGTTTTTATTTTTTATCAACTTTTTATTTTTAAATGGAAACTTGGGAGCTGCCGCGAAAAAAAATGGTTAAGGGGCCCATAAATTTTTTTATTTATTTAAAAGGTTAAAAAAATTGTGGTTTTACAAATTTTTGGGTTAGGTTTAAAATTTTGGCCCAGGGCCCAAATAAAAATTAAGCCGGCACTGTCAGTGGGCTGCTTAAAAGCTATGTATATTAACAAACTAACCAGAGGCTTATATTGTATATCAAACACTTATCATCATAAAATGATAGCTTAGTGGGCTTGTTGTCCTTTCGGCATACCTGCCAATTTTATAACCCAAAGGATAAAAAGATTCAAAAGAAGATGCAGTACTCTAATAAATAAATACGTGAGCGAAAGTATCTCCTACATCGAATCATCTTCCATTGCCATGGCGAAGCTTTTCTCCTTCTTTTTCTTATCTCTCTTCCTCTGTTTCTTATCATCTTCTTCTTCACGGGAACGTCACTGTACGCAGGCGAATCTCTGCCGGATTCTCAAATTCCCTTGGTATATTCCGGTGATTGCGGAAGCAGATTATGCTATCCTGGGAAATTGAATTCATCATTGGTGGAAGGCAAAATCGTTCTCTGTGACAGAGGAGGCAACGCAAGAGTGGAGAAGGGAATTGCTGTCAAGCTAGCCGGTGGAGCAGGTAGATTCTGGCTAACACAGCCGAAAGTGGTGAAGAACTTACCGCGGATTCGCATCTAGTCCCGGCTACAATGGTCGGAGCTAAAGCTGGAGATCAAATCCGCAACTACATCAGGACATCAGACTCTCCCACTGCAACAATCAGCTTCCTAGGCACTTTGATCGGACCTTCTCCGACTTCTCCCAGAGTCGCCGCTTTCTCAAGTCGTGGACCGAATCGTGTGACACCGGTTATCCTCAAACCGGACGTGATTGCTCCTGGAGTCAACATTTTAGCTGGTTGGACCGGGATGGTGGGTCCCACTGATTTGGATATCGACCCAAGACGAGTCGTATTCAACATTATCTCCGGTACATCGATGTCGTGCCCACACGTAAGCGGACTCGCTGCTCTCCTCCGTAAAGCTCATCCCGATTGGTCACCTGCAGCAATCAAATCCGCCCTCGTAACAACTGCTTACGATATTGAAAACCCCGGTGAACCAATTGAGGATCTCGCCACCGGTAAATCATCGAATTCATTCATTCATGGAGCCGGCCATGTCGATCCGAACAAAGCCTTGAATCCTGGTTTGGTTTACGACATCGATGTTAAAGAGTACGTCGCTTTCCTTTGCGCCGTTGGATACGAGTTTCCGGGCATTCTAGTCTTCCTTCAAGATCCAACTCTCTACAATGCCTGTGAGACGAGTAAGCTCAGAACCGCAGGCGATCTCAATTACCCATCTTTCTCCTGTGATTTTTGGATCGACTGGAGAGGTTTTGAAATACAGAAGGGTGGTTAAAAACGTGGGAAGCAACACCAACGCTGTGTACGAAGTCGGAGTTCAGTCACCCGCGAATGTTGAGATCGACGTGTCACCAAGCAAGCTTGCGTTTAGCAAAGAGAAGAGGGAGTTGGAGTTCGAAGTGACTTTTAAGAGCGTTGTGCTTGGCGGAGGAGTCGTCTCCATGCCGGGTCATGAATTCGGGTCGATCGAATGGACCGACGGTGAACACGTGGTTAAGAGTCCGGTGGCCGTCCAATGGGGTCAGGGATCAGCCCAGTCGTTCTGATTTAAAACCGGGCTCGTTAGATGAAAAAGTCCTCTCGGGTTGAATTATTGGGCTGATCTGTTTACTCATTATTTGAACCCTCGCCTTGTGTTAAGACCACTAGACATGGGTTATAAATGAGCAGACAATTCGATTGGCATTTGAATACTTTGGTCCTAGTTTGAATTAATGTATCCGTGCAGCAATGTATACTTTGATTCGACGAAAGAAAAAATAAGCAAGACTATTTAACGGCTAATATTTAAGTCGTTAGTTAGACCTCAAGAAACAAAGTTGTTAAGTCATTAATAGCAAAAAGTAGAATAACATAAGTCAACATCAAACCAGAAATAAATAAATAAACATTAGCCGTCCAATAATTAATGCACACACAAAATGGTTCACAAGTCAAGAAACATATCAATTCCCGGCGAATGGTCTTCGCTACAACTTAGAAAATTGCATTAAAGTTGACATTTTGTGTAATATAGACAAAATTGGTCCATAGAGGTACGTAACTATGTAGTGTCGTCTTATGCAGCAAGGCATAATAAATACTCTGACTCCCTTCGCTAAGCTTATCTACTTACCTTCGTATATATGGTAACGCTTCACGAAAGTTTTACCAGCAATAATACATATGAAACTTACAAGTATCACTCTCTTTTTGTAACTAGTAATTAGCTATCTCTATGTAATATTTGAGTACAAATAAGAATCAAAATATGTGGCAATACCGTAATGTCCTCGTGTATAGGGCATCCCCGAGATAAATAGATAATAACAAAAATTGCATATTTTGTTATATAACAACAAAAACTACTATTGGTGTATGACTTGGACATGTAATATTACTTTACGGAAATTCCGCAGTATGTCAAATTTCATGACTATAAGTCTCTATTTATAAGTTTCTCTCAATATCTAATTACTCCATATTTCTGTATCTCTTCTCTACTCTATATTCTCTCAAGATTTGTAATGGATCCCACCAATTTATTCATCACTGCCGCGTCCAACGCATTCCGGTGGCCGTCAAGTCGCCGCAAGATCTATCTCCGTCGACGTAAGCCACAAGTCATACGTCTCGGCGGTAAAACCAGTACGCCACGTGGCAGATTGTCGCTTAAGAAGGTGGTGACAAGGATGAGGCTCAAGTGGTTGAGACTGTACTACGTGAGGCTCGTGAAGAAGATCAAAAGGTATTATCGTAAATTGGCGAAAGAGTTTGCAGAAGCCGGAGCCACCACCATGAACCACCGCATGACGGTAGAAACGGCGGGTTTTGTCGCTCCTGGTCTAGGCTTATCTTTCTATACTATGTCCAGCCACGACCAACCTCGTTTTTTTCTTGTATAACTTAATTGTTTAACTTGAGTTTACCTTTATGGCTACTGTTCATGGAGTGTTTCAAAAATCTATAGCACATAATTTATTGTTTTTGTTCCCTTATGTCACTACTCACTACCGTGGGATGTAGTTAAGCATTAGTTTTTTAAAAAATTAAGCATTATTACTTTCATTGTTTAGGTAAGAAATATGCGGAAGTAACCGAACTCGGCAAATCTTTAGAATCGGGTGAAAATAAGTTGATAAAGTTGTATTACTCATATGTATATTCGCACCCGTTTATAGGAGTTAAAGCTTGTAATAAATGATATAATTGGTGTAAGGTTTCAATCCTTAATTTTATCATATATGAAATAAATTGATATAATTGGGTTTGTAAACCCTAAAATATGAAACTTCGTAGCCCAACCAGCCCACTAAAATCAATTGAACGAGCCCAGAAAATAGTATTGGGCCAATGATGGTTGTGTACACATAAAATCAAGAGTAAACCAAGTCGAAGTATAGACCGGAAGAGTAATAGATGTGAGGATGCGTGTGTGAGGAGGGTGATTGCGTGAAGAAGAAAAAAAGGCAACACAACAATTCCACGTGGCCAAGTCATGTCTGAAGCTGACCTAATCCTGTATATGTTTGCTTCTTACGCAAATCAATCACGTTCCATTATTTCTTATATTTCTGGACCACCTTTGTTTTCCTTCATTTGATTCTTAAACCGAAACTTAACCGATTGATTCCCTGTCTTAAAATATCTCAAATGCTACCTCCATACAAAACTAATATCTTTCTAACCAAGTAATACTGAAATATGGATCTTCTTCTTCTTCTGCCGTCGAAATTGAAAGTATTTATTTATTTTTAGAAAAACAGAATATCATATAGTATAAGTCAATTTATACAATAAACAACACGTGGTATAGAATGCAAAGTCATTTTAACTAGTTGACTCTCGAACAAGAGATTTACGGTGGTTAGCAGGAGATTAAACAGTGGCCGTTTGATGTAGGCAGACACACAATCCCCACAAGTCGTGGAGGTGTTACTAGGGAATGGACACGTCCGACGAGCGTGACAAGCCGTTTCTTATTTTCCATGGCCGCCAAATTAGACGCGTCGCTATGTCCTTCTTCTTATGATTGATTATCAATCAAAACAACTCCTTGGTTCTTTTTTTTTTTTTTAATTATTATATTATAGCCAAACTCTTTAGTTCAAAAGCTAATCTTTTGCTTCTAGAGAGCATCCATAAGTTGTCTTAATTATACCAAATTTTAAATTTAAGGATTCCATTTAAAAATGTCACTTTTGCCCTTGACTTAATAAACATTACAAATTGTTTCATTAAGATTCCTCTTTGGTGTAAAAATGACCACTGAGACCTCGCCAAAATTGATTGAGAACAAAAAAAAAGTAGTAGAGAAACACAAATCTCATTGTGGACCCTTGCATTACAATTTGCTGATTTTTTGTTCATATTTAAAGTAACAAATTCCATTTGCCAAAAAGTAAAACAAGAATATCAGATAATTGATAAAGTTGATTTTCAAGACTCGTCACTATTTTCATATTAACAATAATGATATAAATGGATCAAGTTGATATGGGATGATGACTCATCTGGCGAACACACTGCACTATTATATAAGTCAATCATATTCATTTTTTAAATAAAAATTCGGAAGAAGACTATTTAAAAGATTCCAAGAGGATAAGAAGATATTTCAAAAAAGAGAAAATTATATTAAAATTCGATAGATTTATATGCAAAAGTTGGCCGGGTCATGCATTGGCGTGAAGCTAAAGAAAGCATATGTAAATAATGATTGCAAATATAGTTCCTAAAATAAATAGAATATAGGTAATTGTTAGAATAGTTCATAAAATTTTTGGAAAAAATGAGAAATGGAAAATATCTTTAATAATAAAAATTATCTTTTATATTACAATTTTGCCATTCAAGAAAAAAAATTCTTCTTGTTCTTTCTTTTCTTCTTTTTCATTTTCTTCTTCTTCTTTTTCCTCCTCTTCTTCTTCTTCCTTTTTTTCTTCTTCTTTTACATTTTTTCTCTCTCTCTCTTGCTATCTCTTATGTCTCTTTCTCTCTCTCGTTTCGAAATCAAAACATAATATAGAAGAAGAAGTCAGTTTTGATTTCACGAATTAATCGAATTCAAAAATTTAGGGATTTCAAGAAAATCGAACTCGAACTTGAAAACTTAGGGGTTTCACGAAATTGAACTCAAAAACTTAGGATTTTCACGAAATTGAACTCAAAAACTTAGGATTTTCATGAAATCGAACTTGGTTTCTAGCATATTGATTTTGCTTATATTTTCTTAAGGTTTTGGATATCATTTGAATATTTCAAACCGTAACCTAACAAATCTACACATTCAAGGCAAAATATGTTGTGATTTCTTAAAGGTAAATGTTGTTTGTGAAGTTTTAGAGTTTAGAAATAAATTTTCTAGGTTTGTCTTGAATTATTAGGTTGTTTCATTATAGTTTGTCTCGAATCTTGAGGTTCGTTCGGTAGAGTTTGGTAGAGTTAAGGAAAACTTTTGGTAGTTCTTTGGTAGACTTTACAAAGCCTTTGGTAGTTTGGTAGAGTTAGGGAAAACCTTTGTCCCCAACAATACCATATTCCAAAAACCTAAAGGTTATTATGGTAGTTCTTTGGTAGAGTTTGATAGAGTTAGAGAAAGCCTTTGGTAGCTCTTTGGTAGAGTTTGGTAGAGTTAGAGGAAGCCTTTGGTAGTTCTTTGGTAGAGTTAGGGTAAGCTTTTGGTAGTTCTTTGGTAGAGTTTACAAAACCTTTGGTAGTTCTTTGGTAGAGTTTACAAAGCCTTTGATAGTTTTGTAAAGTTAGAGAAAACCTTTGTCCCTAACAATACCACGTTCCAAAAACCTAGAGGTTAGTATGGTAGTTCTTGGGTAGATTTTGGTAGAGTTAGAGAAAACTTTTGGTAGTTCATTGGTAGATTTTTGTAGAGTTAAGGAAAGCCTTTGGTAGAGTTTACAAAGCCTTTTGTAGTTATTTGGTAGAATTTACAAAGCCTTTGGTAGTTTGGTAGAGTTTGGGAAAGCTTTTGTCCCCAACAATACCACGTTCCAAAGACCTAGAGGTTAGTATGGTAGTTCTTTGGTAGAGTTTGGTAAAGTTAGAGAAAGCCTTTGGTAGTTCCTTGGTAGAGTTTACAAAGCTTTTGGTAGTTTGGTAGAGTTTACAAAGCCTTTGGTAGTTTGGTAGAGTTAGGGAAAGTATTTGTCCCCAACAATATCACGTTCCACCTAGAGGTTAGTATGATAGTTTTTTGGTAGAGTTTGCTAGAGTTAGAGAAAACCTTTGGTAGTTCTTTGGTAGAGTTTACAAAGCCTTTGGTAGTTTGGTAAAGTTAGGGAAAACCTTTGTCCCCAACAATACCACGTTCCAAAAACCTAGAAGTTAGTCTGGTAGTTCTTTGGTAGAGTTAGAGAAAACCTTTGGTAGTTTTTTGGTATAGTTTGGTAGAGTTAGGGAAAGTCTTTGGTAAAGTTTACAAAGCCCTTGGTAGTGTAACACTTTTACCTTTTACTTTCCAAAAGAAATGAATCTTTGAGGAGCTGCCAACCCCAAAGCCTTTGTCCCAACAATACCACTTTTCAAAAACTTAAAGGTTAGTATCGTACTTCTTTGGTAGAGTTTGCTAGAGTTAGGGAATGACTTTGGTAGTTCTTTGGTAGAGTTAAGGAAAGCGATTGGTAGTTCTTTGGTAGAGTTCTACTACAAAGGGTCCAACGTCCATTAAACTTTATCCAACTAAAATCTTTTGTCAACACACCTCATACACTTTGTCCCGAGCAATACGACTTTCTAATAACTCAGAAGTTAGTACAAATGTTCTTTGACAGTGTCTGGTGGAGGTAAATAATAGCATGATAGAGTTTGGTATTGTGTGGTGGAGTTTACACTGATGTGACATAATTTGGTAGACTTAACCGCGCGGAACACGACTGACGTGACATATTTCATTAATGGCATTTTCGTTATTACAATTTTGTTTACAGGACAAAATAGTATTATACGATTTTATAAGAATTACTTACTACTCTTATAAAATATGACAATAAGAGTATAAAAATGTGTACATACGAAAGAAATTAGAGAGTAAATTACATAATCTGGATTTTATCTTAACAAATGTAATCATGAGACATGACTCTTCTTATCTTTTAGACTTTCATAAGAGTTAGGTTAAGATGCAATATCTTTTATCAACAGACAAAAGCCATTTAGTGACTGATTACTCCATAAAATATATGCTTTAAGTTTTTTTAATAGCCAAATTGGAGTTGAGATATTGATGTCATCTGATTCGATATTGTTAATTATTTAGTATCATGTGTGTGTGTCATCCATTTGATTTGTTTATCATTGCAAGTCCCTTTAATCCAACGAATTAGCTTTGATTATAATATTCTACTAATCACTTGATTTATTTGTGCTTAACTTTGGAGGACAAATTGATATGACTAAAATGCAATATAAAACCGGAAGATCTCTCGAAGATCTTGGCTCTGAGATAAAGCTTCTACATATTTATTATATTGAATTTATACTTAAATGAAAATAATAGAATAAATATACGAACAGAAGTGGATAACGACGGGATAACAAGATTAGGCTCTGTAATCATCCCAATTAGTCTGTAATTACCGGTTAACTTAAAGGGTCTTTCCGTAATAACGGTTTAGTTTGGTCGGCCGAATTTGGAAAAGAAAAAAAAAATCTAAAATATAAATCAAAGCGTCTAACTTTCTTCTTCTCCTTCCTCACACACACCCTCTTGTCGGCATTTGAGTCGTTTTCTTGAAATTTTCATGCTTTTCGTTCCTTCAATTCCATACTCAAACTCGTATAAAGTGTACATATTTTAGGGTTTAGATCGTCTTCCAATCTAAACTAATATTTTTTTGTTTATAAATTCTTTCTTGAACTCTGCTTTCTCAAATTCAGGAGGTTGGGTTTCGTGTTGAAATTTGTGGGTTTTGAGTAAACTCGAAAAAAGTGATTTTGATTTTTTCCGGGAAATTGACAGTGTATAGGGGCTTGTTCTGGGAATTGCGGTAGAATTTCTGGATATTCTTTATTCGTTCTTTGATATTTGAAACCTGAAGCTTAAGATTCTTAATCAGAACCAACGAGCTCCAATGGTGGTGGCGACGACAATAGCGCTTTATGCGAGTTCACCTAGCAGCGTTTGTTCCGCCGCCCCACATCAGATCTCATGTGATCTTGATCTGAGCTCTAGGAGTTCGTCGACATCGCCTTATACCGCCTCTTCGCCGCAGAAACCAATCATCGGAGGTCTCTCTTCGCTTTTCTCCGGCGCATACGTCAAATCTTCAGCTTCTTCTTCCTCCTGCTCATCGTATTTAACCGGAGCAGATGAGTTTTCTTCACTACGCCATGATCGGAACGAGGATTTAAAAGATCTGAGCTTGATCAGCTCCTTCTGCCATTCTCCGGCAAAAATTTTGGGTTCTTCGTATCATAGACGAGACCACCAAAGCCCTATTTCTGTGCTTCACGGTCCAGTCTCGTGTAGCTGCAGTCCTCCGAAGAAAATTTCTCGTGATCGGAATTTCGATGGCTCTTTTCGTGGAGGAGCTAGTGGATTGTTCAATGGATTCGTAAGGAAAGCTCTGGGCTCGTGTCTAGATTACGAATTGGGATCTTCTTCTTCGGATTCGGTTCTCGTCGATGAGCTAACGTTTTCCATGGATGATAGTTTTGGGGCAGATACGAAAAAACCATATGCTAGGGATTTGCTAAGACGTGCTCAGTTGAGGCACGAGATCTTCAAAAATGAATCTGTGATCAAAGCATTTTATGAAGCAGAGAAAGCTCATAGAGGACAGGTACAAAAAAAGACAATCTCAATATTTTCATGAATTTCGATTCTTGTTTGCTTTTGGTGATTAAACTTTTCTTTTGATCTATGTAATTAGATGAGAGCTAGTGGTGATCCATACCTGCAACATTGTGTTGAGACGGCTATGTTGTTGGCTAATATCGGAGCTAACTCAACTGTTGTTGTGGCTGGGCTTCTTCACGATACCATGGACGATTCATTCATGAGCTATGATTATATTCTCAGAAACTTTGGAGCAGGAGTTGCTGATTTGGTCGAAGGGGTAAGAAACAAGATTGATTGAGATTATTGCTTTTCAAATCCATGTTTTGTAGCTAATTGAGCTCAATGTGTGTGTTTTCTGTAGGTCTCAAAGCTTAGCCAACTTAGCAAACTCGCTCGAGAGAACAATACGGCGTGTAAAACCGTTGAAGCAGATCGATTGCACACCATGTTTCTTGCAATGGCAGATGCAAGAGCCGTTCTAATAAAACTGGCTGATCGACTTCACAACATGAAGACACTTTACGCTTTGTCCCCAGTAAAGCAGCAGAGGTTTGCCAAAGAGACTCTGGAAATATTTGCACCTTTGGCTAATCGTTTGGGAATCTCTACCTGGAAAGTTCAGCTCGAAAATTTGTGTTTCAAGCATCTTTACCCAGAGCAGCATAATGAAATGTCAACCATGCTTGAGGATTCCTTCGATGAAGCCATGATCACTTCTGCAATAGAGAAACTGGAGCAAGCTCTTAAGAGAGAAGGCATTTCTTATCATGTACTCTGTGGCCGGCACAAGAGCTTGTATAGTATTTACTGCAAGATGCTGAAGTATGCTCTCTTCCCTTATTTTTACAGATAAAACTATGAGAGTGAACGCAGAAGACTAATGTTGTTTTTGTCTTTTCGATTATCTTAGGAAAAAGCTAACAGTGGATGAAATTCATGACATTCATGGGTTACGTTTGATTGTTGACAACGATGGAGATTGTTACAGAGCCTTAGGAGTAGTTCATAGAGTATGGTCTGAAGTTCCTGGAAAGCTGAAGGATTACATAACGCATCCCAAGTTCAATGGGTAAGTTCATATATCGTGGTTTAACCGTTTAAGTTATGGCTGTTATGGCTTGTTAAAGTGTTACGAATCTAACTTTGGTAGATTGGGTTTTAGGTATCAATCATTGCACACGGTAGTAATGGACAATGGAACAGTCCCACTTGAAGTCCAAATACGTACACAAGAGATGCATTTGCAAGCTGAATTTGGGTTCGCAGCTCATTGGAGGTACAAGGAAGGTGACTGCAAATACTCTTCGTTTGTGCTTCAGATGATTGAATGGGCACGGTGGGTCGTGACTTGGCATTGCGGAGCAATGAGCAAGGACCGGTCTTCCATCAGTTCGTCTGATTCCATCAAACCCCCTTGCAAGTTTTCGTCTCATTCCAAGGACTGCCCGGCATCTTACAAGCCTAATAGTAGCCAGGATGGACCACTCTATGTCATTGTAATCGAAAATGACAAGGTTTGTTATAAACCTCGAATTATATTCTGCGCATAAAAGTGTTACACTTGATTGCTATACTAATCAAATCAGTAAATGCAGATGTCTGTGCAAGAATTTCCAGTGAGTTCTACAGTCTCGGATCTGCTGAGCCAGGCAGGGCCTGGGAGTTCAAGGTGGTCCATGTATGGCATACCAGCAAAGGAAGAACTCAGACCGAGGCTGAATCAGAGACCTGTAAGTGACCTGAAGTGGAAACTGAAGATGGGTGATGTGGTGGAGCTGACTCCACCAATTTCTGATGAGTCTCTGACTGAATACAGAGAAGAGATTCAAAGGATGTACGACCGAGGACTCGCGTTTTCCCGCCCCGGGACCATGGTTGGATGGGGAAGCTGATAAGTCCTCAAATTGTTGTTAACTAGTCCATGTATAGTAATTGTAGTAATAATTAATTTGTTGTATATAACAATGGTTCTCTTCGTTCAGTCAAAGCTAAAAAGAATTATATGACTTTCGAAATTTCCCAAAAAGAATAATAAAAGCACTCGGTTCTTTTTAATCAAGAGTTCAAATTGCAATATATTGAGACAAGCACTCGGTTCTTTTTCATTCGCCTAGGGTTTTGTCAGAAACTTTGAAGAATGACGACAATGTCCGATCTTTCCGATGATCTGGTAGCGGAGATACTCTCTAGGGTTCCGATGACATCTCTCAGATCAGTGCGATGTACATGCAAAAAATGGGACGCTTTATCCAAAAATCGGATCTTTGGTAAAACATCAACAACAAAAAATGAGTTTCTGGGATTCATGATGATGAATTCTAAGGTTTGATCTTTGAGATTCAATCTCCGAGGGATCCGAGACGAAGACGACCACGTCGTTGATCTCTCTGTAAAGCAAGTAAGTAAATTTGATCAAGTCGAGATATCTAAAGCCTTTCACTGCGATGGTTTATTGTTATGCGTCATCAAAGATAACTCTAGGCTCTTGGTATGGAATCCATATTTGGGGCAAACGAAGCGGATACAACCCAGAAACGATTTCGAGTTGTTTGACAGGTATGCTATCGGGTTTGACAACAACAACCGTAACCACAAAATCTTGAGGGTTTTTGATTCCTATCATGGCAGAAACCACAATTCTGGATACGAAATCTATGATTTTAGCTCTAACTCATGGAAGGTTCTTGATGTCAGTCCCAACTGGAAAATACCGCTTCATCAACGCAGTGTGTCTTTGAAGGGAAATGCTTACTTTTATGCTAAAGAGTCTATAATGGGTGGAGAAGGAAATATTGCAGAGATTAAAGACGTTTTACTCTGTTTCGATTTTACATCAGAAGGATTTGGACCACTTTTGTCTCTGTCGTTTACGTGTACTGAAGACGAGACTGTGAGTCTATCTTGTATCAGAGACGAGAAGCTCGCTGTGTTACATCAACGATGGGAGACCTGTATGATCATGGTGATTTGGGTTATGGATAAGATTGATGGCAATGCAGTGTCGTGGACCAAGTTTTTGGAAGTTGATATGAAACTGCTCACTGGTTTTCCGGTTGACCCTTATGCTGGGAGATTTTTCATTGATGAGAAAAAGAAAGTCGTTGTGGTTTTCGATCTACACGGAAATCAACCGATGGAGAATCCCCTACCAAACAGCTCACATCATTGGACAAAATGGATACTTGAAATCTGTGGATATTGGAGAGGCTCCCAACGAAGGAAAACCTGATAAATATGGATATACCGAGCTCCCACCTGTGTGCTCTTCTTATGTTCCAAGTTTAGTTCAGATTACTAATTAGTTCTAGTTTCCAAGTTTCGTTTCTTGCATCTCCTTTGTACTTCTTTTCATGTCTATTGAACAAGACTTCCGCTAATCAATCATTAATTTGTGTGTTTGCTATTTTTATCTCCTTGTGTTATAGAGGTCACACAGAGGACCAATCAACTTTTCAATCTCACATAGTTTGCAAAAAAAGAGAGAAAAAGAAGTAATTCGTACAAGCCTTTAGAATGAGATTAAATGTGTACGTCCTCATTTGTGTTGTTGGGGTTTTTTCTGGTTTGCTAATATAAATTCATGCCGCAGCTCCTATAATTCTTCGTCAAGCAGCCTGTTTTGTGTGTTATGATAGAGAATTCTACAAACAACTTTGATATCAACATCAGAGGCTAATAGAGAAGAGATATTCAAATTGTGATTCTGATGCCATCCTAAATTGAGAATGCTGCATTGTCTACTTCACACTCAAGTAACTTTGCGGATAACAGGTATAACACGACAAGCCTTAAACTAACGTGGAAGCTTACCACGAAATTAAGACAAACATAAAGAAGAGGGGCATGCTGCTTTCTCCATTTGAGAGAAAACATAATTTGCTATGTGCACTTTTTATCCACACACCAAATCAGTTTTAATGAAATGTGTTCTTCTCAAAATACCCTTTTCTTCCATTTTTAGTTTTTAATGGAAAAAAAGTTACAGAAAATTAATATAGAAGATATCGGGTTCTCTTCTCTCGGACTCGTCGTACGACGACCAGACCGAACGTCGCCGCGAGGAACCACCTCCATCGAAGCTCTTTTTCTACATGACTTTTTTGCTATGCATCTCTATCTTCTCTCCCGTGAAGGTTATTTCACTCAAATTGGATTATGATTTGTAAATTGATTATTTTGCTATGCTTATTTGGTTGAATGTAATTCAATCTGGGTCGAGTAGGACTTGAAATTGGTAACAATTTTAATTCATTGGTTTAATTGTAATGCATTGTAGATTACAACCCGAGTCCATCCGTGATACTATAACTAGCTAAAACTAGTTTTAATATTACTTAACTGATTGAGTTTTTTGTTTTGGCAGAATAGAATAAGTGACGTCGTTGTTATATGGTTTAAATGAAAAGGTCACTCCAGATGTCTAATGATGCAGCATGCACTAGAGGATACCACTTTATCGTTGATGGAAAATTGTCTATACAAGAGGCTTGTTTTAGATGAAAGTAAGATTATATTGCAATTGAGTTTCTACCCACCTATGGTCAGAGATGAGGAAGAAATAAGTATTTGTGATGATGTACGTGGATGTGCGTGGTAATGGTAGATGTAATTTTTTTGTGGAGGTCATAACTAGATCGGAAGAGCTTGAGCAAATTTTGGGACAAGTATCAAGAATGGTTAAGAGTTTTGTTGGTAATAACTATCATAAGTTTAATGATGGTGAAATCGCAACCAATACTATTACTTTGTATGTAAAACCAGAAAGATTAAGTTATAACTATGTAGAGGATGAAATTGAATCACGAGATATATGTGTTGATAGATCGGATATTGGTGATGGCTATGTTTAGATTGTACTTGTTGTGGAAAGTAGTCAGTTCATAGAAGAATGGGAAGACGGTTTGGGTTTGAGTTTGCATCAAAAAATTTGAAATAAGAAAGCATTGCAAGAAATGGTGAATAGAGGCTATTCAGAGATTCAAGTCTTTGTTTTTATTCTTCATCATTTTGTATATGTAAAATTATATAGTACTTTGTAAAACTTAGTAAAATTGGTCCTAATTAATGCAATTTTTGATGGTAAACTATTTCTTATATATGAGTAATATGTATATGTTATATAAGGTATGTATAAATATTATATGTGTATTATACATTCATATGATTTAAAATAAAATAAAAAAATTAAAAGTTTAATATTTTAAAAGTAAATTGGATAGTGACATAAAGAAAAACTGCAAAGAGAATTGTTGACAAAAAAAAATGAAGTGAATATCAAATATCATTTTTTAAAAGACTAGATATCCGATCTGATTCGTATCTTAGTAAATATATATATATTTAAATCTTAATTTTTTATAACTTATACTATATATATATATATTATAGTATAAATATTGTTGTGCATATTTATGTGGTTGGAGATGAATAAAATGTAGCATATAATTCATTTTAATTGTTTTATATTTTCGCTAAGTGATATACTATGAATTTAGTTTTCGGAATTAGTTTAAATTAAAATTTTTAATCGTTAATAGTTAGCTATATTTTCTTTTTTAAAATTTATATTGAAAAATATTTATTTTAAGTTTAAAAATGTATATTGACATTAGTTTTTAACATATATATTTATTATTTTTGTGAATTTTCTATATTATATTATTGTTAATTGTTTAAAAACAGATAGGAGCGGAATATTCGTGGATTTTTGAAAAAAGACACATATCCGGGTTTTTGGATATCCAAAAATTTTCAGATCAAAATAAATCACAAAATCATATATCTAGATAAAATAAAGCGGATCACGGATATTATAAATTTTCTACGTATCTACTCCGTGTTCACCCCTACTTGCTATATTTCGGAAGTCTTGAAGTAAAAAGTGATGGACTTGATATTGGAAGGAAGATATATTTGAGATATTGAGATTAATGGCCCCAATTTGATTGATTGTGAATTCAAAAATGTATCTTTATCGGTTTATTGGTTATTTATTCACCGCTGTAATCAATTCAATCAAAAAGAGGTGGAGCGTGGGTCCGACGTGGCATGTAGCCGTTATAGTCACACACGGCCGTTTTTATGCTTACGTGGTACTAGTTTTTGAATTCTCTTCATCCAATAATATTAGAATATAATAAAAAGCAAGTGCTCATCTTCCTTACTCACGACCGTTAACTGAGTTCTCTTCTTCTTCTTCTTGCCTCAAACTTTCAGCAGAACTCAAAGTACACCTTTTTGTTTTTGCTTTGACAAAACACTAGAGAGGGAAATACTTTCTCTGCGTGACTGACGATGTTGGCAGATTATGGTATAACGAAAGACGATCTGGTAATCGAGGAATCTCAGGGCTATCCGAGAGCTTATGCAAAGATCTGTCACGATCATGATGATTTTCCATACAGGAATGGTCCTCCTTTCACTTTCATTCCTTACATTCTGCAGCAGAACCAGGTTAATATTTCCTAATCGTCTAGACCGAGATTGTTTTATTTGGACAAAAATTGACCCGTTATTTGTTATATCTCTTGAAGAGCTTAAGATGCAGAGAATTGGAAGAGATGTTCCCAGTAATTGATCCAAAAGCACGACCAACAGCTAAACCCAAGATTTTTCTCAGTCTCCTCTGGAAACAGCTTAGTCATCTAGGGTAAGGCCTTATTAGTTAACACAATAGAGTTCATTTCAGGATTTTATGATTTTGATTTTTGTATATAGGAATGCTGGCTTTGATCCGGATGTTATTCGGATTGATCCATACGGGAATGTTCTTTACTTCCACGCTGATTCAGCTTCTCCTCTTGCTTGGGGTTTTGATCATTGGTTTCCTTGCTCAAGTAAACACATCCTCAAAAAATTATCTCTCTGTTGTTTTAGATTTTGAAGTTTTTTGTTGTCTGATTGAGTTTGTTACTGTAGGAGGAGGTTTAACAGTACCAAGCAATCTGAGGATAGTGCAATGGCAGGCACGCAAGAAGAAGAAGGACAAACTTGAGTTCTTAGTACCATGGTGGGATCTTCAAGTTGGCATTTCAGTGAATCAATTCCTCTCAATTTTTGCTGCTTCAAGCTCCGATTTCAGGTACAATAACAAAACATTTTTGTATATATAATGGCAATGTGCTTCATGAAACCTAAAAAAGGAAGTCTCGGTTTTAACAGGCGGAGAGCATTTTCATTCTTGTTTAAAGAAGGCGAAAGCGAAGAACTTAACAGTTCACAAAACGTCGAATCACACCATTTCCCACAACACTTTGTCGAATCAAAAGAGAAGTTTGGGCTTGCGTCAGCTGCAGTTGTTGTTTGTAGAAGAGATCCTTATGACCCTTCAATGATCTTGAGGTCAGTAGATTACAATCGTCAAACACCTGGTAAGTAACTACTACTCGTCTTTGCGGTTGTAGATAGATAAACACCCTTTTATCTATTGGTATATTGATTCAACTATACATACTGCAGCAAGGAAGATGAGATTCGGTGTAACCAAAGAGAATGAGACTCCTGATTTAATGAAAAATCCGTATCAAGCCATTGTTGCTGCGAGGGACTCACTGAGACATAGAGAGGAAGCACAGAATATCAGAGCCGAGATGAAAAAGTTAGATGATGAAGCGAATGATCTGACAAGAAAGAACGATGAAGAGCGGCTTACCATTCAGGAGCTGGAGAGCGAGCTGGTTAAACGAAGAAGAAGAACTGAAAAATGCCGGAGATTAGCAGAAGCTCAATGCTCGTATAGAAATACACTGGAGAAGATGATCCGTGACGCTATGCACCAGTAAGATGCTTTCTCTATATGGCAACTGCATTCCGAAATATGCTTTCACAAATAGATGGTCTCTTTAATTTTGCTTCTTTGTAGGAGTGTTGTGTATAAGGAACAAGTGAGGTTAAACCAGTCGGCGAGTAGTGCGCTAATGGCTAGATTAGAGGCGCAAAAGGCGATTTGTGATTCTTCAGAGAAAGAACTTCACAAGATGTTTAAGGAAAGAGAGGAGCTGGAGAATCAAGTTAGGCCTGAAATGGAGAAAGCAAGGAAAAGATCCAGGCTTTTGCTGAATGATGAAGATGACTTGTTGCTGAACGATAAAGACAGGAAGTTGTCTCTTTATCTTCCAGGAACAAGTGAAGAAATGTCATCATCACGCAAGGAGTTGAGGCTATATTTGGAGGAAGAGCATCAAGCAACAGCTTCTGAAGCTGAAACTCAGAAGCATGGAGAAATTGAGGAGGTCGAGGAACAGGAGAATCCGGAGGTATCTGAGAAGTCTCTTGTGGCCTTGGAAGATAATATTCCAGTTGAAGAAAAGCTAGATGTTGAAGAAGGTAAGAGAGGCAGCAGAAGCTTCAGAGTACTCCCTGTTTTCAAGGAACTAGAGAGTGAGGAAGATGATGAAAGTAGGAGAGAGCGAGGGAAAGGAAATGTTGAGAAATGGCTTCAGATTTTACTGGAGAAGAACAGCGAAAACGATCCATGTGATCTTCAGACCGTAAGAAACAAGAAGATTGATGAAATGATAGAGAAACTGGACCATAAGTTCCCTTTGCTTGAAAAGGTTGATGAAGAAGAAGTGGACTTGCAGGCTGAGGAGGCACATAACAACACAAGTAAGTTGGAAACAAGAACTGAAAGTTGTCGTAGAAGCAGAATGAGTTTTGATCTGAAGAATACACCAGAGAAAAGTGGCAGAGACAAAGTGGTGAAGAGATCAGAGAGTGCTAGAGCTTTTAGAAGGATTCCATCATCTCCATCACTCCTCTTCGGAATGAAAAAGGGAATTGACTGCATCAGGAAGAAGCCAGTTGTTTCAGGGAATGACAATGAAAATGATTATCTTGTTAAGAACAACTTCATCAAGTCATCTTTCCAAACAATCAAACGAGCTGTCAAATTCTAGAGCCCGACGAAAGCTGTATTCATTCAATACACTTCCACATCTCTACATATATATTATGCAGTTGTTCAGTGTGATCAATTTCGTTATTCATTGTTGTGTATTTATAAATAAATTAATTAAACAGGTCTTAGATTATGAATTTTGAATCCACAAACCAGTCATAACATTTTTGGTGAATGATTGTCATCATAAAGATTTGAATGTGGGAAAAGAAGGTAGCTACTTCCACAATGAACAAAAGGAAACTGCTTCTCCTTTCCATAGTAATTCGGAAAAGGTATCACCATCTTCCATTCTTAATTCCCAATTGTTGTCATATTTTCTTAGTAAAGATTTGGCTCCATCAATTGCATCTTCCCCAAATGCTTCTGTGGTAAAACCAGCTTTTCTCATCCTATCATACCATTTATCTTTTCCTTCATTCATATATCCTCCATTCATCAACATCTTTGTTGCCTCTCCTTCCATTAGCTTCCTCTCTTCGCTGTTTTCTTCTTTGAATCCATAGCTAGTTGAATCCAGAAACTTCCACATATACTCCAGTTTCGTCGAAAACCCTGCTGCAAAGTCCTCACTACTACTGGATTCGCCATTATTCTCACAAAGAACCACTCCTTTTGGTCCCAGACTTCTTAGTGCTTTCAAAGCCTCACTTATCTCATCAGGGTTGCTATGCTTCAGGTGATGTAGCCTGAACTGAGCACAGACTATCAGAGTCTCGTGAGGTGAAGTAACAATGAGTTGGAAGTTGTCAAGAGTATTGATCTGGAGGTGGATGTTTAGAGATTGAGCAAAGCCAATGAGTTGAGAGCCATAATTGTAACCTGGTGGACCAACAGAGAAAGGTATATCTGCGATTATATCAGATACAATGGTTATTCGAACACGAGAAGGAGGTCCTTCTGGTCTGCAGCTCAAATCCTCCAGAAAGGTGGGCCATTGCATACCGTGAGAAACACCAATATCAAGAATATGGAGATCCTTTTTATCGATGGGATCTTGTGCTAGAATCTGCAGGATAGCTGAGTTTGCCATATTGTTAGGCAAAGCAAACCAAGGGCTTACCTCATAGAACTTAAGCAAAGTCTTCTGAAACATCTTCACTTCTGCTGAAGCAAAACCAACAACAGGCCACGAGGATGATGACACAGAGGAGGAGGATAGATGATACTGCAAAGCACGAAGACCAAAAGCTGCAAGCCTGTGATTAGCATCGCCAGAAGAAGAGGCCAGCTCAGAGAGAACACAAAGGTAGTGTTGAACCCTTGATGAGTTCCGTGCCGTGATTGCCAATGCACAAGGGTTAAGCAATTGTTCTGCCCATCTCTCTTCCTTGTTACCATCCTTGTAGCTCTTCTCACTTGACTTGTTTGCTTTTCTCTTGCTCCTTGATGACCGTTTCACCTTTTGGACCTCGCTAAGCTCGTCACTGTTTCTTTTCCTGGATTGATCGTTTGGTTGCTTAAGATGGGGCGGAGAATCTGAATCAATTAATGGAGCTTCTGTTACCACATCCAGGTTACTTGCTTCAAACCCCACACATGCACTAAGATCTTGACTATAGCTTGTAATAAAACCATGTCCCGGATCCTGAGTCTGATCCCATTCCCACGCCTGACACTCATCAAACTCGTGGAGCAAATAAGAATCATTGAATCCCGGCAATGGGGATAAGGAAATAGAATCCTCAAGCCAGCCTAAGACATGATCTAAAGTCTGGTATGATGGTTCTGTTTCGTCTAACGACATTGAATAGATGATGAAAAAGGTGGTTGGTTAAGGTTTGAGATAAACAAAATATAACGGTAATAAAATAACATAAGGATTGGAGAATTTCTAAATGAGATTCGAGGATATATTGAAATGATGTGTTCTCATATATATAGGAGTGTGTCAAGGACTATATTAAGTAGTGACTAGCTTCAGAAAATGGTAATACGACTTGAAACAATACGATTTAATTATTGCAATTTGATTTGCTCTTCACTTATTGCGATTTGGGACCATTTTTATAGATTGTAATATAGAGAATATGCTGCCTATGAAACATTATATAATGTTAGATATGGGTTTTTTTTATATAAAAGTTTTAAGAAATGAAAGTAATGATTTGTACTATGATGTTGTCATTCGGATTAAATTATAAGGTTTTGATTGTGGGGACATAAATATGATGTATGTATCGAATCTGGTGTTATCTTCTTTCTGTTGGTCTCTATATGATAATCTTATTAATTTATTTTTTTATAGTCTTACGCTTAAAATTAAAAAAAAAAACTAAAATAGTACTGCTTTGAATTATAAGGGTACTTCAAAAAATTACAAAACTTTCAAGAAACTGAGGTTTGCCCGACATACACCAATTTACACATAATCAAGTGGTTAATGTTCGATTTTTTATCGAATTTGATTCTAAAGAGTCTCATCACATAATATATTTAAGGTTTAGATTATGAATATCGAATGTTCACAATATACAAACCTGTCATAACATTTTTAATAAATTTAGATACGATGAATTTTGCCTTCAACAAACACAGCATTGTTTTGTCTAGAACACTTATTTGGCTGGTGAATGATTATCATCACAAAAATTTGAATGTGGGTTATGAGAAATGATTGGAGGATATAAACGTCAAGACATAATTAATAAAATGAGACAAAGACAAAGAGTATTATGTTCAAACATGTTTGATTAATTTGTATTGGTCAAACGGAAGTTCAATGGACCACTTGACGTGTGTCTTACTTGGTCATAATTCATTAATATTTTCTCATTCATAACATTATTTATATGTAACTAATTAAGTGAACTAGAAGTAATTCAAGTCTTCTCGTATCCCAAAATTTCAACATTTTGTCTATTGTCTTCCGGATACGTGTTTGGATGATATTGACTTTTATTCTATTAAAAATGGTTTGATTCACAATTTTATTATCACAAATAAGCATTCACTTTTGATTTTGTGATTACTCTCTCTGGTATGCATTTTCTTTCAAACTCTTGGGCCCAAGCATGTTTGAAAATGGGTAATAAAAGTGAGCTATAAAACCAAACAATTATACATTACTTAAATCACAAACCCATGTAAACACACTCAGACCAAGTATCAACAATCCAGCAACAATTCATAAACATAAAAACATAGACACCCAAATAAGAATTGGAAGATAGCAACTTCTTCTTATGCAGTAGATGTTGTAGGATGAAAGCAGACTTAAAAGACAGAAACTTTTATAGATGAATGATATATAGCCAAGGATGACTTCCCGTCAGGATCAAATCAAGCAAGAGTCTCACATGAGGACTGAGACATGGTGGTTTGATGGATAACCTGAGAATCCAAATTGTGGGTTTTGTTGGAACATGTCGTTGCTGTTCCCGGTTATGTCTAAGCAAGATGTTGTCGAGCGACTAGACCCGATCTCACCCCTTGAAATGTCCCGTTTTCGGAACTTTACTGAAGAGTTCATAAAGACATGTGGTGGACCCGAGAATGGAGGAGAATTCAACTCTTGAAGCTTCTTTGTTTTGAGGAAACGCCCACCAGAGCCTCTAACTCTCTTTAATGCATGAAGATGCCGTGACTCGTGAAGGTATGGCTGCATAATTCCCATTCACACAATTGGTCTTAGACATAAATCTCTCAATTCCTATTTATCAGAGTGATGCATTAAAAGATGAACATACTTTGCGGACTTTGATGAGCTTGTTCTGAGCTTCCAGCTTTGCACGGTGCTGTCTACGACGGAGAATGGCTCGGTACTGTTTTGCATTGACGAAAATCGGTTCATTTTCTGGAATGTTGTGAGGCAAAAGCATTCTAGAAGGAACCAACCCTCCAATTTGAGGATGCTGAACCTGCAAAGATTTCAATAACAAAAAATTTCACTAGAACAAGTTTCGTTTGAGCATATAGGCTTTTTACTGCAGCAAGAGCATTAACATGAGACTTAACGATTGTGTATTACTGTGTATTGTGATGTCTTTGGAAAAGACAATAAACCATTGAAATGTGGCGTTTCATTGCTGTGTAAAGGCCAAGAAGCCACCTGAAGGCACATAAGAGATTCATTAATAATGTAATTAGCTTTAAACTCAGTTTCATCTACTACGAGATTGACTAATTAACCTCAATAGGAAGAACCACTGAATTTTGAGACGTCTTTGACAAGATTGACTTCGAATGACTTTCAGTAAGATTCTCCTGGTTTTCTTTGTAACCTGACTCAAAAACAATCAGCTAAAACTACATGCAGTTGACACAAAGTGAAGTCTTCTTATGGTGAAGAAGTTGAAAAAATGTACCTGAGAGATGGGTAACAATGTTGTGGCCATAACGATTATTAGGTATGCTTAAGCTTACAACTTCACTATATGATTCTCCTCCAGTGGATTGAGTAAAGGAGGAATCATGTTCCTGCAATTGAAATTCTGTTTGTTTCATCTCAGGGAAATGAGTAAACATCATCTCCTTCGTCAAGGTTAAACAGTTATTGTCGGTCATCATCGATGATGATCTTTGGACATTTGAGTTGGAAAACACAGAGTTTTCCCAACAAGTTAAAAGGATAGAACAATGAATCTTTGCTGTGGAACTCTTGCATTGTCTGAAACACTAGTTCAATAAGCTAATCTCCAGACCACAGTAGATCCATGAAGAGGCGTGAGATGTGTTTCAATCACCTACAATCCCAATTTAAGTAAAATTCAAGCATGATATTGCATTTATCCAAGAGAAAGAACAACAAACAACAGATCTAGGAGAAACCACAAAGCAGATCCGATACTAAATAAGAAATCTTGAGTGAATAGAAATCGACAGCCTAACAAATCAGATCAAATAACAGATTTTTGATTCAGAACTGAAACGTTCAGATAAAGCATTAACATGGAATCAGTTGAAGAGAATTCTAGAATTTTAATAACATGAAAGACGAGAGAAATTGAAAGCCTTGAGAAATGAGAAAACAGAACAGAAGTAAAAGAAGAAAGAAAGCATTCAGATTTTCTTACCTATGACCCAAAAATGGTTACTTTCAAAGGAGAGTACAAGTAAGTCAAGTGAATCGACCCAAAATTAGAGAATTCAAAAGGATTTGGTGAAGAAAGAAGGATAGAGAGAATAAAGGAAAATCATGGATGCATGCTTCCTTCCTCAAAACATGGCTTCTCTCTCTTTTTCATCAATTTCACTGTCTCTACAAATTAAGTAAAATACTATTGACTATAGCTAAAAAGCTTACCTCACTTCTTTTTTGTTTTAATTGGGCAAATACCAATTTTGTAACCACTAGTTCTCTATGAACACTACCTTTTAGCTGACGTTTAAATGTCTAATATTAATCGTTGTTTACATAATGATGAACCACTCTTGTCTTCTTGCTTAATAGTTGATTAAGGTTTAGATTATTAACTTAAGGGTTGAACAAAAGAAGTGGATACAGTGAGGTGTGTAAGACTTACTTACAGGTGGGATCGGAATCTGATGTGATGTAACTAAACAAATTTGTAATTGGGAGAACAGAGACATATATATATATTTGTTCGATTTCCATATTTTAATTAAATAAACAGCCGCCACTTCACTGTTGCAAAATCCACGCGCTTGTCAAGTGCGCCTGATATTCACGTTCCCTGTGTTTGGAACTTGGACACGTCACATCGTAAAGACACTCTTTTTTTCTTTTGTGTTTGGGTGATTAGCTAGAAATAGTCCATGCTAATATAGTAATGACTCACATATTTATATAATTATTTAAATACTTTTATAAAATTTTAAAATATTATTTTTTTAAACAAAAACATAATAATAAAAATATTATTAATGAAATATGGTATTTCAACGCGTTCTGCGCGACTAAATCTGTTATACTAAAAAAAATTCAATTTAGTAAAGTTGGTAGAGTTTAGTAGATTTTAGACCATTTGTAGCAGATTTTAACAGAGTTATTTTCATAGTTTGGCAGAGCTAGTAACAATAGTGTGAAAAACTTGAGTAGATTTTGTACCCCTATGTGAAAGATTTTGGTAGAGTTATCTCTAATAGTTTGACAGAGTTAGTAACGACAGTGTGACAGACTTTAGTAGATTTTATACCCCTGTGTGACAGATTTTGGTAGAATTATCTCTCATAGTTTGGCAAAGTTAGTAACAACAATTTGACAAAGTTTGATAGATTTTATACATTATGTAGCATATTTTGGCAGAGTTACATTTGATGGTGTGGCAGATTTTGGCAGAATGATTTCCGATAGATTGGTAGAGTTCGACAGAGTTATTTCATTTAACCTAGTTTGTAGATAACGAGTTTACCCCTCAATTATTAGATCATCTACCTTCTTCCTCGCGCACTTATTGCAGTTGTACACCATTGAAGCACACAAATCACCATTGTTGCTTGAGCTCATTTATTATCTTTTGACCTCGTTTTTTTGTTATTGGATTCATGAATGAAATCATCTTAGTTTGTGGAAACTGGAAATTCAACCAAAATCATTGGTTATTTTTTTGTGGATACTTCTCTTGTTTTCTACGATAGTTTGGAAGAGTTAGCAACTATAGTTTAGCAGAGTTTAGTAGATTTCGTACCATGTGTAGTAGATTTTGGAAGAGTTATCTCTGATAGTTTGGCAGAGTTAGTAACGATAGGTTTACAGAGTTTAGTAGATTTTGTACCTAGTGTAGCAGATTTGGACAGAGTTATCTTTGATAGTTTGGCAGAGTTAGCAATGACCAAAATCATTGGTTCTCTTGGTAAAGTTTGAGTTTTAGTTTGGAAGAGTTTGAGCTTTAGTTTGGAAGAGTTTGAGCTTTAGTGTAGTAGAGTTTGCTCGAATTTTTTACTTAGTATGGTAGAGTTAACGCTTTCGTTTGGTAGAGTTTGAGTTTTAGTGTGGTAGAGTTTGAGCTTCAGTTTAACAGAGTTTGATCAACTATTTAAGTTAGTTTGACATAGTGACAATTTTTATGACAGAGTTTGGTCGACTATTTGGGTTAGTTTGACAGAGTGACAGATTTGTATGATAGAGTTTGGTCGACTATTTGGGTTAGTTTTGGCAGAGTTAGCTCCACTAGTTTGGGAGAGTTTGGTCGAATTTGAGTTTTAGTTTGGAAGATTTTGAGCTTTAGTGTGGTAGAGTTTGAGTTTTAGTTTTGCAGAGTTAGTGCTTTCGTTTGGTGAAGTTTGATCTATAAGGTAAAATTGAGCTACATATCAAATGACCTCATGCAAACACTACCACAAGATACACCTCCTATCTTTGTAACCAACGATTGGTAATTGCGTGGCTATATGCAATAAATTCGAAAGTATGTCTCGAATCATATTGTCTACTTTCTGATCTTCAACATCTCTCGGTCGGGCATGGTAGATCTCTGCAAGAAGCTTTGGATATATGAGTACCTACAAAATAATTATTAAATATAAACAATGTGAGACTCTAAACTCTCCACCAAACTCTACCATGCGTTATATAAACTCTATCAATCTCTTCCATGCTCTACCATGGTAGTTCTTAACTTTGCCAAGCATTATCTAATTTCCACTAAACTTTGTCATGCATTATATAAACTCTATCAATCTCTGCTATGCTCTACCATGGTAGTTTTTAACTCTGCCAAGCATCATCTACACTCCACCAAACTCTGTCATGCATTATATAAACTATATCTAACTCTGCCATGTTCTACCATGGTAGTTCTAAACTCTGCCAAACATCATTTACACTCCCGCAAACTTTGGCATTCTTCATACAAACTCTATAAAACTCTACCAAGCTATATCATAGTGTGCTAAACTCTGTCATACATCATCCACACTCCACAAAACTGATATACATCATCTACACTCCACCAAACTTTGCTATGCATCATTTACACTCCACCAAAATATGCCATATGTTATATATACCTCTTTCAAACTATACCAAACTCTATTAAGGTAGTTCTAAACTATGGCAAGCTACTTCTAAACTTTATCACGTTGTAGCTAGACTTTCACTCTATTTAATTATACCAAACTATATGCAAACTCTACCAAACAAATCTACACATTCAAGGCAATCTCCCAAGCTTTAAACAAACACTATAGGCAAATTCTTTCAAACTATACAATACATAGAGACAAACTCTACCAAACTATAAACATACTCTACCTAACTCTACCAAGCTAAACTAAGTATTATAGGCAAACTCTGCCAAGGTATAAACATATTCTACCTAACTCTACCAAACTATCAACCAGAAACAACCGAATAATTCGAGTCAAACCCAGAAAATTCATTTTTAAACCCTAAAACTTCACATACAACATTTACCTTGAAGAAATCACAACAAATTCTGTCTTGAATTTGTAGATTTGTTAAGTTATGGTTCAAAATTTTCAAATGTTATCCAAAACCCAAATAAAAACATAAACAATATCAATATGTTAGAAACCAAGTTCGATTTCATGAGAACCCTAAGTTTTCGAGTTTGATTTCGTGAAAATCCCAAATTTTCAAATTCGATTTCTTGAAAGCCTTAATTTTTTGAGTTCAAAACTGACTTCTTCTTCTACATTAGGTTTTGATTTCGAAACAGAGAGAGAGAGAGAAAGAGAGAGAAATAAAGAAATTTTTTACCTTGAAACAAAGAAGACAACAAGACTGATAGTTTCTAGTTTTTGCCCCACTTTGGATTTACTCTGCTTTATTTTTTTGTAAAAAAGTTTAATAAGTAATCAAGTAGTATGATTTTGAATGGTGAATACAAATAAAAAAATGCAGTCACACGGATCATGTAGATCATGCAGAACATATAATTTTTTTATCAACTTAGATTATATTAAAAAAGAAAGAGACATCAATAATTACAAAAAATTTCAAACCATAAGATTATATTTTAAATACATAACATACATTTAAAATTGAGTATTTTGATTTTTCTATAACAAATTTGCAATACTTTCTCTGGTATTTGCCATAAGAGCTCCATCTCATGTTTCTGTGATTTTCATGGCACCTACTTGAGTCCCAAAATTTGCGTTGTCATTCTATGTACGTCTCATTACCTCGGCAAAATCCTCATCTGATGCGTTTGAAATTCTAATAAAATTATGCAATCTCATTCTAGCCAATATCACTCTTTTTTTAACATGGACATCATATCTAAACAATTCACATAGAATCCTCATTTCTTCTTCCAAACGCCATATGTCCTCTCAATAACTGAGTGTAAATATGCATGATATCAATTAAACAATTCTTGCTTGTTTCTAGGAGGGTGACCATTGTCGAACTGTGACATGTGATACCGGACAACCGTGTTTCATGAAGATCTAAATGACGCTAAAAACCCTTGTTTATTTGGATAGCCAGAATCAACTAGATAATACTTGTTTTCTGGAGGCAAAGGAAATTCAGAATCATTGTCTTGTGCCATTGTCAAAACTGCTATATTGTGACATGAACCTGGTGCTCCATTCTAAACATATATGAATAACATGTTCATATCACATATAGCTATTACATTAAATGATGTTGTATTGTGGCGATTCCAATACATTCCTTGTATTTCAAGCTTCACTTTAACGCATACGTGAACTCCATCCATGGCCTAAACAAATCCACTAAAATATGGCCAATATTTTCGCTTCATTAACCCTCGTTCAAGAATTCGGCTTAATTCTTCTCTTGCTGGAGTCCTTATATAATCACAAGCAAGTAACTTTGTCGCTCTAACAAACTTCAAAAAAATTTCTATTCACTGTTTCTTGTGTTCTCCCAAATCTCAACCCAACATCTCTCTGAACTTCGTTGTGCCCATATATGCATAGAAACATGGCTACACTTTCTTCAATGCTTACATTCAAAGTTGATTGTAAACCATATCTCGTTTCCAGTTCACCACATAATCTCCGGAAACAATCAAGTGACATTCATAGTAACTAAAGACAATCATCATTATCTACTTGTAATCGACGTCATATATTCACCCATCCTAAACCACCGTCAGTTTGGATTGATCCTCTTTCAAAATATTGATGGCAAAATCTCAATGATGGTTGAATTATTAACTCTTCAAATTGTTCATTTTTCAAATTCCATAACTTAATTCTCTCCTTATAACTTAGATTTTGACACCTTGTGATCTTAACTGACATACACGAAATGCCTGAAATATTGCAAATACGAAGTTAAAGATAAATCAAATTGATAAAATTGTAATTGTTCACTAATACATAATACATAATGGATAATATAAATATATTACACTAACATTTTATGAATGTTAATAAAAAAAGTGCTATTACACTAATTTTCAGTTCCAAAATCACTTTGGTGACTTTCATTTAAATTTAGTCTTCGTTTATTTCCCCAAATGTTGAATAATCCTCTAGTTCTACGCATTCTTGATAATCTATCCGTTTGCGAATAATTTGTGAAATCAAATTCTGGTGATCCTCCCCTATGAACATTGGTAGGAGTCTGAGCTTCCGCTTCCTCTGGAAATCTTTGTTGAGAATTTGTTGTAGTTTCTACTTCAACTCCCACCGAAAAGCCACATTGAACATATGTCGGAGTAATCTGTGGTGGACCATTTGATGATGAAACCCATTATGGACAATTTGATGTCGAACCCCATTGTGGACCATTACATGATGAACCCCATTGCTGAGCATTTGGAGGTGTATGATATGGTTGGTTATTTGGCGGGAAACCTCATTGGTTGGCAGTTAGAGATGTACAATATGGTTGGTTATTTCGTGAGAAACCCCATTGGTGAGCATTTGGAGGTGTACCAAATGGTTGGGTATTTGGCGAGAAACCCCACTGTTGAGCATTTGGAGGTGTACCATATGGTTGGTTATTTGGCGAGAAACTCCATTGCTAAGCATTTGGAGGTGTATTAGAAGGAATCCTGCCTAGATATGGTCTTCCAACATTTTGTCCTGAGACTAACCGCTTCCCCACAAATTCGTTGTCTCTTGTATATCTAGTTAGAGCTTCTAAGAATTGCAGCTTATCTTTGCTGGTGATTTCACGTCGATCAATAAAATGCTTACGAAAAATCTTTCATCTTTTAATGCTTGAATGCATGCCCAGTTAAAATCAGTGTACTTAGGAACCTCCATCGATTCAAATATTTTTAAAGCCATGTCGTATTCGTCGTAATCGTCTTGATAAAAAAAATTTGGGTGCATATATTGTACATTTGGCATTGAAACTCTATGAAACCAGCCATTGTATATGTTAAAGTTGCTTCAAAAGATTATTTTCTACGATTTCCTCGTGAAGCTTTTCTAGTAGAAACTCGTGAGCTTCTAACTCTTTGTGAAGTAGTTTCCCGCCTTACTCTTTCTCTTTGTTGAGCTCTAGAAGTAAGAATATGAAACACATCAACCAGTGAAGAAGTCTCATTAGTATGATAATAACTTACGTAAATGATATGTAAGTTTTTATAAGGGAAAATGTTCTATTTCCACCACGGAAGTTTCATATAATATCAATTACACCACATGTTGACATTGTAATCTAATTGCACCATAATCCAAAGTTCTCAACGCGATTGCACCTAAAGTAAGTGTTAGAAATTCAATTCCACACACGTGTTAGATAGGTCAGAAAATCAATGGTTTACTGTGTACCAGACATACGATTAAACCATAAAATTCATCGTTAACCATACTAAACCAAAAATACATCCGATTAGAGATCCGTTTAAGTGATTTGAACCCAAGAAAAGATCAGAGAAGAAGAATCATCATCGTAGGTGTACAATAATCGACCAAATTCCCAATGAAAATATAGTAATCGAAAGAGTGAGCTCATCTTACTTGTTCCAGATCTGATTTCTCACCGGCGAAGCCGAAATCTCGTTATTCTTTTTGTTTGTCTCCTCTTCTGTTATAGTTTCCGAAGCAGGACGCTTTGAGGGAGGCTTCTGAGAAGATTTTCGTCGAGACAGAGAGAAACCATTAGAGTCACCACCAGAGGAAGAGAATTTTAGATGCTTAGGAGTCGCCATTGTAATTGGTAAAGTATACCTCACAATTCTATGTCAACTATAGAGAGACCTTAATTAAGCCTGGTTCAAGAGAGAAAAAGAAAAACTTGATTCCAAATTTTCAGAATTGAGCGATGCTAGGAGAGAATCAAGACCCGATCGTAATCGTTCCATTTAGGGGTAATCATAGGCGGATGAGCTGGGCGTTCGGATTCAGTGGCATCGACGTAATTTAGTAAGTGAGCGCATGAGGAGTTTTGGGTTCACGGCCACGAACACCGACGGAGATCCAGTATTTTTTAGATAGATGTGGATTTGGTTGTGTTCGAAGAAGAACGGAATAAGTCTCGCAGGAATAAATGTCAATGTCGTTGACGGTAAATGGTGCGACGTAATTTCCGTTGGCTTCAACCACCACGAGCTAGAAGATGAAGATGAAGATAAGTCAAATTTAGTCTTTTAATAAGCATTAGCCATGGAAGAAGAAAATGATGTTTATATGAAGAGAAAGAGAGAGGAGAGTAACTAGGTCGAGTCGAGGAGTCGAGTATGCGTATTCAAATCCGTCTGGGTCGGTTTGCGAAACAATCGTCAGTTTAGTCTTGAATACAGTTAAGACACAAACCATCAAATTTGTGCAATCGCGTTGAAAATTTTGGATTATGGTATAATTGGATTACGATATCAACATATGGTATACTTGATGTTATAGGCAAACTTCTGTGGTATAAATAGAACGTCCTCCCGTTTTATAAATTTAAATTATATCTATATTTTAATGATTTGTATGATAATAATTTTTAATAATAATATATAGTACCAAAAATAGACAAAATGACAATTTAATAATACCAATATATACAAATGATTGATTATTATACGTTAATGATACCTTTTCCAATTTATTGTGATATCAATTATAACAGATTAGTGATAATAATATATAGTATCAAAAATATACAAATGGGTTTTGGTTTTCTATATATATATATACTATTTTATATATATGCTCATTATATACATATTAGTATACGGTCAATACATATATATATTATTATGATTATATTTTGTTTTCACCTTGTTATATTTTTATGATTATCCTATATTTATGCAATATTTGTATGAATAATTTTGTAATGAATAAATAAATGATTAAGTTGATAAAAACAAAAACAAAATTGAGTGAAAACATACCTTCTCTTCTCTTGTGAATTGAGAAGAATGAATAAATTGAATAGTTAGAGTGGAATGGTAGTGTAGTTATATAATGGCAGTAAAAAAGAAAAAAAATACAGAGGTGGGCGTACAGAACAAAGGAGTTTATATCATTTTTTTCCTTCTTTTTCTGAACTGTGCAGTTTATTTGTACTGCATTTAATTTTTTGTACTACATTTAATTTTTTGTGAATGGTAAAAAGAAACACAGATATAGCCCCACAAATATTTCTATTGTATATTATATAGGGTGATTTACTGAACTAGTCTTTTATAATTGTACTTCTTACTGGAATAGTCCAAAAAGATTGAAATTACTAAACTAGTTTTTTCGTCTTTTTATTACCGTTTTACCCCTGAATTCTTTGAGAAGAAAAAAATAATTACGAAAATGCCATTAATGAATAAATCCACGTCAGCATACGTTACGTAGGATTCAGCTACGTTACGTAGGATTCAGCTACGTAGGACTAGGTATCACGTAACGTAGGATTCATTTTCAAGTTACGTAGGATTGATTTCCATGTTTCGTAGGATTAGTTTCGTAGGATTGATTTCCATGTTTCGTAGGCTTAGTTTCGTAAGATTGATTTCCATGTTTCGTAGGATTGATTTTCATGTTTCGTAGGATTAGTTTACGTAGGATTGATTTCCATGTCTCCCAGGATTAATTTTCGATACCCTAGAACATGAAAAGACCTTTTTACCCCAACATTTAATGCACCTAGCTTCTTCTTCAACGAACTAACGGCGACATATCCATTCACGCTTATTCAAGCTCAATCACGCGTTTACACTTTGATCTTGTGTTGCATATACTGAGAATGTATCAAGTTCAATTAATTTCTGGGGAATGGAGGGGTTAGAATGGGCGATGGCTTTTTTATTTGTGTACATCTCATGGGAGCAAGATCATCACGTTGGATGAACGAACAAATCTAGAAGATTTAGAAGCAAAGGTGTACGAAGCCTTTGGTTTGTCTCGACGTCGTTATGATGTTGTATTAAGTTATAGGTATCCTGATGCTATCATAAGAAATTTACCACACGATACTCAACCAGTTTTCATGCGAGATAGTAACGCAGTGCGTGTGTTTCTGGATAAGTATTGGAAGGACTCAGGACGTATCTGTGTTCAGTTCTACAAAGACTCAGAGGTGGAATCAGAAGTGGTTGGAGATGAAGACACGCATGGTGGTCGGGCTAGCGATGAGTCTCGTAGGATTCCAGATGAGTGTCGTAGGTTTCAAGATCAATCACGTAGGATTCTTGAAGAGTGTCGTAGGATTGATGATGAGTCTAGTAGGATTCCAGATGAGTCTCGTAGGACTCCATATCAGTCACGTAGGATTCCTGGTGAGTCTCGTAGGACTCCTTATCATTCACGTAGGATTCCTGATGAGTCTAGTAGGAATCCAGATGAGTCTCGTAGCTCTCCTTATCAGTCACGTAGGATTCCTGATGAGTCTCGTAGGTTTCATGATGAGTCTAGTAGGATTCATGATGGTTCTTGTAGGTTACCTGATGAGTCTCTTAGCAATCCTGAAAATGTTAATGCCGACGACGGTGATGACACTGTAGCTGAAGAAAGTGATGGTGAGGAAAATAGATTTAACTACTGTGATGATCAGGATGGTGCAAGTTCGGGGGATGAAGACTATATAAGCACTACTTACGTGAAGAACAGTGAGGAATATGAAGGAAGGACAAGTAAGAGGGACGCGTATGTTGGAATACAATTGAGTGTTGTTGAATTAGCAGTTGGGCAATGTTATCCAAGCAAGGAGGAGTTGGAGACAAGGCTGAAGACGCTTGCGGTTATCCGTAGGTTTGATTTTGATGTTGTAGCTTCATCCAAAGTATTGTTGCGAGTCAAATGTTGGGTGCCAGACTGCCAATGGAAACTTTGTGCCTCGATAATCGATGAATCATCGTGCTTCTACGTAAAAATTTACGTCCACGAACACACGTGTTTTGTGATAGAGCGATCATGTCATGCAAGACAGGCAACTTCGTATATTTTAGCTCGTCTATACACAGATTTCGTGGGTGGTGTTGGTCGGTCTATTTTGCCAATTCATGTTGCTGATGCTTTGGCTAAACGTTATGGATTGAAGGTATGTTTTGGACCGTCTCGTTGCGTTATGTAGGTTTTTAGTTGATGATTCGAAGTTTTTTAGTTTATGATTCGTAGATTCGTATGTTTTTAGTTCACCTTATGTAGGTATCTCGTGCACGTCACGTAGGTTTCTCGTGCACGTCACGTAGGTTTCTCATGCACGTCATGTAGGTTTCGGGTTGTCGTTGTGTAGGCATCAGGTTGACGTAATGTAGGTTTCTCGAATCTGTCTCGTAGGTTTCTCGGATATGTGTCGTAGGTTTCTCGTTCACTTTGCGTAGGATTCTAGTCATGATACGTAGGTTTACGGTCACTTTATGTAGGTTTGTTATTTGATATGATATGCACTTCTTCATGGCAGGTTAAATACTGGAAGGCTCATCGTACTCTTATCGCAACACGAGTATTACTAAGGGGGACATCGGAGAGCAGTTATGAACAACTTCCATCTTACTTATATATATGATAAGACGAGCAAACCCCGGAACTCTTATTAAGTTAGAAGTCGATGGAGATCACCAATTCAAGTTCATCTTCCTTGCTTTTGATGCAAGTATACAAAAATTCCCATATATGAGGAAAGTTGTTGTGGTTGATGGAACTTTTCTGCAAGGGAAATATAAAGGTACTCTCTTAACAGCCACAATGCAAGATGGAAATTTCAACATATTCCCAATAGCTTTTGGAGTTGTTGATACAGAGAATGATGAGTCTTGGGAATGGTTTTTAGGACAACTCAACCGAATAATCCCTGATGATAAGGAACTAGCTATTATTTCCGACACGCATAGATCAATAGCCAAAGCAATAAAGAAAGTATTCCCCCTTTCAGCCCGGGGAATATGCACATACCATTTGCGTAAAAACATACTGTTGAAGTTCAGGGGAAGAGAGTCTTTCAAACTGTTCAAGCGGGCTGCTACGGCATATAGGACCCAAGATTTCAATGAGATTTTAGGGCAAATAAAAGAATTAAATCCGTGACTTCATTCTTATTTACTACAGGTAAATACGTATGTTGGATTCTGGTTGACATTATGTAGGTTTCAGGTTGACGTTACGTATGACTCTCTATCTGTATCGTAGGATTCAGGTTGATGTCTTGTAGGCTTCTCTTGTCTATATCGTAGGTTTCAGGTTGACGTTACGTAGGATTCTATGGTATGTGTCGTAGGTTTCAGGTTGACGTTACGTAGGATTCTCTATCTGTACCGTAGGTTTCATGTTGACGTCACGTAGGATTCAGTGGTCTGTATAGTAGGTTTCTGTTTGACGTTACGTAGGATTCTCTATCTGTATCGTAGGTTTCCTTTCCACGTTACGTAGGATTCTCTGTCAAGAAAATAATCCTACATTCTTTTCCTTCCTATTTTTATAGGCTGATGTTAGCATGTGGAGTCGTGTTCATTTTCCTGGAAACAGATACAACATAAACACGACGAACATAGCTGAATCTATAAATCATGCTTTGGGTGAAGCTAGAACTTATCCCATTGTGCAACTTATTGATTCAATAAGGTCTATGTTGACACGGTGTTTCGCAACCAGGAGGAAGAATGCCAGTCTGATGACAACAGCTCTTACATCCGGGGTTGAGAAAGTGCTAAAGGTAATTCTCTTGTGGATTAGAGGTTTATAACCAACTGATGTAGGTTTTGGTACGTGGTGTAGGTATTTAGTTCATGTTATGTAGATTTATAGTGCATGTTTTGATTAATCAGGGACGAATCGAAGAAGGCAGAAACTACGACGTTCAGCCTATAGATGAACATCAAATTCAAGTGAGCAACGTCGCATCAACCAATGTTGTCAATTTGACAGAGAAAACATGTTCATGCAAGAGGTTTGACTTTGACAAAATCCCTTGTGTCTACGCGCTAGCGGCGGCTGAACATGCATGTGTGCCAGTAGTCTCTCTTACAAATACGTTCTACCATACAAACTATTTGTACAACGCGTACGCAAAAAGCGTCAAATCAAGGGATTCCGCAACACCTGTTCCTGAAGAAGTGTGGACAAAGGTATGCAAGCCTCCTCCTATACGTAAACAACCAGGTAGGCCAAAGAACTCACGAATCAAGGGTGTGTTAGACACTGCATCACCTACAAAACGCCCTAGGAAAACGTACACTTGTACAAAGTGTACGAAAACAGGTCACAACAGGAGAACATGCCCTAAATGAACTTGTTACACAACAATTTCTACCGTTGGTGTTTTATTACGTACCATATATGTTTCATAACAATAGTGTTTGATTACGAATCCTACGGAACATAATAGGAAACCCTACATAACGTAAACGAGAATCCTACAACACGTGACAAGAAACCTACGACACTACTCAGAGAATCCTACGAAACATGAGAAGAATCCTACATAAGGTTAACCAGAATCCTACGACAGTGATCATAGAATCCTACGCAACGTCAACCTGAAACCTACGGTACAGATCAGAGAATCCTACGTCGTCAACCTGAAACCTACGACACAGATCAGAGAATCCTACATAACGTGATTCGAGAATTCTACGTAACAAGCCCTTGATCCTACATTACGTGAACGAGAATCCTACATAACGTTGATTTAACGTTGATCAAACCCGACAAGAAACCAACGTAAAGTTCATTTTCCGTTTAAGATTATCGTTTTATGTTGTACGAGAAGAACATAAGTTGTCATTTGTAATTTAATTTGCATTATTAGATTAGATAATAGCCAATAATTACATAATCTGCGTAATAACCTTTACACTATGTACAACATGTACTACTACGTAGCCTAACCATTTGCATCATCGAAGAGTTAAGGCAAAAGCGCTTTCATTGCCAACCTCATCCAAGGCCTCGGCCGCATACTTTAAGCGAATAAATGGCATGTGCTTATCTTCTACGCCGTCGAATTTGCAGCCAAGGGCCAAACACTCTATGAACTTCAACACATAGATGCCATAATCTCCACCGCATGATTGCTGGGGTACACCTTTCGCCCTGTAAAAGCTGTAAGCTTTCACTGTCTTTTTACGCGAATATACCTTACCTTTCCCTTGCGCGGCCATTCTATCCACAAGCAATGGTATAAACCTCGCGTACACCTTCAAACAAACATTTGTAAGCCAAGAAACCAGAAACCTACAAAATCTAACAGGTAACCTGCGTAATGTAAACGGAAACCTACGAAAGGTAATCGGAAGGGTGTACATGCACAGGTCCGTGAAGGGTGTACATAAATCCATGTAATGAGGCTCCCTTGATGGATTTGACCAAAATTGAGAAGGCATGCGTGCCCCAAGGATACCTCTCGAACGCGTCTGAATCAAGCACCAACTTAGCTAGGGCTAGGGGGATCCTGGTTTCCCGGTGCCTACCATACACACCGACGTGCAGAATGAATAAAAGACCTAGCATCCTCTTCTTATCATTTGACCACGTGCTGTATATATGAAATTGTTAACATAAGTTAGAGAACATGGATAAAACCTACGAAACATGACAAGAAACCTACGAAACATGACAAGAAACCTACGAAACATGACATGAAGCCTACGGAACATGATATGAAACCTACGAAACATGACATGTACCCGTAGGTTTCTTGTCATGTTTCGTAGGTTTCTTGTCAGGTTTCGTAGGTTTCTTGTCATGTTCCGTAGGTTTCTTGTCATGTTTCATAGGATTCAGTCCTACAAAACAACCGAAAAGCGTAGGTTGGAAGACAAAGCTGCATTTCGATAAGGCAGTTTTTAACTCGGCAAAATCAGGGCATGTACCCTGATGTGTGCCAATATCCTGCCATAATTCTTCGTGTGGGATTTCTTCTGGTAAACCTTCTCCGAGTACTCCACAATTCATGTGAGTAATCTCCTCAAACTCATTAAGAGAGAACATGATTGGCCTATAACCAACCAAGACCCAAATTTCATCGAGGCAACTAACATCTAGTTGATTCATCAGCAACCAATCAACAACCTTAGGCTGCCAATGATACTTCATGGTCGTAAGTTTGAGGAGCACTCCGACAGATGAATTGTCTCTAATGTCGTCGAAGACTTCTGCCCCAATTGCAAGCCTCAACATGGCAAACTCTTGAAGCGTACAATTATAATTCATGCTTTTTCGTTTTACTGGACAATCTCCTGGACCATATAATCTCCTCAGATATTCCTTCTTCTCTCCCATTGATCTGCAAGACACAATAGAACTCGTTATAACATAAACCAACAAACCTACGGAACATGACAAGAAACCTACGAAACATGACATGACATGAAACCTACGAAACATGACATGAAACCTACGAAACATGACATGAAACCTACGGGCCAATACCACGTCAACCTGAAACCTACGACATAGCACCGAGAATCCTACGAAACGTTCGTCAACCAGAAACCTACGACACAGATCCGAGAAACCTACATAACATATACCAACAAACCTACGGAACATGACACGAATCCTACGAAACATGACATGAAACCTACGGGCCAATACTAAGAAACCTACATCACGTCAACCTGAAACCTACGACACAGATCAGAGAATCCTACGAAAGGTAACCGGAAACCTACATAACGACAACCTACAAAAATGAAAACACCCAACACTAGAAAATTTACCCTACAAAACGTGAAAACATCGAAGGAAAGCCTACAAGGACTTCCTTAAACATACAAAACAGTTAGAAGAACCGCAGAAACACATGTATAATTCCGAAGAAATGTACCCTAGTGTGAAGATTAAGAATAACGGCGGATATCGGTGGTGTAGGCGAAGTTTGGCGGAGACGAACGTCACTTCCTAACCAGAGACGGCGGAGAAGCAGAGGGAAAACTATAAGAAGAAGCCCCAACGACGGAGAAGAAGAAGACGAAGCAAGGAAAGAAAAGAAAAGCTACGACGGCGAAAGGAGAAGAAGGAAAGCTACGACGTCGAGAGGAAGAAGAAAGACGACGAAGCAACGATAGTTTGAGAGGATTGTTCAAAAAATTTTTAGGTTTCTAAAAATAAATTTTCCGACGGTTATAACTATTTTCATAAATTAAGATTACAAAAAAAAATTATTCATAATGGCATTTTTGTAATTAACGGATCAGTGTGGAAAATAATGGACATTTCCTCACATTGACAGTTTTGAATAATCAAATGAAACTATTCTAGTAATTAAATAATTATATTGAACTATTTCAGTAATTATCTCTATTATATATACTAATTCGCAGCCTATGTACTCACACATTTGAATTAATTTTTGTATAAAAAATAGAATAAAACAAAATTGTTAGAATATTTAATTATTTATTGTAAAAACATCTCACCTCGCCTCTATACTTCTATAAGTAGATGTGGGGGTGGTAATAATTTTTTTCATACAACATAACATAACTCATAAGTGACTAAAAGAAAGAAAAATTATTACCACTATCTTCTCACGTCTCCTCTACTAGTCATCGCTTCTCCTACTATGTCTTTTTCTTTTTGTGTTTCCACTTATTATACAAACTAGTATATATAATAATTAATATTATAATTAGATATATTTTATAACATGTTATCAGTACGAAGTACTCCCACATCAGAAAAAAATAAAAATTTAACTTTTATCAAATTTGTTTTTATACTTTGTTATAATAGATGACTAAGTCCCCATATATATATGATATATATTTTAATTTAATTTATATGTTATAATAATGGTCGAAATGTCGTATGGGTGATTCGCTCCTTATAAATTTTTTTATGTCGTGAAGACATTAATAAAACATTTTAGAAGAACGATAAAGAAAAAAATTAATTATGTCTAGAAGATATTTACAAAATATTCCAGAAGAACGAAAAAATTAAAAATGTCCTCGAGACATTTACAAAAACGTTCCTCAAGAATGGTAAAATAAAATAGATATATAAAACTATAAATTTGTTCTAAGAGAAAAAATGAAAGATAAATAAATTTGATTTTTTAATATGTGAATATCTCTTTTATAATTTGATTTTTTTCTCATAATCATGTTATTATTAGTAAATATTGATTTTGCTAAATTTATTTTGGTTATATTTTCTAATGGTTATGAAAGAAAAAATAATTTATTAATATATATATATATATTTTAATGGCTACATACAAATTTTTCATCTATAATACACTAATTTTTCTCTCATCTCTTCACTCAAACAAAATTTTTGTCTTCATCTCAAAAAAAAAATTCTCTCCAAGAAAATGGGTTTATTTTTGTGTTGTAAGAAAATGTTTTATTGGATTTTAATTTTTTCATTTAGTATAATTATTTCTGCAATTTACGGGTTTTTCTTTTATGAATATACTCCCGAAGAATTTTGGGTGAATATTGGTTTGTTTATTTGTGCTTCATATATCGTTGTAATCGTATGTGTATTTCATTTTTATGTGTTTAGATAATGTGTTATTTTTATATTATTATGCTAAATACTTGAAGTTAAATAATAAAATTTATGATTATTATGTAGTAATTATGTCAAATTTGGCTAAACTCAAGATCACTGCCCTTGATATCTCTGGAAATAATTATATAATTTGGGCAGTTGCAGCAAAGATGCACTTAAAAGGAAAACAGCTCCTTGATACCATCGATAAGTCGAAAACGACTTCAGAAGAGCAAAAAGCTAATGTCATGATATTTTTGGTCCATCATATCCACGATGGTTTAAAAGATGGGTATATAACAAAAGAAGATCATGCAGATCTTTGGCAATCACTCAAAGATAGGTTTGATCACCAGAAATATGTGATCTTACCTAAAGCTAAACATGAGTGGTTAAACCTCTGGTTTCAGGATTACAAAAATGTAAATGAATATAATTCCACTCTATTCGGAATCACTTCCAGGATAATGTTATGTGGAGAGAAGATAAGTGATTATGATATGATCGAAAAAACTCTCCAAACATTTCATCCTGGAAATGTAGTCCTACAATAACAATATCGGGCTAATGGATACAAGAAGTATTCAGAAATAATGCATGTTCTTCTTGTAGCTGAACAAAATAATGAACTTGTAATGCTAAACCATCATTCTCGTCCTACTGGATCAACATCATTCCCAGAAGCGAATATTATATCATCAAATTATAATAATTATGGACGTGGATGTTGTCGAGGTAATAATCGTGGTCGTGGACGGGGAGGATATGGACGTGGACAAGGAAGAAAATTTTGTCCTAATGATTTCAACAATGAAAGAAATAATAAAAGGTCAAAAGGAAAGGAAGTTGGAAAAAAGCAACATTAGAAAAATTGCAATAGATGTGGAATGAAATGACATTGGTCGCGTACTTGTCGTACACCAAAGTATTTTGTCGATCTACATAAGAGTCACACCAGAAAAAAGAAAAACAAAAGGAAACCAACTTTATTTATGGCAACATTGGACCTTCTTTTGATAATGAAGCTGGACTTTCTTTTGACCGTGAAGTCGAGCCGTCTTTTGATGATATAATTAATGATACATATCTTGATGTGGCTGATTTCGCTGTTGATTCTATAGATATCAACGAAAGCCAAAAAGACTAAAATCTTCCTTAAAAAGAAAGTATGACATGATGTATAAATAGTTATGGTTGCATAATGTTGTTTATGCCTTGTTTTTGTTTGTAAAATAGTTTGTGTTGTAATATAAAGTTTGTTTTTATTATATTAAAGCATCTTTTATGAATATTTTCAAATTATAAAATGTTGAAATTCGAAAACAAGGATGGATATATGTGTCTCGTAGATAGTGCTACAACGCACACAATACTTAAAGATAAAAATTATTTCTCTTCCCTTAAAATGAAGATAACGAAGAGGTATTAGGTCATGAAGTACCTTATATGAGCGCTATTGGTTGACTCATGTATCTTGCAAATTGCACTAGAGTAGATATAGCATTCGCTACAAATCTGCTTGCAAGATACAATTCGTCACCTATGCGTACACACCAGAATGGAATAAAACATATATTTTGTTATCTCCAAGGAACAACTGACTTGAAATTATTTTATAATAGAAATTCTAGTGTCGATTTAGTTGGTTTTGCAGATGCATGGTATTTATCATACCCACATAAAATCCGATCGCAAACCAGATATGTTTTTACAATTGGAGGCACTGCAAATTCTTGACGTTCCCAAAAGCAGACTCTAGTTGCTACCTCCTCAAATCATGCATAAACAATTGAACTTCATGAATCATGTAGAGAATGTGTATGGCTCGAATCCATGACTTAACACATACAAGAAGCAAGCGGAATAGTCATAAAAAAAGAACCAACAAAATTATTTGAAGACAATGCTGCTTGTGTCGCTCAACTCAAAGAAGGTTATATCCAGAACGATCGAACACGAAAAAAATCAAGAAATGAATATTCAATATATCCGTTCAGCAGACAATGCAACAGATCTGTTCACGAAAACGCTTCCCACTACAACATTTAGAAAACATGTTCACAGTACTAGAATACATTAATTACGAAATTTATGATATCCATCATTTCAGGAGGAGATTACGTCATTGTACTTTTTTTTCCTCATCATAGTTTTTATGCCACTAGATTTTTCCATGATAAAGCTTTTAACAATGCAGTACATAATATATCATAGTAAATTATTACCACTCTCTTACGCTCTCCTGTACGTAGTCTCTTCTCCTATCTTGTCTTTTTCTTTTTGTTGCTTCTACTTATTATACAAATTAGTAGATATAAGAATAAATATTATGTTTAGATGTATTTTATAACAAAATAATATATTTAGTATCTGAAAAAAAAAAAAATTATTGGGCTTGGTAAAGCAAACGCCTTGGTGGTGGTTGTCGCAATCAATATACGATTAACGTCGTATTAAATGAACATACCCTACTGCAATAATTTAGCGCGGTTTGCAAATCGTCTTAGCTCTTCTTTTTAAGTTTTGTATGTACTAAAATGAATCACAGATTTTGGATTTTAGAAAACAAAATTACCCATAAATTTAGCATAATACCTATAAGGAAACACAGATGAAAAAATAAGAACGACGAAGCGAAGTTCTGATCACAAAAAAAAAACGACGAAGCTAAGGCACGCAGAGAGAAACCTAAAATCTAAAATTTATATCCCTGATACAAAGAAAAAAAATGGACAGAGTACACACAGTACTGACTACAGAGTCTTCTTTTTTTTTTCTCTTTCTTTTTTAAACGACACAGAAACGTTAAAACCAGATTAGGGAATCTGAAAAACAAAAAAAACAAAAAAAAGATAGAGAATGTTATCATCAGTAGTTGGGGTAAGAGAGAGACGAAAGAAGAAAACACAAGAGGGGGCTCGGTTCACGTTCTTCACAAAACATCACCACCATCAGTCTCGTCCTTTATTGTTATATGGCATTTCCTGTATAAACACACAAGAGATTCAGCATCAAAAAGTCTTTTAACACCGAGTCTGACCATCATCAATAAGAAGGGTTAGCAATAATAACCGGCTGGTAAGGAGGAGGCTGCATGTAATAAACTGGTGGCCTATGCGCCTGACCAGGCATCATATGCTGCTGCGGCGGATACTGTATCATCACAATATCCAAATTATCATCATTTCTAAATAGTGTGATATATAATAATAGGTAAGTGTGTGATGACAGTTATCAAACCTGGGGTTGTCCATTTGAAGGATAATAGGTTTGAGGATGATGATACATCATCGGTGGTTGCCCAGGATATTGCGTGACCTGCTAATTATGACCGTGGTGAGTCTTAGAAACATACTTCGTTTCGCTGTGTATACAGCACAAAGGAACTTACTCCGTAACTGACAGGCGGCATTCCATGCATCTGCTGAACAGGAACAGCAGGACCAGGGAAGTAGAATGACGAATCTGAGACCAGAGACTGAGGCCGCGTAGCTGCTGGTTGTGATGGTTTGAAACTCTTTGCGTTAGGATTGAGTTTGAATTCCTGATTAGATCCAACGACCCAGTATTAGTTTCTTTTTTTTTTTTGGATTAAAAGACACATACATAGTTAATTATACTTCATCAAGTTTACACAAAGCAAATAAAAAACCTTCGCATTCGGATGAAGAGAGGACTTTTCTGATGAGGACATAGAACCAATCGACGAGCTTGGTGATAGTCCAGGACGACTTGGTGTTGAAGGACCTGGGCGACTTTCTGAACTTCTAGAAGCCGACTGCGCGAAAGAGCTTTCTGATTTAGTTTTACCAGAAACTTGACTTGCTTGTCGTTCTCTCTCAGAAACAGCCTTTGCAGCTGAGGTTGCACCGCCTCCACATTTTGCACCTTCGTTAACATCTATATTCAACAATACATATTTACATAAAGCTCACGCCTAAAACCTGGTTTCCTATATAGATGGAAGTTTCATAACAGGTCCACTCCTTGTGTAAAAAACAACTTATCATGTTCCATTTAGCAACATTAAAAAAGCCCACCATCAATGGAACACTATAAATGCAATGCCACTAGAGAGTCCGTAAGATAAACGTGAAAATACATAATAGTGTCAGATCAAGAAATATTTGATCCATGCTTGTAAAACTGAACGGTAATTCTTAATCAAGAAAGGGAAAAAACATTAAGACTTCTGTGGGCACCCATTGTTCAAACGGATTAAACAAATATAGCTATCACATATAGAAACAGTGTATAAGAAAAATACCTCCATGACTGGAAATTGATTCCTCAGCTGACTGTATTCATACAAGACACCAAAGAGCCAATGATAAAAATATCAGAACAACAACGAAATGCCAAATGCAATCATTATTAAACGGGTATAACCAACATGGAGTTGACATTACTCTGTTATTCTGTGAAACCTCTCGGTTGTTGTTAGTTCTGCGCTCATCTAGCTGGCTCTCACTATTATGCCAAGAGAAACTCTCAAAGTAAGAGAAAATATATTTTTTAATTGATTCTTCAAATGCGTAGCCTAATAGAAAAGATAATGACCTCTTACTGCTGCCACTGGCAGGAAAATCTTTGGATCGCTTTTCAGAGGGGAGGTGCCGAGCATGATCATCAGAGATTGAGAAGCTTTGATTGACATTTGCATTAGTCCGAGAAGATTGACTGTCACCCTGAAAGAAAGTGAATGGCAATATCACCAATTAGTTCAGCTATAAACTACTATCAAAGAAAAAACAGCCATACCCATAATTCGTCACGGCCCTTGCCACTAGGAGCTGGCTTCTGGCTATCAGAAGTAGATGAACCACCAAAAGTCAGATCATTGCAAGTATCCAGCAAGGCATCCTCCTCCTCATCAAACCCACTATCATCAAATCCATCAGCTGGACGGACAGACGAGTACTTGGTTTCCTCATCGATATCAAAATTATCAGTAAGCTGAAGGCCTCTTTCCTGCATAGATGAATAATTAGATATTTGGAATTATAACATCAAAAAAGAAAAACATAGGAATTAAGGTGCAAATAGAACTCCAAAATCACCTCTGCTACATGAAGATCTCGGGTATTCTCTCCCTCAATCTCTCTAGCAATCTTCAGGGCTTGCTCTTCCAAGTCTCTTGTCCGAGGACCTCTCTCAAGTTTTGTGGTATAGAGTTCCTCATCAAAAGTGCTCGTTACTCCAAACAGTGACTCATTCACCTCAAACTGATTCCATCCCCTACAAAACGAATGCGGATCAGAAAAATCTTACCAGTTAAAGTCCATGTTATGAGAGGTTTCGAGGAAAGAAAAGTCAGGTACCTACACACCAAGGATTACTCATATATAAGAGCCATATAGTCGAAACAATATTCCTCCGAATCTTATAGATATTTACCAAGGCTCTTCCCCACAAGATAATATATGCTTTAACTAAATAATAAATTCTAGCTATAGATATAGAAAGAGAACAGCTTTCCAAAGGAATATCATAATCACAGTCTCAAGTGCAAGCATATATATTCTCTTTATTCCCACCATCTCTCATCTCAAATGTTCAGCTATGAAAACATGGTACTAGCTGTCAAATCAGTTTATTAAACATCAAATCAAGTATATTTGACAACAAAACCGAGCTAGGTGTAAATATATATATGTGTGTGAATTTATACCTATGCCAAGGGTTATCAAACACATTCTCCAAATCTGTACTCTCTGGAACATTCTCATCAGGTATCCAGGGTTTCAGCTCTCTTCCCCGATCAACACTAAAAGACTGTGATATAGAAGAGTCTGTCAACAGCTCCACCTGCTTCTCACTCTGAACTGCATTCGACATGCCCTCAAAAGATACAGAGAGATCCTAACACCAAATCAATGATAAAAAGAATGACAATGTCAATACTCAAAAGTAGTCACCACGTAACACAGTAACATAAACATAAGCAGCATAATTATCCCCTTAATTTATAAAAGTAAGCACACCTTGGCTACAACTTGCACAAGTTCATCTGCAGGAATAATGAATGTCTTGGAAGGTGGCTTTCTGACAAACTCAGAACGTGATTTGTGCCCTCGCAAAATACCTTCTTTAATCAAGCTTGCCATCTTTAGAATGATTCCTGGGAGTTGCAAGCAATTTAGAGATAGCAAGAAAAAGTAGTGTCTTTCTATGCTTTACATCTCCTAAGGAAAAATATGCTGATTCAGAGCCTCACCAAAATCCTTCTTAACATTAGCAGCATGAAATATACCACTATACACCGATCCATTTTTTAGATGTACTTCCACAAGATGCCCGATCTTACATGTGCTGAGGTATACTAACCGATCGCGTGAAGGCTTCTCCAAGCTTCCAGCTTCTCCATTGAATGCTGAATATATATCAACAAGTATGAATAACTCAGAGCATGATGTTGCAGATAAACCATAGTTGTCAACAGCAAACCTGTATTTGGAGTACTTGTGAGACTAGACTTTATAGACTGTGCTTTATTAGAAACTCCCTCTCTTTCACCTCTTCTGAGTGGAACTCCATTTGATGAAGATCTCGGTTGAAGAACAGGTGGCATATTCATTGCAGCCTGGAACTGTTCACGCTATAAAAGATAGTCTAACAAAGGTAATTTACAAAACAACTTCTTCAATCGTTTATAGTTAGGTCTCAAAGGGCAACTTCAAAGAATTCATTTCCAATGTGTACTTTTAGTGGCATCAAATAACCATTGTTACATTTTACAGACGTAACTAGGAAGACAAAAGCACATATCATGTACATAAAGAATAGTATGCTCTTCTGTAACATGGTAGGCCACAAACTATAACCTTGAAGAAAATCATAGATCTTGAAACATGGGAACAAACAACAACGAGTATGACCAATGATTGATGATTTGACAACCAACCTATGCTCCAAAACAAAGTCCTAACTATAGGCAACGAGAAAATATAATCAGATTACATTCTAACGCCAAAATGCAATCAGTGTAATGCCTAGCCATTATAGTACAAACAAACATAAAGAAGAGCTGGTTTCATGCATCAAACATACCGATAAATCTAAAAAGTGGATTGTTTGTGATGAAAAACGGAAAGAACCAAAAAAAATAATGGATATATGGACTGCGGTAATGGAAACAAAATCAAAGAGTTTCCGCACAAAGAGACGCAAAAAAGGGAAGGCATTGAAAGTGAATCAAGGGTGCAATTATCTGAAATCAAGAAATTGGGGATCTCTATCGTAATCGAGCTTAAACTACGTATTCCATTAAAAAAAACCCTAAACCAGCCACCTGAATCACCAAATTCCAAAAAAAAAAAAACCAATGAAGAAGCAACGAAAAATAAATTAAAAATCCAGTTATAAGAAGTTAAGAAGATGATCAATACCTCAAAACCTAACCCGATCAGAAACCAAGCAGCCTCTGCACACCTATTAAAGAATGCTCCGAAAGGGGACGAGCTCGATAGGATTTCGTACAAAGCTAGGGTTTACGCGGAAAGAGTTACGGTGAACGATTCACCATGAATCTAAGAGCGAAAGATAATAGCAGAGAGTGATCGGAGCAGAGCTACTCTTTGATTTTCGCAAGAAGCAAAATGACGAAAGGGAAGAACAGCTACACGAAACAGATCGTTGTATAGGCTAGTCTGGTCACCTACGGGAATGCGCCTGGGAATCTCTCTTGTGATCGTTTAGGTAGGAGAGGGACATTTGGGCCTTTTTGGGCCCAAATTGGGTTATCAATTTCTAAAACTCATGGGTTCGATTTCTGAATGTCCCTTTGCATTTTTGAATTATTTTTTGTCCTATATTATTTTTGATCGATTACCTTAGCCATTAAGAACGCCTGATGAAATTTTAAATTACTGCAATTCCTTAGTAATAAAAAAGGGATCATTCTATATCTTTTAACACACATAAAACCTAAAGGAAATTTTTTTTTTTTGGTTAAATCATAACCTGAAGCAAAAGTAAACTTCAAATTCGAAAATAACTTTTAAAAGAAGATGGTTTGCTTAATGATGCAGATAATGTTAACTTAGCTTTCAAAATGGTTTAGATGAAAGTGCTTAAGGCTTGAAGGAGACAGAAAGGTGGCATGGGCAAAAGCATTTGATAGGCTTAGTTGGAAAAACAAGTCTATAAAGTTTATATTATTGTTTAATAACAAGCTTTGAGTACTCTAAATATTACATGCTTCATTGTATGTCTCATCATCACTTGTTTTTTTTAGATGTATCACTTTATTGCCTTTTTTCAGCTTCGAAGGTGCAATAAACTATTTGTCCTCATACAGCTAGGCATGGAATATTAGGTGATCATAATTAATCAAATTTAGTAATAGAGATTGACTCTAATAAACTCTTTTAAAGGAGGAGATTTACATGAATTATAATTAAATTAAGCTTAAAATATGAATTAATTGGAGGAATCTAAATACAATGTTATGGTTTTTTAAAGAAAATGATGCTCTAAAAAAACTAGTGTGCCCCATTAAAAGTAAATGAATTACATGTATGCAACTTTAAGAACTAGTTATACTTTTAAAAAACTTGTACTTTAAATTATCAATGCAACATTAAAATGAAAAGAGAAACAACGAAATCAAAACTATATAATATGAAACAAAATACCAAGAAAACACAGTGATCATTCACGTGGAAAGGTAAAGTTTCATAATTAATGTTTGCAGTATCCGATCCTTCATTGCTGTAAAAAGGATTGTTTGTTTTTCTAATTGAATATTTGTTTTCAGCTGGATTCGGAAAGAAAGTAGAGAAATTAATAAACAAATAAAAAGAAAAAACTAAAGTCGCTCAAAAAAAAACGTAAAATAATAATTTTCAAAATTTAAAAATGGTGAATGGTAACAAATTCAACAGTGTAGTTAATTCTCGCCCGTTGCTTCACGGCGCTCCTGTGACCATCTGATTCTGGCATTTTTATATATACAAATACATACACTCGTTAATACTCCTTTTCTTTTAAATTATCTACTATTTTTTTTATATCTACTAAAAAATATAGTTAATTAAAATATATAAAACGACTAGTTGCCTCTAATTGTTGAATAATTTTGGATAAATAGGACTAAGAGTGTCTCCAATAATGTTTTAAATTTTAATTTAGAGAAAAAATGTTTCTAATGATGCTCTGTTTCTTGATCTAAAAATAGAGATATCTATTTTTCATCTATTTTTTTAGAGTTTGACTTTTTTCTTACAAAATAGTTATTTAATTTATAGTGTATTATTATTTTATAGCTAAACAAATTATATAATGAAAATATACATATTACAAAATTAATAATCAACTTTTATTTTAAATTAATTATGATTTTACTAATCTTGTTATTAGCTATTTAGTATAGATGGGTAAAATATTTTGATTTAAAAAATAAAAGAACATCTAAAAATTTAATAATAAATAATAAAACAAAATATAATTAAAATATTTATTTAGAATAAAAAATATAGTAAATCATTGGAGCAAACCCTTCTTATTTTTAGAGAACTCTATTTTTAGAAAAAAAAAAAGTAGACTAAACCATTGGAGATGGTCTAAAGCCCCGATTGACAATTGCTTTTATTGTTTTGAAAAACAAAAATCTTTCCAAAAAATTGAAATTAAATCAATCATTTATAATAAAATAAATTAAAATATAGTTAGTTTAGTTTCAATAGCTTACAAAAAATTTTGTTTTTCAAGACAACAAAAACAATTTCCAATCTAGCCATACTAGTAACATTCGCCTAACGAGTAATAGCAATTATTACATTTGTTAAAGTCATTGTCTTAAATTAGGGAACTGCTTGTAAGAAAATTGTGTTTATTGGTTCCCCTTTAATTGGGTGAAAATTAATATATATTATATAGACGTGTCAATCTGTGGTCACACGATGGATATTTTGCATTTGCACGGATTCATAATACTATAGATATACATACTTAAAAACTATAGTCTCATTTCTTACTGAAAAATGGTCCTTTTCCAAAAGAAAAGAATAAAAATGAAGGAAATAAAGAAGAGAATAACATTTGAAATTTTCTAGTTCTAATTTCTTCTTCACTTCCCAAAAAGTATAAAGAATAACATATTACTATTTATTATTAGCTTTGCCTACTTTATGTAACAATTTAATAGTAGAAACAACCACAAAACAAAGAATACCATTGTTTCAATATCTTTATATAATGTTAAAATATAGCACGACCAAAAAAAGAAGAATAAGAACAAACCGCTGAAAACTGATAAAACTTATTGGATATTTTATTTATATCAAAATAAAATATATTTTGATTAAACGTACACTAATAAACAAAATTTACAGGTTGACAAAAAAATTTAAAAAATTACAAAATTATTTAGGATACTTACATATTTTAATCTAAGAATGTAATAAAATTTTATGAGAGAAGTAAATTCAGTTTTTATTTTTTGAAATAGAAGAAATCATTTATTTGGAAAAAATAAAATGTTAGAACATCAATAAACTGTAGTATAGACTGAATTTAGTTAACAAAAGTGTTGTAGTATAAACTGTGTGAAGTAATTTGATTTTGTCATTGGCTATCAATAAATAGCAAAGTTAAAAAAGACGAATCTGAAATTGGCCAATAGTTAGAGAAGGAGAAAGAAAGAGTTAGGAGGAACACAATACACCACTTGTGCGCAAACTTTCGCAGTGTCCGACGATCTCAAAGCCCACATATCAAAGTTCCTCTCTTTCTTTCTCTCTCCCCCAAAATTCGTAGCTTTATAGCATTTTTGCTTCTGCATTCGGCTTCGGATTTCATAAAGTGTTAAGAGTGTTTCTCACTCAATCTCTCCTTCTTTCTCTCTCTGTCAAGACTTTCAAGCCGCAAGCAACGGACCCTGAGAGTTAATAAATAGTTTTAATGCGAAATCATTTCTAGGTCTGATCTGCAGATCCTGTGCCCTAATTTTCCGCTGGCGTAACGGTCCTCCTCCTTCCCTTGCCGTCATTTTTGTCCATTTTAATGGTGGTGATTCAGGAGTTTTATATCTGAATCTCTGTGGCATAGAGAAAAGCTTTCGAATTCAGTGAGTTCTATGTTGGTAGAAGTGAAGTACGCAACTAGTGTCGCAAAAAGGTACAAATTTTTGCAAGTCTTCTTAAAAAATGTTTCTTGTATCTTATATTTGATCGTGTTTCATTTTCCTTAATTCTCAGGTCGAATTGAAACTTTGTGGAGGTTGAGAGAGCGATGCTGACATGCATAGCTTGTTCGAAGCAGCTAAACACCAACAATGGTGGATCTAAGAGACAAGAAGAAGATGACGAAGATGAGAGAGTTATTGGAACGCCCAGGTCTAAACAAGCGATTAAGTCTCTGACGTCACAGGTAGATAACATTCTTCCACTGTGTCACTTCCACGAAAGGGGACAAAGGAAAAAAAAACTCCGAGACATGGACCATTTTAGTCTTGTTGGTTTCCGTTTGGAAGCTAAGTAACAAAGTAACGAGTCAAATTTTGTGCGTACTGTTTGGTTTCTGGTCTTTCAACGAATTGGGAAAAAGTTAACTGCCCTTTGGAAATCGTCCGTGACTTTCAGGTTTTACTTTCTCTGTAGTTAATCTCATCAAAAGCATGTGAATTTTGTGTGTTTATCTTCAGATAAAAGACATGGCAGTAAAAGCAACAGGTGCTTACAAAAGCTGCAAACCGTGTTCGGGGTCATCAAACCGAAATCAGGACCGAAACTACGCTGATTCAGATGCTGCTTCAACTTCGGGGAGGTTTCGTTATGCGTACAAGAGAGCAGGGAGCGGAAGCTCAACACCCAAGATTCTTGGGAAGGAAATGGAGTCAAGGTTGAAAGGGTTTTTGAGTGGAGAAGGTACACCTGAATCCATGAGTGGAAGGACGGAGTCCACAGTGTTCATGGAGGAAGAAGATGAGCTCAAGGAATGGGTTGCTCAAGTAGAGCCTGGTGTCCTCATCACATTTGTATCATTGCCTGAGGGAGGGAACGATCTGAAGCGGATTCGGTTCAGGTAATTTAGCTAGCATTTACACTAAATAAAAGCTGCAATCTTTAACTGAATTATGATGATACACTCTGTTTCCAGTCGGAGAGATTGAAGATGAACTTGACTGAAATGAACTGATCCATAATGTTTTGAATTCTTTTAATTTTATTCTGGAAATAGAGATGTGTGTTTCTTGGAGACAAGCTAAGAGAACTACAGTTGATATTTAGGATATTAGTCTGTGAGATTTATGTGTTGGAAACTGTGACTGCTTGCAATTGTCTTGAATCAATTGAAGTGGTCCCCAAAGATTTGCTGTGATTATGAGAACTTGTACATCCTTTTGCCAAGAAAGTTTTTGAGATGTGGGTTATATTTTGGTAGTTGAATCCATTGCAGAACTTATATGGATTCCCCAAGAACAATTTGTGTGGGTAAGTTTAGTTAAATTCTTTTTGTAGAGGGAACTATCTAAACTAACTTTCTACATGAACTCATTAAAGAGGAACACTTTGGCTACAAGGATTGATAATTCCAAAATTTATTTGTGGACTATTGTTCTAGATCCTGAGTTTTGTATTGAAACACTGTTCATTTGGTAGCTATAGTCACAGTGTAATGTTATATGCCTAAGTAGCTCTGAGTTTATTGATTTATTTCAAATTTGAATTGCTGGCAGTCGTGAAATGTTTGATAAATGGCAAGCTCAAAAGTGGTGGGCTGAGAATTTCGACAAGGTCATGGAATTATACAATGTGCAGCAGTTCAATCAGCAGAGCGTTCCGCTTCCAACTCCTCCTAGACCTGAAGATGGGGTATTTGCTTCTGAGCACATGAATCATATCATCTAAAAATGTTATGGTTATTTGGAATCTAACTAGTTTTAATCTGGTATAGCAGAGCTCGCAGATTCAGTCTACCAAGAACGGTCCTGAAACTCCACCTATGAACAAAGAATGCCCTCGAGGAAAAGGTTACGCTTCTTCTGGCTCACTCGCTCACCAACCAACAACCCAAACACAAAGTCGATACCATGATTCATCTGGTCTTGCTACAACGCCAAAACTCTCTAGCATAAGTGGGACCAAAACCGAGACATCATCTGTTGATAGGTCTGCAAGAAGTAGTTCATCAAGGGAAGAAGAAGAACAAGAAGAAGAAGCAGATCATTCAGGGGAGCTCTCTGTAAGTAATGCAAGTGACATTGAAACGGAATGGGTGGAACAGGACGAAGCTGGTGTATACATCACAATCAGAGCTTTACCAGATGGGACTCGCGAACTTAGACGGGTTCGGTTCAGGTAAATAAAAGAACATTACTTTCTTTGTTCCTCAAAAGACCCTTTCAAAAGCAAGCAATTAAACATCTTCTTTTGTCGTTGTAGCCGAGAGAAGTTTGGAGAAACGAATGCAAGATTATGGTGGGAGCAGAACAGAGCTCGGATACAACAACAATACTTGTAATGATGATGGAATGCTCACTTTCTAGAGGAATCCGAGACAGCAAAACAAAACTCTTCAAATTTTATTTTTTTATTATGTTTTACTTGGAAAAAAGCTACAGATTAATCCAGATAACTTGAGTTTCAGATCATGCATGTGAGAGTTTCAGTTAGTAGTTGTTAGTTGATCTCGTTCTGTTTTTTTTTTTTTTTTTCATATAAATCTATAAAGAGGTATTTGTTTCACTCTTTCAGTGGATTTTCTTGGTTCTATTATTAAGGGGGTATATTCAATGTTGAGTGTAAATATCGTCGAATTCTAAGAAACTCACCGGCTATTTTCTGGCCATCTTCACAGTTTTTACACAATTTTAATTGTACGTTGTTGTAATGTGCACTTTTTTTTTTAAAGCATAATTCATTCTTATTCCTAAATCACTAATCTACAAGTTTAAGTTAAGCTCTTTAGGTTATGGTTATTACGTTTTAAGGTTTGTCTCTTTTGCTAATGTTGCTTAGAAGGCTCTATCCTTTTAAGACTCGTCACGTACAAGAACCTTGTAACGGGGTGATCCCACTAAACATGTTCTATCAATATATATTATGTTTGGGAAAAAAAATCACTAATCAACAAACAAGTTTCTCTGAGTTCACAATGGATTCAAGGCATAATAAAGTCAAGATACGCATCAGATGTAAAAGAACAAGCCGCCATCTTAGCGATCGTATCCGCACTCAAATTTGCAATCCGTCTAATGGCCTTGAAGGATGCCTTCAACAAACTTCGATCCTTCCCACATATTTCAGATGTAAAGGACTTCAACCTGGGCCATTCAGCTAGATCTCGGATAGCTGCAATCACAGCACTCGAGTCAGATTCAATCATAACATTCTCATAGCCAGGATTGTCTAGACAATCATAGCCCACACAACCGCAATAACTTCAGCCTCCAACACTGAATTCAGCATTGGGTACGTTTTCTCCTCATAAGCCCCTAAGAGTTTACTACATGAAGAAAAGAGCGGGAAAGGAAGAAGTAAGAGATAAGAACTGAAGTTGTAAGAAGATATGGAGCTGAGGATCGAGTAATAATTATGACTAAATAAGAGGACCTATTTTGTAATAAGAACAACAATAGAGTGCACAAATAGGTGAGAGAGAGTGACAAAATTGGTTATCCTGTTTTTGGATTGTTGTTGATGGTATAGACTGAAACTCTAAGCTTTTTTTCTCTCTAAATTGAAAACGTTCTTCTTGTTGTTTACTTTACTGTTTCATTGTTTCTATTTTCTGAAATCTGAACAAAGTTCTTATCAAATTTGGTATCAAAGCAAGGTGATGATGACGGGAAAGGAAACAGGTGGAAGTTCCTCATCAGAGATCCGCCATAGTGACGCTCTGGAAAATTATGTGGCTAAGTTGACGACGCGTTTTGAGACTATTTCAAAAGCACTTCAAACCCTAATCGAAGCAAAGTTGAAATCAGACCAAGAGGTGGGAAATATGGGGTTTCAGCTTCGATCTCTGGACTCAAAGTTTGATTAGATTTGAGTCACCTACGGAGGAGTGAAGAGACACGAGCGGGATCTTACTCACCGCATGGAGACCCAGCGGAGACCAGAGAACATGGACTCTTTGATACTCGGAACAGAGAAACAACATCGAGGACATGAACCTTCAAGTTTTCTGTCGGTTCCAAACGTCATGGCTACTTGTGAGAGCTTGTTGAAGAAGATAGAACTCCCGATCCTTGATGGAGAGCATCCTTATGCGTGGATCGTGATGGTGGAGAAGTTTTTTAGAATTGGGAAGTATCAAGACCATGACAAACTCGAGCTAACCTGCACTTCTAATAAAGTCTATTAACTTGCTAAATGAAGTCCATGAATCAAGCCACAACAACAAATTTGGGGTAGTTCAAAAGATGATTATTAGAATTTTGAGTATTGAATGGGTTATTGTTGGGATCCATGTTATCCAAAATATGTTTAAAATAAGAGTTTATGGAATGATAGTAGATAAATTATAGAAAATAAGGATAATTTTTTTGTGTACAAATTAATTGAAACAAGTTCCATTGAGCACATAAAAATAATAAATTTTGAAATAAATATTTTATTTTTTATTAATAAAAAAATAAATTTAGTTTTAAAATTTAATTGTCTAGATTTCAAATTTCAGATTTGGCGTTTAGCCACCACTCCGAAAATCAAATTATTTCTTTGGCAAGCTCTATCTAGGCATTAGCAGTAAAAATATATCTCCGATAGCGGGTATCCCTCGAGATGGTATCCGTGTAGTTTGCAAACAAACTTTAAAAACAATCGATCACATGTGACATAGTTCGTCAGTTTTTGGCGTTGACCCAAATTCCTTGGCCACCTTTTGATATGCCAACCTCTTCTCTCCTAACCATAACTTTAATCTTCATGTTGCACACCATATCTAACCCTCAGGTACCACAAACGATCTATATTAGTATTCCTTGAGTTTTTTGGACGATATGGAAAAATAGGAATACAATATCATTTGGTGGCCAATTAGGTGACCTCGAATACCAATCGAAGATGGTGATGGATGAAACTAACCACTGGAGCCGTTTACACAGTACACATAGTTCATCACAACCATCAGCCCCATGTCCGTCCATTTGGTCTCCTTCGACTTATGAGATGTTTCGTTGTAATTTTCATACGTCATGGTTGCAGGCACATGAGCTATATAGGAGTGTATGAACTATTGTAATTTGACTTAGGGAGGGATGATCCGGAGCTATTAGTGCCTCGCTACACATTTGATGGAGCTCTTGCGAGGAATCGTCTAAGCCTAATTGGTCGACTATCGAACTCAAGAGAACATAATTTTTAGGTGCTAATCAAAATTTTGCCAACATGGGGACTCCTCCACCTTGTTCAAGGACGGATCATAAACGAGAATTTTCTTCATTTCTTGTTCCACTATGAGATCGATCTCCTCTCTGTCCTCCAGCGTGAGCTTGAAACATTCAGTCAATGGTTTGTGATTCTCCGACAATGGCAAGATAATCCTACTGATTACTCTATGTCGACAATCAACTTATGGGTTTCATTCTGAGATATACCTTTTATCTTACACTTATGATCATCCAATTAGATTTATTGGAACAACTTTAGGAGAAGTGTTAATTACGGAATATCAACCTCCCACTACTCAGTTCTCTATTGTGGTTCGTACTAGGATACGCATGTCGATAGATAGACAAATTTGTTTCTTTACAACAGTGTGCTTTGCGGGTGGATGTGCTTCTGTGATTTGATTCTCATTTGAACGACTATCATGCTTTGTTTAAACTGTCAGCTCCTGATCCACAGTACCAACGCTTGCCCTTTCATTATGAATATGCCATATAATCAGGAGGCTAATGATCATGTGGATGACTTGAACAATTGTAGTAATGGGAGTTTGCATTCCTTAAGCTATCCACATGAAATTAATGTTGATGCTTAACCACAACAACCCATTACTCCTCCATCGAATCTAAAAGAACCCATTTTGGCCACTCCTTTAAGGAAAATTCTCTGTCAGTCACAAGAAGAGATTCAAAATCAAGACAATGCTTCAAGGGGAGAATCCTTTGGTTCCAATGTGGGATAACCTATGGAGATTGATAACCTACATGTACCAACTCATTTTGAAGTAGGAGAATGCTCCACGAGGCATACGCATCCCCCAGATGAGGAGTATGTTCATCTAAAGAAACATTAGTGGGAGGTCTAGACACCGTTATCACTGCATTTTGGCTTCAGTTTTACAACTTATCACACATTTGCTATCGATAGTAATGTTGATTAAGTATACCATTAATTTTAGCTATGTATATATATGTGTTTTGGTTGCCACAACGGATAGCTTATGGTGTTGGCTATCATATGAATATCAATAAATAAATATAGATGCGATGATGATATCGCATAAGCTATCAGGTTGTTATCCTTTTGTAAATTCATGGTCTATCTTGTCTTTGTATGCTCAGGGTCTACATTTCCAAGTCTAAAATTTTGGATGATTCATCTGATTAATATATATTAAGCTGGCAAAAAAAAACTTAGTATAATTCAAAATCTAAAAAATCATTTAGAACAAATTAAAAAATGGACATGTGTTCATGTAAAATCTTTCTCATATATCTCCCTTACTTTTGGACGACAACCTCTTTTTTTATTATTTTTTCAATTTTATTGAACAACCGATTAAGTTATCACCTAGTTTTATTTATTTATTCTATTAGAGACCATTAGATAAACCCATTACCAATCTAATGAGCCCATGTGTTTAGGTTTTGAGCAAGTTAGTATTGTAGAAATATACTTCTTATAGAACTTTAGGCTTTCTCTTTATCTCTACTTGCACAATAAAGCTCCTTCATGAGCTATTTCAATGTCTAGCTTTTATGTTTATCTTAATAAGTTCACTAAGCACAAATCTATCATTGTTTTGATATTGTCAACATGGTACCAGAGCATCAGATCTTTCCTTTGGGTTCCTTCCGGTTTAAAATCTTTTCCGCAGCATAAAAGCATATTTTTACCTCTTTGTCTCATCACAAGATTCTGGTGAAGCTGTTGAAAACTTTGACGGCGCAGAAGAGTGGTGTCTAGGTTTTCTAACATTTCCTTGTATTGGGCTTATTTTCTTTCATTTGTGTCTCGTGCAAGTTAAGAAGACAAGGTACAAAATTTTAGGCTCACATGCTTTTCACTAAATGGATTAGGCCCATGACAAGGCTAAGCATAAGTTGTAGTCACGGTGACAGAGGCTCCGTTTTAAGCGTTCATCTACTGTAATGTATTTCTTACTTTCATGGAGGAGTGAATGGTTTAGAGTTAGGATTAAAATCGTTATGTTAGAATGGTATATGTTGCTTGGGTTACATTTTCAAGATGTGTTGAATTGGGTTTGGTAAAGGATATTCAAGTTTCTCTTTTCATGGAAATTATGAGGAGTGCACATAATGTGTTTATTAAAATGCCTGAAAGAAAAAAAAAATGTTTATATGCAAGTTGTTGAAGACTAATGGGTGAGAAGCATATAGAAAGTGAGATTTCAGTGGTTGTGGGAAGAATTTTTTTCTATTTCATGAGACATATTAAAGAGTTAAATGGGTAAGGAAACTCAAACCTCTAGTGAGACAAATAGGTCATAAGTACCTCTGAGGGAGGTCAACTAAGCTCTCCAAGTCAAAAGAACCTTGGAGGGAGCCATGCGCTACTCTCCAAGTATAGACCAGAACTTATTTCACACCAATGTTTGTTCTCCATGGTGAGTAGAGTCATCTGCCTACATCACGATGACCTTGCTTCAAGTTATTTTCTCTTTCTCAAGCCAGCAACATTGCAGTTCCAAACTTGTCATCGTGCTTACACCCGATGTCAAGTTTGCGGGGGAGTATTAGAGAGACCATTAAACAAGCCCATTACCAATCGAATAAGCCCATGTGTTTAGGTTTTGAGCAAGTTAGTATTGTATAAATATCTTTCTTATGAGAACTTTGGTTGTAACTTTGAGAGTTGTTTCCAAACAACTCTCCATCTTTTCAATCTCATAATATCAATTTAAGAATCAATTTGATTTTGGTGTTCTTTGTTTAAGTTTTCTCTTTATCTCTACTTGCACAATAAAGCTTATTCATGAGTTATTTCAATTTCTAGCTTTTAAGTTTATCTTAATAAACTCATTGAACACAAATCTATCATTGTTTTGAAATTTTCAACATATTCAACATTTCTATTATAGAGATTCAACTCTTGAATAATTTATTCAACATGTCTATTGTAATTGTAAGTAGTCTAATAAACTTTTATGCCAAAGATCGTATCTTGAGCCAATAACACCAAGTGGAAGAGGACGACCATTATTATTCTCCCGAATTCACCAATAACCATTTTATTACACATATTTTGATAATATTATATAACATGAGAATGAATGAGAATTGGCTTTGATCAATTGGTTAAACATTCATATATACAGTTTTTCTGTTATATAATATTAAATTTGGGTTATAGATATGATTTTGGAGATGTATAATATAAACGTTACTAATCCTAGGATTAGAATATAATACTTGATACTTGTTAGTAAGTAAGAGCGTTATCTGTTACTTTATATCAAACCCAATCATCTAGAGAAAGAAAAAATGCGCGATATGGCATGGGCTTGAGACAAGAGGAATGCTAAATGGGCCGTAAAAATTATAAAATGGGCTTAGGTATAGTAACTGAATACAAGCCCATAAGGTTACGGGAGATTTATTAAGGTTGAAGAATATGATAATGGGATAATTGTGGATTGACATTGGATCCGTAGTTTATCACAACGCAACACCAACTGTATTTTTCTTCGTCTACCTTCAATAATAATTAAAAAAAGAAAGAAAAAAAAAGAGTTACTGTTATTGTTACAGCTTGCAAAATCGAAATCTATATGAGTGTTTTCCCTAAATTTCTCCTTAATCTCCCCCGGCCGTTACTTTCTCTCTCTCTCTCTCTCTCTCAATTTTCCCGGAAAATTTACCTTTTCCACCTAAGATTGTCTTTCTATGGTCAATCTGCTTCAATCGGCCTTTTCTCTTTGTCTCCGGAAAAATTCTCCGAATTGGATTCGTCAATTTTGGGGAATTTTTGATACGGTGCAATAGTTACCTAGTTAGTTGCCTTTTCGTCTACAGATTCTTCATTCCTTGATTCTTTCTTCTTCTCGACTCCTTCTGTTTTTTGTTTTCTTCCTTTCTTCTGAAAGGTTTTTGTTTGGGTTTGATATCGGAAAATCTGGGAATAGGGAGAAGCAGAACGGAGACCTATTTCCTTGATTTCTCTTCTCTTGATCGTTTGTCTTTTTTCGTTGACTAGATCTTTCTCAGATGCCACAATCCCACGACGCGAATTCCACTATGCGCTCACGAAATTGACGAAGAGGAGAAGAAAAAAGAAAACCGTTGTGTTATCAATCAGATCGAGTTTGTGCGTGTATCTGTGTATAAATGGATTTCGCTTTTAGATTTTCCTCCGTGAATGTTTTAGTTCTCGCCTTGATTCTCAGCTTCGATGGCTTCGTCCTTGGTCAATCGCAACAAGGTCAATCACCACCTCCTCCCCCGTCTCAGATCGAGAGTACATCCCCGCAGCCGCCGCAACAAGGTCAATCTGGCAATAAGCAGCCTCCTCCGATGACTCCGCCTCCTCCGCCGCAAAACAGCATTGGCTCTATGATTCCTAATTCTTCGCCGCCACCAGTACCATCACCTCCTCCTCCTCCACCTGCTCCTTCTCAACAATCGCCACCACCGCCGCCGATTTCAAAATCCCCTCCTCGTCGTCCTCCTCCTCCGCGTGCACCAGCTTCTCCTCCACAATCGAATAACAGAGAACATCCTAGTAGAAACCAGCCACCACGGCGGGTACGGCCACCATCTCATCCTCCTCCTCCACGGACCTTCAAACAGTCGAAGAAAAGTGGATTAAATACTGGGAAAACGGTTGGTCTTGTATTCGCTGGGTTTGCAGCAATGTTGCAGATTTGCGTTGTTGCTTTCTTGGTATTCAAAAGAAAGCAGCTTCTAAGGATGACACACACTTATTGAAATTAGGAGTCAATTTTTGTTGATTCTTCCATCAACCGGAAAGGAATCAACTTTTGAGACGACGAGGAGAAAGAAAGGGAATTGAAAAGAAACATCAACTTGGTTAGGATTGGCACTGATGTAAACCGCAATCGAATCAAAGTCTTCATCAGCCTTTTTCCTCTGTAAATGGGTAATTCTGAATTTGGCAGTTTCCTTCTTTGTATTCATTTTTCAGTCTTTAATTTTTTGTTCTTTTAAGGTCGTGTAGTTTTTCATTTACATGCCTAACGATGCTAACTAGAGAGGAAACAGAGAGTTGAGGAAAAAAGAAAAGAATGGCTCGAGTCATGTAAAATTGTTTGTAAGGATTCTGTGAGATGTTCCAAACGAAATCGAGATCTAATTTCATTCTGCGAGTTCGCATATGTTGTTGTCTTTCTGAATATTCTTGTTACATTCTCTACATTGTTCTAAATGATTGAGGATCGTACACACAAATCCCCTGTTTATGCATTCTGTGAAATATATCGGTTTGTTTGTGTCATGTTTTATAGTGAGCATTAAGGTAAGCAGATAGAGTTTCTTTCGTCCATGTTCTGCTTTTTTTAGAGAACAATTTCTTTGTCAATGCTCTCAGGTATGATTTTAACTCTGCAGACATTTTAGATTGAAATGTCCAACTTTTGTGTCTGAGTTATAGCTTTGGGAATCAGAAAATATCAGAATCCTTCGTGTTTGATAGCTCTTGTAGTCAGAGAATGTCAGAATTGTTAATGTTTGATCTGTAAAATTTTTGGGTTAGTTAGATGTGTGGTTCTGTCTCCTTATGTAATGTTTCAGAGTGTACATGTTATAAACCGGCCACTGGTTTTGTGGTCTGTTAGTATAGAACAAGTAGTATTGCGTACTTGAAGAGCTGGGGACGACACAGAGTATCAGTTACCAATAATAGTTATGGGAAATTTTCTGATGTTCGGAAAGTTTGGTAAACCAGATTCGGTATATGCAAACCGGTCTTGTTAGCACAGGAGTGGTCTTATTTTGTTTGGTATGACTAAAGATGAGCTGGTTTGAATCTGGCATTAAATCCTCTCGTAGAATCTTTCGTTGTCAAATTGCTTTTTCAATTCTCAGCATATACATATAAATATTATAAATTGAATGTTGGTAATGATTCCAAGTAATCATAAGCACGTAAAAAGATTAATATACTTAGTGGATCAAGAGTCATGATTTCGGTCTTTCTAAGGAAGCACATGCATGGAAGAATGCATACACCATAAAGTTGTATATCATTGTTTTTTATTTGTTCTTTATATAAACGACAAATATTCTTATGTTTTCAATTGTTATTCTGGGTTTCAACTATTCTCTCTTTCTGTAAATGCGTGATTCAAGACTTGACCCTCTTATAAAACGTCATTTCATAACCTGCGGATAATCTAAAACTCTTAACGTGCCCATGGGATTAGGGATAAGTTTATACTTTTCTTCACCCATAATTAAGGCAAATTTCAATGTAGTTCATATTTATTCCTTTGCATAAGCATTTTACTCTGAAAATTCACGTAGTTAAAATATTACGCATGTAATTAACTCGCAAATTAGAAAAAGACTGTAGATTAGGCCTAATGTAGATGCTTCATGCTTGCGTCCTAAGAAACAAGTCAATATGTATAGCTTTAACGCTCACAAAGTCATGTTTTCTTTTGTTGCTTTCAGCTACAGTACAATAAAAACGATATCTTGATAAAGAAATAGAATAGAACACAGAGATATATCTGTCGGATCACACTTTTTTCTTGTTGGACCTAACACACACATAGAGAGAGAGAAAGATTAAGAGAGAGATACATAAATGTATACATATATAGGTTTCTGCAAACAGTGTCTTGTCTCATTGTTCCACGGAAATAGATGTGAAATGTGACTCTTCAACATTTCAAAGTTGTGTGTGTTGTTGCGGGTCCATCATTTATCAGTTACCTGAGAAATTAAACTGTTATTACCTTCTGGCATTTAGATTAGATTCTTTTTGCAGCTTAATCTTTACCAGTATCGAGTCTCGAGTGGGAAGAAAGGTCAAGCCAAGAATCTGAACTGTTCTTATTCTGCGCCCAGTCTTCACCGAAGAAGATGTGAAGAGACTTTTTGGATTCAGACGAATCTTTCTCCTCCTCTTCATGATTTTGATCATGTTTTGATGTGTTTTCAAGGACATGAGTTCTTGTGGGTTTGTTGAACATGTCAGCGCCTAATACGAAACATTGTTGTTGTTGCTGTCGTTGATGATGATCCTGATCATGATGATGATGTTGTGATGATGATGAGGACGAGTATGTGTGATGATGATGATCAACCTTATGATCAGTACTACAGTGGTGGTACGGGTCATTCATCAGTACTGTTGCTAACGGTTGTTGGTGATGGTATGGAGATTCTTGATAGCTTCTAGATGCTTCTGGAAAAAACGTTCTCTCCCCAACTCCAACTTTCTCCCCAATTCCTTGATAATATCTGAATTTACAGTCAAAACAAAAGTCCCCATAAAATCAAAAAGTTTATTCCTTTCCATGAAAAGATCATTTCATTTCTATTGTTTAACTCTTATTAAAGTTTAACAATCTAAGCAAGAATAAAGATAGGACACAGACCTGAAGTCTTTGTGGTCAGTTGCAGAGGATAAGACATTGAACTGAGAAGTAGAGTTAGTGTTTTGATGAAGTGACAAAGCAGAAGCATGATGAAGAGGTTGTAGTTGTTGTTTAGGAGAAGAAGAAGAAGAAGAAGAAGGATAAGGATAATCAAGAGAATGATTGTTGAAGTAACCTCTAGTGTTACTACTACTTCCACCAACAGCGACACCAAACCTATTACTGTTACTGTAAGCATCCATTGAAGAAGACAAAGTGGGACTTGGGTTGTTGTTGTTGGGGAATGAAAGAGATGGTGATGTTAAAGGAGTTGTTGTTGTCTGATTCTGATCAAGAGATTTTCTGGCTCGGTTTCTTCCTCTATGCATGTGTTTTTCACAGTACTTTGAATCTGGGTAAGCTTCTCTTGAGCATCTCCATTTCTTACCATCTGTTCTTCTGCATCTTCCTGGTTCTGGATCTGGTTTTCTCCCAAACCCCATCTGGTAACATCCCCACCCAACTGCACCATTTAATTAAACAAAACCCTACAATTAGTCATGCTTTTTAGCTAAAAAAACCCTAGTTAAGACATTAATAGATGATAGTGGACACTGAGTTTTTGAAAGAAAAAGTTGGAAACTTTAACCAAAAACCCATAAATCTAAATACACTAAAACACATAAAGCTGCAAGTGTTGGTTATGAGAATCAACAAAAGATAAATTGAAGCTTTATGAAAGAAAGAAAAAATCATTGAAAAAAAAAAATTAATAATAAAAAAAGATCAAGTTTAGGGCTTACGAGATTGATGGGGAAGGAGTCTAGAGACCAATGAAGTGTCCAAGCTTCTTCTAATGGAGAAAATGAGCTCAGGTGGAACAGGAACACCAGAGACCATGTACTTGTAAATTAGGGCCTGATGTTCCAATTCTTGCCATTGTGTTGGTGTAAATGGAGGCCTCTCTATTGGTCTCCCACTACTTCCACTTAGACTCATCATCTTTCTGGTTCTTCAATTAATCTTCTTCTCTAGCTTTCTTATTTATAGCAAAATCAGAAAGCAGCTTTCTTGATAGAATCAGAAACTAGGGTTTCTTAGTTTCGGACAGAGAAAGACAAAGAAGCCCACTTTATCTGTCACTTATTTTCCTCTGGTTTGATCTCTCTCTCTCAAAGCATATATTCCTCAGATGCCATTTGCATGAACACTAGCTAGCTTCATTTCCTCTTATATATAACACTATATTATTTTTTTGGGAAGTTAAAAATTATTACAGAATATAGTAGCTTATTATTTAGGGGGAAAAACATGATATTATCATATGTTTGATAATGAATCAAAGAGTTATTAATTATCACAAACATTCGTAAAACAATTAAAAAGAAAAAACAGAAAAGGACAAGAGCTTTTAAGGAGTTTGGGCATGTAGTGTAAAATCAAACAACATTAAAATATCCAATATTGTAAATGTAAAAATAAGGGATGTGTGATGAAGAAGAGGTGTGGTCCAAAGAAAGACTGGCAAATCTGAAGAGACTTAGGCCCAGTGTTCCTGTTGCTTCTTCTGCAGCACTTGATGCTCCTGTCTCTCTGACTACTCTTTCCTCTCCAGATTTCTTCTTCAATTCATTTTACACCTTTTTTTCAATTTTATATTTTATTAATTACTAGTATATAATTTGTATATCTATAGTTCATTGATTTTTGGGTTTTTTTTCTTTTTCTTTTTCTTCCTTTTTAGCTGACGCCTTTTTAATTTCAGCTGTATCCCAACACTTCATGGCCTAAAAATGAGTGCCATTTTCTTTTCTTTTTTATTGACCACTTTTTTATGTTTATTACATTGAGTGAGCCCTGTTATTACAGTCTAATATGACAGAGGGAAAAATCAGATAGATGCAAAATGTATTTAAATAAACAAATAAAATCACGAGTAAAGAATTCGGAATGAGTTTCTTGTATCACTGCACACAAATCTCTGACTCCCGAAGGAAACACCAAACTTTTTTGCTGACTTACAAAATGGTAATATAAATACAGTTTCACATTTTCTTCTCAATTCACTATAAAACAAATGTGATTTATTATTTAGAGTGGCAAAACAGTAAATAAGGAAAAGATGAAGGGTGTTAAGAAGAGATATAGAGAGCAGGGAAGAGACCATTGGATAAAGAAGGGAACTAGGTTTGTTTGGTTGCAAGTGAAGTGAAAGTACTTTTGTCCTTTTTGTAAAAAAATATTAGATATTTTGTCGCCTTTATTAAATATTAGTTTTATGAATTTTATAGTAAACTCAAAAAAAAAAACAGGAATAGGAAAGAAGAGAAAGGCATGTGAAGAATCAGAAATATACAGAGAGGGTTAGGTTCATTAAGTGCAGAAGAAAAAAAAGAAAGAGAGAAAGACTGTTCACTCCTCTGTTTGTTTCTGTCTCTTATCACATGCTCTGTCCTCTTCTCTCCTTTTTTTTGAAGCCCCCTAGATCTTTCTTCTTACACACCTACTCTCTACCTTTCCATACACACACTCACACACATTTATTTATATGTATATATATGTTATATATATTCATATTTGTCAAATTTTTAGGGTTTGAATGATTCTTGTAATGATCCAAACCAATTAGTCCGGTCGCACATATCATATTGATATTGTTTTAGTTTTGTAGGACATCTCTAACCATAACACTAAATTTATCGGTAAAATTACATTAAATTTTTTGGTCTCCAGCCATAAATACGGGACAACTATATGCTATACGGGTCAAACTATATGGTTTAGTATGTTCTTTACTTCTTTTTGATTAAATCATTTAAAACCTTAGTAATTTTGTATAATAGAAGATTTGGCAATTGTGGAACTGAATGGTAGTTTTATATCATTTGAAAAGATTCTACAAATATTTGTTACTGTAATAAACAACCATGATACTAATTCTATAGTTTGGCTGATTACAAATTAGTACTATAACGAGCCGCATACCTAGAAATTATTTTTACCAAAATCAAAAAATAAACATAAAATAATACAGTGAAAACTACAAATAAACTTTACTTAATAAGGTGTCAAAAAAAACTTAATTATGTTTAACTAAACCCTTAAATACTAGTATATATATATATATATATATATATATATATATATATATTTCAATTAGTGTATAAAATTTGTATTTTCTTATTTTTTGGGTGTCATTTGAATCCCCTAATTATAAAATGAGTCATGTATTGATTATGGTTTTGTTATTTTGGCTGACATTAACCCAATAATGTTTTTTAGCAGCCGTTGGTTTAGCGATTAGTTCCAACAACTAGTTTTTCAAATCACTGAAAAAATCAAGCAATCAATCATTGTGTATGATCGTTGGTTCAACGAGTAATAAAAGAACAATATTCGTAGCACTAAAAAAAATTATTCAAACAAAATTTTTTTATAGTAAAACTAATAATATAAAAATATATTAAAAACTAAATAAACAAAACTCTAAACTCATGACATGTGGCATTTAATTTAGTGGCACGTAATAAGTGTACTAAAAGTATTCGCATTTGTACATCCAGGAATCGAGTTTTACTGTCTACATTATATAGAAACTTGGTTAATGGGTCATTTAATTGTGACCTAGTATTGATAAAAAAAACTCTAAACTCATGAAAAATATGATCCTTCATGCAAGTTAAAAGAGGAAGTGAGGAATGGGTTTAATCTCATATTTTATGAGATAAGCGTTCCCCTCGGAGCCTGTTACGACAATTGGGCGCTCCAATGTTATACCATATGATCTCTCCCATGTCTTCAATTTTTGATGTTTGATTTTTTCTTATTTTTCTAAAAATAATATCTTCTTATATAAATAATTAATATATTATTAGTTATGATATTGATTTTGAATGATGAATACAAATAAAAAATACAGATTATGTAGATCATGCATAATAAATACAAATTATGTAGATCATGTAGAATTTACAAAATAAAAACTAAAATGAATTATTTTTATTTTTTCATTAAAATTTGTAATATTTTTCTTTATTTTCGCCATAAGAACTCATTATTCTATTTTTATGACTTCTATATCACTTACTGAGTTTTAAAATTTGTGCTGTCAAATGTATTCTCAATCACAAAGCACAAATACATATGATATCTAATTAAAAAAAATTTAGTTAGTTTTAAGAATAAAACTATTGTTGAAATATGACATGTGATAAATATTTTTATATAAACTACTAAAAATATTTGTAATACAAATCGAATATAATAAACAAACTTAGTAATGTATTATTAGATGTGAAAAACAAAATTGTGATATTTTGAGGTGCATATAAATAGTTTTTGAAATATATGATCACTACCAATAAAAACTAATTTACTTTTTAGATATTATTTAATTAAATATAATATAAAATTTTAAAATTGAAGGCTCAATGTTAAGGTTATTTAAAATAAAATTAAAATTAAAATTGAAGGCTCATTGCTAAGGTTCATTCAAATTAAAATTTATCTTTTATGATTTTTTTAGGGAAATTGGCTAAAGAGCACTTCTGATTAATAAATGAGTTGTTTTATCAAAATAATAAAAAAGTAAAAAAATGAAAAAAATGAAATCTTTTTAAAAAAAGATGCAGATCAGGCGTAGAGATGGAGTCGGATATGTGCTTCTCTCTTTTTTTCTTTGATTTGCAAAACAGATAATTAATTATTTTATTATTTATCTGAACTGCATTATTATGTGAATGAAACTCTAAAAGCAAATAAGTCAATCTACAAAAATTATGCAATTAATCTGCATTACACTCAAAGCAATTATATGGGTGGATTTTTGTGTAAAATTGTATTAAAAAAATATTTTTTTTTCCTTTTTCTTTCTTTGTTTTGGGTGATGGGAATTACTCTCGGATTAAATTTAATCCGAAAACCTTAACAAATTCTTGTTTTTTCCTACTTCTCATCATCAACAATCAAATTACATCGCTATCATCATAAATCAAACACTCTAGCTGCTTTTTTCTTTGACATCCTCGACCCAACATTCCTAAACTAATCATCAGGATCTCTAAAATTACAACAATCACATCACCTCACCTACGCTCCCTTCCAAGATCAGCCAAATTCCATGCATGCAAACATTGATCATCTAATTAGAGTTCAGTAAACACAAAATTGATTTTTCAGATACAAACTACTTCCATGGAACCTCCATTACTAGATAAGATGCGATCAATGTCAATTTTCGATGACACACTGGTGGATCTTCCATCAAATAGCAATTACAACTCATGCAGGAAGGATCGTCTCTGTCTAATTGGCCAACTTCTGAACCCAGGACAACAACCTATGGCAAAGGTCATGTTAGGTCTCCCTAGGATCTGGTGCATGCAACAGAGAATCATTGGCACGATTCTTACAAAGGATACATTCCAGTTCAAATTTGAAAAGAAAGAAGATGTGATGGGATCAAAAATTTAAACAAGAGGACCTCCAAATCATCTCATTTTGGGTAAGACTATAAAACATTCCTATAAAACATTACACAATGGAACTCTTTAATGTAGTAGCTAACACACTAAGAGAGGTGTTAGAAGTGGACTTTGATCTAAATAAGCCCCATTTACAAGAGTACATTTGTGTCAAAATTGGGTTCAATAAATCACACCCGATTTGACAAAATAGGATTTTCCGTCTCCCTCATGGCAAACTCGTAACAATCAACTTTGAGTTTAAACGAGTTCGTAAGATATGCTTTCGTTGTTATCTTTCACATGAGGATAACAATTTCCCAATCACTGAGAATGATACTTTGGGTACAAAGTCAACCGTCAACAACAACAGAGGAGTCTCCAAATCTCATGAAAAACACCTCAACTGGTGTCAGAGGAATACCACTTGACAAAAGCTACGAGGAAAATAGATGCTCTAAACAACCTTAAAGACCCACTACATATTTCCTATTCCTCTCAACACACTTTCACTAATCTTGACCTGCATAAGGTTCAACAGTGCGTATCATGACTAAATGGTGAGACAAAGGACCGACTTAATCTCACCAAATCTGTATCTCAAAATATTGGAATAACAAATATGAAGAGGAAAGGTCTGGTAACTGCTTCTTTCCCCCCTAGCTGACACAAAAGACAGACCAGGAAACATCTTGCAAATTTAAGCAGATCCACACAACTAAAAGGAAAGTGGAGGAAGACATAACAACCAATACCAAGAAAAAGTAAAAGACTATTATGAGATACACCAAAAGAGGTGATAAATCAGATCAACAGATGGAATAAGATTTGGTGGCTATCCAGAAGGCACCCGATACACAATGAGAGTCCTAAGTTAGAACTGTCAGGGATTGGGGAGCACCTTGACAGCTCGACGCCTTAAGGAAATACACTATGAGCTCTTTCCAGATGTTATGTTCCTCATGGAGACGAAAAATAGAGCTCAGTTTGTACAAACAGTCCAAAAATAGATGGAATATGATCACGCCTAAATCCATGATCTCATTGGTTTAAGTGGAGGTTTAGCCATTTTCTGTAAGACATCAGTCAATCTGACGGTTCATCACGTAGACAGCAATGTCACAGACACCAAGCTCACTGAATAATGATCACCTTTGTTTATGAGGAACTAGTTAAACACCTTAGACATCTGGTTTGGGACAAAAAATTTTACACTAGGGTCTCAGAGACAATCTCCCTAGTTTCTCATTGGTGACTCCAATGAACTCCTACATGCTAATGAGAAGCTTGGTGATCCAGTAAGGTTAGAGTCCTCATTTCATCCCTTCTGCTCATTAGTACTCAATTGCCAACTAAGAGAAGTTTCTAGTTCAGGCTCTTTCTTCTCTTGGAAAGGTACTAGGAATAACACATGGATTCAATGTCGGTTAGATAAAAGCTTTGGTAACACAGTGTTTTGAATTATTCCCTCATATTAACACTGCATACATTGAAGGAATAAACTCAAGCCACAACCCATTATACACAGTGTGTTTAGTATATAACTGAGGAGTTCTAGAGACGCTTCTATTTTGATAAAAGATGAACTTACAAGGCTAGTTTTTTAGAGGTTCTTTCAGCTGGATGGACTAATAACTCCTCACTCTTTCAAGGTTCTCTAATATAAAGAATTGCCCACTGCTGTAGTGCAATATCTAAATGGAAAAAGAAAAGATATGTTAATGTTGACACATGAATCAAAGAAACATGACACAAACTTGAGATGAAAGGTTTTAAAATTAATCCTGATAGATAGACAATGCATAATCTAAAGCTACAATTGGAAAGATACTATCAGGATGAAGAGGCATTCTAGAAAAAAATTAAGGAGTGATATATTGTCTGGAAGATCCTAACCAGAACTTACATTACTCATAAGGATCCAAAAGGAACATAGCTACGGATTACTTCAGACAGCTCTTTCAATCATCGAACCCCTCAGACATCGATCACATTCTAAACGACATGGAGCCAAAATTACACAACAAATGAATGACCACCTCTTGGCTCCAGTCACACCAGAGGAAATTAAAATGGCAGCCTTCAATATTATAGGAGAAAGAGCGCCAAGACCTTATGAAATGACATGTATTTTCTTCTAGAAATATTGGCACATTATAGGTCAACATGTAGTTAAAGAAATCAAGGAAGCCTTTCAAAAAGGATCATTCCCAACAAAATGGAACTATACCCATATAAGCTTGATTCCAAAGAACCACAATCCCACGACTATGGTGGACTTCAGACCTATAAGCATGTGTTATGTGCTTTACAAAATCTTGTCAAAGATTATCACAAGAAGACTTTACTCCTTAAAATTGTATCAAACACACAAGGTGCTTTTGTTAAGGATCGCTTGGTCTCGGATAATATCCTACTAACTCATGAGGTAATACATTTCCTTAAGACCAATAAGAAAGGTCAAACTAAGTACATGACAATTAAAACAAACATCTTAAAAGCTAATGATCACTTAGAATGGAAGTTCTTGGAGCAAGTCTTGAGAAGGTTAGGCTTTGAGGACAAATGGATCCGTTTAGTAATGTTTTGTGTCTCATATGTATCATATTCGGTGATTATCAATGGTGCACTTCATGGTTTCTTTCATCCTAAGCTAGGCATCAAGCAAGATGATCCTTTATCTCCCTTCCTCTTTGTGTTAGGAATTGAAGCTATGGTGCACACCATGGCTAAAGCAGAAAGGAGCTCCCATATTACATGACTTCAGTTTCACCATTATGGCCCCATCATACAACACATTCTATATGCGGATGACAAAATATTTGTTTGCAAAACCACTTTAGAGGAAGCAAGACTCATTCAAAGCTGCATTCTGGAGTAAGAAAGAATCTCTGGCCAGCACAATTAATTGCAAGGAGTGTCATTACTCAAGGGAGGATCAATGATTACATTGCTGAAGATTTGTTAACATGGATACGCCAATCATTCACACTAAATGCAGAAGGATCTAGAGGAGAGAACATAACAATTAAGAACATACTTATATATACTTCAACCTCGTATCATCATCTAAGATAAGTACATTTGACCACTATATTATCTTTTTTCCTTTATCTATAATTAAGTCATATCCATTTATACTTCCTCGAGTCATCTTTGCATTCACACTTTACATATATTACGACTTTTTTGAAATGTTCTTACTTTTTCCCCCACCAATAAAAACCCCTTCTCCTGCACGCAACCCCGAATCATCATTATATTTTATTTTCTCTTTCTAAATATATTGCTAAGCTCTTACTCTTCCTCTTATTACCTATAAGTAATCGTTGTTTTTATTTTTCCCACAATTACAATTTTAATCTTCGGCTTCACATTGGCTTTCTCATCAGACAGAAAGCACAATTTCACTCTTCAACGACTAAGTGTTCAAGCTCAAGCTCTTCACCAATCAGAGATAATCTCTCTCCTACTCTCGAGACAAAGGAAATCGGACTTTAGATTCAGGCGGTGGAGACGGACACGCTTCATACATTCATGAGCTTTATAGTTGAGGCAATCTTATCATCTGACCTCTCTCTCTCTCCACAACTCATCGGAAGCTACATCTGTCTCCATGGCCTACATATATTGGAACTCTCCCTTAACAAGATCAGAACTCACAAACAGTTTCTTCCACCTCACGAAAATGGACAACAATCTTTGGAGAGCACTCAATTAGTTTAACCTAGGGATAGATGATTCCGTTCTGTTTATTCCTCATCTTGCTTATGCAGATGTTCTGTTGCAGAACAAAATGAGCCTTCTTGCAAGACCTCTGAATGCCGAGGAGCAAAACCTACAAGAAATGGTAGAGAAACTTCTTAGGATTTGGAAACTTGATGCCAGAGTTAGAGGACGTATTTTAGATGACAACACAACCCAATTCTTTTTCTCCTCGGAAATTGACTTGGTCTCTGTACTCAGAACAGAACCGGTGACATTCAATAACTGGCTCGTGGCGATACAATGCTGGGAAGAAGAAGCTCCACTTGACCTTCTCTCCACGGTGGAAGTGTGGATGCAACTACGAGATGTACCTCTGCATTACATCTCTGACCAATCGGTGCGGATGATGACAAGTCACCTTGGAGACATCATTGGCATAAATTTGCAAAAAGCTTTAGTCACTCGCTCCTTTGTGGTAAGAGTCAAGATCAGACTTCATACCTTTGACAGACTCAAATTTTAGAGATATGTGAGATTCCAATTTGGAGAAATCATTCTGGCACGTTTCTACTACGAAATAGTAAGACTTTGTTATAACTGTCAACGCTTAACTCACACCACCTCTCGATGCCCTTTTCTGCCTCAACGGATTCACTTTCCCGTGAATCCAATTCCAGTGAACCATGTTGACAACCAACCATCTAAAAGCAATTTATCTTATGGTATTCATTCTCAACCATCTCAGTCTCTCTTCAATCATAACCAATCATCCCAACCCAAGTGGTTCCTGATCTAACAAGCCACAACACAATTCCTAACAACTCTATTGAAGGGAACCACCAACAAAACAGCTCCAGTTCTAGCCTTGGACTAAATGACCTCATTGTTGAACAAGACTTGACATTCCCGCAAGACCAAATGGCGGCTGCACTTCTACGCAAAATGGTGTCCAAATGCAAACGATACCCAGAATAGGAAGAAGGATCTTCCTCCAAAAAGTCTCGCACCTACTAAATTGTTTCTTCTTTGTCTTGTAATTTCCTTTAAGTTTATGCTCTAATTATGCATCTTTTGGAATACAAAGCTTATGCTTGTGTCTTTGTTGTAGAACCTCATATCACATCTTTTGGATAATTAATTTAATCAGTTTAAAGGAAAAAATATTTCATGAAATTGTTTTGAATATATATATACATATTCACTAAACATCAATAAGAAAATTATAATATTTAAAGATGTAATCTAAAATATTTTTAAATAAATAGAAATATATTGTTTTGATAATTAACATAAATACTTTAATATAATTTAATTATATTTATATTAATTTAATTATTTTTAGTTTAGTTAGTATATTTTGTATTGCTTCATATTATTAGTTTTGTTAATTTTAACTTTTTCTTAATGATAAAAGATATCTTAAACTTTTTTTTTGTTTGGTGGTTGCGTTAGTTCTTTTGTGAAAATAAAATTGTTGAACCACTTAGTTGCATCGATTATTAAAATAACAAAAAACTAAATTTTTGATTTTGATTGCTGGTCTTTGGTCGCGGTCGCAAACTCTAGCCACCACTAAAAGTAGATCATATATCTTTTATTTACTACAATACAATACATATTATATGAACATTGTATATTATTAACTAATGTACTATATTATTAATGATGAGTGAAGCTCAAAATTATTTGTTGTAAACTCAACTTCCATCTTTTGAGATAGTGAAGATGGTATTTACATTAGAAGAATAGTCTTTCTTCTCGATATATATGGACAAGTATTGGAGACTTTGAAATTTTTTTAATTTATTTTCTATACATTTGATTCTCCGTATACTTAATAGCAACGCGAAGAATTTAGTGTGTAGTTCAAAATTATAGTCGAAAATTTTATTTTTGTAAGTATAAATCTATCTTTGCTGGTTGCAGAATCTCTTCTATTTCATATATATAAATTGTTGGAAACAGAAATTAGTCAAGCAAAATTGCGAACCTTATAGCATGACCACGAACATAACATAATGGCGTCCAAACAATGAAAACACCATCTAAAATGCTTTTTGTTAATAGTTGATACTATAAAAATAGTTGGAAAATCATATAAGATGGTATGGAAGTATATAGAGGTCTATACTTGGACCTTTGGTGGTTGGTCAAAGAGATGATGAAGAAGGTTACAACTTAAAATACCTTTGGACTAAGAGATATTTCCATTTCAGAGCATAAATTTCCATTTTAGTCATTCATCTGCATCTATTATATTTTCTTTTCTTCTTGTTTTTATTATGTTTTTGTTTCTACAAGTTATTTAAAATGGTAAAAGAGAGTTATATATCATAGATAGGAGCTGAGGGGTTGATAAAGGCAAATATTATAGGCCATGAGACCTACCTCCTTTGACTCACTTTTCCTTGTTTTCTTTTCAGTCGATCGACTTCATGACATATTATTGACATGTTAATACCCATACTACAGTCTATTCCCTAACTATCCTTTTAGGCTTCGACTGTTTTCTAACATTTTTAACAGGTTCTGGGTTTTGTGCAACAAAATTTTTCAACTAAATAATTTTGTAAAAGAATTTTACATTCCATCTAAACAGTAAGTCAAACTATAAAATCGAAAATGATTCGTAAAATAGTTATCCGTGGTCATTATCAACTTCTTAAAATGATATGATATAATATACTAATACAAAATATGACTATAGAAACTTTAAAATATTGACATAAATAAAGATTACTTATAATTTTTTTTATTTTATGGTTTAACTTACATTTTATGAAATAATGATGAGTTAGAGATTATTTTTGTATTGAGATTTGGTCTTTTGTCAGTTCTATCGGGGCCTCAATTGATCAGTTGTACATGATCTGGTTTTGTCATTTCTAGAAAAAGTGTATCATATTCATGTCCATTTTTACTTTCAGTTTTGCTCAACTTATTTTTGTGACTTGATGTAGTTTTGGTTTTCGATTTGTTTGTGCCGGTTTAACAACCATTTCTTTATCTATAAAATACATTTATTTGCTCATAAAAAACTTTGCCATCAGATTGAGTTTTGTATAGTTTATAGTGGTTTTGTTTATTTGGTTCGGGGTAGCATATTTTAGAGTTTTTATTTTCAAGTGTCCTAATTCAATTTTTTCTTACACGTATTTATATGATTTTTTTTTTTCTCAACATCAACACTTAATTAACCCATAGAATCATTACAATGTTTATCTCTTATTATAAAATTTTTCAACCAAATTGGGACAATAAAAAAGAGCTTTGGATCATAACTTAGATAGATTCCGGAGCTATCCTATCCACCATTTCATTTGCCGGCCTATTTATATGGCTAAACTTTATATCACTACTTGGCATAAACGATTAATATCCATAGTCAATTGGCTACATTTAACCACGTCCACATCTACTAATTTTATTTATTTGTTCTGGATATCCGTAACGAGAGATGCTGTCAACTTTCTTTCTTTTTTCTTTCATTTTTTTTTCCAATAAATCTACTTTCTTTATTATTATTTTTGGTCACTCAAACTGCTTCAATTAAAATTTTAAAAGTTATGCAATACAATACCAGAAATATAGAAACCAATACAATGTTTTGCCGAAAACGACATACATAGCTTAATATAAAATATAATCAATTGGAGGAGACTCAAACAAGCTGAAAGTATTGATATATGTTGGAATAGCGTTCTTGCATCTGAAAAAAAACCTGGACAATTACAAGTTCGGTTGACTCAAGAGTCAGGTAAACCAAAGGGTCGCTCTTGAAACCATAGGATGTGAGTTGTTGAAAATTTTCTCCTGAAAGGAAAAGCCTCCTGGATCCATTCTCTCCTGTACATAGAAGAATTCTTGGTCTAATACCTTTTGTAAGGTTATTAGTCTAGATAAAAGGCTTAAAAATAATTGATACTCAATTGGACCTAAACTAAGGGCCATGAAATTAGTCTTGTACTCTAAGAACCAATTTCACAGCCAGTTTAGAAGATGATTAATGGAGTACCTTGAGTAAAACTAGGCTCAGAATCGAAGCTCATTAACATGTCCAGTCAACAAAGGCTATGAATGGGTGAATGAGCAAGAATACTAATTAGAGTTTTGAACTGTGCCGCTTGTGAGCCTGCTCAACTCGCCTGAGACTACAAGGCCATCGCCTAGAACTGAAACTTGTCGGCCATCTGCGCTCGTCCCATAGGGAACTCTTAACTGATCAGTGGTCGCTCGTGTTTTGAGACACGACGGAAGGGGAGATAGAGCAACTCGCCAGATCTGAGCATCGCAGGAGAAAAGGTTAAACTTTGGCCGGATTAGCATGACATGGAGAGTGCGAGAAGGAAGTTGATGAAGATGGTGGGCTCGACGGTTGAGGGTCGCCGGAATAGATTAAAACACCATTAAAATACAAGTTACTGACGAAGAAGAAGATAGAAACGAGACGAACATGGGAAGATACAGAGATCTTAGGTCTAACAAAGGACCACGGTGGTGGAAGTGTTGAAGGTTTCTTCGTCCTCTAAAGGTAGAGTTTTGGACTTCACCTTCTCCGACCATAGATTTCGCAGATGAGAGGAACATAGGAAAGATAACAATAGAAGAAACAAAGAGCAAATGAGTGAACCAGAATAAGTTCAATGCCGGCAAAATCTGGTTAGATCGACGTCGTTGGTGTCGAAGGAGGAAGAAGTGCTCGATAATTGGACCAGAGAGAATTTTGACTTTTTTTTATAGTTGGTTGCTGAATAACTTTCTTTATTTTTGTAACCTTTTTTGTTAGGGATTTTTTAATATCATTGTCTGCGTTTGTTTGCCTTCTTCTTTATATAAGTGTATATAAGACTTATAAGATCAATTTGAATAACACTTTTAACTATTACGACTTTATGAGTACGTAGACGAATAAAGATTCACATGCTAACAGAAGTTTTCATGAAGTAGACAAATGACCAGGGAAGACTCTTAATATTATGGTGATATCACAATGCTGACGCTAATTTTGTTTTATTTGTGGGTTCAAGCCACGGGTTCGTCTTATTTGATCAATTGCCCGAACATGGAGCCAGTGGCAGCATCCGTCGAGGAGACCGGTGTCGACGTAGACAACAACAACTACATATGCAACAAATAAACCAAAATATGAACCGAATAAGTTGGATTAAAAGTATTAAAGCAGGAAATACGACCCAAAATCCCACATAAACCAATAATACAGAATAAATTGCTTGATCGTCAGATTGAACCAATGCGACGGCGAAGAAGAACGCAGCCAATATACAAATAACCGCGGCCAACATAAATATTAAGAGGATCGCGTATACCATCCGGTTTCTATATATACGTAACTATATATCATTAGACAAACTGATTCTAAAAAACAAACAGTTCGAACTAATTATTATCAGTGTAAAAAAGTAAACATTACACAACTAAGAGAAAAATGGGTAAATACCTTAAACATTATTTTGTGCATTTAAAACCCTAAACTTTATAAAAATAATGTTGGAAGAGAGAAACTATTTTGGAAGTGTTTAAATATTTTGAAAAGAAGAAAATTTTGTTCTTATTTAGAAACTTAAGTGGATGATTACAAATGAAGGGAGATGGAGGTATATATAGCCTCCAAAATTCAAAATATCTATAATATTTTAATCTAAAATCTAGAGAGTTCTACTATAATATCTAGATTATTTTACTATAGTTATCTAGATATTTCTATCATAATATATAGATATTTGTTCTAAGGACTTCTCTAGAATATGGATCAAACTTTATGTAGCCCAATTAAACTTGACCTAAATGAGACTTCATAATACTTCATAAATTCTTTTGATGTAAACTCTCCTCCACGATCGGAACTCATTGCTTTAATCATCAAACCACTTTCCTTCTCAACATGAGCTTTAAACTTTTTGAAGTTTTCAAACACCTCTGATTTTTTCTTCAAAAAGTAAACCCATGTTTTTCTTGAAAAATCATCAATAAAGAGAAGGAAGTAGTTACTCTGACCGAGTGATTTTGGCTTGATGGGACCGCATACATCTGTATGAATAAGTTCTAGCGGCTTTTGAGCTCTTGTGATTGACTCCTTCGGAAAGCTCTTTTTGAATTGTTTTCCAAGTAGACACCCTTCACAAACTTGATTTGGATGGTTGATACAAGGTAGTCCTCTCACCATTTCTTTTTTCGAAAGCAACTCCAAACCTCCAAAGTTGAGATGCCCGAACCGTAGATGCCAAAGCCAAGACTCCTCTTTGTAGCACATCTTGAGACATTGTGCGATGTCACTTTGAATATTAAGAACAAACATTCTATTTTTAGACATCAGCACTTTTGTGATGAGATTATTTTCCTTGTCTCTTAAAGAAAGGTTATTATCTTTTAATCGAATATCATAACCTTTCTCTAAGAGTTGTCCAAGGCTCAAGATGTTGGTCTTCATGGTTGGAATGTAATAAACATTGGAAATGAATTGATGATCTCCATTCTTTAATCGGATGAGAATATTTCCTTTACCTTTCACCTCCATCTTTGATTCATCTCCCAAAGCTATGTTTCCTTTCACCGATTCGTCAAGTTCCACGAACATGCTTTTTCTTCCGCACATATGATTACTTGCACCACTGTCGAGGTACCACTTGTGACTATCTTTTCCTTCGTCTTTCTTAAATGCCATTAATAGCATTTCTTCTTCTTTGTTATTTTCTTCCATGAAGTTAACCTTCTCTTCGACTCTTTTGTTGTGAGGAGTTTTACATTCCAAAGCATAATGTCAAAACTTCTCACAATTATAGCATTTGACATTTGATTTATCGTACCTTGGTCTTGAATTTCCTTTCCCACGACCTCTAAATGAGCCTTCTCCTCTTTGCTTAGAGTTATCTTCATACGTTCTCCAACCTCTTCCACTTCCATATCCACGACCTCTTCCTCGTGACTGAAATCCACCTCCTTTTGGATAACTTCGGCCACTTTCTTCCTTAGCATTATCAATCCACATCTTGAGTACTTGCTCGGTGATGTCTTCCTTTTTCTTCTTCTTTTCTTCATAAGCTTGTAAAGAACCGAGAAGTTGCTCCATTGTCATGGCTTCTAAGTCTTTTGTTTCTTCAACGATGGTGACAATGTGTTCGAATTTTGGATCTAACGATCGAAGAACCTTCTCCATGATTCTTATATCGTTTAGCTTCTCTTCATTTCTTTTTAGATTGTTGGTAACCGTCAAAACTCTTGAAAAATAATCGGAGACGAGTTCACCTTCCTTCATTTGTAACGCTTCAAATTCTCCTCTCAAGGTTTGAAGATGTACCTTTTTTACTTGATCAACACCCTTGTAAGATATTCGAAGCTTTTCCCAAGCTTTTTTGGCCGATGTAGCTTCCGCTACTTTCTCAAATGTATCTTCATCTAATCCTTGATAGATTAGACAGAAAGCTTTCTTGTCTCTCTTTCTTGAATCTCTCAAACTATCCTTTTGAGTTTGAGAAAAATTACCTTTATTCTCCGGCACAACGAAACCTTTCTCGACTATCTCCCACACGTCATGTGCTCCTAGGATAGCTGTCATTCGTAGACTCCAATTATCGTAGTTGCTCTTTGTGAGCATCGGAACTTGGAAAGGAACACCGTTACTCACCATCTTCAAAACGATCTTCTAGCTCTAATATCACTTTGTTGGAAGAGAGAAACTATTTTGGAAGTGTTTAAATATTTTGGAGAGGAGAAACTTTAGAAAGAAGAAGATTTTGTTCTTATTTAGAAACTTAAGTGGATGATTACAAATGAAGGGAGAGAGAGGTATATATAACCTCCAAAACTCAAAATATCTCTAATATTTTAATCTAAAATCTAGAGAGTTCTACCATAATATCTAGATTATTTTATTATAGTTATCTTGATATTTCTATCATAATATCTAGATATTTGTTCTAAGGACTTCTCTAGAATATGGATCAAACTTTATGTAGCGCAATTAAACTTGACCCAAATGAGACTTGATCCAAAATCAAGTTTATTTATTTTCAACAAATAATGATAAAACATTGAACCGTTTTTGAGGTCTTAATACGGTAATTTTTACAAGAAAACATGAAAAGTCATGAACTTGTTATTAGATTTAACAAAGAAGAATAACCCACAATTATTCATAATGATTTTTTAAAAAAATTCAGTAATATTTAGGAGATTAGGAAACCAAATAAGTGTAGTGTTTCACTTTATAAACTAAACCTGTTCATAAGCAATACTATAAATGATCTTTAACCAATAAAAAGAAAGAAAGAAATATTAAAGAGATTGTGGTTGCATCATTTTCTTTATGATTTGTGTATAATTTTTATTGTTAATTTGTTATTACATTATTGTCTTCTTAGTCACTATTAGATATATACTTAAGTTTTCATGTTTTGGTAGTTCTAAAGTCCAATCAAATGGCGATCGAGTTATTATACTTAACAAGTAAACACATTAAACTTCTTTTTTTTCAACAATTGGCTGGCCCATTAACCAAATTCCTACATAATATAGGCAGTAGGATTCGATCCCTGAATGTACAAGTGTATCTGCCTTTAGTGAACTTACTACCTGCACTAGACTAATTAAAGACTACATGTTCAACACATTAAACTTGACTACTTAATTTTTAAAATGCTCACTTTTCAGTAATATATTGTTACATAATTGCAAACAAGTTATTAGATTATTTACCTTAGTCGTAAACCGCTAATAGCGATGAGAATGAAGCTCATGGAGGCAATAAATGAAATTGTACTACTGATAATCATCCCAAGATAAGCGCACGCTTCGAAAACCCCAACAGCATTGTACTCCTATTACCCAGTCCAAGATTCAACACACGAGTCCCATTATCGTGCGCGAACACCACATTCTCGCTTTCGCTGTACAGTTCGATTTGGCTCCCTTAGGACAACCGTCATTTTGAAACACACCACCCGGAGGAGTAACTATGGCTTGAAAGCTCATACTTACTATAACTGTTTTTTGATAATTAGTTACTATAACTGTTGCTGCAACCATCAGATTTCCTTTGGTTTTCTCTATCCAATCGCTTTGAAGATTTAGATATTGTTTGATGTTTGGTTTTTAACTTCACTTCAATTAATTCAACAAACACAAACAACTTATCATTGTAAGCATTTGAGGATCGAACCACAAAGAACCTAGAACTAACGCAATAGGACTATAGGATTCTACTTAAGGTAAAGCGAATCAAGAGTGGAAGTAAACTACTATACTCAACCTAAACAAGAACAAACAAACGTAAACAAAAGATAAGATTAAACTTCAACCAAAACTCAAACAAAACCAGGGGAATAAATAGACAAAATACAATTATACGAAAACGAATGGTTTTAGGAAAGGCAAACGGTCAAAGGCATAGACAATTAATAAATGATGATAAAAGATACGATTAAGCACAACCTAGAACATGAAACACAATTATAGATTAACCCACTCTCATGACATTAACCACTTCATCAATCAATAAATCGAACTAAACTCTTATTTGCCAATTCAAAGATTAATGAGCATTAAAATCAGGTTCAATAAGTTCAATAATCATCCTAACATCATCTCTCAATGGCTAGGGAAGAAAAACTCATAAATAGGTCTCTCGGGAATTTTATCAAACACCTCTCGGGCAATAAATTTCGTAGCATCTAGATTTAAGTAATCAAGTTAAATCTAGCATTAAATCCACCTAATATGAAGGCTCTAACAACCTAAGCATCAAACATCAACCATCTAAACCTATGATCTACCTAACCATCAACCATTCTAATAACTACTCACTCATGCTAACAATTGAAAACAAAACAAAAGATAAAAAGAAAAACATAATGAAATAGAGAAGAGATAAAATAAAGAGATTCTTCAAATTGATAGAACGAATGATCCAAAGAGAATCATCCAAATGGTCTCTAGTATTCTCCCTCAACTCTCTCTCAAAATAGAATGAAAGACTACTTAAAATACCCTAAACATTTGTTTTAATGTGTAAAGACGAAATTGGGTTGACTCGGGACAAACCGGGTCAAATAAAACTTAAATGGTGCGCGTGTACGGGAGGTCGGGTCAGTGAGGTCGGGGTAGGGGCCGACGTGGAGAACATCCTGAATGCTTTGCTCGCATGTTGCTAAGGTCAGGGTTCTGAAGTCGGGATCAGCCCGGACGTGGCGTGCAACAGAAAGGCTTCACATCCATGCGTCTGAGGTCGGTGTCCTGAGGTCGGGATTGGCCCGGACGTGGGGCACAACAGAGAGCTTGGGTGTTTTGTGTTGTCAGGTCAGGGTCCTCAAGTCGGGTTTGGCGCGGATGTGGGACGCAACAGAAAGCTCGGACCTTCATGTTCGTGAGGTCGGGGTCCTCACGTCGGGTTTGGGCCGGACGTGGGACGCATCCAAGTGACCTATCTCGAGTAAATTCACCATATTTTCCTAACCACTTGTCTAAATGCCTTCAAACCACCACCAAATGAAAGCTAACTCTTGTGCCTTTCTTATGTCCAAATTTCATACAATTCCGTTGATGGTAAAGCTTTCATCGATCACCAATGTCAAGTACATAGTGGCAGTTCTTCACCAAAGGCTTTGTATCAACTGAATTGTCAAAGTTCTTAATAACCAACTTTTCTTGTTTGTTTGATGCATTTTACTTCATCTCCTTTGCTACACCTTCATCTCTAAGTCTCCACTTCTCCATACATAGCTCCAAATCACCTAAAATGACTCAAAAAGTGGAAAATATGCATATGTATGCTCCTAAGACTCTAATCTACAAAGTATGCAAAATACTAGCTAGAATGAGATCAAATGAGTCCTATATGGTGGGAAATGATGCAAAATAGTGAAAACTAAGGTAATATCTATATATATCAACTCCCTCGGACTTGCCTTTTGCTTGCCCTCAAGCAAACAAATTACAAAAACGAAAGAGAGGGTGGGAACGGGAACTCAATGCCAAAGCAAAATTATTCAAAATTTAACCTCAATGTCCAAGTTAGTAATTCTAAAATGCAAATGAGCAAGTCTACTTAAAAATATTTGCCAAACTCTTTACAACTCAATCAAAGTTTTACCTCAACCTAGACATGCATTCAACTCAATCATTCCTTTTGACATTCATTAAATAGAACCATGAATCAAGCTACGCAAATTCAATGAACTCGTTTGGCTAAGGGAAATGCTTAAGAGATAAAAATGATCTCTTCTTATATACGGAAAAAAACGCTCAAATCAAGGATCTCTCAATGAATAGAATGAGCTTTAGAAGAATGCTAAAGGTAAGCGCCAATAGATGCATATAAGACTAGAATCTCATATACCTAAATACACAAATATCGAACTCAAACCCAAGCTATGTCTAATCTCAACAATGATCTCCTACATTCTACCCTTTCTTACAAGGCTTTTTCCACTTCTTTTCAATCTTTTGGATCAACTTCAAACTTCAACACTTCATTCTTTTCTTTCTAGGAGAGGGGTTTTAAAACTTATAGGCGCCTAGCGGGTTTAGTGCTTCACTTAATACTATGGTTCTTCTTTCTTTTCCTTAATTCCCTTGAACCATCTATCTTTTTCATTCATTCCAAACACCATTTACTAGACCAACTTGTCTTCTTTTCATATACCCTTTCTCTCCTAAGATTTTCTTTGAACATTTCTTTCTTTTCAAACCCTTTTCAAGCCTTTTCCCAACCATTTCTTTTAAACTCCATACGCAAATATACCCAAATCCAATATCAAACTCCCACCTAGTCCTATTCGATTCAAAAAGCGTGAACCAAAACTACATGAGAAGCTATTCTTGTATGCTCAAACCTAACACTTTCTACCAAGCTCATTCCGAAATAAGGCCTCACACACACACAATGATCAAATGGCTTAAAATAAAGTTAGGCTAAGGGTAGGAAAACCGATCTAATAAATCAAATCAGCTACTTGGATCACAAAGAGTGGTAAAGTGGTGAAAGAAATCCAAGTATGTATGTGTATCCACGAGTTCAATCATAATGCATAGCTATGATAACTATAAGTCAAGATTAGGTTATAATAAGTAAGGAATGATCTCAAATCACAACAAACTTCAATCAAAATAAGAACATAAAACCGAGAATTCAAAGCATGGATTAATCTTACTTTAACAAGCTCATTATGCATTAAACAACTAATAACTTGGGCATTGAACCTAACAAATTGATCATTAAGCTTATAGCAAGGCAATCTCATCATTGTTCCCAAATGCAAATGCAATGAAATCCTACATGAACCTAACCTTAAACACTAAACAAATGCACAAAATGCAAAATATTTTTGGGTTTTTGTGGTTTTAATTTTTTTTTGGCTTTTTTGGTTTTTATGCAATGCAATGACTCAAAGAACGAAAACAAAACAACTCAAACTAACATTAGTAAACCGGTCCTCTCCCCCGGACTTACTTCTCACCGTCTCGGTGAGAAAGCAAAATATAGAAAGAAAGACCTCAAAAGATCAAATCAAAAATGAAAACTAAATGATTATGTACAAAGTGGTGAATTGGTACCTTAAATGGAGTGAACCCTTCTTGATATAGAGTTGGAGCCTCGTAGTCTCGAGAATCTTATGCAAGCTCTTGATTTTCCTAGATCAAAACCATCCCAAAGCACACACAAAAAGAAACAAAACAAAAGAAAATGAAACTTATTTCCAAGGATACCATGGAATTGCCTCCCAAGTGCACTTGTTTTACGTCTCAAGCTCGACGTTGTGTACCGCTTTTTATGCGGCGATAGGATCAGAAAGAGGAATCTTCTCCGCTAACACGTCCTGAGAATTAGCTAAGTAAGCCTTGATGCCTTGACTGTTTGAGTCGACCTTAATTTCCCTTTCTTTTCTCACACTATCAATCCGTGTAGTCTTAGTCCCAAACTCTCCATACCCAATTACACCACAAAAACTGCTCCTTCATGCTTTGATGGGATATGAGACATTCTTGTTGACCCTTTCAAGTACCACTATCTTGTTCAGGAAATCTATGTTTGCTGCAACCGTGTTTAAGAATGATCGTCCCAAGATGAATGAAATCTCACAGTTTGGTTCCATCTCCACTATTATGAAATTTGTTGGTACCGTGCATTCCTCAATCTTAAGTGGATAGTCAACAAGCTTTCCTACCAGATATTTGGTGGATGCATCTCCAAATGAAAGGGAAGTTGTATGCTTTCTCATATTAGCAATTCCCAGCTTCTTTATTATCTCATAGGACAACACATTCACGCTTGCACCCGAATCACATAAATCATCATCAAAAATCTCTTCCTCAAGGGTGCAAGGGATTACAAATGTACCTTGATCCTCTCTTTTAGGCAAGACCTTAGGTTCTGGTGGTCCTGGATCAAGCTCTCCATTGTTTGCCAATAGCTGCTCAACTTTCTCTCGTTTCTCTAAAACCGCTATCATGAACCTTACTTGAGCTGGAACCGCAGACAAGTTCTCCATACTTGGCATTGGAACACCAATCTTACATATATTCCCCTTGAATTTAGATAATACCTTCTTTTGAGCTTTTGTGAGGAAACGACCCGGGAATGGAAGTGGCGGAACATAAGGAGGAGGTTCAATAGCTTTGACCTTCTCTTCCTCAACTTCTATAAGTGTCTTATTCTTCTCGTTGGCACTTTCTTCAATGTGCACAATAGGCTCAACAACCACCTTCTTATCACTACGTTTCTCAACCTTAGGTGCATCTCTTGTGATTGTGGCAACCAACTCAACATGCTTATAACTAAGAACAACTATCATGTCATTACTCTTCCTTTTGACAACATTCCTCTTCATATCTTCTTTTTTACACTCGGCAATCCAATTTTCATATTCTTCACCGTCTCCATAAACAAGTCTAGCTAGCTCGTCTACTTCTCCCTCATGCTCATTGTTGGAGGTGATGACATGACAGTTTTCTCTTGGGTTTTGATTGGGTTTTTCGGGAAGCTTACCAGCTGGTATTTGGCTTGTATAAGCAACTTGAGCAATTTGTTTATCAAGGGTTTTCAAATGAGAATAAATGTCTTCAAACTTGGCTTGAGATTCACTGTGATTAACATCAAACTTGCGTTCAAATTTTTGTCGATCATTTCCGTCAATTCCAATTGCGCCCTTTCTTGTCCCTTAATAATTAGTCTCATCCTATTCCTCATATCTTCTTGCTCACTAATTTGAACCTGCGGAAAATTGCTTACCTTTGGCTGATAACCTTGAGGAAGGATGGGCTGAAACGGCGGCTTATTATGCACTTTAGGATTATGAACTTGAGGAGGATTTCCATAAGATCACGGTTGAAAAGGCCCTACTTGAGGTTGCTTTGGTGGATAAACTTGATCTTGGGGATTCTCAACATTGTTGCTCCTATAAGAAAGTTTGTTGTTCTTATAGTTTGGGTTAAATGGAAAGTTGTGGTAGCCTCCTTGGTAGTTATTTTGGTTTCCCAAGTAGTTAAACTCCTCTTGCACTCTCTCACTACCCTCATAAACTCCTTCTTGACATCCTTGTTGATCCCTATCACCATTTCCTACATAATTAATGGCCTTTTGATTGACAAAGAACATTTTACTTAACTTGTCAATCTTATCATTAAGCTCCTTGTACCTTTGACTATCCAAGTCTTGATCCTTCATGTTTCTATCATACTCTCTTCCATAACAAGCTTCACTTTGGGCAAGATTCTCAATCAATTGGTCCCCTTGTTCCACCGTTAAGTTGGCAAAACATCCATAGCTAGCGGTATCCAAAGCACGTCAATATTGCTCAAGCACTCCTCTATAGAAGATTCCCAAGAAATTTTCTTTGGATACACCATGGTGAGGGCATTGTCTTGTATACTCCTTAAGTCTTTCCCATGCTTCATAAAGATTCTCATGACTTTCTTGCTTGAAACTAGTAATATTGTTTCTAAGCTTAGCCGTCTTTTGCTTGGGATAAAACTTAGTAATAAATTCCTTCTTCACCCTTTCCCAAGTAGAGACTAAATCCGAAGGCACATTCTTTTCCCATTGTGCGGCTTTGTTCCCAAGAGAGAAAGGAAACAAGATCATCTTGATTGCATCCTCAGGAACACCATTCATCTTTACCGTCCTACAAAGCCTCTCAAATTAATCAAGGTGATCCAATGGATCTTCCAAAGGCAATCCGTTATATCTCTGATTTTGAGCCATATTTATCAAACTTGACTTCACTGCAAAGTTGTTGGCAGTTATCACGGGAGTAGGAATACCACGTGTAACCTCTCTCAAATTCGGTTCATCAAAAGCCCCTATCGGTCTAGTAGCTGGTTGTCCAAAACCCAAAACTTGATATTGAACTCCAATACCGTGAACATCTCCACGTGGACATTGCTCATCGCTTACCCTTGGTGGGTAATTGCCTTGGTTTTCCATACCGAGGCGTCTTAAGTGATCTTCTCGCTCTCTAGCTCATCTCTCGTTTGCTGCTCTCTTATTTGCTCTCTCAACTGCTCCTAATTTCGGAATACACTCAAGAATTTCTCCTCGTTGACTCCTTCGTTGCATGCACCTTTAAGAAAAACAAGAAACAAACAACCTAAAACGTTTAGTAACAAAATAAAACAAAAACTCTAGTCTTAATTCGAATCCAAATCCTAATGCCTAATTGCAATAGGTTCCTCGGCAACGGCGCCAAATTGATGTTTGGTTTTTAACTTCACTTCAATTAATTCAACAAACACAAACAGCTTATCATTGTAAGCATTTGAGGATCGAACCACAAAGAACCTAGAACTAACGCAATGAGACTATAGGATTCTACTTAAGCTAAAGCGAATCAAGAGTGGAAGTAAACTATTATACTCAACCTAAACAAGAACAAACAAACGTAAACAAAAGATAAGCTTAAACTTCAACCGAAACTCAAACAAAACCAGGGGAATAAAGAGACAAAATACGATTGTACGAAAACAAATGGTTTTAGGAAAGACAAACGGTCAAAGGCATAGACAACTAATAAATGATGCTAAAACATGCGATTAAGCGCAACCTAAAACATGAAACAGAATTATAGATTAACTCACTCTCATGACATTAACCACTTCATCAATCAATAAATCGAACTAAACTCTCATTTGCCAATTCAAAGATTAATGAGCATTAAAGTCAGGTTCAATAAGTTCACTAATCACCCTAACATCATCTCTCAATGGCTAGGAAAAAAAAAGCTCATAAATAGGTCTCTCGAGAATTTTATCGAACACCTCTCGGACAATAAATTTCCTAGCATCTAGATTTAAGTGATCAAGTTAAATCTAGCATTAAATCCACCTAATATGAAGGCTCTAACAACCTAAGCATCAAACATCAACCATCTAAGCCTATGATCTACCTAACCATCAACCATTCTAATAACTACTCACTCATGCTAACAATGGAAAACAAAACAAAAGATAAAAAGAAAGACATAATGAAATAGAGAAGATATAGAATAAAGAGATTCTTCAAATTAATAGAATGAATGATCCAAAGAGAATCATCCAAATGGTCTCTAGTATTCTCCTTCAACTCTCTCTCAAAATAGAATGAAAGATTGCTTAAAATACCCTAAACATTTGGGTTTTAATGTGTAAAGAAGGAATTGGGTTGACCCGGGACAAACCGGGTCAAATAAAACTTAAATGGTTCGCTTGTATGGGAGGTCGGGTCAGTGAGGTCGGGGTAGGGGCCAACGTGGGGAACATCCAGAATGCTTTGCTTGCATGTTGTTGAGGTCGGGGTCCTGAGGTCGGGATCAGGCCAGACGTGGCGTGCAACAGAAAGGCTTCACATCCATCCGTCTGAGGTTGGGGTCCTAAGGTCGGGATTGGCCCGGACGTGAGATGCAACAGAGAGCTCGGGTGTTTTGTGTTGTCAGGTCGAGGTCCTCACGTCGGGTTTGGCTCGGACGTGGGACGTATCCAAGTGACCTATCTCGAGTAAATTCACCATATTTTCCTAACCACTTGTCTGAATACCTTCAAACCACCACCAAATGAAAGCTAACTCTTCTGCCTTTCTTGTGTCTAAATTTCATACAATTCTGTTGATGATAAGGCTTTCATCGATCACCAATGTCAAGTACATAGTGGCAGTTCTTCACCAAAGGCTTTGTATCAATTGAATTGTCAAAGTTCTTGATAACCAACTTTTCTTGTTTGTTTGATGCATTTTACTTCATCTCCTTTGCTCCACCTTCATCTCTAAGTCTCCACTTCTCCATACATAGCTCCAAATCAACTAAAATGACTCAAAAAGTGGAAAATATGCATATGTATGCTTTAAGACTCTAATCTATAAAGTATGCAAAATACTAGCTAGAATGAGATCAAATGAATCCTATATGGTGGAAAATGATGCAAAATGATAATGAAAACTAAAGTAATATCTACATATATCACTTTTCAAACCACTGGGATGGTTGCTTGCTGATGATGTCCTTGATCATTGATATATATCTATGATTCCAAGCGATTTATGTTTCACGAAAGACCTAATTCTTAAGTTGTTATATATATATGCAACTTCTCTGTTGGTCACATTTATAAAGAATAAAAGGAGACTAATCGAATTTTAATCACAAGTGACAAATTATTAAGTCGTCTGTAACTTCAAACTATCAATCGCTCTTAATTATCTTTTTTTCTTTTTCTTTCTAAACGCTATTATCTACCATAGCTTGGAGCTTGTTAATTTATACAATACGTTACCAAAACAAAATTACAAATTAAGACGTCGCTAGCTTCGACTAATATCCGACGACCCACACAAACTAAGTCGTCTCTACCTTCGAGTACTCTTTCATCTCTAATCTACATAGTTGGGTCCACAATTAATCACACATCATCATATTTTCGATCCATATTAATTTATCGCATAGTCCTTGACTCCTTGTTGTTGACTCAGTTTACTCTTCAACGGTTTTTGCTAACATAGCACAACATGTGTTTGATAATGATTCGACTTGCTATATAAACAATTTGAGGTAATTACACGACATAATTAGAGTCGTTAGTTTACTGAAACGACATATATCAAAACTAGATTCTAACCCCATTATGGAGCAAAAAAGATAATTTTTTTAATATCAAATATTTTTTAAAATATTCGAGACAGTCAACTTAAAAAGAGGAGCCAAAAAATAAAAAGTATTAATTATTCATAGAAATTGGTAATTTTAATAATCGGTTTAATATACACGGAGACTAATAAGTAAGCACGATTCAATTTGTCGTGATTAACATAATTCGCAGACAGAAATTTGAATGGAGTAATTAAACACTACATACCCATACTAATAAACTATATTACAAGTGATCACATTTCTTACACCAATTTTTCATTTTATTTATGGGCTCGAACTACGGGTTCCTCTTCTTTAATCAACAGACCGGAGGAGCCAGTGGCAGCATCCGTCGAGGAGACCGTCGTCGACGTGGGCGACAACAACAACACATACAACAAATAAGCCAACTAATAAATCGTATAAGTTGGATTAAAAGAATTAAAGTAGGAAACACAACCCAAAATCCCACATAAACCACTAGTATATAATGAATTATTTGATCATCGGATTGAACCAAAAAGACGGCGAAGAAGAACGCCGCTGATATACAAAGAACCGCTGCCACCATAAATATTACCAGGATTGCCATTACCAGCCGATTCCTATATGTAAGTAATTAATTATATATCATCAGATAACTTGTTCTAAGACTAAACTGTTTTAATTTATAATTATCCTCACTGTAAGAAAAAAAACATTATATAACTAAGATTTATGAAATTGACTTTTCGTAGTTGTAAAATCTAATCAAATAGCGATCAGATTAATTAGTATCATTTACTTTCTCTAAGATGTTTAAGTTTTTAGACCTAAGTTAAGAAAAGATTTAAATTTTTTTAACATTTTCAATTGAAAATATTACTTTTAACCAATTTAATAATCATTCAACCCATCAAAAATCAATCTACAAAATACAAATAATAATTAAAAAAAAACATAATTAATTTTATATTAAAAGTTAAATAACATCATTTATTTGATACAAAATTTTCACCCAAAACATCATTTAAGACGAATGGAGGGAGTACTAATTAGAGTACATGTTTGTTGAATTAACTTAAGTTAACCATTTGGCAGTATTGGGTGGGCCGAGATAGTTGGTATACTTAACAAAGTCAACACATTAAAGTTGATTTACTTTTGACTAGTATCTTATTGATGCAAACAAGATATTACACTATTTACCTTAATCGTAAACCGCTAATGACGAGGAGAATGAAACTCATTGATGCAGCAAACGACACCGCACTGCTAATAACCATCCCAAGATAAGCCTCTCGCTTTGAACTCTCGTACTCCAACACTGCAGTTCCTGCTTTCGCCTTACAAACCAGTCCGGTTCCGGTTTGATTAACCTGAGAACAAGTGTCCTGTTGCCATACACCACCTGGAGGATTAACCATAACTTGAAAACTCATACTTGCTATAACTGTTGCTGTTACCATCAGATTCCCTTTGGTTTTCTCTAACCAATCGCTTTGGCGATTTAGATAGTTTATAAACCATTCTGATGAATCGTCCTCTTGATGATTTCGTTGACCATTCATATCCATGATTTCGAAGCTATTGATGTCTCACGAAAGACTAATTCTTAAGTTCTATATATATATTTATGCAACTACTCTGTTAGGCACGATTATAAAAAAGAATGAAAGAATGAGACTTGTAATTAATTGAGATTTGTTAAGACAAAGTCTAACTTGAAACTATTTGTCCGTTGATCACGGAAATAAGAAATAAATTATCTGAGAATTATATGAACAAATCAACAATAGTGACTTGGGAACAAACATGGGAGTTTCTATTTAGTTTTAAAATTGCTCAAGGTCAAATGTTGCTTCTTTTTTTTTGTGGTTCTTTTACAAATGTCTTTGCTTACATAGTAACATGCGTCGTGACGCGTCATGCCAAATTCTTGGACAAATAAAAAATAAAGTGCTACCAATATACCAGGTTAGGAGCGGACCCACAAATATTTTTTACAATGCTTAAAATATAAATTAAATAAGATAAAATATTTTTTATCAAAACATAAAACACCTTGTTTCATAAGTGATAAATATTACATAAAAATACAGTTGATAAAAAAATCGTATAATCGATAATATAATGTATTAAAAATAGTTGAGTTTTTCTGAGTATGGTGGTTAAGATTATCTAATTAATGACTATGGTATTAAGAGTTTGAGATCTTCCCACTCTATATATTATAATTTTTTGTCACTGACCTCGTATAATAGATTAGAAAAGATTTTAAGATATAGAATTTAAGTTATAGATTTGACTTTATCGACAATTATTTTTTTTTGATAAAAAGTATATGTCGATCCAATTGTTAACAAAAACATATGTATTAAAAATTAAGTCAACTTCAAATAAGGTAGTTATTGAATAAGGTAATATTGTGTATTTATGAAATATTATACAAATAAAAAGAGTTCCTACAAAATAGGAATTGGTGAATTGATTAAATCATTTAAATGAATATCACTAAATTAATTTTTTAGGCTGCTTATTAGATTTTACTTAATTCAATAGGTGTCAAAATAATTAAAAAAAACTAAATTTGGTTTTAATAAAACATAAGTTCTTCATATAATTTTTTTGTTTTAAAATTTAAAGGGGTTAAAGTGAACCCCTTCTCCTCCTGCCTTTGTACCTGGTATATACCAATACAATGGACTACTAGTTGAATGCTTCTATGTTTTATCAAAAGTATTGATCAAATTCCATTTACCCACGAGTTCTTTCATATTTAACTATACTAAATTTTGTAACTGGCAATAAAAAACCACTATGTTCATACATAACAACGATGTACTTTGTTTTTTAAAGATAAAAAATACTTGCATTGTTACAAAAGTCAAATAAAAGAAGAATCACATAGCACACACGTTACTATGCACACACAATATAATTAACTTTTTATTTTTATATGAACGATCGATTCGATTTGTAATTCATAATAACAAGAAGTAAAACAACAACAATACAAATATTATCCTCCTCATATCACTATTCGTTGTAAAATTCTGAAGAGTTTCGCTGATTAAATCAGAGTTTTATACCGTTTGAAATTATTAATTCTTCACTATTATAACACGTTATCAGCACGATCATCTTTCGATCGGTATAAAATTTAAATTTACATACTATTATAATGAGTGACTTTGTCCCATATATATATATGCTAAATATTTAAATTTAATTTACATATTAATATAATGGTCAGATTACCGACATTATATTAATTTTATATATTAGTAATAAATAGTGATCGGCCGAGCTGTCACCAAATTTACTATATGGCTGCCTCATATACCATAATTATTTATTGTTATAAAGTGGATGACTTCGTCACCATAATTTAACTGTTGTAAAGTGGATGACTTTGTTACCATAATGTTACCGTTTAAAAGACTTATTATATTTGGTATATCGGCTGGAAAACCAACACTGGTTTGGACACCATATGTAAGATACTACGCTTAAATGAGAAAAACCTTCGCATCTGTATCATCCCACTCTTGGATCACAACGTCACGTACCTTATAAATATTAAAGTTCTACATATCTTGGTTGCTATAAAATTATTTGCTTATAAATATTTTGACAAATAAATTTAAATGTTTCATTATTCAAAGGTTTTTAAATTGATTTTACAATGGTTATGAACAATGTTTTCAACAACTATTTTAACGGCTATGAACAGTGATTTTAATGGTCATAAAATAATATTTTTCAATCTATAAATATATATTTTTCATTCATTCTTTACACCAATATTTTCTATCATCTTTCAAAATTCTCTCCAAGAAATCGTTTCAGTTTTTTATTTGTAAAAAAAAAATGTCCCGATTACTTTTAGTTTTCTTATTCATTTTAATCTTTATTTCTATCTACGGTTTATGCGTGGAAAACTTTTCTCCTCATGAATTTCGCACATATTTGGGTTTGCTTTTAATTTTTTTTTTGTAATAGCTTGTATGATTCGTATTTATAGATTTTAAATAATATTATTTTCTTAATATCATCTCATGGTTTTTATTTTAGAAAACAAATGGAAAATATTGAAAAGCTCAAATTTCTGTCTCTCAAAATAATCGGAGCAAATTACATTGCATGGACTACTGATGTAGAACTTTACCTTGCGTCTCAAGAGCTATCTGATACAATAAGAAAAAAAAAGTATTACCTCCCAAAGATAAGGCAAAAACAATTATCTTTTTGAGAAAACATATGGATGAGAATATGATGCATGACTATGCACACATTAAAGAACCAATAGACCTATGGCAAGCTCTAAAAGAGCGATTTGATAACCAAAAAGCGATAATTCTCCCTCATGCTCTTGAAGAATGGAAAAATCTAAGATTTCAGGATGTTGAAAAGGTTCGGGATTACAATTCCGCAATATTAAGAATTGTATCGCAGTTAAAATATTGCAGAAAGGTTATCACTGATGCAGAAATGCTCGAAAAAACTTACCTCACATTTCACAAAGAACATCGTGTCTTGCAAGAGATATATAGAAATTGTAGGTACACACTTTTTTCTGAGCTGATTGTGACACTGCAATTAGCAGAACAAAATAATGAACTCCTTCTCAAAAACCATAATTCCCGACCAACGGGAACTAAGGCATTTCCTGAAATAAATGCAATGGATAAAAAAAATCCAAAAAGAAGGAACCAGACATATCATGGTCATGGTCGCGGTCACGATTTAATCACAGACGTGGAAAAATTTACAATCCACAGGGAAAAAAATCGTTCAAGTGGGTCCGATCTGAAGGAATTCCAAAGGGGAAAGAACCTCAAATAAATTTTCCCTAGAAACGTGAAAATTATTGTTTCAGATGTGGATCAAAAGGACATTGGTCCTATGTGTGTCGCACACCTCCACATCTTTGTAAGTTATTCCCAGAGTCCATCAAAGGCAAAAGTGAATCTTGCATAACACTTTGATGGAACATCTTGCCTTGAATCTTCTGATTTCGTAGGAGATTTCGATGAAACCACTCATGCTGATGATTAAAGAGCTTTGTAATAAGACACCAAGTCTGTAATAATAAGTTTTATGCATTTAAGTTATTTTCGTAATATGTACTTTTGTTTTCTAAAAAAAACAAAGCTAATGTTTAGCTATTATTATATCTTAATAAAATATGTTATATTATCTACTTTTATTTAATAATTATTTTTGTAGAAATGGATCAATGCACAAACCAAACAAAATGACAAAAAAATATCAAAAAAGTTTGTATACTAGATAATAGAACAACACACACTATTCTAAAAGACAATAGATTTTTCACTGATCTAAAACTGGCAAAAATTATTGTCAATACAATAGCAGGTCATAAGATCTCATTAAAGGCAGTGGAAATGCTAACTTTATGTTGCTTAATGGAACAAAATTTTCCATTAATAATGTCTTATATTCTCCAAATTCCAAAAAGAATTTACTGAGTTTCCAAGATATATATATATATATATATATATTCAAGGATATGATACTCAGTCATCAACAGAGAATGGAAAGAAGTATCTATATATAATTTCTCATAAGTCTGGGAAAATATTTATACTGGAAAATACCCTAGAACTTCTTCCTGATTTGCATCATACTTATATAGATGTGTTTGAATCTAACCTCGTGATCAAACGAAATCCTGAAGATCTAATATTGTGGCATAATCGCCTCGATCATCCGGGCACCACAATGATGTGAAAAATAATAGAAAACTCACATGGTCATTCATTGAAACCCCATGAGATATGTTTGGGAAATAAAATGACATGTGTTGCATGCTCTCTTGGAAAGTTGATCACGAGACCATCGCCAAACAAAATTGATATTAAATTACCAAAATTCCTTGAACGCATTCAAGGTGATATATGTGGACCTATACATCCACCATGTGGACCATTCCACTATTTTATGGTGTTGATTGATGCGTCAAGCAAATTGTCATATGTTTGTCTATTATCATCTCGAAATATGGTATTTCTAAGAATTCTAACTCAAATAATCAAACTGAGAACTTAATTTTCTGATTATCCAATTAAAAGAGTTAGACTAGACAACACTTGTGAATTCACATCGCAAGCATTCAATTATTATTGTATGGTAATGGGAATTGATGTGGAACACTCTATAGCACATGTTCATACACAAAATGGTTTGGTTTAATTATTAATTAAATGTATGCAATGGATTGCAAGACCATTGATAATGAGATCAAAACTTCCAACCTTTGTATGAGGACATGCTATTTTGCATGTCCAAGTGCACATCACAAATATTCTCCATTACAGTTAGCGTTTGGTCGTGAACTAAATGTCTCACTTCTAAGAATCTTTGGTTGTGCGGTTTATGTACCAATTGCATTTCCACAATGAACAAAGATGGGACCACAAAGAAGGTTTGGAATATATGTTGGTTGTGATTCTCCTTCAATTATACGGTACCTAGAAACACAAACTGGTGACATATTTACGACACGTTTTGCCGACTGTCATTTTTAATGAAAAAGTATTCCCAGTTCTAGGGGAGAAAATAAGCAAGTAGGAAAAGATATCAAATGGTTTGTACCATCACTGCTACATCTTGATCCTCCTACAAAACATTATGACCTAGAAGTTCGACGAATTTGCATTTGCAAAGTATAGCAAATTAGCTTCCTAATGCATTTGCAAATACTAAAACGATAATAAAATGTTCATGCTCGAATTGAAATACCACAAGAATATAGAATAGCAGATGATACACATGAGTCTAGAACCCGCTTGAAGCATGGTAGACATGTGGGTTCTAAGGATAAAAATCCTAGAAAACGAAAAAAAGCTGAAAAGCAAAATATACCCAAAATAGCAGAAAGTATTTTGGAAGAAAAGAATCAAGAATCTAATGACGATATTGAGCATCAAGAACCAGAAAAAATTATGAGATTTCTATCAACTACATTCATAATGGAAAGATATGGAATATAAATGAAGTAGTTGATGACGTTTTCTCATATCTTATGGCAAAAGATATCAATGAAGAGAACAATGATTCAGAGCCAAAATTCGTATACGAATTTCAAAAGAGGTACGATTGGCTTAAATGGAAAGATGCAATGCAAGTTGAACTTGATTCACTCCAAACGAAATGTATTCGGACCTATTGGAGTCATACCTAAAGAGGTGAGGGTGGTCGGATACAAATGGATTTTCGTTAGAAAACGAAATGACAAAAATGAAATTGTGAGATACAAAGCTCGGCTTGTAGCTCAAGGTTTTTCTCAAAGACCCGAGATTGATTATGAGGAAACATATTCCCCTGTTATGGATGCAATTACCTTCAGATTTCTGATGTGTTTAGCTGCTGATCAAAATCTTGAGATGCGACTCATGGATGTCGTAACAGCATATTTATATGAGTCATTAGATACATATATCTATATGAGAATACCTGATGGATTCAAGATGCCAAAAACATTAACATCAAAACCAAAGAGTTGTGTTCAATAAAATTACAAAGATCATTATATGAGTCAAAACAATCTAGACGAATGTGGTATAATCGTCTCAGTGAACATTTAACAAAAGAAGAATATGTGAATAATCCTATATGTCCATGTGTTTTCATTAAGAGAACAACAACCGGATTTGTGATAATCACAATATATGTTGATGATCTAAATATGATTGAAACACAAGATGAAGTACATAAAGCAACAAACTATCTAAATGGAGAATTCGAGATGAAAGATCTCGGGCAGACAAAATATTGTTTAGGCCTACAAATAGAGCATTTCGAAAAGGACATATTTTTCATCAATCTACATATAGTAAGAAAGTGTTAAAACGTTTTATCATGGATAAGGCGACTCCTCTTAGCACTCCAATGGTCGTTAGATCTCTTCATATTAAAAATGATCATTTCCGACCATTTGAGGAAAATGAAGAGATACTCGGTCCTGAAGTACCTTATTTGAGTGCAATTGGAGCTCTTATGTACCTCTCAAATTGTACTAGACCCGATATATCATTTGCAGTTAACCTTTTGGCCAGGTTTAGTTCATCCCCTACGCGAAGACATTGGAATGGAATCAAACATGTCTTCCGCTATCTTCAAGGGACTACTGATTTAGGATTATTTTATTCTAAAAATTCAAATGGTCAAATGATTGGTTTTCTAGATGCAGAAACACTTGTGGCTACTTCTACGAACCATGTTGAACTCATCGTGCTACATGAGACAAGTAGAGAATGTGTATGGCTTAGATCCATCAATAAACCCATCTGATCAAGTAGTGGAATAAACTACAAAGTAGAACCAACCATTCTATACGAAGATAATATTGCATGTGTTGCCCAGACGAAAGAAGGATATATCAAAAGCGACAGGACGAAGCATATACCTCCAAAGTTCTTTTCCTACACTTTAGAACTTGAGAAGAACAAAAAGATTGAAGTAAAATATGTTCGTTCGTGTGACAATGCTGCTGACATCTTCACAAAGTCACCACCCACCACTACATTCAGACAACATGTTTGTAACATTGGAATGCACCGTCTACAAGACCTATAAGCATACTTTCCTGATCACTCGAGGGGAAGCGGATACAATTGTACTCTTTTTACCTTGCTATGGTTTTTCCCAATGGATTTTCCTAGAAAGGATTTTAACGAGGCAACAGAAGACAAACCATAAGAAACATTTGTGAGGCCTCCAAGGGGGAGTGTTACAAAAGTTAAATAACGGAGGAAGCATGTTTTCCTTCATTCATAATAATATATAATTTATGTGAAGCCCACATATCACTATGCGCACACAGTGGAACTAACTTTTTACTTCTTTATAAACGATCGATTTGATTTGTAATTCATAATAACAAGAAGTATAACAACCACAACAATACAAATATTATCCTCCTCATATCACTATTCCTTCTAGAATTATAAAGAGTGTCGCTGTTCATCAGGTTTTTATACTGTGGACTTCGTTATAACGGTGGGATGTTTTGATCGAATTAAAGTTTAGGGTAAAAAATAAAACTAAACAAGGACATTTTTTCCATGCTGGAGAAATATAAGGGTTTGTTTTGAAAATTACTAAATAGATTCGACCAAATTAGGGTTTACTCTCTGTCTATCGAGGTTCCACCAACACTTCTACATTGTTCAAGTTTCGTCAGCTCGACTGAGAATCCTGCTCTACAGCCATGGCAGACGTACACCAGAATGACTATATGGACGAGGAAGATGAGTTCAAGACACCACTACATGTAGACAAGAAGAAGAAGAAGAAGAAGAAGAAAGAGAAGCAGATGGCGAGCGAAACAGAGAACAATGATGAAGACGGGACAATGAATATCAGAGTTAAGGAAATCTTCGATAGACCTAACAAAATCCCTCCGATTGTCGCTTATTTCTCTACCGGATACGATCCTTGTGCGGTAAATCCAGAATCCGGCGAGAATAAAACTCCGAAGGTTACGGTTTACAAGCATAAGGCGGAGTCAAAGAAGAGGCTCAAGGTTGTGGTAAACCCTCCAGACGCAAATGTTGAGTTCGTGGGTACGAATTACACCGGCGAGCAAGCGGCTAGACAGACTTGTACGTATAGACTAGGTGTTTACGACAAAGACACTAAGACATTGACGATTGTTCCGATTGCTCACAATAAGGTTGGAAATTCGATTTCTTCTATAAACTATGTTTTGATTATGCTTCTTCTAGTGATTAATTTCTTCTTTGAGGTTGAAAATTTGGTTTGAACTAGTGGGATGGATGTGATTAAGAAAACAAAAAATTAGATTTGGTTTGTGCTACTTGCAGATAATCAGATTGGAGCCAAGAATCAAAACTACAGAAACTGTTGATCCAGAAGCATCAGGAAGTGCAGTGACCACAGAACATAGCAGAAGAGAACAACTAAACAAAACTAACAGCTGTTTTGGTACAAACAAAGCTATTACTCGGGTATGACACTCTTTTCGACGAGTGACTTGTTTTCATATATTAGCTGTAAAGTTCATAGCATTAGATAATCCTTCATTAATACCAATATGGGATGCAATACTGAGTATCGGTACTGATTATCTTGAGATTTGGTGAGACTAAATGATAAAAATGTGTCTCTATGCAGGACAAGAAGAAGCGTGCCTTGAATATGGGAGACGATCCTGAGACCCAGAAGTTACTTGACGGGAAACTTGGTGAAGTGGATGTTAACACTAGTGCTCTTGAAAGCACCAATTCTATTGTTGCACGCAACATTCCTCCTTATGATGCCTCAGCAACGTCTCCAAAGGAAGTGTATCCTTTAGAAAAGATCATCGAAAAGGAAGAATGGCAAATCCTTCAAGACATTTATCTTTTGCAACAGGGAACTGGAACAGCACCTGATACTTACCCTGCATTTGTCCGCAACAGATTGTACAAGTTGCGAGATATCGAGGTAACCTTAGAAGTATAACGTATACATGATAAACATGGCAAGCCTAATATGCAAAATATCATGTTGGCTTGCACCGCTTTTGCCTTTTCCTATTTTGTTTGCTCTAAAAAATTCAGAACTTGTAGATAGTTAATTTTGATCGTCATTGTTTCATCTTAAGGCTCAGATTCTTTATGCATACATTTCATTTCGCTACTATATGCAGGACGATGATGAAAAGAAGAAGGTTTCTAGTGCCTTATCGCTCCTGACCCATCTGATTAAGTTCAAGGACATGAACTCGATGAATGGTTTTGATTCCGCTAAAGACCACAAGCTTCCAGGAATCATCCGTCAGAAATGTCGACGCTTGTTCAAAGATCCTGAATCAGAGAGGATACCTGTCGACAAAACCAATCTTCTAATCAGCTACGTTCTTGTGCTAGCCCTTCATGTGGACAATTTCAAGACCGATCCTGTAGACATAGCTAAAGATCTGAGGATTAGCACAATTGATCTGAGGAGGCATTTTGAGAACCTTGGCTGCAAATTATTGCATGAGAAGTCGAGTTCGAGTTTGGTTGCGACCTTACCGATCCCTCTCAGTTTCCCGGAGATTAGGCGGAGGAGGAAGACGCAGAAAAGATAACGAAACTGAAGAAGATTCGTTCTCTTTGACATTTTGGTTTCGAGATGTTATTTTTATTGGCATTTAATAGACATGTCTCTTTGGTTTATTGACACAAAAACTGCTCTTATATGAAGTTGTGTTTATTTACCCATGATAGTGAACTAAGATGGATTATTGTGATTAACATAATAGGTAAAATTGATTTTATTATGCTATTCCATGATGAACAAGCATGAAGCCAAAAATTGAATTCATAGTAAAAATGAGAAAATGGTCAAATAAATGACCGACTTTACACAATTAGCCAAAAGAAATACAAACTCTTACATGAGCCAAATAAATAACAAACTTGCTTTGACTTAGCCGAATTAAAACTTCCCTGAATTGACTTTAACTCTCGTTTAAACTCCGTAACGTTCGTCTATTAACTACATTAAGTGTTCATTACCCCAACCCCAAATTAATTAGAAGAAATCTCTAAATCGCAATATCTTCTTTTTCTTTTACAATATCTTCTTTTTAGATGGGAACAAGCGTTTTTATTTTCTTCTCCTGATTGTTTTCTTTCGAATGCATTATTTGAAGGATTCTCTTGTTTGTTTAGCTCCTATCTTTCTTTGAAGAAGAAGAAGAGTTCAATCTCAAAGTTGAGATTGAAGTCATGAAAGAAGAGATTCTTTTTCTACAAAAAAAAACATATTGGTTTTGACAAGCAGTTTAAGAATGCTCAAAACAATTCTCTTTGTCTTCTATGTTTGACAATTCCCTCATATTTTTAATAAGTCTGACAATTCCAAAAAGAGGAATGGCTTGCAAAACCAAAATATTAGAATACCAAAGTCTCATGAGGGTGAGTTACTGAAAAACACTTATTGATGCAAAAAAAATTTCAACACACTTATTCAATCCCAATACATCTCTCAACTTATTGAAATCTCATTTTACCCTTAATGAAATGTGAGTGATGTGGAGGAAAGAGTGCCAAAAAAGAGGGAAAATGACGTGGGAAGAGAGTGATGTGGAAGAGAAAGAAGAGAAATGATTGGTGGAAATTTAATGAGAATAATTTATTTGGACCAATAGTATTAGAGTAAGTACATTAAATATTTCATCTTCTTCTCTCTTTTTCTTTTTATCCCAACGAAAAACTTGGTGAAAACCTACATTGAAAAGAAAGAAAAAGTTTATTGTGAGGTAATTTTCTATGCGTTTTTAATATTTATGCTTTTTCATTGTTTTGTATGAGTAAAATACAATGTAATTGGGTATTTTAATTAGAGAAATGAACATATAAAAAAACTTTTGGAAAAATAATTAACTTCATTTATATGCACGTTAGGCTATGAAACTCGCTTTATTGGTCGATTTTGAGTGCTACATTGTTAGTAGTTGGTTATTTATGGGTTCCATTATTGAAATCGCACTGAATCTAAACTATAGAGAAGTCAAAAGCGGGTGTAGAAAAAATTCAAAATCGCAGGTACAACTAAGTACAACTATGTGTAATTAGTACAACTTGGTACAACTAAGTACAACTATGTGTAACTTGTACAACTAAGTACAACTCGGTACAACTATGTGTAATTGTTTTCTGAAATAACAGGTTTTTCTTGTATTTTCCTGCAGAAAATGGATAGTAGTCGATGCACAATCGTACATTTTTCGTATGGAGGACATTATTCAAAAGATGGAGTTAAATCAATATGGATGTATACGCTATAGTGATTAAGAAATCGTTTGAGGAGGTGACGTATTATGATTTGCTTAGTAGCATATACCAAAAGGTTAGGAAAGATGAAGCCAGTACGAGTTTGATACTGAGCTACATCACATTGCACTTGGAGCCTCCGATGACATCATATATATCGAATGATGAAGAAGTCTTCGCCTATTTTATGACACTGAGCTATGAGAAACGTTAGAGTATTTTGAATGTGGAGGTTATGAAAGATTTAAGTCAAGGGCATGGGGATGGTTTATGAGAGGGTCAAGGAAGTGCAGTTGGTGTAAGCACTAAAGTGAATGACTGTGGTATGACAACTCTTCACGGAGAAGAACCATGGAATGTTACGGAGATGGTAAACCATGGTGACCCGATTTACTCACATATCGTTGAAGAGAATCCACTTGAAGAAAATCTACTAGAAAGTAACCCGCTTGAAGATAACCCGCTTGAAGATAATCCGCTTGAAGAAAATCCGCTTGAAGGTAATCTGCTTGAAGAGAATCTGCTTGAAGGAGATGATGCGATGGGGAACGATAGTGTCAATGTTGGATGGGAAGATGGTGTTAATGTATCTGTGGGCCAATATTTCAGAACTAAGAGAGAAGTCCAAGATATTGTTGAAAAAGTTGCACATCTGAATTGTTTTAATTTTGCTACAATAAACTTCGATACGAAGGTATATGTGGTAAAATGCTCTAAAGCAAGAAATAGTTGTAAGTGGTATTTACGAGCTTCAAAACCCAAGAATTTGAACGTCTTCGCGATAAGAACTCACATGAATATACATACATGTTCTCGTTCTACGATAATGAGTAGCCAAGGAAAGAGGAAAGGAACACTAGGGCAAGTTGCATCTCTTCTGCATGAGGACTTTCCAGGGCAATTGGAGACACCATCTCCAAAAGTTATCATGGGTCTAACTCAACGAAAACTTGGTGTTCAGGTGTCATATGCAACCGCGTTGAGAGGTAAACAAAAAGCTGCAAATGATTTGCGGGGCAGCCTAGAGGAGAGTTACAGGTCAGTGTGCTCGTATTTGTATATGCTAGAGAGGGTGAATTCTCGAACAGTTACACATGTGTAAGTTGATGAGAATCAAAAGTTTAAGTACCTATTCTTTGCTTTGGGAGCTTGCATTGAAGGTTTCGAATTCATGCGGAAAGTTATTATCGTAGATGGAATCCATCTTAAGACTATATGTGGTGGAGTCTTGATAGTTGCTACAGCTCAAGATCCGGATCACCACCATTATCTCATTGCTTTTGGTGTGGTTGATGGGGAGAAAGATGCAAGTTGGGGCTGGTTTCTGCAAATGTTGAAATTAGTTGTGCGTGATTCTCTTGACCTTGTATTTCTTTCTGATAGAAATCAGCGCATCATCAAGTTTATTAGTGAGGTATATCCATTATCTCATCATGGATATTGCATGTACCATCTGTCGTAGAATGTGAAGGAAAGTGTTCACGGTGTCAACAAAGCAGGAGTTGCTTCTAAGTTCATGGAATGCGCAGAAGCATACACCGAGGCTGAGTTTATAAAACTGCATGTTCGGTTGGTTTCGTAGTGGCTCTTAACTAATTATTAACGTAATTGTAATGTGTAAGGTTATCTAATTTAATTAAAACAAAAATTCAAGTTTTTATTTTTTGGTAACATATCACTAGCATTTTCAAATAAGTCTCTTATACTTTTAATGCTTGTTCAGATATGAAGAGGATGAATTTTTCACAATTTTGAAAATCTGTTATTTACTAAACTTTTGTTATACAACTATAGTACATAGACTCTATTAATGTACTGTCACTGGTACAACTAAAATAAATTACGTTTTATTATGGTACAACTGATTAAAGCTTAAACCACCAAAGTACAACTATGTTATGTTCTGGGTACAACTATGAATTTGGATACAACTAAGGTACAACTATTGGACAAAAATTGCAAGAACGGGACATGCATTCATCCGAGCCTTTGTGGATGTGGTCGCTTAGTGGAACTTTTCAACTTTTGTGTCAGATCCTAGGTACATTTTGCTATTTGTGTCAGATTTTATTTTATACTAGGTACTTTTTGGTTTTTGTGTCAGATATTTGTTTTACCCTAGGTACTTTTTGTGTCATATATTTTTGTGTAATACTTTATTAAATTAAAGTATTAAATGAAAATGAAATAATAAATTAAATTAATTAAATTATTAAAATTAATTATTTAATTAAATTATTAAATTTTTAAATTAACATACATTTTGGCTCCAACATCGGGACAACTAAGTACAACTGTTGTACAACTAGGTACAACTGTTGTACAACTATGGTTCAACTACGTAGAACTATGGTACAACTTAGTACAACTATGGTACAACTACGGTGCAGCTAGGTTCAATTAACGTTAAAGTTCCAACTAAAATTAAACGTTAAGTTCCAACTAACTTCAATTAAAATACTACAATTAAGTTCAAACATCACCAACAAGCAATAAAAATACTACAACTAAGTTCAAATATCACCAATAAGCAATAAAAATACTACAACTTCTACTTCTTACGTTTCTTCGGTCTACCTTCCGTGAATGGAGACTTCACGAATCTGGAGGGTACATGTTTCCGAGCTTGTGTCTTGGTACGCATAATACTAATTGGCTTAATCCACTCGATAGCCAGCATGGGGATCTCGAGAGCTGGTGTGGGCATCTCGGGAGCTAGTATGGGATCTCGGGAGCTGGTGTGGGCATCTCGGGAGCTGGTGTGGCATCTCGGGAGCTGAAGCCCCTGCGGGTTCTGAATCCCCCGCACCATCATCACCAACAAAATCTCAATCACACTAGTGTTCTGAAGCTCATGCACCATCATCAACAACCCTTTCCTTACCTTTCTCGTTCTTCTGGAGGTTTTGCACATCAGCTTCAAGCAACTTCACCCTCTCATCAATCAGACTAACCTTAGTCTCTATGGCTTCAAGCATCTCGCGGCTATGGCTGAACCCAGCTTCCAATGCCTCCTTCAATTCCCTGAACATATCCGGATTAGGAAGAGCATACTCATGTTGTGCTTGAGAAGGATTTTCTGGCACATCTGGCATGGATGCTGAAGGAGGAGAAGCCCTTTCAACTGCCCTAGAAGACACATCCTCCTGGTAGAAGTTTTCCCAAAATATTTCTCTCCCAGAATTGAGATGGGAATTCATGGCTTCAGCATATTCATTCAGGTTATTTTGCGGAAAGTTCTGATCCCATATAAGAGCCATCATACGTTCTTCATCAGCTGTAGCCTCCAAAATGCTACAAATATCATACATTAGAAAGAAAACTTGTTACATTCACTTCCAATAATAGATTCCGCCAAACCAAATTTTTACCTTGTTATCTACCAACGTCTCATTTATATCCGTTAACGGATAACCTTTCCTCAGCGCCGCTGTGAACTTCGTTTGGCACATCCTTGGACAGCCAAGCATTCCTCCAACATCTACACGGTACTCTTTCTTTAGAGCATCCATAGCCTCAAATGCCAAAAGCTACAATAAATAGAAACAAATTGTTATAACCATTACACAAAAACCAAAAACATTAAAAAACTTGTTGGAATATTATTACTTCTAACGGAATGATGAATGCCGAAAATGTCAGGGTTAATTTATCTCTGACTTTACCCTTCAAAGTCGGCAGCATCTTATTCAGCTCGTATGAACAATGCTCAAATGTGTACCTCCCCCACGGAAAGGTTTTGCAGGCCTCTAAATCACCGACCATATGAAGTATAAAAGGTTCGATGGCTGAGGGTACCTTAACCTTCATTCTAATGACAGAGCTTAGGAGGTACAACACACCCATCTGCAAATGATCTTCAGATGCAGGCATCGTCTTCAGCTTGTTTTCTACATCTTCCAAGAAGATCTTCTCGGTGCGGTTAAACTGCCTCATAACGAAGTCGAATCCGCCAAGGTTCAAATGATTTTCCAAGTAGACTTTGCAGTTAAGACCGGATATTAAGGCATGTTCCCTTATCGAATATCGGACCGGGATTCCATTGACTACGAACCACCATTCTTTCCGCTTGTTGAGGTTGATTATCTGCATAATCAACATCCACATGCCCATCAACTTCTGGTTTCTCTCCCTCGGCATGTGGAATAGATGCTTAAACTGGCTATGCTCTTTAAACCACTCCAGCTCCATATCCGAAAGGTACTTATCCAAGGTATTCAATACCTTAGAGATGTCACACCTCATCATGAATTTACATCCCTTCGTGTAGTTCAAGTGAGAAATGTGGAATTTCCCAGGTTGCGCAAACGACTGCACATAAAACAAGATTTTATCAGTTCTACTAGCCATTTATCAGTTCTACTAGCCATTTCTCAGTTGCACTAGCCATTTCTCAGTTGTACTAGTTATTTATCAGTTGTACTAGTATTACCTAACCAATGTTACATGTAAATTTTACCAAATTCTACTTCTACAATACATACCGGATTTTCAAATCCTCATTATTTTCATCTTCACTTGGCCTTGTGTTTGAGGAAGCCTCTCTTAATCGCACCATATCTGCATTAGCAACATAAATGTCAACTCAAAAACAAAATAAAAATATCGCAAAGAGCAATATCATATGTTTTGATTTCTGTAACCAAAAATGGATCAAAAGTTTTGATTTTTTAAACCCCAATCAACGAAATCCATTCATAGTTGCTTAACAATCACATTATCTAAAATCCATTCATATTTGAAATACTAGAAGAATCCAAAAAGATATTGAGCAAACAAACCCCAAAGCTTCGGTGAAGAGAGTTCCTTAACAAAATTATGAAGAAGTAAACCCACTCAATTACAACACACAGTAAACACAAAACCTTCACCAAAAAAACAACTAACCATCGGAATCATCAAGAAAGCAAACCAAAAAAATTTTGATTAGCTGGGTCGTAACGAAATGTCGCACAACCACAGGGATTTCGAAAACAAAACTCTGCTCCCAAAATCGCGTAATCCAAAATATTCATCGCCGAAATCAAGTAAAAATCAAACAAAGGAAGGAAACAACAACTCAACAATTAACCAGAACGAAATGAGACATAAACAAACCTCAAAGCCCAGCGTCGAGAAGAAAGAGACGAAGAAACAGAACGAAATGAGCTTGGTGTTGACGGAGGAGATTGATGTTGGTGGAAATTGCAAGGTAGAAGATAATAGAAGCTAGGAGAGAGGAATTCGAATCTCAATTAGAAACCCAGAGAAGAAACGAAACCCACACAAGAAGGATTTTGAAAAGAAACAACAATGAGAATTTTGAATTTTTGTCGTTGAGAAGAGAGGACTCGAGAAGAGAAGAATCGTGGAGGGGAAAGTTAGGGATTTAGGGTTCTGATTTTAGAGGGCTGGTTATGGTTTTGGTTTAAATCAATTTTGGTTTAGTGTTTGGTTTAGTCAACAAGTTTTGTTGTAATTAAAAGAAAGTCAACCTGTTATTTTGTCTCTTCGCCTAGCCAAACAGTAAGACATGTATTTGAGCAAATTTTCTTGGCAATAAGTGTTTCTCAAAATTTTGTTGGCAATAAATGTTTCTCAGCAATTGATCGTCTCATGAAACCTAGCTGTAAACAAAAGGCAACTGTAAGAGAATCATTATTCAACTCCAAAGTCTCCATCACTGCTCACGACATGCTTCCCGAAATGATTCTGTAAAAATAAGGATGCATCATCACCGTCAAATGGTACAAGAGTTCTTCGTCTTCAGCTACCATCGAGTGTTTCCGGTTACGATGTTGAAGCTTCCTCAGTCTATGCATTTTCGTGATTCAAGAGGAAATCAATTGGAGAAGAAATGGCAATAAAAATCGAATGGAAACCATATTAGAAGAAGCGGGTGAAGTTCAATTATATAAGATAAAGAAAAAGAAATTGTGAACAAGAATTAGAATAAGTAGATGAAGAAGAAGACAAAGAACAAAAAATCATGAAATCAATTCACAGAGATTTAGAGATTTAAGAACAAGTAGACAAAGAACAAGCAACCAAAGGAGGTAAGAAATTCATGATTTAGGGATTTTGTGAAATCATTTTAGGCTAAAATACAGTTAACGTTTAAACTAAACGAAATGTACTGTTATTAAACGAAGCTTAAACGAGGGTTAAAGTCAATTCACGGAGGTTTTAATTCGGCTAAGTCAAGACAAGTTTGTCATTTATTTGGCTCATGTAAGAGTTTGTATTTTTTTGGCTAATCGTGTAAAGTTGGTCATTTATTTGACCATTTTCTCTGGTAAAAATTGTTGGATTCTTGATTTTATTTTGAGACAATTTTGTCAACTCGATATAGTGGAAAGCAGAACACGCAACTTTAAAGGCCATGCCCAATCCGAAAGGGATCAAATCTCGTATGAAATGTTGGACAAGAGAAATTTGAGGTCAGAGTCTTACGAGTTTTGCTTTGATGTATGTGTGTATGGGTTTCCATGGGACGAAGATGACTTATTAGACGTTTCCATGGGACGATGACAATGGTGATAATGGTATAGGAATGAGAGGTGGATTCTGTACCATCTATCACGCGGTGGTCACAACTTAGTGTTACAGACATGTACGAAGCGAAGTTGAATTGGTCCGGACCAGTGCCGTGAACAACTCTCTTTTCAGCTATTTTGAGATTTAAACGCAACAAAATAATTAGTTACGGGAAAGAAAACTTCAGTGGATAAAGTGCATGACTATACTTAAGGCTTATCAGACCCGATTGCTAGAATGGCGGCTTATGGTGGATTGATAACGGCACAGAACTGTTTGATGCCAAAAGGCCCTCCCAAGTTGGAGACCGTGAATGTTCCACCCTGTTAGAAGAAACAATTTGAGCTTATATGCTTTTGAGACATTATTATTAGTGAGCAGTGACTGATTTCTGATCTAACCTCATAATCTTCAGGCTTCAAGCTGTTTTCTTTTGCCTTTTGAGCCAAAAATCGAGCCTCTTCTCCAATTGTGAACAAGCCTTTCTTGTATGCGTCCTGTAATCAATAAATTTGATGAACTAATTTTTCAGAAATCTGAAGTTTCTGTAGAGAAAAGGTTAATAACTGCATCGAGTGCTCCCTCACCTTGACCACAGGAACGTAGAGCCCAGCGACGTCGATATTCACATTGTTAAATCTATACATAAAAAGGTTAAAATAAGAACCAAGAAACCGGATGATTTGCAGAGTTTTCATGAACCTCTAGAGCAGAAAATGTACTTACTGGCAGATGTATTCATTTGTCCATGAACTATTGCACTGAGGAACTTTCCGTAGAGCCAATGCAGCAGGCTGTGATTTTGGGAAAGAAATGATTTCAAATAGAGAACATAGAAGGAAATTTTAGTAGGATTGTTTGCAAACAAAAGAAGTACAATGTACCTTAATAACAAGATCATTTACAGATATCCGTTTCCCGCCAGAAGCCTCTTGAAATGAATTGAGTTGACTCCTAAGACTGCATATAAAATAGCTATGTCCAGCATCCATTGACTGAATCAAGATGTATGATCTAATACATGATATTTACCCCATCAGTTTGTCAACACATGTATCCACGGTCAAGTAGTAGTGAGGAATAGTTTGCTTTGAGAATTCCAAACGTGAGGCTGTGACCTGTGAAATCATATTTTAAAAATTCTTGAACAATGGGAAATTTGGCATATATTATATAAAAGAGAAATATAGAATCGAAGTAATCTTCGCCTGTGATGGCAATCACCTAGTTAGAAAAATAAAACAAAAAGGACTATATATAAATGCTTGACCAAATGAAGATAAATGTCTGTCAATTTTAAATGCATAATTCAATAATCTTCAGCTCACAGTTACAACATAATGAGAGCCATTTAAAATAACAAATCTCAGCCAGAAACTGTCATACCTCCCCAACTTGAATTTCTTTTGCCCCATCCTCCTTTACTATCTTGGTGAGATAACCCTCTTCCATGCATTCCATTTCGACGGTTGCTTTGTCCTAATATATATCGAATGAGATTAGTGTTATATTTTGGCATGAGAACAATACCCAACAGAAAAAAATTAATCTAGATTAACATTACAGTTTCAACTTCACCAGGAGCAACTTTATCACCTTCTTTCTTCAGCCACGTGGCAATGTTACCCTGGTATTTGGACAGATAACTTTAGTAGGAACATAAAATAATAAACCATGTAGATTGTAGTAATGAGATACTCAGAGGTCCATGCCTCAGTTATTGTTGGCGAAAGAAAAGGCATTCCGATCTCTTGATGAGGACGAAGATCTGAAACATAATTTAAAAGTTCCTGATAAAACAAACCATGAAGGAATGCATATTCATATTGACAGAAACATGATGACGGTAAAAAGCACATAAACCAAGTAAACAATTAGTTATTCCAGTTACCATTGAGTTTTCACACAGTTGCACAATCTTAATATGCAACACACACAATATTTACAGTAGAATCTTTGTAATAAATCTCTTATAGGTCGTTAACCAGGTACATAGCTAGACATGATCTTTTTCTAGAAAATGTATGCAATGATCTGGAAAATAAAATCATGAAATTGATCTTCTCTACCCAACTTATCATTCAGGTCAAAGAAGATGTACAGAAAAGCAAGCTGGATAGTTACAAGTCTTAACAATAGACTCTGGATGAAGAACTAACTACCTGAAACTGGATGAAAATCCTCTTACTGATCGCATCTGGGAACTGAAATGCAGGAAAAGAAGCTTACAGTAAGGATAAGTATCTTACAGGCGGGCAGCATGAAGTATGCACATTGGGAAACGGATTAAGAAGATAACATACCTTATAAATTCTTTAAAAATTGGTCCTCCCATCGTGCTGCTTAGTTTTGTGCCCATTGTTGAAATGGCACTAGGCATTGATACCTAAATAATGCAGCAAATGATATTACGACCCAAAAGGAGCAAAGGATTATGCTATTAGGCGTAGATGATAAATGAAACTGAACAGCAGGGACTTACATTGCTGGTACTACATTTTGAAATCATCTCTACTGGGAAACAATTTACACGTACCTTGAAGACATCTGAAGAGTAAAGAAGAAAATGCTGAAACTAAAAGCATAACATATACTCAACGGATCGTGGGGAACGATGTATATACCTACTTGGACTTTTGCAGCCCCAAATACTCTGTGGTGCACTGGTGCTTGTCACCGTTCCGTATCATATTGAATAAAACAACAACACAGCTAAGGATAGCAATGAAGAAGACAATCAAAACTAACTGAATTACCTTCTCTTCCAGTGAGAGAGGGCAGGGTACTGTTGGAGAAACAGCGGACTGCCGCAGCATGGTCACGTCGCAATAAAGCAGAAACATGTTTCAACTGTCAATATACAAAACCATCAAAGTAGCGATATAAATATATTTGAACAAACAACAATTAACTATATCTAGCAACCTAGAAATCCTAAACTGTCGTTTGGTTTTAGATATCTAAATACGCAGTATCGAATTGGTCTGATAGGTCCACAATTAGCCTTAACATCAACTTTCGTTGGTTAAGGACTAATTGCTCATTTAACTAGTTCATGCATCTAACAACACTTTTGGTGGGTTAAATAACCTAATATCACTAGTTGATCATGTTAATCTAAGCATTACACATAGCAATAGACAGAGAACACTTAAGATCTAAACCCTATTTGTTCCTAATTCATTGATTTACTAAATCCATAAAAAATCCTAAACCTGATTAAGTATCTACTCAGACATAATTAGAGAATAAAAAGCAAAAGAGATGATGGAAATCATAATGAAATTGCAATGAAAATGATTACTAAAGAGGTTCAGAATTCTTCTCCAATGTAGAGGATGAAATCTTCTCCTCAAAAATTTACAAAATCTGCCGTCAAAAGAAAATGAAAGTTGTGTATCTAATAATCGAAAACCCTATATTTAAAGGGATAAAAACTCGTTGGTACGAAATTACGAAATAATGAAAATATCTCACAGGCTTGTGGATCGATCGATCCACTCTGAGATGGTTGATCCATAGTTCGTGCGCAGATCACTCGTCAAAGGCTTAGAACGATCGATCCCGAGTTGGTTGGTCGATCTGATGGTCGTGTGCAACTTCTGATAATGTGGAGATCGATCGACACATGATTAGCTAGTTGATCAACAGGTCGTGCGCAGCTTCTCATGAGTTGGAGATCGATCGATCTAGGAGTGGATCGATTGGTCTAGGAAAACGCTAGAAATGCTTTTTTTGTTGCTCTAATCTATGTTTTGAGTGCTTTAGTCCATAATGACCCATTTTTCATGTGAAAAGACTCTAAAATGCTTACAAAAACTTGAAAAACATGCGAATAAGTGAGTCAAAAACCGATAAAAACAAGGTACATCACCTTCTCCTCATACTCTTTGTGTTCGGTTAATTCTTTTTCGATTCTACTTTGTGGCATCGTAGATTAGGACATCATTATTTTTCTAAAGTGGATTTTATTGTTCATCTTCATGGTTTGGATCAAATGAATAAAGATCATTTTCACTGTATTGTTTGTCCCTTAGAAAAGCAAAAACAACTTTCTTACATTTCTAATAATAATGTTTGTGACAATGTTTTTGATTTACTACATATTGACATTTGGACCCTTTCACAGTTAAAACTGTTAATGGGCATAGATATTTTCTCACTATTGTAGATGATCATAGTAGATTAACTTGAGTTTATTTGTTACATAACAAAAGTGATGTTTTACATATATTTCCAGATTTTATCACAATGGTAGAGATAAGGGTGTCAAACGGGCCTTAAACCCGCGGGCTTCACCTGGTAAAGTCTACTTGGACGTGGGCCTGGACACTTTAATACATGTCCATGATATAGCAGGTCTTGCGTGTCGACCCGCTGTGAACAACAAATCATGCGGATCAAACCTGTGCCGGGCTTGCTTTGCGGGTTATCCGCAAAATTAAAATATTGGTCTTTCGCCTCTTCTATCTCTATAGCGTCTTCGTCGAATTTGTGATGAGAAAGCTGAAGTCTGCAGAAATCAATAAATGGATATGTGTGTTCACCGGCGTTTTTCAGGTTTGTATCTTAATTCATCTCTTATCCTTCTTCATCCTCCGTTTTTCTCTTCCCTTGCCGTCGAAGCTTACTAGTTTCTTCGAAATTTAGGTTATTTTTTTCTGACGAATGCTTATGTTATATGTTTATTGAATCTTTAGTTACAGTTTCAGATTTTTAATAGTATTTTGATGAGAAAGAAATTTGAGAGTGTGTTTGTGTCTTCAGACTTGAGCCTGGGATATGGAAAGATGAACTAGAACACCAATGTTTTTTGTATCGAAATTTGCTTAAATTTGGATTAGTTCCTTCAATTATGGGAAAACCCATTTATATTTATATTAACCTATGTTACTTGTACATATGATTGTACTGTATATGAAACTTTTATCTTATAAAGATGCAAGAAAATAGTAGAAGATCTTAATAACTTAGGACTCATAAGTCACAGGTCTCGATGGAAGCTTGACTTCTTTGACAAACTTGGGACAACAATGATAAAATAAAGCATGTGGTTCAAGTTTGTTTAGACAAACATGAAATATACGTCATGTATCAAGCTTCTTGTATCTCAAAATTTCATTGCATTGAAATAGGGATTCACCTAAGGGATAGGCATCACATTGATCATTACAGGGCTGGCGAGATCAAGTTCAAAGGAATCTAAAGAGATGGCAAAGGAGATTGAAAGGAGATGGATCAGAAGCAACTATCTTGTTTACAAGACAAGTGAGACCATTCATGAGAAGCTCAAAGTTAATAGGTACAGAAATGGGTGAATATGGCGGCGAAGAAGAATATATACCACAGGAGAAAACTCATCAACAGGTTCAGAACACGAAATTTGATTTGATTTATAAAACTCAAAAAATGACTAGTTATTCTTTTTGGAACATGCTTTTGTAAGTTATACACTATATATTTAGGCTTTCCAAAAACATAAGAAACAGAGTCATCTATGTTTGTATTATTGTGTTGATGATCCACGCCCCAAGGGTTTACGTAATATACTTTCGTATTTTAAACCTTCGAACAAAAGTCCTCCATTGTTCCTTGACAGAGACAATAGAATAATTTAGTTCTAGATTCAAAATACTAAAGATGATTGTAAATTAAATAAAGCTATACCAAAAAACAAACCTTAACGATCGTACTTTATACTTTTCTAGAAAAGATGGTCATGACTTCATGAATCATGATACTAACAAGTTGTGCAAATTTTAATAACTACTTGTGATTTTGTTCAACGGTTATAAGTGGACTGCTCTCATCATGATGTAGGAATCAAAGATAAAAGCTGTACTTAGAATGCCAAAATTCATTCTTGAATTAAATTCAAATAAATTTAACTAAAACTGTTTTCAGTGGCTTAGTGGATTTAAGGCGTTATTTTGAAGTGGAAATCGCAAGTTCGATTTAGTATAATTGCATTATTCAGTTTTTAAAAGTGTTTTACCAGTGCTCCACGGGCTGGCCTGTTAGTCCGTCAACCTTAGTGGACCAAGTCTGGACACTAATATTTGTCCGCAATTCTAGCAGGTTGACCCGCAGCGATCCAAAAAAAATTCTGCGAATTTGGGTATGTTGGACGCTGACCGATCCGTTTGACACCCCTAGGTAAAGACTCAATATGGAACTAAAGTAAAAGGTTTTAGGACACTTAGATTCACGGATTAAATTATGAAAATATAAATTTATTGTGAATTCTATTAATTAATAATTATAGTCTAATTTTATCAAAATTACTAAATAAAAAAATATTTATTTAGTAATATAATAATAGATAATGTTTTTTAGTATGATATTTTAGTGTTGTGGTTGGAGATGAATTTTTTTCAGTGTTAAAACTACACCAAATATGGTGTAATCTCAACACTAAAATAATGTTGTGGTTGGAGATGCCTCGACAAAGAAATAAGAAAAAACATAAGTTTTTGAAAAACCCTTCTAATGGTATATGGCTTTGTCGATGGCTAACCAAATAAATATTTTAAACCCTTCTGATCGAATGATAGCCACAAGTGTTACAAAATAAAGACGTTTTAACTCTTACTTGGCGTGGTTGAACCCGGTTATGAAAATGATCGGAGACAATGTTGATTTACTCCCCAACAGTTATGTTTTGATTTCCAATCTTTAGTTGCTCATATTTTATCTGATCATGGCTTTTCCGGCGTGCTCTGTTTTTGTTGTCTGGTCTTTACCGGTTCCAAATAAAATGCTTAAATATGTTAAAATAAAAATGGTGACATGACATAAGAGCGATGCAGAGAAAAGTGAACAGTTTCAAAGAAAAGTAATTAATAAACCTTACCGTTTATTGTCTTGTTTTTTCACCGACAAATAAATAGTTGTTTGACAAAAAACTAAAATAAATAGTTTCAGAGAAAAGTAAATAATCTATACTCTTTCACAATTTCTCATTTTTATCCCTTAATGGACCCTATAATTAGACCCACGTATTAGAGGATCAATAGAATAAGTCCAGCATGTGAACTCATTTAAGAAGACGACAGACGGTTCTCCTCCATCCAAAGAAGTGCCTCTTAAAGAACACAGCAGTTCCTTTCACTAGTTGTAAGATATGAACACTAAATTTTATGCGAAATGCTCCATTGATGTCGATGATATACGATATAAATCATATGACCTTTAAATGACCTAACAAATCAAAACTTTTGCCTTTCATCTTTGACAAACCATATCAAAAACATCCTCGTCGGAATTGGCTTGAGAATGTGACGTCGTGTAGGTTCATATGCTTTGTTAATCTCATTAGAAAATTGGTTACACGACTCCTTTGTTTTAATTTTTCCTAAAAAATTGCGACATTGCATTCACATTTACAACAAGTGCAAAGTTGAAGAAAAAATTGCGCTAAATTGAGGTCAAATAAAAAGAGATTTAGGGTTTGATTGTTTAACGTAGTGCGGTGCGTATTTTCTAATATGGCACGGATTTCAGACAAAAAAAAAAAAATTACCAATCAACTTATTTGTTTAAATGCGGTGTGTTATTTTACTGATACAAAATTATTTTTAGCTAGTCAAAATTATGATAATAATAATAACAATATTATTTAAATAATTAATCAATTAAAATTACGATAATAATAATAATCAATTCAATTATAAAAATTATTTATGAAGAAAACCGCACTACTTTGTTATTTTTACCAATCACAATTTTTTTGTATCTTTTGTTTTGTCAAAACTGTATTTGTATCACACTGCATTTTGTCTCGCACTTGTACGGCATTGTAGTGCGAGACAAAGTGCGGTGCGATAAAAAGGCGAAACCAAAAATATGTAATTGGTGAAAATATAAGCGGTTCGATTTTTGGATAATTTTTATATAAAATATAATAATAGCAATATTATTACTATTGTTTAAAATTTTATTTTATTAGTTAATTTTAACTTATAATAATAATTAACTAGTTATTTTATTTCTTATTTTTAAATTTTATAATTTTTTGTTTTAAATTTTCATATTAGTGTTAAGAAAAAATATTATCTATATACTCAAATATACAGAATATATAGGATTTATATATTATCAAATAAAATTATATGTCATGCATAAATATTTTACATGGTCAAAAAAATTGAAGTTATTTTTTAATTTTTTATATTTATAAGCAGATCATACATATAAATATTAGAAAAATATATTAAGAGTATAAATGTTTGATATTATTTTTAATAAACTAATAAATTATAAAAAGTATAAAAGAAAATATATAGAAGTTTTATTGAGTCAAGTAAAAAAAAAGAATAAAGAACACAAAGAATTGTTTAATACTAGTATATATTATATATTTAAAACAAGTTAAAAAATGTACTGTAGCGGGTTTACTCGAATGCGGTAGTGGGTAGTGGATGTTAGTGGTTCTAAAATGTAATAATTTACAAAGCAACGTACTGTAGCGTTTTGATTATGGAAGAAAAAAACCGCCTTTGACCATAATTTCACTGATTGGTGTCACTTAGAACAAAACCGTTACACATGTGCAAAAACGTCCGGCCTTTTACACACCAATCAAACCCTTAAGGCGAAAGAAAGCAAAAGAAAAGGAAAAAAAGAAGAAGTTGATACACATAAGCAAATCATCTAGTGGAGAAGAAAACGCAGTTGAAGATTTGGAAGACTCACATCTGCGGTTCGAACTTGATTGTTGAAAACGATGAGATCATGATGGAAGCTTTCATATCGCTCTAATACCATATTAAGAAGTGAATGATAGTAAATTGTATTTTTCATTAACTGTAAAATGACGCTACAATAGTGTTTATATAATCCACAGATTTACAGATCGAAGCTTAACAAACTTAACAATATCATAACCAACTAATCAAATCGGATTAAACTATGTTAGTCCTAATATCGTAAAACATCAAAACTTATACTTGTATAAGAAAGAAATAGAACAGATTATGAAGAATCTCTTCCTTTTGATAATAGAATAGTAGAGAAATTTATTTTTTTGTCGAAGAATAGTAAAAAAAAATTTTTTCTCAAAATAAGCTATATTGACACCATATAATCATTTGTTAGAGCACGCACTTTGTAAAAACCTGGACAAAATTGGTGATACATACCAATCATAAGCAGATTGTTTAATAATGTATTTAGCTAAAGAGTCCGCAATGGTTATGTGTACGTGGTTGATGTGTAAACCTGACTTGAGAGAACATATTGAACCAAGCGTAAACTGTCGTTACATAGTGTTGTAAGCGAATGGTTGTCGTTTTAGCATTGAGCAAACGAATAATGTTGAGATTGTCGCCTTCAAATTCAATATATTGCACACCATTAGCCCACATCACCTCCATAGCCCAAATAAGAGCCGAAAATTCCGCCTCTTCAACCGTATATCTACTCTGAAATTTGTCCATACCGTATAGGAGGGACTCTCCATTTGAATTTCGTAAAATCCAGCCCACACCATAAACATTGTTACCTTCAATATGAGAAGCACAATAATTACATTTCAAGAAACCAGGTTCAGGGCATGTCCAATGATGACCGGTAGAACCCGTATGTGAAGTCACTGAATATGTCTGATTAGGACGAGCATGCTTAGTGAACTGAATCCATTCCGTTGTATCATCAAAAGCGCGAGAGACAATGGTTAGAACCTTGAAAGATTCATGGTTAAGATACAGACAATGCTTGCATATTTTGTCGTGCTAAATTAACACCAACTATAAGATTATTAGATCCAATACGCCACAAAAAATGTTTTAATTTTGGTGGGATAAGGTAAAGAACAAATTTGTGATGTCAAGTTCGGATATGCATGGAGCGGGGGAATAGAAGATACATCTGAAACAGAATTTTGAGAGACAATATAATAACCCGATTTAAGAGTATATGAAACATCGGTTGTATAGTTCCAGTAAAAAAATTATGTTGTAAGCTATCAACTAGCTAAGATCTTTTTAAAAAAAAATTAAAGTGTTTTTTTTGTTGCCAAAATTGTAAAAATTGAGTCAAGACATGAACCGGTCTTGAAAATCTCTGTCCGACCCAAAAGAGTATAAAGTGTATAGGGGTAAAACCGGAAATCCAGTAAGAAAAGGAGAAGATTTCCTATGGAGAAAACCCTAACACGACTCATGTTAAGAAATAAAAGAGTATATAAAGTAGCATTGCGTAAACTGTCTGCCTCTTTCGGATCTTCTTCAGTCTCTCTAAAGCCTCAATCTTTAGTTCTTCGTTTTCTCTCTCAACGCGGTTCAGATCCGAGTTTGGGAGATTCAAGCTCCCGGAAAAAGCCCTTTACTTTCGTTTCTCCAGTTATCAATCTCTTTCGACTTTGCCCCAGGTTTCTATCAGATTATCTATTTTTCTCGTTTCCTATCGTTTTCGATGCGACTCTTTTTTTTCTCTCCGATTCATGATTGGCTATTTGCTTTTTATTGGGTTCTGATTCGTTGTTCTTAAGTTTTTTTTGTATAGATATGGTTCGAACTTTTTGTGAGATTATTTGAAAGTTTTGAAATTTTCGTCGATTTATAATATCTAAAAGCTTTTCTTTTTGTACTCACCGATGCTTCTAGATCGTATTTACCTAGATTGAACTGCTGATGATGACGACTATTTATTTATGTTAGGATCTAAATGTCTTAACAATCTGGAGATTCACGAATTTCATTATGAATGGTGTTTAGATTTTGTTATCGCTAGGTTCGATTAACATATGTTGTCTCCTAATCGAATGTGGTGGATCCTCATCATTGTTTTTATCCCGGAACTCATTATGTTTGTCACTTGTCAGACTTTGAAAGTCTTTTACTTTGGAGGAATAGGTTAAGTGGTGTCTATAATATTGGATAACCATATTTGCCTTTAAATAATTTCTCCAGACATCATTGGAGACAGATATTAATGCTTGTTTTCCTCTCTTGATGGACTTCGAGTTTGGCTATTTTGTCACATTTTTCCTTTTGCTACAATATATTCACGGACCAAATAGATTTTATCTGTCTCTTCTGCGTGTATCACTGGTTTATGTAACCACTGATAGTTGTTGTTCTCTATATGTAGTCATGGCGGGATCTGCACCAGAAGGCACACAGTTTGATGCACGTCAGTTCGACCAGAAATTGAAAGTGTGAGTCTTCTAGTTCTCTTGAGTGTGCTCTTAACTCATGCTTCTTGTCGATAATTGTATTGTATGGATACAGACTTGAGGAACAAGATGAGTTCTTCACAACTTATGATGAGGTCCATGAGAGCTTCGATGCCATGGGTCTGCAAGAGAATCTTCTCAGGGGTATTTATGCATACGGTACGTGTTAAAGAACTCAATAAATCCCATCTCTTCTGATTTATATCTGACTGTTAAAACATCATCCAATTCGTACTTCTGTGTTTCTTAGGTTTTGAGAAACCTTCTGCTATTCAGCAAAGAGGAATTGTACCCTTTTGCAAGGGTCTCGATGTGATCCAACAGGCTCAGTCTGGTACTGGGAAAACTGCAACTTTTTGCTCTGGTGTCTTGCAGCAGCTGGACTACAGCCTTGTCCAATGCCAGGCTTTGGTTCTAGCTCCAACGAGAGAGCTTGCTCAGCAAATCGAGAAGGTCATGAGAGCCCTCGGAGACTACCTTGGTGTTAAGGTTCATGCCTGTGTTGGTGGAACCAGTGTGCGTGAGGATCAGCGAATTCTCCAAGCTGGTGTCCACGTTGTTGTTGGCACTCCAGGACGTGTCTTTGACATGTTGAAGAGGCAATCTCTCCGTGCTGACTGCATCAAGATGTTTGTCCTTGATGAAGCTGATGAAATGCTCTCCCGTGGTTTCAAGGACCAGGTTTGTCAAAATTTCCAAGAGTTTCAAATCGATTCCTATTACAGTTAACTCAATCTCACTCTAGTTTCTGGGAGTTGTCAGATCTATGACATATTCCAGCTTCTGCCACCAAAGATCCAAGTGGGTGTGTTCTCTGCAACAATGCCTCCAGAAGCTCTTGAGATCACAAGGAAGTTCATGAGCAAGCCAGTGAGAATCTTGGTGAAGCGTGACGAGCTAACCCTTGAAGGTATCAAGCAGTTCTATGTCAACGTTGAGAAAGAAGAGTGGAAGCTCGAGACACTCTGTGATCTCTACGAGACTCTGGCCATTACTCAGAGTGTCATCTTTGTGAACACTAGGCGGAAGGTTGATTGGCTCACAGACAACATGAGAAGCCGTGACCACACAGTCTCTGCTACTCACGGAGACATGGACCAGAACACCAGAGACATCATCATGAGAGAGTTCAGGTCTGGCTCCTCTCGTGTTCTGATCACCACTGACCTGTTGGCTCGTGGTATTGATGTCCAACAAGTCTCTCTGGTTATCAACTTTGATCTGCCGACACAGCCAGAGAACTACCTCCACCGTATCGGAAGAAGTGGAAGGTTCGGGAGGAAGGGTGTGGCTATCAATTTTGTGACTCGTGATGATGAGAGAATGCTTTTTGATATTCAGAAGTTCTATAACGTGGTTGTTGAGGAGCTGCCTTCGAACGTTGCCGATCTGCTGTGAAGGAGAAAAAAGTTCAGTCCGTGGCCGTACTATCATCACCGGAGAAGAAAGGTTATCTTGTTTGGCAAGGCACTCTTTAATCTGATTTTGACCCAATGCCTCTCTCTTATCTCTCTTATCAGCGCCATTTAGTGTTTTTCTCTTCTCTTCCATCTACGAACATCTCTGTTTTGACCATTTTAATTTTTCAATCATATGGAGTATTTATTTCTTCTCTATTTTAATCTTTCGGGGGTTTTTGTTCTTTGTTTTGTACCAACCATTCAAATCTTTTTAAGAAGAAAGTTTGTTTGAAACCCTTTTTACATCTTAGTATTGAGGCAGTCGGATTACACGAGTTCATTAAGTGAAAAATGCCAAAAGTCAAAAATTGATTCAATTAGTTTGAACATTAGAACAAGAGAATGTCGGCATGAGTTGATAGCATCAAATGTCTGGCCCATTAGGCTATAAAACTTGAAGACACGATGTTCAAAGCCATTAATTAAGATATGTCATCACTTTGTTAATCGATGAAAAGTCTGCAGTTCATCAACACACGGCAAAGAACTCGCGTTCTCTTTCCTTTTTTTTTTCTTCCTTTTATTATTATGTTTTGGCTTTGTTGAAAGAAAGTACTAATATTTCTAAAACTCCTGTGTGTAATTTTTTTTTTAATTTTTGAGAAGAAATATATTCAAAAAATTCCTAACTAATGATTTTGGGTCAAGCCCTACCACTGGACCAGGGTTGCTTGCTTTTATAATTGGGTTAATTAGTCCAATACCCTGAATAAAAATCAAAACTCATTAAATACCTGATATATTTTTTATATTAAGTCATGCCTATGATCTATCATGTTTAAAGACCTCATTGACCTCGGCTCAGCTAGTGATGACAAAGACTTGCCTAAGGTAGGGGATACGAGTCATAAATACTTGGATTGTATTTAATGCATATCATTAAATAAATGGACAACGCATTAAATGTGTTGTCTCCAGTTTTTTACCCGGTAACACGTAAGTTACCTGTTAACGAATATGTTGCCCATAGGCTACGAATTAGATGTTACGAAGTAACAAATATGTTACCGAATAACACAACTTGTACATGGTAATGGACGGATTAGAAGGTACACAAACATATACATGGTAGGCTATGAATTAGATTTACCCGTTAACGAATGTGTTACCGGACAATACAGCTTGTACATGGTAATGGTCGGGTTAGACGGAACACAAATATGTACATGGTAGACTACGAATTAGATGGTACTCGATAACGATTATGTTACCGGATAACACAACTAGTACATGGTAATGGACAAATTAGACGGCACACAAGCATGTACATGGTAGATTACAAATTAAATGATACCCGTTAACGAATATGTTATCTAAGTGACATAGATGTGATCTGAGTAACAGTTACAAAGAGAGATAAAATGTACAATGGTAAAAGTATCATTACCCGTGACCTATGAGACTATATTTTAGTGGCTACAGCGTTGCTTACATGTTACTAACCCAACTAAAAAAAAACAAAAATCTAGAACCCAGAATCTTAACTTGTAGGATAAATTGGAGAGGGTAAGACCATAATTAGCATATACCAAATCGAAAACAAAGAAAAAACAGAAACAACAGAGAATTGTGGGAACAATGCAGACAAGAGATTTGAAGAAGAGACACGATAAAAATCCTAATTTTTGTGATCGATTGGATTTATGATTTCTTCAATAGAGACAACAAAGCTTTGATTTTGTAAAGCTGTAAGTATTCATTATTTCAATTAGCAAATCTAGAGAGAGAGAGGCAGAGAGAAGAGGAAGAAAAGAGAGAGAGAGATGAGAGAAGAGGAAGAACGATAATAAGATTTTACTCAGTTTCAAATACCTATTACACAGTTCATATCATCGTAGTACAACAGGTTATCAATCCAACTGGAAATGCACCTAGCAATCATGACACAATCAACTTCTCTAATCCAAGCCAATCAGAGTAATTTGTATCTAGCAATCTAAATCAAACTCGAAAATAAACTACATGAAAAATAAAGCAAATAGTAGAAACAAAGTGAATGCAAAACAGAGCAATGAAAAATAGAACAGCAGACAAAGTAATAAGCAATGAGAATGATGTGTTCCTGAGGAATGGGATTCATGGATTAGTGGATCACTCAAATCAACTAGGTACTTAACAAAACTCAACAGAGCTGACCCCTAGGCAATGAATTTGTAACAAAACTCAACAATCCACTCTCGTGGCAAACAAACTCAGCGAAGCTATCAACAAACTATATCATCATAGGCGTTAAACAACCTAACCAGCATGAAAAAACACTTCAATCCAGCCGATAAACACCTTAGACAATCAATCCGTCGAGCTAAGAGTGTGAATCTCTGAAATTGGTTCGATCAGACATTCTACCAAACATATATTGGGTGCTCGATAGTTTAAGAACATATTTCAATTGATGAGAGTGAAATAAGCATGCACAACACCAAAACAGATGAGATCTATGTTATTCTACTCTTAAGCAACCTAGAAAACCTAAGATCCACACTAATCTAACTCATCCTCAAGAACCCTAGGCGATATACTCAGACAGCATGAAGTAAACAAAAACAACATAAATTACCCTAGGCAACATCATGCAGTGAACCAAGAACAAATGATGAACAAGATTAAAAGAAAACGGAAATTGCATTAGAAAATCATAAATAGAAAGTTTTGTTCTGGAAATTACAAAAGCAAAAACGATTGTTGCACAAAAGAGGCAAAAACTCAGTTCTTTATTTTCGGTATTAGGAAAGAGTATTTATATTGATTTAGCTAAAACCTAAAATAACTCAGCCCATCTATAGCGGCCCATCGAGTAGTAAGTTCTGATTCAATTCAGCCCATTTGCTGAAGTGGCCCGTCGAGTTTGTTGGCAATAGAATTCACTCGACTACTGACTCGAGTGAAACAACAAAATTGGACAGTGTATGACTCGAGTGGTCGAGTGGAGTGGTAGAGTGGGAGGTCAAGTCGCTACTCGAGTGGGAGGACGAGTTGCTGCTTGAGTTGGAGGTCGAGTGGGAAGTCGGGTCGCTGCTCGAGTGGGAGGTCAAGTCGCAGTTCGAGTGCTCATCCATCTCCTCCTTATGCTCCAAATTGATTCAAATGCTCCCTTAGGTACCTAATTAGGACTCCAATACAAAATGTATGCATATGCTTATGAAAGTGACCCTAAGTATGCAAATGAGCTAGAAAGGCTATGAAATGGTGCAAATACTAGATGAATCAATGCAAATTGGATGGTAAACACTCCTAAAACTAGTTGAAATACACACATATCAAAGAACATGGAAGCGAAGAGGAAGAAGAGAGAGAGAGAACTCAGAGATGAGAAAGAACGAGAGAGAAAAAGAAGAAAAGAAAGAAAACGTAAAAGAAAGGAGGAGATGAGAAGAATAAGAAATAATGGAACCAGCCACATGGGCATAATGGGTCTAATTTAGTTGCAATTAACCTATGAAAGATAGGAGGGGGAACTCCTAATTTCATGTTTAAAAGGGACAAATACCCAAATTTCTCTTTATAATTTTCAAATGAAATTATTGGTCTGAATTTCTGCAAAGTTCCTCTGGAAGAAAATTAAACACTAAATGAAAGGATCACATCTACTTGTGAACTACGTGCCTATTAAAATTGTTGGGGAAGCATCACATCAATCCACACAAACCCAACCACGACAAGCTTACAAAAACAATGTAATCTATTCATGATTTACACCAAATTTATGTATTAATTTGTATTTTCATACAATAAATAATTATATAAGTTAATTCTTTTTGAGATATTAAAAAAAAAAAAAAAAACGTAAAGTACTTGACCAACTCCACATGACAATTGTAAATTCATGATATACAGAAAAGCCACCTTTAATAATTTGAAAAAAAGGAAACATATTATTTAATTAATTTTTTTTTCTAACTTTTAAAAGACAATTCAACAAAAAAACAGAGACGACGAGTCTTCTTCTTCCTCTTTCAGACCAAAAGTGTCAAATTACAGAGCCACCATGGAGAATTATTACAAAGAAATAGAACCACCAGCTAACGGAAACCGTCGAGACGTAGCTGTAGTGAAAGGTTACAACGGGAGTTTCGAAGATTCAACGGCCAATCAGAACCAGACAAACGATTATCAGATAAAGATGAAGAAAAGCAAAAGCCTTCCAAGCACAGATCGTGTGGAGTCAAGAAGCTGGAGTTTCAGCGATCCAGAATCGAGAAGGAAAAGAAGAGTCGCTGGCTATAAGGTTTATTCCGTTGAACAGAAGATGAAAGGATCCATTAGAAAGAGCTTCAAATGGTTCAAAGATATTATCGGTATTTCCTGAATTTCTTTTTATGTAAAAGAAAAGTTCAAAACTTGAAATCCAAGACTTTCTTCTTGCTAAGAGTTGAATATATCTGTAACAAATACATAAAACAAAATTTTGAGAATTTTGTTTCTTTTGCAATTATTTAGTCTTGTCTGAGACAAGTAATGATGAATGAAATCAATTTCCTTTTCTGAATATTGATGACCATACTGCTATTACATCAAAAACAATTCTTCTTCAAACCAATAAACAAAAAACTAATTATAAGAAGCTCTAAATTTTGACAACAAAAAGAAGCTCTAACTCAAAATTTTCAGTTTTTTCAATTCTCTTTAGTATGCATATACATGCAAAACAACGTTGTCTCATCCTTTTCTATGTTTGGTGTTATCTTCAATCCCAATATTCTTGTTGTTCTGCTTCCTCCAAATGAATGGATTTTCTAGAGAAAGAGGAAATTCAATTAAAGTAAAGAACTTACTGGGGCTTAGTTCAGCTATGTTGTTTTGGTGGAGGTTGTATCAGTTGATGCTGAGGCACCGCTTGTACCGCTCATAACACTCAAAATAGAGTGTTTTCTCTGGAGCTTCCCTCTCAGGCTCTCAGCTGCCTGATCTCTTGAATATGTGATGGTCCAGAGGGTTTATCAATCTCTGGAACGAAGTGTGAGCCAATTAAGGATGTGTTGTGGCGGCTAGGCTAGTAGTGTTGTAAGCCAGAATATTGGTGCTGGTGCTAATGTTTCGGATCAAGAACAAAAAAACGAGAGGCTACGTAAGTTTCAAGACAAAGTAAGCTGATCAATATATGAATGAAGAAGAAAATTAAAAAAAGCTAAGAAGAAATGATGAATTGTGAGGAATGTAAGTCGAGTATCCGTTGTTCAACGAAAGTTTCATGAGGCTCAAACTCGTGTCTTTCGCTAGATACTTCTTCCACAGGCTTAACGTCTTCGCATTCATCGATGGAACCAGCCTTCATATTCACTGTCGTTGATGAATCTTGTAGTTGAAGACACCACATGTCTTCTTGTAACCCATTGAAGTTACCGGAAGAACAATATTGTTGTTGTTGTTGTTGTTGTTGTTGATGTTGCTGTTGATTTATGACTTTGAAAATTATGCACGGGGAATTGTTGAAACCAAGGCAAAGGAAGAGGCTGGAAGAGCGCTGATGCGCATGAAGGATAGGTGTCACCATTTAACAAGTCTTTCATCATTTATGACTTCTCTCTTTTACACAGCTTTCTGATTAAGCAAACTTCTTTTCAGATTTGCTACAATTTTCAGCCATGATTCGGATTCAATGCCACGTGTTTGGACTGGAAAGGAGGACATCAGAGCAATCACAAAAATGGCTCGTTCTGCAGTATGAAACCTACCTAACAGAGAAATATCTCAACATTTATTCTTTTACACGATTGCAAATTTTGATTTGACCCTTGTTCTCTCTTTTTAGTCCTTGAAGCTGTTGTCTGTTATGGCTGTTATACGCTTGGATGATGAACTCGACAATATTGAGAAGACATTGACCCTTGCTCTGTTTAATTCTGCGAGTAACAATGCTACCAGCAAGGACATCAGCACAATTGATTCACTCGCCTCAAGTACTTGGGAGCAGGTGACTAAAACCTCACTCACTCTATATAATGAGAATATAAAGGTCTCGTATATATTGCTCACGCCTTTGAGATATAAAAATTCCCAATTGTTCCATGATTAATATCAGGTTGCAGCAGAAAAGACATTGATCACGCCCGTACAGTGTAAATCACTGTGGAGGCAATTCAAAAACGAGACAGAATATACAGTTACACAGGCCATTTCTGCACAGGTATTTTCTTTGGAATCCCACTTTCCAACATATGTCAGGTTTGATCTATCATTCAAATGTGCTGATGTTAGAATTTGGCTGTGCTGTATGAAATCTTAAATATGTCTTTGGGTCATGTCGTTTCTAGATTCTTATCGCCATTCTTTTTTGGTGGATTGTAAGCTAACAGCCGGAAAAATATTAGAGATTTCAACCTGATAAAGCCACATTGAATTTCAGGAAGCTAACCGACGGAATAACAATTGGCTGCCACCTCCATGGGCAATCCTTGCCTTGGTTGTTCTTGGATTCAATGAATTTATGACTCTCTGAAGGTACTCTTGCCCATTCTTTTGAACTGAGTCAGCTTATTCATAAAAATAAGATTCCCTACCCACGTTGGCCTTTCTTGCCTGCATCTCTTGTGGCAGAAATCCTCTATGGCTCGGTGTTCTTTTTGTCGGTTACCTTGTTTCCAAAGCCTTGTGGGGGCAATTAAATATTTCAGGAGAATTCCGCAATGGCGCGGTATGAGCAAGTTTCCTAACATCCTTATTTCAATTTCTCCCCTGTTCTTTGTTTGATCTCAATTATAATCTCTGAAATGCGAATGTTTCATCATTGATCAACAACAGCTACCTGGACTTCTTTCCTTGTCAACAAAATTACTTCCAACGGTCATGAACCTCCTTAAAAAGCTCGCAGAAGAAGGACAAGCACCCACAAATAGCAACCAGTCAATGAACTTCTCAGCTCAATCGGAAGTTACAACCAATGGAGATAGCAGCAGCAGCAGCTCTGGTTTATCTCCAGCAAAAACTGTACCCATTGATACAAGTTCATAGAACGAAGATCTAGAGAAGCTTAAGCTGTTGTGCCAACTGACGAAGCTAGATACTTAAATTCGTTATACTTTCAAAAGGGCAGCTCTCATTTTTGGTGTTGATCAGAGAGATTCACCGAGAGCCGTACGTTTATGTCTCCAAAAGCATTGGCTCCTCTTGTAGGTGCCAAAGTGGGCTTATATGTTTCCTAGACAAAGATTCTGATGCAGACAAAAAAACTCATGATTTGTTTGCGAGTTACTTAGTGATGTCCTGGGTTTATTTGTATCTGATGAAAGAATGTTCCAAGAAGAAAAACCGTTTTTGGTCATGTGAAATTCAGATTGGTTTGTTGATTGAACATAATTACAGGTTATCATTATTTTACTTCTTCTTCGTCAGATTTTATCGCCGGTGTAAGAATTCTAGAAGAACGAAAATTATGGGCCACTGGAAAAGTGAAATGGGCCTACGACGATGGAAAAACTAAGAAACAGAACTCGACCCAAGAACACAGAAAGTTACAAACTTTTTGTTTCTTCTTTTTTGCCTAAAGAAAAAGGTTTAACTCTTCGGACGAAATTTCAATTTCTTAGCAGATTCTTTGATCGTCATTGTAAAACCCTAAACCCTGACGCATCTCTTTCTCTGAGCTTTTGCAAGCGGAAATGTACCGAGTGTTGTCGAAGTTATCTTCTTCAGTTGGGTACGTTTCGTTTAGTGAGCATTTTCAAACTTGTAATATCCTCAATCAATTTGAACTGATGAGCTAAGTATGTTTTTTCTTATCCTTTCTGGATTTGCTTGTCTTGCAGCTCGTCTACATCTAGGAAACTGGTTAGTATCGCTGAGCTCTATGGGTCGGTCTGCTTTCCAGTTTGGTTGCATTTCGTTTATGGGCATTCTTGTTTGGTAACCGAGAAATTGCTAGAGATGTGTCAAATTTGAAGTCCAGATCGTTGCATCAGTGATGCAAGGATACTAAAAATTTTTGTTTTTCATAATAAAAAAATCCCACCTTGACCTTCTATATTACATAATTTCTCTGGCTGTATCGGTTTCAGATGCTGTAGAAGATATTCTAGTTCCGGAATAACTGGGTTCAGTTGGCTGAACCTTTGATAGATTCTTTGATTCCGATTGTGATTTTCTTTTGGTGTTCTCTCTTACCTTAAAGGTTTCTGGGCAGATTATAAGCAGCAGAAATTATGCGGCCAAAGACATCAGTTTCGGGGTTGGGGCTCGGGCTGCTATGTTACAGGGTGTATCCGATGTTGCTGACGCTGTGAAAGTCACAATGGGGCCGAAGGTATATACTTTTTGTTACCAGAAGGTTTAGATTAAAGCGAAGTGGATTGTTCGAGAAACAGTTGTTCAAGTTCAATATCTTTATTTGATTCTGTGGTGTTAGGGAAGAAATGTGATAATTGAGAACAGATACGGTGGACCAAAGATCACAAAGGATGGTGTCACCGTGGCAAAAAGCATATCATTTCAAGAAAAATCTAAGAATGTTGGTGCAGAGCTCGTGAAACAGGTTGCAAATGCCACTAACAAGATTGCTGGAGATGGTAATATTCACTCTTTGAATCAAAATTTTTGGATGAGATTTTACTAATACAGAAGCACGCTACGGAGGTAATATTGTAATCTTAACTTCTGTTTGCTTCCTTTTGCTATATAGGTACAACTTGTGCAACTGTTTTGACTCAGGCAATACTCATCGAAGGTTGCAAGTCAGTGGCTGCTGGTGTAAATGTCATGGATATGCGTAGTGGCATAAATATGGCAATTGATGCAGTTGTCTCTGATTTAAAAAGCAGAGCTGTTATGATTAGCACTCCAGAAGAGATCACACAGGTGAAATTGGAAGCAGATTCATCAAGTCAAGATTTGCGAATACTGTACCAAAAGCTTATCTATTTACTGCAATGGCATATTTTTCTTTGCTAGGTTGCCACTATATCTGCAAACGGGGAGCGTGAGATAGGGGAACTAATTGCAAGGGCCATGGAGAAAGTTGGAAAGGAGGGAGTTATCACCGTTGCTGTAAGCTTAGTACTCTTCTCGTGCCTTTTAATTGGATCACTTGATGATTGCCGTAATGTTCTTCAAATCCCCAGGACGGGAACACTTTAGACGACGAGCTGGAAGTAGTGGAAGGAATGAAGCTTGCCAGAGGTTACATTTCTCCTTATTTTATCACGGATGAGAAGACCCAGAAATGCGTGAGTGATATCTATGGTGTTTAGTATGGTATGAAAATGAATGAAAGGGTATTGAACTAACTGTGCATGTTTTCTAGGAGCTTGAGAATCCCATCATCCTCATTCATGAGAAGAAGATTTCAGACATGAATTCTTTGTTGAAAGTTCTAGAAGCGGCTGTGCAAGTAAAGCCTTCCCATGATTACCCATTATACTATGTTCTGACGTCTGGTTAATATAAGTTTGATATAAGAAAAGACACTCACTTCTTTTTCTTATTGATTGTGATTGTGCAGAGCAGGAGACCACTTCTTATTGTAGCAGAAGATGTTGAGAGTGATGCATTAGCCATGCTTGTTCTTAATAAGCATCATGCTGGGCTTAAGGTATGTGCTATCAAGGCACCGGGTTTCGGAGACAATAGGAAAGCAAGCTTGGATGATCTTGCGGTTCTTACTGGTGCCGAGGTAGAAGTTTCTCAGAAACATGTAATTATTTTGGTTTCACGTTTTCATTTTCTAACTCACCAGTTTATGCACAGGTTATATCTGAGGAGCGTGGGATGTCTCTAGAAAAAATTCGCCCCGAGTTGCTTGGAACTGCGAAGAAGGCAAGAGGAGAAAATCTCATTTGGTTCTGTTTTTCTTTTGTAAGATTCAATCTTATATAAACTCTTTGAAATAGGTCACCATCTCGCGCGATGACACTATTATCCTACATGGTGGTGGCGACAAGAAGCTAATCGAGGAAAGATGTGAAGAGGTATTATTTTCTTAAAATAATCCTTTCGTTCATCTTGCTCACTAGAATATACTTTTTAACCAATCTTTTTTATTTTCATGCTCAACAGTTAAGGTCAGCCAATGAAAAGAGCACTTCCACTTTTGATAAAGAGAAAACACAAGAACGACTCTCAAAATTATCAGGTGGTGTTGCAGTGTTCAAGGTTAGTCAGACCAACTAATCAGTCTTTCTAAACTTTTGCATCTCCAAAAGTAGCTGATATGTGTCCTGTTAATATATAGGTGGGAGGGGCAAGTGAAGTTGAAGTTGGAGAAAGAAAAGACAGAGTCACTGATGCTTTAAACGCTACAAGAGCTGCCGTAGAAGAAGGCATCATACCGGGTAAATAAATATTATATGTTCTGTTCACTTTATATTTCATAATGTGTCTTTAACTAAGGAGCTTTCAAATAGGTGGTGGTGTGGCTCTATTATATGCGACAAAGGCTTTAGACAACCTTCAAACTCAAAACGAGGATCAAAAGAGAGGTGTTCAGATAATTCAGAATGCTCTCAAGGTAGAATCTCTATTTTCTTCTCCATATAAAATCTTCGTCAAACTGTAAACCGTGACAAGAAGTTGTGAATCTTGTGTAGGCTCCTGCATTAACGATCGCTGAAAATGCTGGTTACAATGGTTCCTTAGTGGTTGGGAAGTTAATAGAGCAAGACGATTGCAATTTTGGCTTCGATGCTGCCAAAGGTTAGATATAGTAGTGATCAATCTTTGAGAGCTCTCAAAATGCAAACCTTATAAACCTCTGACTTTGTCTGCGGTTTATTTGTTTCATGTTGGAATAGGTTCATATGTCGATATGGTGAAAGCTGGAATCATAGACCCAGTGAAGGTTATCAAGACAGCCTTAACCGACGCTGCTAGGTAAAGCGTAAAGGGTGTCCTAAATTTCTCTCTAATCTGTTGTTGCATCTTTGAAGTGAAACTAAACCAAGTCATTATGTCTTTTGGTGAAAATGCAGCGTTTCTTTGCTTTTGACAACAACAGAGGCCACAGTGCTTGTGAACGCTGACGAGAAAACTCCAAACCATGTCCCTGACATGCCCAGCATGTGATTTGTGATTTGTGACCACCTCTACGAAAAACATTCAAATTTTTCTCTTTGAAGATTCTTTTTCTGTTCCCCCCCTCAAAGTTGAAACCTTTTGTCCATTTTAATTTGGGGACCTGATTCTATCAAAATATATTGTTGCGGAAATTTTAATGAATCTTGTGGAATGCAAAATTGTATGCCAGTGCCTTGTAATACGAATTTCGAGCCTAAGTTACAAATATCAGACATTTGATTTAACAAACAAGAGAGATATGAGAGAAAAAAAAACAGAAATTGAAATTATTGTTTACCCTAAAAATCGCAGCTTCATGGACAGTAATGATAAACAAGGTATTGGTTTTTATTGATCGGAAGGAAGCCTGCGTCTTCTGCAAAGTTATCGGTTTACACATTACACCATCATTCCGACCATCGGAACTGTAAAATCTAACTACTAGTAAACAAGTGCAAAACATTACCAAAATCGAGTCTTTTTTTCGTCAAAATCTAGGATTAAAGAAGTTTTGAATCTTTTTCTGGATCAAGTTGGTCCGGAATTCAGATTCAGATTTCAGAAAACGAAGAAATCGAAACCCAGAAGAACAGAGGAAGACGAAATCGTAATGGAAAACATGGCAAAAAAAATTTGGACCATTTCTCGATTTGTGCGTGTCATCCTTGCGCAGGGGCCATGCTAATCTTCTCTGTATCGTTCCAATTTTATCGGATGTCCCCGAAGGGACAATCAATGAGCCGACTCTAACGCTTTATAAACGCAGCTTCGTCTCTTAACTTACGCGATGTGGGACGGATTCTATCGTCTTTAGTATTAATGGGCCTAACCTCTTTGTCAGATTCTTACTGGGCCTTTTGTATTATTTAATGTATGGCCCTATTTACATATTTAAGTACTGAATGATGTTTTATTCGACTGTGCTATTTAATGTTCTTTATTCAATTTTAAGTCTTGAAGATTTCATGCCTCTTCGCATGATCGCATCTAAAAGATAGGAGATACAACAAAACCGAATTAAACAGTCAAAAAGGGGGAAAGATCAAAGATCTATTGATATTGATATATGAGAATTTGTTGAGGCCTATAAAAGTGATTCTTCGATCAAGAACACAAAAAAAACGAGAGGCTACGTAAGTTTCAAGACAAAGTAAGCTGATCAATATATGAATGAAGAAGAGAATGAAAAAAAGCTAAGAAGAAATGATGAATTGTGAGGAAGGTAAGTCTAGTTTCCGTTGTTCAACGAAAGCTTCACGAGGCTCAAAATCGTGTCTTTCGCTAGATACTCCTTCCACAGGCTTAACATCTTCGCATTCATCGATGAAACCATCCTTCATATTCCCTGTCGTTGATGAATCTTGAAGTTGAAGACACCACATGTCTTCTTGTAACCCATTGAAGTTACCGGAAGAACAATATTGTTGTTGGTGCTGGTGCTAGTGTTTCGGATAGCATATGGAAGATGTTGCCAGAGATTTTTGGAGGTAACATGCCAAAGCGTGCGAGGAAGATGTACCACATAATGATACTTCTCCAAAATCAAGACGTGTTGGATCCAAGTAAAATAGCTCATGGTTAAAGCGATCTATATGGTTCACTGACCAGATGATGTAAGTGAACATGGCGGTTCCCATTATTATATTCATGTCTGCTGTTCGGCCACCAGAATAGATAGATTGGACATGTAAGATGACAGGGTTAAGGCCGAATGGGCTTTTAGGCAATAATAAGTTTAGGCCCATCTAGTATGCATCTCGTACATCTCACCAAATTTTGATTGATGCATATTGTTTTTAATAAATTTTGAAGTTATGATTTACACTAACAAGTCTACAATCTGATGATAATAAGCTAAAAGAGATACATTATGAACGAATAAATATATTAAAAAGAGAATGATTAATTAAGGAGCACAATGACATCTCCAACCCTCAGGCTGGTAATTAGCATAATGAGGAGAGAGGTGAGGAATTGAAGAAATGGTTGGGACTTGAATGGCTTCACATGGCTCACACCCATAGCATTTCTTCTCACAACTTGGTGGCTTTGATCCTATTCTTCTTCCTCTCTCCATTTCCTTTTTCTCATTGTAGCTCTCTTCTGCAGGCTGTGGGCTTTTAATCTCTGCAAAGCCCAATCTTTATTAATTTTCAATGTAAAAGGAAATTTAGAAATTCATATGAACATATTTCATTTTCTATTGATCTACTTTCTAAATCACTAATCTATAAATGATAGTTTGAAACCATAATTGTTTTTTTTTTAATCTCTTTCAACTAATCATGCAAATATTTGGGACCATTTAGAGTCTAAAATGGTAACTATTACAAGTCATTAATTTGCTAAGAAAAGCAAGATAAGAAAGAATTCAACCGAACCTAAGTTTGCAAACAGATACTAAACAGAGAAGTTTCATACTTTAAATAACTGTTTAGCATTATATAGATACATAGACATTAATGGTCTAATGAGTATTCTCAGAAAGAAAAAAATAAGAAATCAAACCTGGAAGAAAAGAAACGTGAGTGGAACCAATAGGCCTGCTTGTTGCACAAACCAAACTCGTTATCTGTAGCAAAACCATTATAACCACATAACACTTTCTTCTTTGGCTCACTCCCATGATGATAATGGTGGTTGAATGATGTGTACAGAGGCTTGAAGAAGAGAAAGATGAAGAAAAACTGAAGAAGAGAAGAATAAAGCTTGTGGGGTTTAGAGGGTTTAAAGGCTAAAAGCCTATAACATAGGAAAGTTGTTGCTTATGGAACAAGTGAAGTAATTTTCTTACCAATCTATTATGTTTTGCTTTTTCTTTTTGATCAAAAAGTAAAAGTCATTGGCGTAACCTATGGGAAAGTTTCTCTTTTTATTTTCTTAAAGTTGAATTTTTGGAACAAGTGAAGTAATTTTCTTACCAATCTATTTTTCTTTTTAGATCGTAATCTAAAATTTGAAAAATCCATATAAAGGCATCAAAAGTTTTCTCTCTAGTCCATATATCGAGGAAACACTTTTTTCATACTTGTCCGATACCGATGATATCGATATCACCAAAATTCATCGGCGTGGGACTTCTTACACTTTTCAATCTTTCATTTTATTCTTATATGTGGTGTCTCTCTTTTGTTTCATTCTTCTGTTCCCCTCCTCCACTGGAAACTATGGTCGGAGATGACAAAGCTCGAAACTCTTTCTTCAGAGGATGAAAATACCTTCAAAGTCTACTCCACCATTTTCTTTCGCCGAAGCTGAGGTCGTTGCTTTTTCCTCTGTTCTTCTGGTCTTATTCTTTCTTTTCGTTGTTGTTGTTCGTTTTATTGCTACCTCAAAGACTTCTAGAGTTTCTAAACTATCAAGATCGCCTCACAGTCTGTGTTAAAGAGATGATCTCTGATCTCCTCCTCCACCGGATAATCCAACTTTCAATCTACCTTTCGCTGAGTTTTATGGCTTTAATGCCTTTTCCCGGCAAATCAGACTGTAAGTTCACTTCATCACCACTTCCTTCTCTCTACTTTCGGACGAGAGAGAAGATCAACGTGCGCTCTGGCCCAACTCTCCGAAGTTGGAAAGTGTTGAATGCAGCAGCGTTGAACAAAGCAAAATTATGGCGAACTCTCATCTTCATCTTCATGGGCCTTTGTGAATTTATTTAATAATTGAACAGTTTTATGGTCCATCTTTGAGATAAGGTACTTTATAATTTACTTTCTAATTAATTCATTAAATGGACCATTTGAGGACATACCCAAGTTTCTAGATTTTAGACAAGTATTATTTGACTACTTTAGTTCCATAATTTTCTCTGTGTACGAGAGAATATGTTTCTGAATTTCTTTTGATTTGAAAAGGATCCAAAGCTCAAGACCATTGGTTCAAAGAGCTCACTTATGTGTTCGACCTACCTATATGGCGACTGGACCATGAATGCTTCAGAATTCTAACAAAATTCGCGAAGGATATTCCACCATCTATCCAAGCTCCTAAGTGCGTTTGAATTACTCCACGTGGGTGTTTTTTAATTTACATAATATGTTGTATTTGACTAGTTAATGTATTGAGTATGTTATTTTCATTGTTGATATAATTTCCAAAGCTTAAGAAATGAAATTAGTGGATTTGACCCCAAAAAAAGTTAAAATTTTGGGGATTTTACAGTTCATAAATTGAATATTTTTTTCTGACATGTTTCAGTATATGAAAGTAAATATTCGAATCAGAAATCAGAAGAAAACATATAAGAATATGACTGAGAGATATCAATCTACCCGAAGAAGAATCTATGTACGAGATGGTCCATTAATCAGAGCAATGCTTTTTATATAACTATTTAACTTCTATAATTAAATTTATCAAAAGAAAAATTCTATAATTAACGAAAAATAAACACAGGGTTTTACAAGTAATTAAATCAAATTACTAAAACTTAATTATAAGTGAGTAATAGTGATATTTTTCATGTGTCAGCTGGAGTAAATGAATGGAAATGGACATATCATATAATTCTAATTTTAGAAAATGGTCAGAAAAATTATCATAAAATTGACTGATCAATTAGTTTCTAGTTTTAGTAAACGCCAAGCTCACACGGAGTGTGAATATTACTCCATAAAGGAATTATATCAGACTCAGTTCACACATGTCGTATTCGAATTTTTTTTTTCTCTTTTAATATATTCTCTAATAATATAAACTATTTTAAATTATTAGTTATACGAAATAAATTCTTCAAAATAAATAGATTATAACTAAAAATATTATATAATTAAATATTATAACTAAAAATAAATTTTTATAAATTCAGAAAGACAACAAAGAGATTTTTGGTCATTCAATAATTTTAAAAATTTTAGGTCGTAATTATTAAAAAGCTAAAAACATTAAAAATTTAGCCTAATTACTACAAAATTTTGGGTCCTAAATAATAGTTTATGTGCCTTATGCCACTGTCAGCCTCTCACTCATTCATATTATAATTTCACAGTTTTAGCAATTTGTTTACATCAAGTAAAATTTATATTCCTCCTACTTTCTACGAATTTGTTTTTCCAACGTAAAGAAATGAATTTAAAAAGCATCTTCCAGATTGGAATATATCTTCCAAGAAGTAAAAAGTACTCATATTTGACTTTGACGGACAAAACCAATTACTCACCTTTGACTCGGTTTCATACTTTTTACATTCTATTACAATGGAGATGAGATAATATTGATAGAACCAAGACTAACAATAAATCAAATCTATCAAAGATCATTTAAAGAGTTTCTGGAATAAAATTTTTGAAAACGGATTTTGATGACTTTAAACTATAGATTGGCGGTGTAGTTGAAGCCACCGGCCACCATACCCTTATGGCGAGCTATGGGAGTTAGATCTAAGTCAAAATCATCTTTTCTCGAGTTACAATTATAAAAAAAAAGAAAATACTTGAAATTGTGTCTTTTTAATATCGTTTGAAAACATTACTTATTTTTAATAAAACAAAGGATCTGGAAGAAGTTATCAGACCAATATCTACTAAATTCCACTACTTTTGTGTTGGGGTTCTAAATATATATTTATTCCGGCTGATCATTCTTAAAACTCGAAGTTCCAAATTTTTCACAAGGCTTATTGACTATTCTTACAACTCATATTCACACATACAACAGGAACCAGTTCCCATAAAATTATACTTCAAAAATATATTCTTTTGATATTGTTGATATAAGGGTTCATTCGATATTGTAAACAGAATCAAGCAGTGACCATGTATATCCACATTGGAACTATGAAAGTGAACGTTGAACCAGATTATGGTGGGAATGTGACGAGAGCTTCCTTCTTGTCTGTGTGGAAGCAATTTTATATCATGTCCAACAAACTTTCATCTTTTTACACTTATCTATTTTCCCATAATGTATATATGAAGTTATGAACTTTGAACCTATGATTTCGGACTTAATTAACATTTTTATTACTACCACTAGTAAAAAAAAGGTAAATGCCCGCGAAAAATTCGTGGGTAAATACAAAGAAATTTCGTGGGTAAAAAAATTCATAGGTTTGTGGTTATTATACCCACCAAAACCCAAGAAATTTTTCGTAGGTAATTATTAAATCTTTTTTTTACATCCGCGGAGATTCGAACTCAGGTTTCAAATAGGTGTTTTTAATCCTTTTTTTGGCAAAAGTGAGATTCGAACACGGGTCACTTATGGGTCATTCAAGGGACGTTACCAGCGGAGCTAGGGACAATTCTTGGTAAGCAATACCATTATTAATATATATCATTAGTAATGTATGTTCGTAATTATTTAAGATAATTTATTTTTTAAATACGGTTATCGAATTTTCATTTCATGTGACTTTTTTATAATGATGTACTAGTAATTATGTATTCCATAGGAAAAAAAAATTTAAACATCACGACACAATTTTTTAGTAGAACACAGCAAACTATATTAATAAATATTACAACGTACTTCCAAACTTTGAAATTAAAAACACAACTACAACACACTGCATATAGTTTATAGGTGGGAATTCGGGTCGGTCGGGTCCGGTCGATCGAAAAAAATCCGAAAAACCCGACCCGAATTAACCCGAACCGTCTAAAACCTTACCCGAATTCCGAAAAAATAAATTTTCTTTTTTTGGAAAAATTCTAAAAAAAATTTGACCCGACCCGAAAACCCGATCCGCATTTCAAATCCGACCCGACCCGAACTGACCCAAATTTTGGTTCGGGTCGGGTCAATTCCCAACCCTAATATAGCTTATTCAATACAAGAATTAGAAGCAAACACGTTTACAGCGAATTACGGATTATTAACTGTTACTAGATTTACTGTTACAGCGCATGTCGTACAAGATATATAATTCTACCACTAATATTTTAAAATCGAAATATATTTTCATGGGTAAACGCGAGTTTTTTAAACCTACATACACAAATTTCGTGGGTAAAATAATACCCACGAAAAACCCACGAAAAGCCACGAAAATTTTCGTGGGTAAAATAATACCCACAAAAAACCCACGAAATGTCGTGAAATATTTCGTGGGTAAAATAATACCCACGAAAAGCCACGGAAATTTTCGTGGGTAAAATAATACCTACGAAAAAACCCACGAAATATTTTATGGGTAAAATAATACCCACGAAAAACCCACGAAGAGCCACGAATATTTTCGTGGGTAAGAAATTACTATTCATCGTAGGTTTTCGTGACATTTCGTGGTTTTTGGGCTATACCCACGAAAATTTTCGTGATTTTTTCGTGGGTATAGCTCTTTATTTTACTAATGTACATAATTACACATTAACATAAAAAGGAAAGTACTCACAGCTAATCTTGCAACAAGATGCATGCAGTAATCATCTTACTTTTAATGCCTAATCATAATCATCTAGAACAATATATGTAAAAATGCGAGATGATAATGAAAAGGGTGATCCATATGGAGCAAAGAAGATGAAATTGGTTAAGAGGTCCGTTTCAAAACCACCAATAAGATATATTTGTCAACTTAATAAAATAAGGGAAGTTTCCGACAGAATATTGAGTCCGTTGAGCTTTGACTTCTTTATACAGCATATAATTAAACTTATTGCAATTTTAGTGTTTTCCTTATCCTCAATTACTTTGCTTCTCTAATTCACTGTAAAACCCAACACACCTAACTATATAGGGTTTATCTAGGCGATTTTTTTTATATTGGATGTACAAATTATGATCCAACAATAATTGAAATCGAATTTCGATAAAAATAATATTACTGTTAAAGTGAATATTTAACTAGTTGACCAAGATATTTTTCTAAAATTATGCCAAAGATTATTACTACTCATGCATATCATTGGACAATATAATTCTTTGGTACCGAAAGAAAGGCTAGAGGGATACTTTTTGACCACGTGCAATTATTTAACAGTTTTAGAACTTCTAACATTTATAGCAATTAACAAGCATAATTGATGCCCATTTTGTTATATTTGCTAAATAACAAGTTCAAAAAGGAAAACAAGACAATTAACGTAAAAAATTACAATGCATAGAAGTGGTGATAAGAATTAATCTACTAATTAGACATTTTGATGACACTTAATTAAATCAGCGAACCAATTTTGCCTTTTGTTTCGTGGGATTTATGCCATGAAGAGGAGGAGGAGGCAAAAGTGGGGTCTTAATTTTCTTAATTGTTTTACCTTTTCTTTATTCACTTTTTCTTCTTGTCCCAAACAGCTATAGTTAATAATTAATATGTTTAACTTCGACATGATTGTAACTCATAATTAATAATTAAGAAGACGACGGAAACATAATCTTCGACATTTTCACTTGAATAGTTTGCTAAACAATTTAGTGTTTGTTTCTTACAATATGTTTTAGGGATCGACTTTTAGATAACATGAAATTATCAATAGAGACAAATTTCTGGAAGATTTATGCATGTAGCTAAGTCGTGCATCATATATGTATATATATGTTAAGAATTTATTTATTCATTATATATATAATTTTTAATAATAATAATAAGTTATTATATAAGATTAAATTATTCGTTTGTTGTTGTTGCGTTAAAAAGCAATAATATTAAGGAAATGTGTTTTTTGTCAATTGACATAATGATCTTTAGTTCTTTTTTATTATTCTAGGTAAGAACTCGAATTTTAGTGTCTCACGATTTATAAAGAGAATACTACCATTAGCTTGCAAATAAGAATGTTTTAGAATTTACTAAAATATTAAATGATATTATTTGAGGCAAGAAACATGATTTTTTTTTTGGGTAATTAACAATACATTTCTAGAAAGAAAAAAAATGTAAATATAAGAAAGTAACATAATTTGAAATTTCATATGGGAAATTTATACTTTTTGTAGATTACTGTAACGAATACTGTATGGAGAGGATATGCTTCGAAATAATTTGATTAATTGAGTTGGATGAAAAAAATATTAATTCTCAAAGCAAGAAGCCAAAATGAGTAGAGAGTTAGTGTCCTTTGATGGCTCATCAAAAATAGAAAGAAAAATGTGAAAGCTCTTTATTAGTTGCATGTGGTCTCGAAGAAGAAATCAAAAGAACCTTATGTTTGGGCCTAGTGCTTCGGTCACAAGCATTTATTTCATCCCTAATAATTAATGATCTATTCAATACATGCGTATATATATATTATCTATAATGAAATTCTAAACATAAATTCCAAACTCTATTGGTGAGATTATGTGACAAGAGTACACATTTAACCACTTAATTAAATACATTATAAGATTTTTTAGTAACTAGATTTATCTATAAATTAAGTTGTATAATTTGACTGACAAATTAGATTTGAATAAAGAATGATGACAAGATCAATGAAATTAATGTAAGATCATATATGTACTCTTAAAATAAATAGTGGACTGTTGAGTTATTTTCAGTCTGGTGATTAGGATAATTTAACTTATGTGGATTTAGGATACATCGAGTTTTGTTGGTTTAATTATTAAAAAAAAAAAACAGTGCAGTAGATAGATAATGTGTTTTTGATTTGGAAAAAGTTACATATACAGTAGATAGATAATGTGTTAAAGAGAGTGTGGGCAAGGAGATAATCAACGAAATATTGAGTGTTTGATCAGACAAACTGAATCATCATTCCATATGCTGAATATATGCCATTTGTCTTCTATCATTTTTGTCAAAACTAGTCTGATTACTTCAAAGAGTTATAACACTGCACCTATATATATATATATATATATATATTCACTCAAGAATCAAATCTAAACAAATATCTTTTTCTCTAATAATTTTTTTGTTAACCACAAAATTTGGATAAAAAACTTAATCTACATAGATCTATTTACAATCTTTAGATATTTCTTTCGGAAATAGTTTTTTCCACGCAGAAACTGAGAGTAAAGCTAGTAACTTCTCAGTGCCCACCTATTTGGGATACTGCCAATAGAATCTCGAATAAATTTTCCATCCAAATTAACACAACTACGCAATTTAAGCAAGCTAAATTTCAATGAATCACAATTTGTTTATGAAATAGCAACAAATTGAAGTTGTGGTTTTGTTTAGCGCTATATAATCACGACAGTAGTCATTAGAAAAATATAACATGTATACACGATTTAGCCACAAATTCTCGATGAATCTGACTGCTTACGACTAGCTAGCCAGTAAGATTCGACCGATTACGAAAAAATTATCATTGACTTATATGTATTTCCCTATAAATAACTCACGCTTACTCTTGACCTAACTCTTAAAGTCAAGTGAAAATCGAATCTAATGTTTGTAATAAAATAGTCTCACCAATTCTCGATATTATAAGTTAAAACCCTTCAACATCGTACAAACATTCGTAGAGGGAGAGAGATAGAGAAAATGGGTCATCATTCGTGCTGCAACAAACAAAAGGTGAAGAGAGGGCTTTGGTCACCAGAAGAAGATGAAAAACTCATCAACTACATCAATTCTTATGGCCATGGATGCTGGAGCTCTGTTCCCAAACATGCAGGCATATACACATATATACACACTCACATATGGTCTAATCAAAAGTTTATGTGTTTAGGTTTTGATAAATTTGGTGTTTTGTATGCTTAATCTGCAGGTTTACAGAGATGTGGAAAGAGTTGTAGGTTAAGATGGATAAATTATCTAAGACCTGATCTCAAACGTGGAAGCTTCTCGCCACACGAAGCAGCTCTTATCATTGAGCTTCATAGCATTCTTGGTAACAGGTTTGTCACTTTATTAACATTATAAATGTGTTATATGGATTGAAGATTCATCACCTAAATCACATGATTTTTATGCTTTTTTTTTGACAGATGGGCTCAAATTGCTAAACATCTACCTGGAAGAACAGACAACGAGGTGAAGAATTTCTGGAATTCAAGTATTAAAAAGAAGCTCATGTCTCATCACCATCATCATGGTCATCATATTCATCATCATCATCTCTCTTCAATGGCGAGTTTGCTTACTAACCTTCCTTATCATCACAATGGATTCAACTCTACTCATGCTGCTGTAGATGATGAAAGTTCAAGATTCATGTCCAACATCATCACAAACACTAACCCTAATTTCATCACTCAAACCCATCTCTCTATTCCTTCACCTCATCTGATGACCCCATTGATGTTCCCAAGAGAAGGAGATTTCAAGTTTATAACCAACAACAACAACAACACAAACCAACCTCATCATCAAAACAATAACCTTTACAACGATCTCGATGTTTTGTCAACCATAAACAATCATCATCAGCCATTACTTTCATCTTCTTCTCAAGATATTGATTCTCAATGGCCAGCTTTACCAGACTTCCCAGTTTCTGCTTTCCATGAAACCATTCAAGACTATGAAGATGCTAACAAACTCAACGTGTTTGTGACTCCATACAACGATAATGCCACAAAGCCATTATGTAGAGAAGTTCTTGAAGGCAAAGTATTATTCTCCTCTTCACCAATCTCTCAAGATCATGGCTTTTCTCTTCCCACAACTTACAACTTGCAAATGCCTGATCGAGAAGAGTCATACATCAATCACATGATCATACCATCATCATCATCCTCATCACCACCAATCTCTTGTGGACAGTACGTCATTACTCAAGCAAACCCTAGTCCCACTCCATCAACATGGGATTCCTAGACATGGATACGTAATAAATAACCTATATAGAATCTATATACGTTTTATATCTATTTATATAAGAAGGATAGAGAGAACATAAATAATCACCCACATGTTTATTTTCCATATATTTCATTTTTATACAAAATAGTATAAAGGATTGTGATATTTCACCTGAATTACTTTTAATAAACATTTTGCATTGAATTTTCTTAATAGGAGAAAACATAAATGTTGCTAGCTCTTCTTAATTCAGGTTCTAGTCATGTGTTTGTGGAAAATGATTATACTACATATAAAGTTTGTCCTTAATTATATACACAATTAGTGAGCACATACAAACATATATTGATGTATATGTGAAGAATATGTACGATCTCTCTCTATCGTCATTTACGTACAATTGTGTTTGTATATGGTCAGTTTGATTTGCCTCTATATTGAAAATTATTGTCTTTCATATTTGTTTTTGCCGCTTATTGCGATTCTTTTGTGGGGTCAAAATGTGGACTATCACAATTCAATGCACGTTTCATGTACATATAATTGGTCAACTTTGAGATTCTCTTGACATCATTTTAAATGTTTTGGTAAAAAACACCATTTTTAGTTTTGAAATCTTGCTTCATTATTATAACAACGACAACTTGTCGATATCATGTAGAAAACAACATTTTATGATAAAAAAAAGTAAAGCTTGATTTTGATCCTGAGATCAACAATACATTCAAACATGGATACGAAGACATTCGAGTTATTTATGAGATCGAAGTTCTAGATATTCTAACCAGAAGGAGAACCTAAAACTCTTTTTGATAACCAGAGATTCATCAACGGAAACATCAGAGGAATTCTAGGCTGTGACTCTGTGACGTCCTTTTGCTATTCTCCGAGCAATGACTCTGCGTCCTCCTTTGGTTGCCTTCCTGTTCTTATTCAGACATTCAATCGCCATATGAGTGAACAGTTTCGGTCATTCAAACATCATGTACTTTCTATAAGTAGGAGCAATGATTTACAGAGTTAAAAATGTTTAAGAACTTCAACCGTTTGGTTTGATTTACTAGATTTGGCTGAGGAGTAGAAGTGAGACTCTATTCTTGGCCTAAAATAAAAGGTTGAACACAGAATCATACCGAGCAAAGAATCCATGGTTTCGTTTGCGTCTTATAGTGCTTGGTTGGAATGTCCTCTTAGGAAATAGAAGCAATGGCTCACTTGATGGATTTACTACATTGGCAAATACAAAGACATTAGGAAAACAACACGGAGTAGCAAAATGTACAACTTTGCAAAAACAAATGCCCCAAGTCCAACGAAGAACAGAAAGCTGGACTCCTCTTTAGGACACAAAACACTGTCTAAAACACAACACGGCCAGATTCTTAGCCCTCTTGCAAGTGGAGAAATAATAGACAAATTTCTGTTTCCCAATGTGCTACAAGCACTTCAAAACTCACCACCATTATTGTAAATTCACGAACCAGAACACCACATCATAACTCAATAATTCCACTAGCAGCAAATACCAATAACAGGACCGAATAAACAAGCTAAATTTTCTACTTTTTCCAACATTCTTATTATTATGTAAGGCAGGTGAGCGAGCAAGAAAAGTTTCTGATTCCATCAAGGATCAAACATCGACACATAATCCGCCAAAAAATGAACACTTAACAGCACTTGATTACTACTCCTGCATTATCTTGATTGCATAATCTATAAACTATATGCAGTCCCAGGAGAGTAAGAACAAATTACCAATTTAGCGACTGACAGATATATTTAACTAGGGTAAGAGCTCGAAGTACCTTCTGGTAAGAAGAACTCGAGTGAAGGAAGACCAGAAGGGTAAAGAAAGCCACGATCCTTGAGTCCCTGGAGCGTATCAGTGTCGTTAGGGGGCGAATTGAGCGAGCTCTGTAGATTCGACAACGACGGGAAAATATACGGCGGGATTTGTTGTCCCTGAGGTGTTATCTGTTGATATGAAGATCTAACATGGTTCTGCACAAGACTTATCGTCGGCTTCAACATAAACCGATTTACCAACGAAGCTCCCGAATTGATTAGGGTTTTGGCCGCCATTTCTTCTCCCTCCTCCGAGATTGCGATAGCTTTCCGCAGTTCTGCATATTCGGAAAAGTGCGAGAAAACGAGAAACATGGGCTTTTTAGCATGGGCCACAGGCCCAATTATTATTAAACAAAGAGCTGCATTTGCTCTCAGAGATGATTGAGTCTTTCAAAAAACTAACATTAAAGTTGTAAAGAATACATCAAATATCATTAGTCGAACAAAAAAAAAAAATTCATTAATGGCAAAATGTCAATTCACAAAATTAAAAAAAGAGCTTTTGAGCTTAAATTAACACATAAATATTAAAGATTCCCAATATTAAATCACAATTAATACATTGAATTAAAATTTTTAAAAGATTCAAATATGTGTAACAAAAATATTAATTTTACATATAATTTGACTGAGTGAATATATTTTCTTTATATATACATATAATATTAATAATATTAATTTATGAGATATATTTTTATTTTATTAACATATATAAATTATAACCGATCACGAAATACAAACTAAGTTTTTACGAGAATAAATAAGTTAAAAATAAAGATAATAATAAAAATATGTACATAAGTATATTTTTAATTTAATTATCATGCTCATATTTGCAATATAAATTTAGATATTGTTGGCAAATAAAAATAGTAGTACGATACAAAAAATTTGATGAATACGGCTCAGAGAAATATGCATATTTCATTAAAAAGTAATATATATATATATTCTAAACACATATATATTCTAAACACATATTTTTATGTGTATATAATAATACATTATTACTTCATGAACAAACATATAGATTCTAAGCAAACACATCTCCGAGATTAAATTTTGATGAGAAAAAGGAAAATATTTAGAATTATGATAATAATAGTATGTATAAAAATAGTTAATTTATAAACATTAATATTAATATAGTTACATTTGATATTTTAAAATAATATGTATTATTTGATATTGAATAAATATAAGTCATTTGATATTACGAGTCATTTCATAAAAATAGAGAATTATATTTTTATATGAGTTATTTGATATTAAAAATTATTTTAACAAATTATCTGATAATTACGGATTACTTGATAATCATATGTCACTGATATTCGATAACACTAGTAAAAAAAAAGGTAAATACCCGTAAAAATTTTATGGGTAAACGAAACAAATTTGTGAGTATAGTATCGTGGGTAAAAGATTTTGTGGCTTTTCGTGGGTAACGCAACCGACGAAAAGCCACAAAAATTTTCGTGGCTTTTAGCGGGTAATAAAGCCACCAATAGCCACGAAAAATTTTGTGGGTATTACGTGGGTATCATGGCCACCAAAACCCACAAATTTTCCGTGGGTTATATAAATTACCCACCAAAAGTCACAAAATAATTCGTGGGTATTACCCACTAAGTTTCGTGGGTAATTTATTAAATGACAATTTTTTAAATTATTTTTAAAATTGAGATTTAATATTTAAAAATAAATAAATATAAAAAATGTTAAATAAAATATTAAAAAAAAATTATTTTACAATGTGTTTATCCTAATAGTCTGAAATGTAATTAAAAAGACCAAAAATAATAACTCCTACGGGTCTTGGTCGAAATTAAGTCGGATTGAAGGCATTGGGGTCGTGACTTCGTCTTCTTGCTGAGTCCTGGATGATGTCCCCTGATCTCTGGAAAGTCTCTCCATCAAAAGATCAAGCTTCGCATTGATGTTTCCCATCTCCGTTCTAATTTCGTCGATCTCCCCTCGATGATGCTCTTGGGTGGCACTCGGAAACTCGACGATGGGCTGATAGAATTGTGTCTGTGCACTGCCGACACCGTATAAATGTTCGTATCGTGGTCTAGCCGCTGCATTAGAATAGTTAAATAAGTAATGTGTAAATAATTTAAGAATTGTCAATTACATTAAAAATCACAAACGTACCTCAACATATAATTGGTTAATGACAACCCGAGAAGAACCAGAAGTGGAACCGACTGTACCCGGTGAATCTTGAATTTGAGTAGTTGCAGCTTCAACCTCTTTCACGAGCTCCTCACACCGTTGATCCACATATGTATTGTCTTCGTGTGTATGCGTAATCTTCACCAAATCCACAATCGACGGTGGATCTGATCCTTGAGCCTTTTGCCTCTAACAAAAAAAAAATTATTATTTAAAATATATAAGAAATTGAATTATATATATAAATTAATAAGTTTGTTAATTGAAATTAGGAAATAACACTAACCAATTCATACTCAATCTTCGCGAAAGATTTAGGCCCGACAATGTGTTTGTGCATTCTTTTGCCGTCTTTATTTGTTTTACGGCTAGTGGCTGCTGCTCGAACCTTATGAATGGCAGCTTCCGTCTGCCACTCCTCCATGAGGAACGCCCAGTCATTCTCGCTAATGTAGTTGGGTCTCTTGTTCGCTCGCTTCTTTCGACTAATATCTTCTCCAATTCTTTTCTTTGTCTTTTCCTTCCATTGATAAAAGATAATGTCCTCGTACTTTGGGTCCCAGTTGTAGTTTTACTTAATTTTATTAAAAAATAAGTTTAGTTAAAAATGTTTAAAATTAAATAATTATTATTTAAATATTTAATTTTAAAACTTACCACAAATGTTCCCCACCAGGCTTGAATTTTTTTGGGCACAATGCTTTTTACATCGGTCCAGTTCTTCCAAGGACCCCAAAAGTTTCCTTGCCAAGTGTGTTTAATAAAGTTTGTGACCGAGTCATCGATCTCGAACCTTATTAATTTACAGGAAAAGTTTAGTATTCATTTGGTAAAAACATAAACATAAAAATTATTATAAATTTAGTGTTTTACCATAACGCTCTGTTTTCCTTATCCGGATGAAGAAAGGGTTGTGAAGCCCTAGTAGGAGCTTCGTATACCGCTTGTAAACGGTAACGATACTCGCGAGAGGCCCCGCGAGCTGATCTCGGTAGGTCAAAATAAACACCATATGACCCAGTAAAATCAGTGCTGGATAAAGCCATAACTATTAAAACATAATTAAGTCTTATTAAATACTTCAAAAGTAACAAAAAAATTTAAAATATTTATTTTGTATAATAATAAGTTAAATACTTCATAGATTTTTTGTATAGATTCATTATTTCTATATAAATATTTCTATGTACTTCTAAAAAATTATAATTTCATTTGCAAACAAAAAAACTTAATTTTAAATTTTATATATGTTTAAAAATTAGTTATCATTTTTCAATTTATTGTTTTATATATGTTTAATTGTTTTGATTTTTCATTTTGTACAAACTATACAAAATCAAAAAATATACCAAATCAAAAAAATTATAAGCAAAAAAATTTCATTATAATTTTTTCTATGTAAACTATACAAAATCCAAAAACTTTTGTACCTTTAATTTTCAAAAATCTGAAAATTATAGAAATTTTTTCTATAATTGATAATAATTTTGTTTAAACTTTCAAACACCAAATCTAACCGGATTTAACAAGGATAACGAGTTACAATCTATACAAATCGACGAAAATTGGATTAAAAATCGGAAAAACAAACGAAAATCAAATTTTTTTTTTGTAAAAACCACTAAACTAGCACACAACCATGAATCAACAACCAAATAAGGCCAACAACAAGTAAGGAACCTCTGAAGAAGGTTATTGAGCTATACTAACAATGGTTTTCTAAAAAAATTCGATTTTTCTAAAAACTCTAGAAATTGGGGATTTCCCAAAATGAGAGGAATTAGGACACTTACCTTTAGGAGGAGGTGAATCAGCAGACATTGGAGGTGTGACGGCTGTCGGACTGGAGAAATCACCCTCGGAATCGTCTGTGGAGGAGGAGAGAATGATAAACGTCGAAAATGACGAAGGGAAGTTCTAATGCGAAGAAGAAGACGGTACCCACAGAAATATTTGTGGCTTTTCGTGGGTTTTTTTAAAAAAGCTTATGTAATTTCACGAATTTTTGCAAAACGGGGGGTTCGAACACGGGACCTTGAACATTTATAGGGGAGGACATAACCAGTTGGACTAAGGACATTTACTAATATTTATTTACAGCCGGTAATATATGAACCTTTAGAGGCACTACAAAGGTATGGTAAAATATAAATTTAACAGCTTAATAAATGATTGTTCCATGGGACATCGTCGAATGCGTAGAAGTTAAGGTTATCACCATGCCATCCTTCATTACCTCGAGTCAACGGTTTTTCAAGCCAATGTGACGTCAGCACAGAAATCTCTTCTTGTACACATTGTGCGACGATAGACCCTCCTATTTGTGCTTTGTTCCTTACTTTTTTTAAAGTGGTATATGTACCGCTCAAAGGGATACATCCACCTATATTGAACTGGTCCACCTAAAATGGCCTCGTCTAGAAGATGTACCGGTAGATGCTCCATAACTTCAAAAAACGATGGAGGAAATATCTTTTCTAAGTTGCATAATTTTACCGCAATATTTTCTTTCATTGTTTGAACATCTGCTTTCTTTAATGAAGGGGCACCGATGTCTCGAAAAAATAGAGCGATTTCTGTTTAAGATTATTAGTATTTAGTATATTGTGTATTGAAGAATTGACAAAAATTGCAAGAATTATTACCTGATATCGCGATATGTACGGATTTGGGAAGTAGTTCCATCAAAGCAAATGAGAGAAGTCTTTGCATTATGACATGACAATCATGACTTTTCAAACCCAAAAGTGTCTCATTACTTTCATTTACACATCTACCAAAATTAGAAGCATACCCATCTGGAAAGCGAATTTCGTTCTTCAACCAACTTAGGAATTTGGTTTTAGCCTCGTGCGACATCCCGAATATTGGAACTGGAGCATTCTCATTGGTTGTAAGCTCTAACGGTTTTCTGCAGCATATCATCGCCAAATCTAGCTGAGATTTTATATTATCCTTAGTTTTCCCCCGTATATTAAACTTTGTGTTAATAATATTATCGAAATTGTTTTTCTCAATATGCATAAAATCGAGGTTGTGCCTCAGCAAGAGATTCTCCCAATACGGCAACGACCAGAATATACTTTTTTTATACCAATTATGATATTGGCCATAATCGTGTACCGTTTTAGATGAATCGTTGTGTCCATTGCCACCACAGTCGGCAGTCATATGTAGACCTTGTAAACCATTGATGGACTGCAATATTGAACTTCCACTAAACCATAACGGTGCTTCATCTTGGATTGCTTTGGACTTGGTGAACGCAACTACATTCCGCCGGTACGAGTGATCATTCCTCAGAAACATTCTATGACAGTCAAACCAACTATCTTTTCGTCCATTGGGTAACCAGAATGATTTGGTTGAATCCATACAGTATGGACATGCGAGCCGCCCGTGATTCATCCAACCAGATAACATCCCATAAGCTGGGAAATCATTAATCGTCCACATTAGTGCTGCTTTCATCTTAAAATATTGTTTTGATGAAATATCGTAAGCATCAATGCCATGTGTCCACAGCTATTGAAGTTCTTCAATTAAAGGTTGAAGATATACGTCTAGACTTTTCTTGTGGTGTGTTGGACCGGGAACCAAAATCGAGAGGAATAAAAATTCTCTGTTCATACACATACCAGGCGGTAGATTGTATGGAGTAACTATCACCGGCCAGATTGAGTGCCTTGCCACTCATGCCTAGTGGATTAAAACTATATGTTGATAGCCCAAGGTAGATATTTCTTGGCTCATCAGCAAACCAAGGATAAATGTTTTGGAAATGTTTCTAAGCAGCTCCGTCCGATTGATGATTCATTTCGCCTTCATCTGAAACATGCTCGGCATGCCATCGCATATGTCTTGCAGTTGATTCACACTATATAATCTTTTAAAACGATCGGTAATGGGAAGATAAAACATTCGCTGTTTAGGAATCTTTTTTCCTTGACCATTCCACGGATGATACCGCTCACTAACACAGAAACGACATTGCTCGAGCGTGGCATCTTCACCCCTCCAAAATAACATGCAATTATTCTCACATACATCGATTTTATGAACGGGTAATCCAAGAGCCTTCGTAATCTTTTTGGTTTCATAGTACGACTCAAGAGCAGAATTGGGGCCATGTAAAATCCGTTTTATTGTACCGGCGATATCGTCAACCGCACTCTCTGCTATATTGTAATCTGTCTTCCACCGTAAAATACATGATACCAAAAATAATTTGGTATTTTCTTCACTGTAACCTTCGTATAAAGGTTGATTTGCTTCCATGAATGCCTCAAATGACTTGTCATCAAACGCCAGTACTTCGTCTGTTTCAAGTGGTTGTTGATCTTGCATGCATGATATATCTCCACCGGTTTCGAATGCATCGTGAAACGTTTCTTCTGGATTAGCATGAATGTGACAACGATAATAACCCCCTCTGATGTCTCCCCCATCAAAGTTTATTGCATTTGATGAATCTCCAGTTTCCATGAAAGATTTCCCATGGTTACTCCAAACATAGTAATTGCCTTTAAAACCAACTGTGAAAAGATGACGCGTCACCACTCTAGCAGATTGTAGTTTTTCGTTTTTGCACCGGGCGCATGGACACAAGAGTTTCCCGGTCGCCGTGAATGATAGTTGTTGGCAAGCGAAGGTAATGAACACATTGATACCAATACTGAATTCTTCAGTAACAGAATTGGTTAACGGATCTAGACGGTGATCCATCCACCCTCTCGAATAGTTTGATGATGCCATAACAAAATTAATAAAATTATCTAACGTTTTTGAATTGAACCTCTTTGTTGATAGACAATATGAACAAGTATAACACCCTTTTATAATACCATGTAGGCTATATGTTGTGATTTAATCAATAAACGGTTAGATTTGACTTACCACATCGGACGGCTAAGATCATTACGTGCAAAGTGAAACAAAACGTGTGGACATAAACGTTTCGTACCAACATGATTTGACATGACATTTTAATGGTTTGTGTTGCCATGCTTTATCCAACGGCTCATAGCAATTCAGCAAAAGCTAACACAAATAAGTGGCCAGAATGGTTTCGTACCACCATGATTTGACAACTCAATTTAAAGGTTAGATATAACACATCATTCAGCGTCTCATATCAATTCTATTAAACCTAACAAAAATAAGTGGACTAAAGGATTCGTACTAACCTGATTCGACAACTCTATTGAATGGTTAGATATGCCTTACAACATCCAACAGCACAAATCAATTCTGCAAAAGCTAACAAAAATATGTGGATAGAAGGGTTTCGTACCAACCTGATTAGATAACTCTTATTAATAGTTAGATGTGCCTTACAACATCCAACAACTCAGACCAATTCTACAAAAGTTAAGAAATACAAGTGGACAAAACAAACTTTAATTATGTTGCTATCACTTAATTAGATGGTGAGGCTTTTTAATTGGAATGAAACTACAAAATTGCTTAGTTAGATAATCAACACATAAGGAAACTAATCTTATTATAACGTGACATGAACGACTTACATTAATAGAGAGTAAGTGGTGTAGAAAACACACACTAGTCAAGAAGTAAAACACCAAAGATTTACAAATGACTACGAACAAATGTTTATTTTTGTTTTAACTGATAGAAACAACACAAAATTAGGGATCACACATGACCGTCTTTAATAGGCAAAGATGACCAGTTTCTGCTTTCTATTCATCCCTCATCTATGGATCCACTCTATGCTTACCCTTTTCATGTCTACCACAGTCCATGCCAACCCTTTCGCTTGATTGATGGAGAATCTGGAACACCGTCGCATAACTCCCTTTTAATTGCATCTACATCCAGATTTAAGTTTGGGCTTTCCGGTCTTTGGGCATCGTCATTATCACTAATTGCATCTACATCTGGAAGTTGACAAAGATATTTGTATGACAAAAAGAAAGTGGAATGTATACATTCCACCATTTATATTTATAGTACAAAACATATTACTTTACAAAGACCCATGAAATAGCCACGAAAAAATTCGCGGTAATTCGTGGGTATATTTGTTCCCACGGAAAAATTCGTGGGTTTCTATGGCTAATTTGTTACTACCCACTAATTAATTTGTGGGTAAAAGTGGTTACAGCTGTACCCACCAATAGCCACAAAAAAATTTGCGGGTATTGGTGGGTATAGCTATTCCCACGAAAAAATTTGTGGGTTTTCTTGGCAAATATACCCACCAATACCCACAAATTGCCGCTTTGTTCAAGCGGTACTGTTCACCATGGCTTTTCGTGGGTTTTGGTAGCTTTTGGGCTATACCCACGAAATTTTTTGTGGCTTTTTCGTGGGTATAACCTTTTTTTTACTAGTGTAATTACATTTTTATAGATTTTATGTTTTATAAATATTTTATATTCTTATTTTAAAAAATTATTACAAAAAATTTGAGCTATTGCGACAATTATATTATGACTATAAATATTATTAATAATTTATGACGTTTTATATACAGTGTTGTTACGAATTGTTTTTGTTATAAAGCATTGTGACTCTATTATGTAACGATTTGTGAAAATATTGTTATTAGATTTATTCATCACAAATATATTGTGGCGTTTTTGTTACCAATATGCATTTGTGACACTTGTATTGCAATCATTTACAAATTATCACCACTTCGTAACAATAATTAAATATGAAAAAACTTCTATCATACTATTCATTTATCTATATAAAGCTAACTTTTTCAACCACTAATACACCCCACAACACTGCAATGTTTAACATAATTTGAATGTGTCAATATGTTTCTTTTTTTATACTCTCTTTAGTTTTCTATTATGCATTACAAGTTTAGTTGTTATTTTTAGGTTCATGAACAAATGTTTTTACCTTTTTCGTTGTCATTTCATAAATTTTTGGCTGCGTTGTTTTATTTGATTATACTTTTGAGTTTCTTATGAAACTAATCTTCTAATTTTGTGTTTTAAAGGATATGTGGAAAAATCTTGGTAATTACAGCAAGCATGTACTAATCATGAACAATGAAGACTGTTCGAATACTTTCATTTGTGAATGGTTTTTACTTTTTCTAAAAGTGCATTATTTTCTATGTTGTTATCTTTTTTTAATACATGTGCTCTGTTTATGGTTGTTTGAGCGTTGCTAGAGTTTTTATACCTAAACATTTTTCAGAGTGTAATGTTTCAAGATTAAAATAATGAAGAGAAAATTTTGTAAAGGTGATTCAATTGGCAGTGTCTCTTTATTTTAGTATCCTTATAGTAAAACTTTTAAAATTTTTGGACATGTTATCTGTCACACTTCACTATTTCAGCTTCGCTAGGTGCTCTTGCACGTGATTTGATTCAGAAGGTATTTTATAAATAAATGTCCATAATCTGATGTATAATTAAATGTTTCATTATATAATTATAATAATTTTTCTGTTCATAATTTATATAGAACCGATATGTAATATACTATATAAAAATACATATATCAATGTTCACAATTACTGACGGTCTGATTGGTAATTTTAGTTTTGGAGATGCTGGATAAAATGCGGTGATATATAAATGCGGGTTAAAATGCCACGCAGTACAAGTGCAGTTTTCATAGAAAAGCAGTACAAAAATATATAATTGGTAAAATATATAAGCGGTGCGATATTTGTCATGGATTATTTTATAAATAAATTAGATTAAAATTATATTTCTGTTAATATTAATTTTATTATACGAATTATATATTTCTAAATCATATTTAATATTAAATAATTTATTGCTAAATTACATATGACATAATATAATTAAATATGCATGTACATATATATTGCTAAATCATATATAATATTAAATTATTAAATATGCATGATGAAATGAAATATAAATGAAAGTTTGAATGTGTAGTTTTATTAATTATCATAATTATAATTTAGATAAATCAAAGTGTATAATTTTAAAAGTAAAGAAAACAGCATAAATTAGATTAGCTGAAAGTAATTTTGTTTTTTGGAAAAAAGATTCAATTAGTTAAAAACAGAAAACTACACGTTAAACCTTTTTAAATTGTGACTACATTAAAAATATATTTTTTAAATTAATTTATAGTAGTTATTAATTTATAGATATAGTAATTGAATCAAAAACTCAATTTAGAATCATAAAATTATATTATTTTATAGAAAGTATTAATTAATAGAAAGTATTAATTAATAGATTATTAATTAAAGAGGTTGTACTATATATATATAGATAAAACGGTCATAGTAATACCTAATTTGTCCGTTTTTATCGAATTAAATACAAATTTTTTTTTTCAAAAAAATACAAATTTTTTGTTAATTTTGTCAATTTAGTACCACGGTTAGTAGGGGTGGGCATTCGGGTACCCGGACCCAATCGGGTCGGGTCTTTCGGGTTTCGGTTATTTCGGGTCCATGAAAAGAGGACCCGATCGGATTTTTTGCAAGTTCGGGTCGGGTTCGGGTTTTCGAAGTTTGGGTTCGGTTCGGCTTTATAACTTTACTGTGGACCCGAAGAATACCCGAACCTTTAAAAATTTCGGGTCCGGTTCGGGTCTTTTCGGGTCTGGGCCGGGTCGGGTTAGGGTCTGCGCATTGTAAAACAAAAACTTGTGTCTTCTCCCACCTGCTTTGAGTATCAGTCCATTTTCTGCTTAACAATTACACCATAATCCAACCAAAATGTCTCATAAGCAACACTAAAAACACATGTATCTATTAAAACTGAGTGTTTCATTAAAATTAAGTCAAATCTGAATTCATTAACAAGTTCTTAAACATCTAAAGACATGAAAAAATAACAAAAAGGAATAAAAACATATCACAATGACCTGTAGCCCTTTGATGTCTTCTGTGTCAATGATTTCACAATGATTTGCATAGATATCATACCTTGGTAGGTTGTTTAGTCTTATGTGTCAATTAGATTACCAAGCTCTACAACAACAAACAAGTGTTAAATAAACAACAAAAAGAATTAGTTTGTGCTTATTTGGAATCATCATCAAAGAAGTAATCCATACAAAACTCGAACCACATCATTCTCACTACTTATTGACACTTCTAAGTTATAAACGAATCATCATTAACCAACAACTCATTCATTAACATTCAAACATATCAGCAGACCATTGGTTATATTACTAAACCAGATTTAACATGAAAGAAGCAAATTTGAAAAGAAGCTAAAAGTATATCAGATTAACATGAAAGAAGCTAAAGCTAAAGCATATTAACATGAAAGAAGCTAAATCATAAAGAAGCTAATGTGATCTGTGATTTGCTATGGCTATTTTTATAATCAACAAGAGACCATGTCAGCAAATGTAAAAAGAGAGAAGACAAACAAATAATGAGCAATGAACACAAAAGTTACGGAAAACAAAAGAATTACAGATTTTCCAATGATTAAATTGTAATAACAGCCATTAAACAACATATATCAAAGCAGACAAACAAAGAATGATACACAATAAGAGTAAAGATATTACAGAAACATTAAACAAAAGAAAACAAGAAACGTAGGTTACAAAAAGGGGACCATATGTGAATGAGCAATGTACAAAACCAGTGTTTACAAGTAATAACAACTACACTAGTGAGTTATTGATGTCTGGATTGTTCATATGTTTTTTAAAGAAACTAGTCAACAAGTTAAAGAAACCAGTTCATAACACAAAAGCTGAGCCAATTTATTTCAGACTGTTGAAGATCAACAATTGGCCACAACAAAGATTCTTACTGTTTTCCTATGGCTATAATGTTGGTGGAACTCTCGAGAAAACAATCGTTACGCATTGTTCGCTCATGAGTCATATGACTATACACAAGTGTCGATAACTGAGTTTTGGAGACGACCCGAGAACAATGGAATCAAAGAGACCCACACAGTCATTACCTAGTTCAGCTGTAAAGAGACCCACACAGTCATTACCCCATATCGAATCTCAAAAACCTAAACTTTTCGTGATTCTTTTCCCAACAACGATGGTTATTTTCGATCCAAAATTGTGTGAGAAAAACGTACCTGAGATTGCATTCCGAAGTTGAGAGAAGGTAGGTGCGTGCGATTGTTCCGTTGTGTATCATGGATTCGAGATGGAGAAGACATATTAGAGTGGTATGCTGCTTCGACTTCGATGATTGCCTTCGACAAGACACTGGCGAAACTCAATGTTTGAATTAGGGTAGTGGTGGTCAATCTCCGGTATACCTAAACCACCACATTTAATTTTGGTTATTTTCGGTTTACTTCAGGTTTTGGATAATACCCGAACCCGAAACCCGAAGTACTCATATATGCAGAACCGATTGGGTATTCACTAAGATCCGAACCCGAACCGAACCCGAATTTTTGGATCAGGTTCGGGTTCGGGTTCAGGTCCGGATCTCGGTTCTTTTGCCCACCCCTAACGATTAGTCAAAGGTGAAAGAACTGTAACTTACTAACTTCTGTTTACCTTCGTTAATGTGAAATTCCATTGTTAGCTTTTTTGCCCCAAAATTAACAGAAACACTCAATTTTCTCAGCCAATTGAAATCCTTAAAAAAAATTCTCCAGATTTCGAATTCTCCATCTTTATCTTCTGTCAATTTTTTTTCCTTTCGTTCGATCTCTTTTCACCTCAGGTTACGTACACACTTTTGATGAAATTGAGCGTTAAGAGTGGGAAATTGAATGTTGCAGGAAACTGTTTGATGAAATGTGTGAGAGAGGAATCAACATATATATATACCACAGACCTTTCTATTAACAGACGACCTTCAACAACTATACTGAAAAATTAAATATAACAAGCAAAACAATAAACGTAGTATTGTTTAACAAGTTAAAAGCAAAAGATGTGGACAGAAAAATTCTACCAACCAAAGATTGGATTGTGAACTTGAGGTGAAAAAGTTTCAGATCCTTGCAATGTTGTTCGTCATAATTTTTTAGTTCTTGGTGTTGCTCCAGTGTATAGTCTCAAGAAAGCGTTCCTTGTGAGAACATAGACACATAGTGTGTAAATGCCAATCCTCCATCCAACACTCCGTTAAAGTTTGGAACCGATCTTGATTTTCGCATCCTTCTTTGTCCTCCATCTTCAGAGGTCTGAATACTCCACGAATCCCTGTGTTAGTGCTTCCCATGATAGATTGTACATTTGCACTGGAGTGAGAGGTGATGGCTTTTTCGACATTGCTTCTTTCACTTTCGTCACAAATTCTTTTGATGTTTTGTAAGTTAGGCAGTTTGGGAACGATCTGAAGAACTCGTTTGCAGTATGATCTGCACACACCACTAACTTCCCCATAGCCAGTGCTTCTGCGGTTGCTGTGCATAAGACGTCACTGATGCTAAGGTTTATGAACACTTTGTACCTTCATTTAAGACAAGAGAAAGCAATTAAGAGAGAAACATTAACAATTTTTCTAAATGAAACCCATATTTTCCAGAACGTACTTCTGAACAGAATCGACATATATATACTCATGTATTTCATCTCTCACGCATTTCATCAAACAGTTTTTCTGCATTATTCAATTTCCCATCTCTTCACTCAAAAAATTTCTTCCTCATCTCAAAAATTTTTCTCTCCAAAAAAGTCGATTTATTTTTGCGTTGTAAGAAAATATTTATTTGGATTTTAATTTTTTTATTTGGTATAATTATTTATGCAATTTCCAGGTTTTTTGTTTATGAATACACTCCCAGAAAATTTCAGATGAATATTGGTTTGATTATTTGTGCTTTATAGATCTTCGTAATCGCCTGTGTATTTCATTTTTATGTGTTTAAATAATATATTATTTTATGTTATGTTTTAATGATAGTATGCTGAATATAATTAATTTAGCAAATTTGTATGTTTGGTATTAATTTGGCTATTTCGTGTAAGTTGAGTATTTGTTTGGCCGTTTTCTCAATACAATTTATGATTGTTATGTAGTAATTATGTCAAATTTGGCTAAATTCAAGATCACTGGCCCTGATATATCTAGAAATAATTATATGAAATGAACAGTTGCAGCAAAGATGCACTTAAAAGGAAAAAAAACTCCTTGATACCATCGATAAGTCGAAAACAACTTCAGAAAATCAAAAAGCTAATGCCATGATATTTTTGGTCCACCATATTCACAATGGTTTAAAAGATGAGTATATAACAAAAGAAAATCATGCTAATTTTTGGCAATCACTCAAAGATAAGTTTGATCACCAGAAATATGTGATCTTACCGAAAACTAAACATGAGTGGTTAAACCTCCGGTTTGAGGATTACAAAAGTGTAAGTGAATATAATTCTGTGCTATTTGGAATCACTTCCAGGATAATGTTATGTGGAGAAAAGATAAGTGATTATGATACGATCGAAAAAACTCTCCAAATATTTCATCCTAGAAATGTAGTCCTACAACAACAATATCGGGCTAATAGATACAAGAAGTATTCAGAATTAATGCAAGTTCTTCTTGTATCAGAACAAAATAATGAACTTGTAGTGCTAAGCCATCACTCTCGTCCTACTGGATCAACATTATTCCCAGAAGCAAATGTTACATCATCAAATTACGATAATTATGGGCGTGGACACGGTCAAAGTAATAACCGTGGTCGTGGACGAGGAGGATATGGACATAAACAAGGAAAAAACTCTTGTCCTAATGATTTCAACAATGAAAGAAATAATAAAAATTCAAAAGGAAAGGAAGTTGGAAAATGGCAACATGAGAAAAATTGATGTGCCAGACCCTTGGATTCCAGATAAACTCCCTCGGCCGACTAGGGGAATGGCTGCTGATATCTATCCAAATTTACGGGTCTTTGAGTTGCTTGACCATCACACGAGGATGTGGCGAGAGACCTTAGTTAATCAATTATTCTTTCCGGAAGATGCAAACCTCATTCTTGGGATCCATGTCCCACGACATGCGGAATCAGACCAGTTGGGCTGGCATTTTAATAAAAATGGAGTATATTCGGTGAAATCTGGCTACTGGACAGAGAGAAATCTTTCATTATGTTTATTTCGCTACCCTGGCCCTACTATACAAGAGCTGCAAGCTCAGGTTTAGAAAATAAAAGCACCACAGAAGATCAAGCATTTTATGTGGCAAGCAGTCTCATGACATCTGGCGGTTAAATCTAATCTAATCAGGATGGAAATAAAATATGACGAACAATGTGATTTATGTGGAGCTGAGACAGAGACAATTAATCATGTACTCTTCGAATGCCCACCAGCCCAGCAGGCCTGGGCTTTATCAAAAATCCCTGCAGGATCAAATTTTCTAGGGGATTCAATCTTCTCCAATATGGATCATCTCCTATGGAGATTGCCTAGCAAAGAGGAAACTGTTAGCTTTCCATGGATTTTATGGCAGATATGGAAGATGCGGAATGGAAAAGCTTTTTCAAACAAGAATAGTAATCCATGGGAAATTATCCAAATGGCGGAGACAGAGGCCAAATCATGGGCCGAGGCACATAAAGAAAACAATGATGGGACTACTATCCATACTAAGGTATCCCACGTATTTTTGGGAGCATTCTCACGTCCTTTGACTGCTAACTCTGCTTTCTCGGGATACAAATATATGGTCGATGCCTCTTGGAAGGACACAGACTTGTTTACAGGTTTGGGATGGTACTCCTTTCCAGACGGGATTGAGGGAATGAAATTCGGCGCACAATGCATTAGGCGGAGTCTTTCCTCTTTACACTCGGAATTTGAAGCATTACTCTGGGCTGCGACATGTCATGTGTCGCTTCAAATAGAGGAAGTGGAATTTTTAGTGAATTGTGTAGAACTTATTCAGATGATAGAAGAGCCCCACAGCTGGCCATCGTTTCTTCTATATCTGGACGATTTCACAAGACTCAGAAGCTCCTTCCGCGTATGTGCTGTCCATCATTTACCTCGTACTCTGAATCACAAAGCTGATCACCTCGCCGCACATTTAGAGGGTTTTCGCGGTGTCATGTCTTTGTGCACAGTATACCTTTTTCTGTATCGTTGTAATTCGGTAATGAGTTAAGTTGGAAAAAAAAATTTGATGTAGATGTGGCATGAAAGGGCATTGGTCGCGTACTGTCGTATGCCAAAGTATTTTGTCGATCTACACCAAGAGTCACAAAAGAAAAAAGAAAAACAAAAGGAAACCAACTTTATTTATGACAATGTTGAACCTTCTTTTGATAATGAAGCTGAACTTTCTTTTAACCATGAAGTCGAGCATTTCTTTGATGGTATAAATAATGATATATATCTCGATGTGACTAATTTTGCTGTAGATTCTATAGATATCAACGAAAGCCAAAAAGACTAAAATCTTTCTGAAGAAGAAAGTACGACATGTTGTATAAATAGTCATGGTTGCATATGAAAAAAAAAATCTAATGTTGTTTCTGTCTTGTTTTTGTTTGTAAAATAGTTCGTGTTGTAATATAAAGTTTGTTTTATTATATTAACACATCTTTTATGAATATTTTCAAATCATAAAATATTGAAATTCGAAAATAAGGATGGAGATATGTATATGGCAAATAGTGCTACAACGGACGTAATACTTAAAAATAAACATTATTTATTTTCTCTTAAAAGGAACAATTTCGCCGGAAGCGTGAATACTATATCTGGTGATCATGAAAAAATTATTATAGATTCCGGAAGAGATTGTTTTTCAATGCCAATGGGTAGAGCTGTCAATTAGGGCTACCCCGCACTCATTTAAATCATACCAAAACGGATTTATATACATTGCTCGTTTAGAACCGCGAACAGGAAAATAAAAATCCTAACCCAAACCACTATATATATGTGGGTGTTGCGGATCAACCCGTAGTTATTTAACACATAAGTTGTAGTTCATATATCATAAATAATTAAAAACAAACAAGCAAATATGCAATATAATATAAATAAATAAAATCAAAATCTATAACAGATTGGATAGAGTCAATAAGCTGAGTTTTAAGTAAATAAAATTTGACTAGAGAGATTAATAAAAAAATAGAAAACCTATAAAAGGTGCAACTTAGCCATCTAAATTGGCCATCTTAGGAAGTAAAACATAACCTAAAAAAACATAAAATATTATACACATATTAATCACTAACTAAACATTTTGTTCATAATTGTTGTCAATTTGACGTAGAAAATAGTTATAAGAAATTTTGTATTTTAATTCACTTAACCTGAGCATCTTCACAATCAAAATCAAAATCATTGTTTAAATATGCATATTTAAAATACAAAAAATTATCATTAGGAACTTGATTTATTTTACTAAATATGTTATTAGAAAATATAGTGTTACAAAAGAATTAGGATTTTATTTTATGTTAGTCCGCGGTTTAGCCTTCGAGTTCACAAAGTCTAGATGTTATAAATATTATAATTACCTATGTAAAAATATCTATAATATTTTACTTCTACCTCTTTAACTCTTTGCTGACATAATATGAGTATATATATCCCTAGATACATATAGTATGATTTACTTTTACTTATACAAAAAAAATTAAAAATACATTACTATCTCTTTTCTTCACTTATGATTTTTTTTATTAATATTGAACCACAACTAGCTGATCCATTAGCCAAATTTCTACATAATATCGACAGTAAAACTTGATCCCTAGATGTAAGATAGTATATACATTCAGTAGACTCATTACCTACCACGAGACTAAAGCAATATAAGTGGACCAAGCCCACAAACGAGTTTGATTGTATCTTCCAATTTTTTCAATTAAAAACAAAAAGACCATTACTATTTATTCGGCTGAATATGTAACTTTGTCAACAAAGGCCAAAGATTTTTCTTGCCCTTGTATGTATATTGTTTCCATAATGTTTTTATTGTATTAATTTATTTATGATCTAATACAAATTGAATTAAGTATAATCAAACTTTTTGTAGATGATTAATTATGCATTTATACTTGGATATTGTTCTGCCTAATATATCAATTAACAATTATAAAATTAAAGCGCAAAAAAAGTAGATTAAATTTTAAATTTTTTTCATTTTTTATATTTGACTTTACATTCTTTTAATTATTAATACCCTTAGCGGAAAAAATGTAGTCCAGCTTTGTATACAAAATATAACATTCGAATATCTATGGTGATAGGCTTTGGATATAATGATGTGATCTTTGAGTCTGACTTGCTGCAACTAAAAGAGGCAATACATGGACTGAAAGAATTAATGGCCGATCATTAGCCATGTTTTTAAGCGGTATCAAACATTCGGTCCGAAACAGAGAATTCACATATATATCATTTATATTTCAAAGTCGTGGGGGTAATAGAGTAGCTGATGGGGTAGCTAGGAAATCTGTCTCTTTTCGAGATCATGATCCGAGACTTTATTCCTTGGCTCCGGAATGGATATCCTGATTATATGCAGAATAAACAGTGTACGTAATATTTGGTTTGGTCCAACGAAATCTGGAATTTGAGTTTAAAAAATATATATCCATAACAAGAGATGCTGATCATCATTCTTTCTTTCTTTGTAAGCTTTCATATTAATGAATCTTTTTATATCATTATCTGCATTGGTTTTCTTTGTTCTTTATTCCCTTATTTATATAACTCTCATAAAATCAACTTAAATAACGTTATCAATGATTACAAGAAGACTAATCACGATCATAAGAAGTTGATATTATCGTGATTAACATGTTATAATGAAGTAGACAGTACATACCCAAAACGTAATAAACCTTATATTATACATACCCATACAAATAACCAGGCGAGACTCTTAAATTATAGTGATCACAATGCATGCCACCAATTTCAATTTATTTGTGGGCTCGAGCCACGGCTTCCTCTTCTTTAATCAATTTGTGGGAGCATTCGTCGAGGGGACCGTCTTCTAACAACAACGAATAGCCCGAATTATGAATTGAACAAGGTGTATTAAAACTACTAGAATTACAAACAAGACCCACAATACCACATAACATATTAGTAGAGTAGTGACGATTCCATCTTCGGACTGAACCAATGCGATAGCGAAGAAGAACGACGCCGATAAACAAAGGACCGATGCCACCATAAATATTACGAGGATCGCCATTATTGCCTGGTTCCTGTATAAGTAAAGATATCATTAGATAACACGTCAAATTAAGTTTTTTTAAAACCAAACACTTCAAATTAAGTTCTAACTCATATATTATTCTTAGTGAAGAAATATGTACAATACTACTATTTACCAATGAGACCGGTTTGTTGAATTAGCTTAGTTGGCCACCACCAGAGGTCAACACAGTAAACTTGATTTACTTTTCACAAATACTTTGTCAAACTCAAAGTTAGAGTAAACTCCAAAAAACATGACTGCAAACAAATTATTATACTTATTTACCTTAGTCGGAAACCGTTAATGGCGAGGAGAATGAAACTCATAGAGGTAGTGAACGACACTGTACTGCTAATCACCATCCCAAGATAAGGCACACGCTTTGAGTCCACGTGCGCGAACACCGCAGTTCCTACTTCCCTACAATTCGATTTGTTTTCCTTAGGACAACCATCACTTTGCCACACACCATCGGGAGGAGTAACCATAACTTGAAAGCTCATACTTGCTATCACTGTTGCTGTTACCATCAGATTCCCTTTGGTTTTCTCTAACCAATCGCTTTGATGATTTAGATACTTTTCAAACTCGTGGGATGATTCTTCCGGTTGAGGATTTTCTTCACCATTTCTATCCAGGATTCGAACCGATTGATGTTTCAACGAAAGGTCCAACTCTTAAGTTTTTATAGTTATTCAACTTCTCTTTGGTCACAGACTAATCACGATTATAAAGAAAAAAGGAGAGGAGTCTTGTCTAAACCAGTTAAAACCAAGAACCCAGAAGTGACAATTTAATATATATATCGTCTATGTTGGCCTTGATTGGTGGGTAATTTTTTGCCGATTTGAAAGGCCAAAAACAGAATGTCACATATCAGAAGTGAATTATGCAATTGAAGTAAAAAAATAAAATAAAATAGAAGTGTGTTTCTGATATGTAAAAACTGGACCCCAAATCCAAATTACACACAACTCTCAAGATGCTGGACAGTTAAAAGTGGGAAGCATAAAGATATTTTATTAATATGTCAAACACACTCATTTATTTATAAGTTTATATATTATATATATATATGTATGTTTTTTATATACATAACATACAAAATTCAGACCATTTCCAACCATAAGTATAAACCACTACTGGATTCACCAATACTATTAAAAAAATATCTTGTACATGATATAATAACTACATGTATCATCTTGTATATCATGATTATCGATGATGAGCATGATTTTGATGTGCCAATTAATTGCAACAAAAATTTTACCTCCTGAAATTAAACTAGTTGAAGATGATACTATCCAATTCCAAAATTTTTTTGCATGATATAGAAATATTAAAGATAAAGAAACACATTTTACTTTTTGAAATGCGTTAATTGATTATTTGTGGGAGAAATATGTTTTTTGTTCTTGTGTGTAATGTAGTTTTTTTATGTAATAAAGTTTTTAATTTTAATGGTATCATAATTTTATTTCTTAATTAGCTTAATTATAAAATAAATGGATTAAATTGATAATTTTAATAAATAATAAATGTTTTAAGAAGATGATAAGTATGGAGAACAAATATATTTAGAAATAATTTTTTAGAGTAAAAATAGAGTAAAAGGTTGGGGTAAAACTCGCCCTATCCTTACTTTATTATAGAGAAAAAATAGAATACGAAAGAAAAAAAAGAGTAAAAATAGAGTAATAAGTTGAAAATGTATTAAAGTTGGAATGATTATTTTAATGAGCCAAACCAATTAGTTTAGATGCAGAGAAGAGACCATATTGTTTTCAGTTATTAGGCCGGACAATAATACACTATACTGGTCAAATTCATTTTAACCTCAAAATCAAAATTGTTTGCAAATATTGTTTTATCAATACCAAACAAATTCAACAATAGTATCGTCTTTTGGATATTGTATTATATAATATTGGGCAATGTATAGTACAATAATGGAACTGAATGGTAGTTTTATTTTGCTAATTCATTTATGAATTGACGACATTGTTGACTGCATATAGCGATTATACAAATACTAATAGTAAGATCCGTACTTTGCACGAGCTAAATTATTATAATTTATTTTGTTTTGTTTATTCATTTTCTAGTATTTAAATCTGTACCACACACAAGTTAAATTACAGGCACGAGTTAAATTGTAATATGTTCAGATGCCTGGTTATTGTTAAGAATGAAATTGTAGAGTGTACTTTTCTCTGGAGGGAAAATACGTTCCTCTTCATCATCATTATGTTATTCGAGTCGGGCAAACTCTTGTTTGAAGAGCTTCAATCTGCTGGATGTCAAAATCCATTCACAAAAATGAAACATTTCTTTCTTTTTCTCCTATTAAGAAGAAAGTTTTTGAGAAGTTGTGTAAAACCTCGGGTATAGAAAATGAGAGTTGATGTTCTCTTCTCCTTCTAAATACTCTTTGCAACATCTGTGGATGATATTCCAAAATCTGGGAAAAAAAGTTTAAGAGATTCGTAAAAGTAAAGCATACACACATATATATATATATATATATATCAGTCTCTTAGGCTTATGTTGATCGTTTTAGTTTACCTCTTTGTACATGAGCCCTCTCACATCATCCCTAGTCAATTTTCTTCTTTCGAACTCAAACTAGAGTTTCGAGATGGGTTGCCTCGAGGGCTCGTAGTACACATTTGCTAATCCTTAAAAATACGGATCAGCCAATGCTTGCTGAGAAAAAAAACAAAAGCATCCAGAATCATGACAACAAATGCAAGTACATGGGAAAAGAATTCAGTGTTTATTCCTCTAACCTCTTCAGTAGAGAAATAATAGAAATTGTAGGAAGAAAACTTCTTCTTCTATTGTTTTGTAGAAAAAGACTTTCAACGTAAAAAATAAAAAAAAAAGAGAGAGAGACAGGTAGTGGAGATTGTTGGGAGGAAGTTACAAAAAATTAGGGAACGTTCAATTAGTTTTGATTATTTTTTATATTATTTAATTTTTTTTAAATAAAAAAATTAAAAGAAATAGTAAAGATGTATTTTTGGGATTCAATGTCAAAAACACCAACTCCCCTTTTTTGGGCATATAACTATTTTCTTAAGATAGAGTTTTCATTTTCTATCTAAGATAGGGCATCAATTTCTTTTCCCGCCGTCGAAACCTAGCTCCGCCACTATTCAGGCTTCTCATCACTGTGTTTAACCTTGTAATTTTTGCTATATTCTCCGGTTAGTCCTACCTAGCTTTCACAATGTATGCAGCCACAAATAAAGCTCTCATAGCTATGTCTCTCGACGAAGTTGATGAACCTTTCGCCATGCATGCTCTCGCGAAATACTGTTCATCTAAGAAAAATATGTTGAGCCTCGTCGGACGCGTCCTCAACCCAGCTCATAAGTCTATTTCAAGCTTAATCTTTGATCTTCCTCGCAAATGGCATATAAAGGATCGAATTCGTGGAGTTGCTCTTACTAGTGAACGATTTCAATTCATCTTCAAGACAAAATTTGATCTTCTAGAGATTCAGGAGAAAAGTCTCCACACTTTCAACGAGTGGGCGATTGCTCTTCAACGCTGGTCCGTAGATCCCAAACCCGATTTTCTTCAGTTGGTATCAATCTGGGTATAAATCAAAAACATCCCTATGAACTACTACACCCCCGATGCCATCACTCTCCTTGGAGAAATTGTTGGTCAGGTCACGAAACTTACTTTTGATCTAGAGAAGCCTCAAAGCAAAGATTTTGTGAGAGTAAAGATTCGGTTCGATGTCTCCAAGCCTCTATGCAAGTCCAAGGTTATCACTCTTCCTTCTGGTCAATCGACGACCATTTACTACCACTACGAACGCGTACAAAAATGTTGTTATAATTGTCAACGACTTACTCACAACAAGGATGTATGTCCTTTGCTGGTAAAGATGAGACATGACAAAGCTATTGTTCGGAAGATGGGTTTGTCTCTTCCTCCTGAACCTGCTCCACTTCGTATTCCTAAAGATGATTCCCTATTTGGAGTCTTACGTGAAGACCAGGTTGATACACATCCAGTTCTTGGCAGACCTAAAATATCTGATGAGGTTTTGGAAGGTATGCGACAATATTTACTAGTTGCAACTGATGAAGACCGAAAGATAAGAGAGCAACACATCAAGATCTCAGTTGCAGCTACAAGAAAATGACCTAATGTCTCAAAAGACCTATCTTCATCTTGAGCCTAAACCTCTGGTCTCTCAAGACCCTCTCAAAGAAAATGGCCTTATTTTTGGATATGACTACCCTGACTCTTCCTCAGCTCAATCTCCACGAGTTGCTCTGACATAAAAACTTTTGGCTGCCTCAATAAAAGCCAATCATGCACTTCAGGGTCAACCTCTAATCTCTACTGCCTCTCCTTTAGGTTCTACGGCTTATGAATTTGGTTCCCTTGAATCAAATTCTTTCGGGACCATTATGAAGCGTTCTAGAGGTAGAAAGAGGCCTTACATCTCTAAGCGCAAGCCTCGGGCTGCTCCGCTCCAGCTGACTCTCACTAATTATGTGGAAGCAACAACCAATACCATGGAAGACAAAAGAAAAACTCTTTTGGAAGATAGACCACAACAAAAAGTCGTAAAGCGCAATTGCAAAAGGATGGTCTCCGAGGCGGGACTATCCCAGGATCAATGAGTAAATAAAAATATTATGGATATGAAAGTTTATTTTGGTTCTTATGTCTTTTATTTATCTTGTATTTATGGCAATCGAACTGAGCATTTAAGGAATGTGGTTTGGGAGCAGCTTCTGAGAATTAATCTTACTCGAAGGGGGCCTTGGAGCTTATTAGGAGATTTCAATGCAATTCTCCACAATGGTGAAAAGATTGGTGGACCCTCCAGAGTAGACTCTACATTTATGGACTTCAACAGTCTCATTCATAGTTGTAAAATGAAGGAGTTACTGAGTACAAAGAATGGCTTCTCTTGGAGTGGTAGAAGGTATGATCTTTGGATACAAAGCAAACTATACCGATGTTTTGAAAATGCAGAATGGATGAGACAGTTCCGTACGACAAATAAGTCTTTCCTTATTAAAAAAAGGATCAGATCATAGGTATATGCTCGTGAGCCTTCTCTCCATTGTGGACTCTTTCAAAGGCTCTTTCCGGTTTAATAAAAGAATGGTCAATCAACCCAGAGTCAAAGAAACTCTGGAAAGCGCTTGGTATGATTCTCACCCTAACCAATCCACTATGTCAAAGCTGCAAAATTGTAGGCGGTCTATAAGCCAATAGAAGAAAGAAAATGAGTTTCATTCAGGTAACAAGATTAATCAGACTCTAGTTGAAATCGAAAGAGAGCATGCTTCACTCTCCCCATCTTTTTAAACATGTTCTCACTAAAACAACGAATGATTGAGGCTCATAAGGAAGAAGAGAGTTTCTAGCAACAAAAAAGCAAGGAAAAATGGTTATGTGAAGGTGATGAGAACACCCGTATTTTCCACGCTTCGGTTAAAACTCAACGAGCTCAGAATAGCCTGGAGTCGCTTGTAGATTCTGATGGCATCACACACAGATCTGAAGCTTTAAAAGGTGATGTGGCGGTAAATACTTCCAATCTTTATTCTCTTCATCAATGACTTATCTTCCAGAACAGATGCTAGAAGGGTTCATTCCTCGGGTAACAACATATATGAACAACTCTTTGATTGCCAACATTACTAGGGATGAGATAAAAGATGCAGTGTTTGCATTAAAATCGTATAATGCTCCATGAGTATATAGTTATTCAACTATCTTCTTTCAACAATATTGGGATACATTTAGAGAATAAGTCTCAACTGAGGTCCTCACTTTTTTCAGCTACGGTATAATCCCTAGAGATTGGAATTGTACTCAGCTGTGTCTGATTCCAAAAAAACCTGATGACAAAATAATGACAGATTTAAGACCCATCATGACGTTTGATGCAAGCTTTGGGGTTTCATGAGGTTTGGGTAAAGTGGATAATGAGTTCCATCTCCACCGTTACATACTCAGTGCTAGTGAATGGACAGCCTCATGGATTAATTGAACCTCAACGAGGCTTACACCAAGGAGACTCATTTTCTCCCTTTTTAGTTTTCCTTTGTGCTGAAGGTCTAACTCATATGCTCAACTCAGCTACTCGATATGGCGTTTTAACATAGGTTTGCTTCTCTTTTGAATGGTCTGGAGATCCATCATCTGTTATTTGTAGATTATAGTCTCTTCATATGCAAAGCAACAGTTCAAAAATACTCTGTTCTCCAGGATATTCTCCATTCTTATGCTCTTGCCATAGGCCAGGTAGTGAATTTGGATAAGTCTTCAATCACCTTTGGAGCTAGAGTCATCTCAGTCATGAAGGAATCGATCAAAAAGGTTTTTGGCATACGTAATGAAGGAGGTGTAGGGACTTATCTAGGTTTAAAGACAAGGGAGACTTTGGTTTTAAAGATCTTGAACTTTTCAACCAAGTTCTCTTGGTAAAGCAAGCTTGAAGATTCCTACAATTCCCGGATAGTCTTTTTAATCGGTTTCTTAAAAGCCGATACTTCCCCAACAAGAATTCACACAAGCTGAGTTGGGATCGAGGCCCTCCTTTGCATGGATAAGTATCTTTTTTGGCAGAGAGCTCCTTGCTTTGGGTCTGAAACAACAAATAGGAAACAACAACTCTTTAAAAGTCTGGTCCACAAACTGGATTGATGATGGTGCAAGTAGGCTTCCTTTCATGAAAAATCTTATAGTAGATATTGACCTCACAGTAAATGATCTCATTGATGCGAGCACATGCTCATGGAACAGAAGGAAACTCGCTGATATTTTCTTCCCCTCAGACATATCTCTGATTCGGAAGCTGAGACCTTTACCATCTTCAGCTGACTACCTCTCATGGAAACATAACAAGAGCGGAGACTACACTGTTCGTTCAGGATACTGGTTGGCCTCACAGAACCAGAACTCTCCGGTTTCTCTTGCAAGACAGGCTCATGTGTCTCTCAATGACATCAAAGCTAGGATTTGGAAAGTACTAGCACCAGAAAAATATTAAAGTCTTTATGTGGAAAGTGGCGAGTTGAGCCCTTCCGGTTGAAGAAAAACTGATAGCAAGGGGAATGAAAGTGGACACACGATGTCAGGTTTGTGGATGTGAAGGAAAATCAATTAACCACCTCATATTCACATGTCCATTCTCAAGACAAATATGGGCCTTATCAAATATTCATTGTCCTAATGGAGGTTTTGAATCACACTCCATTTACCACAACTTGGATTATGTGCTCAGCCTCAGAACAGATTGGGAACACACAAGAAAAATTTCAAACTTGTCCCGTGGATCTTTTGGAGGCTTTGGAAGAACCGTAACAGTCTCCTTTTCGAGGTATGGTTCTTCAGCTTAATCAACTTTTGAGAATCGTTATAAAAGACTCTGAATTATGTTTAAGGCGCATGAAAAACCATGTCATGAACCTTCACCTAAAAACTCATTGGTGAAACCAACAAATCCGCCTTGGAAACCTCCACGGAAGCAGTGGCAAAAGTTTAATATTTGCTCAGTGTGGGATAAAAACAAACACTCTAGTGGTGCTTCATGGATCCTAAGAAACTCAAATAGCAAAGTCCTGCTTCATGTTCGTTGCTCTTTTGTGAATATCTACTCTGACATTGAAGCGCAATTGCATGCTTGGTTATGGGCAATTGATAGCATTATTAAAATTGCAGGTACACAAAATTATTTTTAAAGCAGAGAGTAGAGAGCTGATAGGCGCTCTTAACAGACCTCATGCGTGACCCGTTTACAAGGCCTATGAAATTCTTCTTCGGAATGCTCTTGGATCTCTTGCATCGTGGAGAACCTCTTTTGTAGCTAGGAAAGCTAACATTGGCGCAACTCCAATCATCCGAAGTGTAGTTAGGAAGGATCGATGACAATTATACATCGTAGCAGGGCCTTCTTCGTGGCTTAAGAATCTGTTTAATGGTCATTGATGTTTTGGTTTTGGCACAAATTATTATTGCTGTTGATCCACTAAACTTATATATTCTTTTGTAACCACTCCTTGACCATTATAATGAATATATTTTAGTGAAAAAAAAAGTAACTTTACGAAAACTAATGCCCTAAATCCAACGACCAATAGAAAGTTGGACTCTTCTTTAGGACACAAAACATTCTCGAGCACAATTCACAGCTAGATTTTTGACCCTCTTGCAAGTGGAGACATAATAGACAAATATCTGTTTCCCAATGTGCTACAAGCGCTTCAAAACTCGCCATTATCTCAAATTCACGAACCAGACACCACATCGTAACTCAATAATTCCACTAGCAGCAAGTGCCAATAACAGGACCGAATAAACAAGCTAAAATTTTTAGTTTTTTCCTACATTCCTTTTATTGTGTAAGGCACATGACAAAGCAAGAAAAGTTTCTGATTCCATCAAGGATCAAAACATTGACACACAATCCGCCAAAAAGAAATGAACACTTAAACAGCACTTGATTACTACTCCTGCATTATCGTGATTGCATAATCTATAAACCATATACAGTCCCCCGAGAGTAAGAACAAATTACCAATTTAGTTACTGACAGATACAACCAACGAGGATAAGAGCTCGAATTACCTTGTGGTAAGAATGAACAATGATACAACGAGAATTGGCATTTAGTTTTCATGTAACAGAGAAGAATGAACAAGAGTATCATATTCAATATCTAAAGTGTTCATTGTCTCTAACTGCTGTTGCAGCATCGTGTAGATCATCTGGCTTGACGAGTGAGACCAATCAGAGACCGCGAAGGAATGAGCTTGGTTACCGATCATGATCCAGCTACAGGCTGGTTCTTTCTTAACCCCTCGATCTCTCATCAGCTCTCTAACTTCCTCAGCTGAAGCATTGACCCCAGACTCATTGTAAATGTTATATAGCAATACGTACGAGCCAGAGGCCTCGGGTTCGAGTTCCATTAACCTCTCTGCAACTCGTCTCCCTGTAATGCTGTCTTTGTAAACCCTGCAAGAACTTAGTAATGCTCTCCACATAACCGGATGGTCGAGAAATCTAGAATTCAATATCAGGTTCTCAGCATCTGATAATCTTCCTGTGCGACCTAAAAGATCGACGAGGCAAGTGAAATGTTTCTCGTTCGGGTTAATCCCATAATCGTTCTTCATGCATTGGAAATAGTTTACTCCTTGTGTGACCAATCCTCTGTGGCAGCACGCTATTAGAACGCCGAGAAAGGTTTGCTGGTTTGGTTTGATTTTGTGGGTTTTCATCAATTCAAAGATGTTTAAGGCATCTCTAGCAAAACCATGTTGAGCAAGGCTTGAGATCATAGCTGAGTATGTAGCAACGTCTGGATTTTGGACCTCGCTAAATATTTTATTTGCTAGCGGCATGTTACCTGATTTTGCATACATAGATATGCCAGAGGTCTTAACGCTGGTGAAAGCATCAATTCCACTCTTTACGGCGTAACACTGAATTTGCTCTCCTGAGATTAATGCAGCAAAATCAGCACAAGCACTCAACATAAGTGAAACTGTATACTCTTCCGGTCTTATATGGGATGACAAAAGTTTTCGGAACAAATCAAATGCACTTTCAAGCTGCTCGTTTTGGACATGGCAATCAATTATCGATGTCCACGAGGCGATATCTTGCTTTGGTGTTGAAGCAAAGCATCGCATTCCATCATCAGTTGAGCCCAATAGAGCATACAACTCGATTAGAGCGCTCCCAATGAACTCATCAGACTGAAAATTGTTCTTACATATGAGGGCGTGGATTTGCTTTGCATTTTCCAGAGTTTTCGCCATATTACAAGCTTTGAGCACAGCTGAAAATGTCGATGGGGAGGGTTCAATTCCCCGTCTTTGCATATCCATGAAGAGCTTAAAGGCTTCATTAGAAGCTTCCTCGTCTATGTCATCCATCTGGGTAAACCCAGAAATCATTGCGTTATACGTAACCACATTCTTGGCAGGCATCAAATTGAAAAGCTTTATCGACTCCTTCAAACATCCATTTTTGGCGTACATGTCAATCAATGCAGTAGTGACTACTATATCAAATTCTATTCCTAGTTTTGCTGCGTAACAGTGAATTGCCGTACCTTTCTCCATCAATCCATCTTTCAAGTTTATGCAACAAGCCTTTAATACACTTCCCAGAGCATAAGTAGTCAACTTTAGGCCGTCTCTATGCATTTTAGCCAACAGGTTTAGCGGTTCCTCCGCCGCGCCAACCCGGACATAACCGGAAATCAAAGAATTCCATGTAATGTGATCCCTTTCAGTGCATCGGTCAAATAAGGACATTGCTTGGTCAAACTTTCCACACTTACAATACATGTCGATCAACACATTGATCAGAAAAACTTGTTGAGACAGACCATTCACAGCAACAAATCCGTGCAACAATTTGCCTAAATCAAGATCACACCTTTCTCCACAAAAACCCAATGCACCGGCATAAGTGAACTTATCAAGCTGAAAATTACAAATCCTAGCTTCAAGAAATAATTCCATGGCCTTTTCATGAAATCCCATCTGACTGTACCCAGAAATCAAAGAATTATAAGAAATAATGTTTCGTTCAGGCATTCTGTCAAACATGAGGCGTGCGATACCCAATTCCCGGCACTTGCAATACATATTAAGAAAATTATTGAGCAGATATAGACTTGGATTCAAGGAAGACTTGATCATATGAGAATGCGCAAGCTTTCCGAGTACCACGGAGCCTGATTTTGTGGCTGTCTGAACAAGTTTCGTGTAAGCTTGGGAATCTAAAGCTGCATTCTTTGTTTGGCATAACGAAGACAAAAACTTGTCAACGAATCCAACTCTACGAGAGAGTCTTGAGAATTCTTGTTGAACGAAATCTTTGATCGGAACTGCAACATGTTCACCCATCACATAATGAAACTAACCGTTTTATTTGTCAAACAAACGGTCTCTAGATACGATGATTTCGTCCATTCGATTTTCCAAACTGGGCCTCTCTCTTTTTTTCTGCCGACACAAAATGGGCCTCGATATAGCCTTTAGTTATTTGCTTGGGGCCTCTTGTAAAATTGTTCGTATTTTTCAATGTAAACACATTTTAGATTTAATTTGTTATTGAAAACAATATGTACATTCGACCACAACAAAAGTTTATTAATTTGTTAATACAAGAAATGAATTTGTATTCATTTTAAGCCAAACTTTTCTTAAGAAAAACATCAATTTCAAAATCATACAGGTAAATTTGTCATAGATTATTAGAATTGACACATACATTCTAACACCTTTTTTTTTAATTCTGGTCAAGGAGAAATCAATCGGACGGTGGAAAATCCACGTGGTCGTATGTCGGAGCGTATTACACCGTCCAAAGATTAGAAAGGTAAATAGGCGGCGATGTGGATCCCAACTAAAATTGGGCTTTAATGTGGGGCCCACTATCATATTGTCCAGCCAATGCATCAATGAAATTTTCCCACGTGGGACCCAATATAGCTTTACAATCTACTGCATGAGTATATCATAATTTCTTTGGTTATATATTTATACATACATAAAACAAATTTTTTACCTGAAAATTATTTTCCTGCCAAACTCGTCTTTTTGTTATAATGTATTAAGAATATTAAAATACCAATTCCAATATTTTTCTAGTATCTGCAAGAATATTTAAGGTGACATATCTTTTGATGGTAAAAAAAAAAGTTTGGGTAATAATGATATATTAATTCGTTTTAAATGATATATTAAGTATTAAGTACCGATAAGTAGATATTCGTTGGAAAAATAAAAAAGAATCAATATTTTTTTGTTTTTTTTTTGGCATTTTTCTTTTGTATAGAAGAAACTCCTATGACCCTACGAGAAGCAGTCGTCTAAGCACCGGTGCGCATCACATAGCTCGGGTTTTCGATTGAGATCTCAGTCTATTTTTCTTCTCACCATTCTCTTCTTCATTCATCACTCTATCTGCGCTTGTCTGAACGCAAATGGGTAATTTATACATACATCTCTTTTCCCTTCTCTGCTAATAAATGTTCCTGATCTCGTGGATCCGTTTTTTTTCCGCCTTTGATCTGATCAGTTTTTATTTTGACCAAGCGTTATTTTTTTTCGATTTCAGTTTTGTTTTTGTAAGTTCTGTGATTTGGGTTGTGATCCATCTGTTGTTAAATTTTTGATAGTCTCTTGCTCATACGCTGGTAGGTGATTGGTTCTTCGTTTGTTATTTTGATAGCAAATTACTATGAAAGATGATGTCGAGGTTAGATTTGCTTTATACTATCTGAAATTGGGGAAATTTAAAAAAATCTAATTTAACTAGGTTTTTAGTGGATTTATAGCTATCTGAGTGTCGGGAAAATGCCAGGCATCAATAGAAAATCCAAAATCGTGATTCTGGGTTTAAAGGGGACACTCATACAGGACTGAGGAAAAGAATAGATTTTGAAGCTGCTATTGTTTACAAAGACTGAATTCAGATTCAGTTGTTTACATGCGGGAATATCTTTCTTGGTTCAAAGACACTTTGGGCTTACTTGAACAGACTGCTAATTTTTAATTGATTGGAATTGTAGATGCCGCTTGTTCTACACAGCTTATTGATGGAGATGGTATCTTTAATGTTTCCGGTGTTGATCAGTTCATCAAGGAGGTTAAATTGGAAGAATGTGGCCTATCATATGCTGTTGTCTCAATTATGGGTCCACAAAGTAGTGGTATGTATCACATCCTTGAATGTAAAACTTTGCTTCTTCTGGATTAATTTTTGTATGTTGGCTGATTTCAAGTCATTCTGGTTGAATTTGCAGGAAAGAGTACACTCCTGAATCATTTGTTTGGAACAAACTTTAGGGAAATGGATGCATTTAAAGGAAGGCATGTGTGTTCTTTCTATACTCTGTCCGATGTAGTTTTCGCTTCTAATTAAAGATTCGCTAACTGCTGAAATTCCTTTATTTTAGGTCTCAGACGACTAAGGGAATTTGGATTGCTAGGTGCGCTGGTATTGAGCCTTGCACCGTTGTGATGGATTTAGAGGGTACCGATGGGAGAGAGCGTGGTGAGGTGTGTCACTTCGATCCTTTTCATATATAGCTTTTTTAATATTTTGTATCACAGGCCAGTTAGCGTGTCTTATTTTTAGCTTTTTCATTATTGTGAATGACTTCCATGCAATTTTAAATTGTACTTATTAGAGGCTTAACTTGGTTTATTGCATTTTATAAAACCAAGAAATTGCTGTTTAAAAAGAATATAGCAGTGCAGAATGCTTACTTAGGGCTTACGTAGTTTTCTTGTATATGGATGTTAGGATGATACTGCGTTCGAGAAACAGAGTGCTCTCTTTGCACTTGCTGTCTCAGACATTGTTCTTATAAACATGTAAGTGGTGCTCCGTACTTTATTTTCTATGGTATAAATAGATAACAGGACATCTCTTGCGATATTTATCTTATATCATACTGTTTCTTGGATTTCTAATGCAGGTGGTGTCATGATATTGGTCGAGAACAAGCAGCAAATAAACCTCTTTTAAAGACTGTGTTCCAGGTAAGTGCCCTGTGTCTTCTTATCAGGATTAGTTATCTCCAATCTGAAGTCTTAACACTATTTGCTTACTACATGTGATCAGGTTATGATGCGGTTGTTTAGTCCGCGGAAGACGACTTTGATGTTCGTCATAAGAGACAAAACACGGGTATGCATTTTGTGTTTTCTTATCTTTATCATTCTGTTTTCTGAATTATTGTGGATGTTGCTAATTCTGGAATAATTGCAGACGCCACTGGAAAATTTAGAACCAGTGTTGAGGGAAGACATTCAAAAGGTAAAAGAAGACACAGTCTTAGCTTTTATGTGCTTTGACGTATAGTACAATCCCTTATACTTTTTCCTTATATACAGATATGGGATTCAGTCCCCAAGCCTCAGGCACACAAAGAAACTCCACTTAGTGATTTCTTCAATGTACGTCTGCTTGGCATTATATCAGAACTTAGTATCATTCTTCTTTTGCTAGGAGCAAGAAATGGAAATGTTTCTTGTGTGACAGGTTGAAGTAGTTGCTCTCTCTAGTTATGAAGAAAAGGAAGAGCAATTCAAAGAGCAGGTCCTTTCACAATTAACTTTACATTTTGGAGAAATTACAGGGCCACCTTATTTGATAATTGCTCAACAGATGGCTTATAAGTGGTATTAATGTTTTCCTATATTTTTTTTTCTGTAAATGAAAGGTCTATAACTTGAGACAGCGATTCTTTCAATCTGTTGCACCTGGTGGACTTGCTGGTGATCGACGGGGAGTTGTCCCTGCCAATGCGTTTGCTTTTAGTGCAAAGCAGATGTGGCAAGTCATCAAGGAAAACAAAGACTTGGATCTTCCAGCACACAAGGTAATTTTGGTTGCTTAAGGCTCTTTCTTGGCGTTATTGTCCCATCTGGTCTTGTAATTTATGTGCTGCCTTGCGCAGGTCATGGTAGCAACTGTGCGATGTGAGGAAATTGCCAATGAAAAATTCTCTAGTTTTATCGCTAATGAGGTAAAATTTTCCGCATACAACTTCATGTTTGATCATTTTAAATGGCTCTTTTGTTAATAAATATAGTTAAACTTTTTTTATAGAATTGGTGTGAGTTGGAAGAGGCCGTACAGTCTGGTCTTGTTTCTGGATTTGGAAAAAAGCTGAGCTCAATTATTCAGTCTTGTTTATCAGAGTAAGAAAAACATGGTGAATTATTCTGTACAGTTATTTTGTTTCTGAGCTGACTTTATTAAACTATAGGTTTTATAGTTGATTCTAGGAGGGTATGAGTTTCTTTTTTATGTTTTTCCTGATTTTTTTCATAGGTATGACACAGAAGCAACATACTTTGAAGAAGGTGTAAGATCATCCAAGAGGCAACAGCTACAAGAAAAGTTATTGCAAGTAATGCATATACTCTTAACTAGTGACCGTTATACTTGTGTTTTTGTTGCAATTACACATCGCCTGGAAACATACAGAGACTCCCATCATTGTAAGGTAGACACCTAGTAGTAGGCACTTATTTTCCTTTTGTTCTATCCAGCTTGTTCAACCAACTTTCCAAGACTTGCTTGGACATTTGAGATCTGGAGCACTTGAAAACTTCAAGAATGTTTTTGAGAATGCCTTGAATGCTGGAGAAGGGTTTTCTATCTCAGCGGACTCATGCGCTCAGTCATGTGTATCTAAGTTCGATAAAGGATGTGAAGGTATAACTTATTGTACTGCTAAAAATATTTGTGATATAGGATAGCATGTTGGAACCTGAAGATTAAAATATGAAAGAAGCATTAAGAGCTACCCGACATCTATGAAAATCACAAAGGACATGTTCTGTTGCAGAGGCTGTTATTGAACAAGCAAAGTGGGATACATCTAAAACTCGGGAAAAGCTTCAGCGTGATATTGAAGCCCATATCTCTTCTGTTCGTACTGCAAAATTGTCTGAACTGACTACTCTGTATGAGGTAAGTAGAGTTCTCAAACACCAAAAAACCACACATTTTGGTCTTGATAATCTAGCACCAAAAAATTGTAAACTTTTATCTGGACCTTTCTTAATAGATAATTGTAATTGCAGTCAAAACTAAATGTAGCATTATCTGGGCCGGTGGAAGCTCTCCTCGATGGGGCTAATGATGAGACATGGCCAGCAATAAGAAAGCTACTAAGACGGGAAGGAGAATTGGCTGTTTTTGGTCTCTCAGACGCATTATCTGGTTTTGACATGGACAAAGAAACACGGAATAAAATGCTCACTGACCTTGAAAATTATGCACGGGGAATTGTTGAAACCAAGGCAAAGGAAGAGGCTGGAAGAGCGCTGATGCGCATGAAGGATAGGTGTCACCATTTAACTAGTCTTTCATCATTTATGACTTCTCTCTTTTACACAGCTTTCTGATTAAGCAAACTTCTTTTCAGATTTGCTACAATTTTCAGCCATGATTCGGATTCAATGCCACGTGTTTGGACTGGAAAGGAGGACATCAGAGCAATCACAAAAATGGCTCGTTCTGCAGTATGAAACCTACCTAACAGAGAAATATCTCAACATTTATTCTTTTACACGATTGCAAATTTTGATTTGACCCTTGTTCTCTCTTTTTAGTCCTTGAAGCTGTTGTCTGTTATGGCTGTTATACGCTTGGATGATGAACTCGACAATATTGAGAAGACATTGACCCTTGCTCTGTTTAATTCTGCGAGTAACAATGCTACCAGCAAGGACATCAGCACAATTGATTCACTCGCCTCAAGTACTTGGGAGCAGGTGACTAAAACCTCACTCACTCTATATAATGAGAATATAAAGGTCTCGTATATATTGCTCACGCCTTTGAGATATAAAAATTCCCAATTCCGTGATTAATATCAGGTTGCAGCAGAAAAGACATTGATCACGCCCGTACAGTGTAAATCACTGTGGAGGCAATTCAAAAACGAGACAGAATATACAGTTACACAGGCCATTTCTGCACAGGTATTTTCTTTGGAATCCCACTTTCCAACATATGTCAGGTTTGATCTATCATTCAGATGTGCTGATGTTAGAATTTGGCTGTGCTGTATGAAATCTTAAATATGTCCTTGGGTCATGTCGTTTCTAGATTCTTATCGCCATTCTTTTTTGGTGGATCGTAAGCTAACAGCCGGAAAAATATTAGAGATTTCAACCTGATAAAGCCACATTGAATTTCAGGAAGCTAACCGACGGAATAACAACTGGCTGCCACCTCCATGGGCAATCCTTGCCTTGGTTGTTCTTGGATTCAATGAATTTATGACTCTCTTAAGGTACTCTTGCCCATTCTTTTGAACTGAGTCAGCTTATTCATAAAAATAAGATTCCCTACCCACGTTGGCTTTTCTTGCCTGCATCTCTTGTGGCAGAAATCCTCTATGGCTCGGTGTTCTTTTTGTCGGTTACCTTGTTTCCAAAGCCTTGTGGGTGCAATTAAATATTTCAGGAGAATTTCGCAATGGCGCGGTATGAGCAAGTTTCCTAACATCCTTATTTCAATTTCTCCCCTGTTCTTTGTTTGGTCTCAATTATAATCTCTGAAATGCGAATGTTTCATCATTGATCAACAACAGCTACCTGGACTTCTTTCCTTGTCAACAAAATTCCTTCCAACGGTCATGAACCTCCTTAAAAAGCTCGCAGAAGAAGGACAAGCACCCACAAATAGCAACCAGTCAATGAACTCCTCAGCTCAATCGGAAGTTACAACCAATGGAGATAGCAGCAGCAGCAGCTCTGGTTCATCTCCAGCAAAAACTGTACCCATTGATACAAGTTCATAGAACGAAGATCTAGAGAAGCTTAAGCTGTTGTGCCAACCGACGAAGCTAGATACTTAAATTCGTTATACTTTCAAAAAAGCAGCTCTCATTTTTGGTGTTGATCAGAGAGATTCACCGAGAGCCATACGTTTATGTCTCCAAAAGCATTGGCTCCTCTTGTAGGTGCCAAAGTGGTCTTGTATGTTCCTAGACAAAGATTCTGATGCAGACAAAAAACTCATGATTTGTTTCCGAGTTACGTAGTGATGTCCTGGTTTTATTTGTATTTGATGAAAGAATGTTCCAAGAAGAAAAACCGTTTTTGGTCATGTGAAATTCAGATTGGTTTGTTGATTGAACATAATTACAGGTTATCATTATTTTACTTCTTCGTCAGATTTTATCGCCGGTGTAAGAATTCTAGAACGAAAATTATGGGCCACTGGAAAAGTGAAATGGGCCTACGACGATGGAAAACTAAGAAACAGAACTCGACCCAAGAACACAGAAAGTTACAAACTTTTTGTTTCTTCTTTTTTGCCTAAAGAAAAAGGTTTAACTCTTTGGACGAAATTTCAATTTCTTAGCAGATTCTTTGATCGTCATTGTAAAACCCTAAACCCTGACGCATCTCTTTCTCTGAGCTTTTGCAAGCGGAAATGTACCGAGTGTTGTCGAAGTTATCTTCTTCAGTTGGGTACGTTTCGTTTAGTGAGCATCTTCAAACTTGTAATATCCTAGATCAATTTGAACTGATGAGCTAAGTATGTTTTTTCTTATTCTTTCTGGATTTGCTTGTCTTGCAGCTCGTCTACATCCAGGAAACTGGTTAGTATCGCTGAGCTCTATGGGTCTGCTTGCCAGTTTGGTTGCATTTCGTTTATGGACATTCTTGTTTGGTAACCGAGAAATTGCTAGAGATGTGTCAAATTTGAAGTCCAGATAGTTGCATCAGTGATGCAAGGATACTAAAAATTTTTGTTTTTCATAATAAAAAAATCCCACCTTGACCTTCTATATTTACATAATTTCTCTGGCTGTATCGGTTTCAGATGCTGTAGAAGATATTCTAGTTCCGGAATAACTGGGCTCAGTTGGCTGAACCTTTGATAGATTATTTGATTCCGATTGTGATTTTCTTTTGGTGTTCTCTCTTACCTTAAAGGTTTCTGGGCAGATTATAAGTAGCAGAAATTATGCGGCCAAAGACATCAGTTTCGGGGTTGGGGCTCGGGCTGCTATGTTACAGGGTGTATCCGATGTTGCTGACGCTGTGAAAGTCACAATGGGGCCGAAGGTATATACTTTTTGTTACCAGAAGGTTTAGATTAAAGCGAAGTGGATTGTTCGAGAAACAGTTGTTCAAGTTCAATATCTTTATTTGATTCTGTGGTGTTAGGGAAGAAATGTGATAATTGAGAACAGATACGGTGGACCAAAGATCACAAAGGATGGTGTCACCGTGGCAAAAAGCATATCATTTCAAGAAAAATCTAAGAATGTCGGTGCGGAGCTCGTGAAACAGGTTGCAAATGCCACTAACAAGATTGCTGGAGATGGTAACATTCACTCTTTGAATCAAAATTTTTGGATGAGATTTTACTAGTACAGAAGCACGCTACGAAGGTAATATTGTTATCTTAACTTCTGTTTGCTTCCTTTTGCTATATAGGTACAACTTGTGCAACTGTTTTGACTCAGGCAATACTCATCGAAGGTTGCAAGTCAGTGGCTGCTGGTGTAAATGTCATGGATATGCGTAGTGGCATAAATATGGCAATTGATGCAGTTGTCTCTGATTTAAAAAGCAGAGCTGTTATGATTAGCACTCCAGAAGAGATCACACAGGTGAAATTGGAAGCAGATTCATCAAGTCAAGATTTGCGAATGCTGTACCAAAAGCTTATCCATTTACTGCAATGGCATATTTTTCTTTGCTAGGTTGCCACTATATCTGCAAACGGGGAGCGTGAGATAGGGGAACTAATTGCAAGGGCCATGGAGAAAGTTGGAAAGGAGGGAGTTATCACCGTTGCTGTAAGCTTAGTACTCTTCTCGTGCCTTTTAATTAGATCACTTGATGATTGCCTGATTGCCGTAATGTTCTTCAAATCCCCAGGACGGGAACACTTTAGATGACGAGCTGGAAGTAGTGGAAGGAATGAAGCTTGCCAGAGGTTACATTTCTCCTTATTTTATCACGGATGAGAAGACCCAGAAATGCGTGAGTGATATCTATGGTGTTTAGTATGGTATGAAAATGAATGAAAGGGTACTGAACTAACTGTGCATGTTTTCTAGGAGCTTGAGAATCCCATCATCCTCATTCATGAGAAGAAGATTTCAGACATGAATTCTTTGTTGAAAATTCTAGAAGCGGCTGTGCAAGTAAAGCCTTCCCATGATTACCCATAATACTATGTTCTGACGTCTGGTTAATATAAGTTTGATATAAGAAAAGACACTCACTTCTTTTTCTTATTGATTGTGATTGTGCAGAGCAGGAGACCACTTCTTATTGTAGCAGAAGATGTTGAGAGTGATGCATTAGCCATGCTTGTTCTTAATAAGCATCATGCTGGGCTTAAGGTATGTGCTATCAAGGCACCGGGTTTCGGAGACAATAGGAAAGCAAGCTTGGATGATCTTGCGGTTCTTACTGGTGCCGAGGTAGAAATTTCTCAGAAACATGTAATTATTTTGGTTTCACGTTTTCATTTTCTAACTCACCAGTTTATGCACAGGTTATATCTGAGGAGCGTGGGATGTCTCTAGAAAAAATTCGCCCCGAGTTGCTTGGAACTGCGAAGAAGGCAAGAGGAGAGAATCTCATCTGGTTCTGTTTTTCTTTTGTAAGATTCAATCTTATATAAACTCTTTGAAATAGGTCACCATCTCGCGTGATGACACTATTATCCTACATGGTGGTGGCGACAAGAAGCTAATCGAGGAAAGATGTGAAGAGGTATTATTTTCTTACAATAATCCTTTCGTTAATCTTGCTCACTAGAATATACTTTTTAACCAATCTATTTTATTTTCATGCTCAACAGTTAAGGTCAGCCAATGAAAAGAGCACTTCCACTTTTGACAAAGAGAAAACACAAGAACGACTCTCAAAATTATCAGGTGGTGTTGCAGTGTTCAAGGTTAGTCAGACCCACTAATCAGTCTTTCTAAACTTTTACATCTCCAAAAGTAGCTGATATGTGTCCTGTTAATATATAGGTGGGAGGGGCAAGTGAAGTTGAAGTTGGAGAAAGAAAAGACAGAGTCACTGATGCTTTAAACGCTACAAGAGCTGCCGTAGAAGAAGGCATCATACCGGGTGAATAAATAATAATATTATATGTTCTGTTCACTTTATATTTCATAATGTGTCTTTAACTAAGGAGCTTTCAAATAGGTGGTGGTGTGGCTCTATTATATGCCACAAAGGCTTTAGACAACCTTCAAACTCAAAACGAGGATCAAAAGAGAGGTGTTCAGATAATTCAGAATGCTCTCAAGGTAGAATCTCTATTTTCTTCTCCATATAAGATCTTCGTCAAACTGTAAACCGTGACAAGAAGTTGTGAATCTTGTGTAGGCTCCTGCATTAACGATCGCTGAAAATGCTGGTTACAATGGTTCCTTAGTGGTTGGGAAGTTAATAGAGCAAGACGATTGCAATTTTGGCTTCGATGCTGCCAAAGGTTAGATATAGTAGTGATCAATCTTTGAGAGCTCTCAAAATGCAAACCTTATAAACCTCTGACTTTGTCTGCGGTTTATTTGTTTCATGTTGGAATAGGTTCATATGTCGATATGGTGAAAGCTGGAATCATAGACCCAGTGAAGGTTATCAAGACAGCCTTAACCGACGCTGCTAGGTAAAGCGTAAAGGGTGTCCTAAATTTCTCTCTAATCTGTTGTTGCATCTTTGATGTGAAACTAAACTAAGTCATTATGTCTTTTGGTGAAAATGCAGCGTTTCTTTGCTTTTGACAACAACAGAGGCCACAGTGCTTGTGAACGCTGACGAGAAAACTCCAAACCATGTCCCTGATATGCCCAGCATGTGATTTGTGATTTGTGACCACCTCTACGAAAAAACATTCAAATTTTTCTCTTTGAAGATTCTTTTTCTGTTCCCCCCCTCAAAGTTGAAACCTTTTGTCCATTTTAATTTGGGGACCTGATTCTATCAAAATATATTGTTGCGGAAATTTTAATGAATCTTGTGGAATGCAAAATTGTATGCCAGTGCCTTGTAATACGAATTTCGAGCCTAAGTTACAAATATCAGACATTTGATTTAACAAACAAGAGAGATATGAGAGAAAAAAAAACAGAAATTGAAATTATTGTTTACCCTAAAAATCGCAGCTTCATGGACAGTAATGATAAACAAGGTATTGGTTTTTATTGATCGGAAGGAAGCCTGCGTCTTCTGCAAAGTTATCGGTTTACACATTACACCATCATTCCGACCATCGGAACTGTAAAATCTAACTACTAGTAAACAAGTGCAAAACATTACCAAAATCGAGTCTTTTTTTCGTCAAAATCTAGGATTAAAGAAGTTTTGAGTCTTTTTCTGGATCAAGTTGGTCCGGAATTCAGATTTCAGAAAACGAAGAAATCGAAACCCAGAAGAACAGAGGAAGACGAAATCGAAATGGAAAACATGGCCAAAAAAATTTGGACCATTTCTCGATTTGTGCGTGTCATCCTTGCGCAGGGGCCATGCTAATCTTCTCTGTATCGTTCCAATTTTATCGGATGTCCCCGAAGGGACAATCAATGAGCCGACTCTAACGCTTTATAAACGCAGCTTCGTCTCTTAACTTACGCGATGTGGGACGGAGTCTATCGTCTTTAGTATTAATGGGCCTAACCTCTTTGTCAGATTCTTTCTGGGCCTTTTGTATTATTTAATGTATGGCCCTATTTACATATTTAAGTACTGAATGATGTTTTATTCGACTGTGCTATTTAATGTTCTTTATTCAATTTTAAGTCTTGAAGATTTCATGCCTCTTCGCATGATCGCATCTAAAAGATAGGAGATACAACAAAACCGAATTAAACAGTCAAAAAGGGGGAAAGATCAAAGATCTATTGATATTGATATATGAGAGGCCTATAAAAGTGATTCTTCGATCAAGAACAAAAAAAAAACGAGAGGCTACGTAAGTTTCAAGACAAAGTAAGCTGATCAATATATGAATGAAGAAGAGAATGAAAAAAAGCTAAGAAGAAATGATGAATTGTGAGGAAGGTAAGTCTAGTTTCCGTTGTTCAACGAAAGCTTCACGAGGCTCAAAATCGTGTCTTTCGCTAGATACTCCTTCCACAGGCTTAACATCTTCGCATTCATCGATGAAACCATCTTTCATATTCCCTGTCGTTGATGAATCTTGAAGTTGAAGACACCACATGTCTTCTTGTAACCCATTGAAGTTACCGGAAGAACAATATCGTTGTTGTTGTTGTTTCTGGTGATTTTGTTCTTGAACGTGATGAAGAGGGTAATTGTTGTTGTTTAGATCACAGGAACTTGAAAAACTCGAGAGATCCTCAGGTTCCTGCATCTGAACGCGTCTTTGTAAAACGGTGGTTCAGCCGCCGGAGCATTGTTTTGGCACCTTATCAGTGATGGTATGAACAATTTTAAAGATGGTCTCTCCATTGTGGACAGATCATCGACGGTTGACATTATTGGTCAGGAGTCAAGAAAGTTGGCTTTGATTGGTGGTGGTAAAGGAAAGTTTTTTTTTTAAACGCAAATTTCATTAAACTAGAGCAAAGATAAGAAGGCCTACAGACACAACAGCAAAGATAAAGGAAGTGAAAACATAACAACAAGACCCAAAGACAATAGAAAGGACTTCGAGAGGCCCAAAAGAGAAACTAAAACAGACCCAAAAGACTAAAGGAAAGGAAACGAGACAGAGGCCCATTCCTATCATCACCGATCAGAGAGGTGAGGAAGTGGAGTTCGAAGCTCTTGGAGCCATTCCGATTCGAGCTTTTCGGAGCATCAGGATGGTGATTGCGCTTCGACGCTTTGGAGAGGAAGTCCACGATGTGAGTGTTTAGATAGTCAAATGCCTGTGGTAGGTAAGGGCATTACTCCACGTCGTGAGTGAGTCTCTGGCATATTGTGCAGAGGTTGGACACCATCTCGTAATGGAAGTTGATAAGTGCGCGTTCTCCGTTCTGAAAGTAGATTGGTCTGAAGAACTTAAGTCGGTTCCAAATATGGATCTTGACTTTTGCTCTGACCACAAACGAGTGCGTGAGTGATATATGTAGATATTAGCTTAGTTTTCACTATCATTTCATATCATTTAGCTTCATTAATCCTCATTTTAGATAAGCTTTTGGTTCATTTTTTTTTTAGAGTTCTAGGTAGATCGAGTCGCATATTTTCCGTTTTGAGTCCATTTTAGGTGAATTGGAACACATGTTGAAGCATTGAGCAATTTGGAATGAGATGCACTTTCATGCTATGGAAATTAGTGGAGCAAAACATAAAAAAATGAAGGAAAATGACCCGGGAAGATGGGACGTCAACCCATGGACCGACGTGATGGACTTGACCCGGGATGCAAGATCGAGAAGCCTTGCGGATGCATGGGACGCCGCCCCTCGACCCGACCTAAAGATGCTGACGCCAGACGCACGATCGAGAAGCTTGCGGGAAGCATAAGAAGTCAACATGCGGCCCGACATGGAGTGTCCGACCCGAGACACGGCCATCATCCTTGGGGGTGTTTGCCACGTCGACCCCCATCCCGACCAGAGGGACCAGACGCCAGGAACGCGTGACGTGCAGTCTGGAAGCACGAGACGTCGACCCTCACCTCGACCTCATGACCTCGACGCCCCTTGCACGTGCTTCACTTAAGTTGATTTGATCCGGTATTTCCCGGGTAATCCCGAATCCGTTTTGTAATATTTAAAAACCTTAAGTTTAAGGGTTCAGACATCTTTCAATCACTTTTAATTTGTAGTCACTTAACACACTTTGGAGAGTGAGTTGTTGAGAGAATTTTGTAAACTCTATTGGATGATCCTTTTGGATTGTTTCTTTGAAGTTTATTGAAGAATCTCATTACCTTTCATCTTCTCTTTGCATTATGTTTATGTTTTTGTCATTTGTTTTGTGTTTCATTGTTGGGATGTGTGAGTAGTTCTTAGAGTGGATTAAGGCTTGGTAGATCCTAGGGGCTAGATGATTGATTGTTGATGTTTAGGTTGATAGATTCTTCATATTAGGTGTTCTTAATGCTAGTTTCATCTAGGTCATTTGAATCTATAAGCTAGGAGTTTTGTTGCCCGAGAGGTGTTTGATGAAATTCCCGAGAGACATTTTTATGAGTTTTTCTTCCTTAGCCATTGAGAGATGATGTTAGGATGATTAGTGAACTTAATGGACTTGTTTGTAATGCTTATTGATCTTTGAATTAGCAAATGAGAGTTTAGCTAAATTGATTGATTGGTAAAGTGGTTAATGCCATGAGAGTGGGTTAGTCTTGAGTTGTGTTCCATGTTCTAGGTTGAGCTTAATTGTTCCTTGTTGCATCTTCAATCAGTTGTCTTCCTCTTTGATCAATTGCCTTGTCTTAATCCATTCGCTTTCGTTTATTTTTCTTTGTATCATTTTTGCTCTGTTTTTGTTTAAGTTGTCTTGTTGTCATTTTTGCTTAGTTTATGCTTGTTTGGTTTGTTCTATGCTGAGTAGTAGTTGTTGTTTTTCAATTCCGTTCATCTTGGATTGCTTTAGCTTAGTGAGAATCCTATAATCTCATTGTGTTAGTTCTAGGTTCCTTACGGATTCGATTCTCAAATACTTATAATGATGGTTGTTTGTATTTGTTGAAATTAATTGAGTGTAAGAAGCAAACATCAGTGAGTGACGCCTCTTGGGCGTCAATATCAAGCACCTCTCCTAAGACATTAGCTATGATGTGAGCTATGGAGACAGAGGCGTATTGGATGGGAAGATTTGTGAGTTGTACCCATACTTGAAGATGTTCCAAGAAGTGTGGAGGTGAAGGTTCTTCCCATCGTTGAATGGCGATAGGCCATCCATTGAAAATTATCAGTTGTTGACGTAATACTATGGAGATGTCAACTTCTTAGGTGAAAAAAACCTGGACGAATTCAAAGGCAATGATACGCCCTACTACCGATGATTGCATTCTCCACAACCTAGGCAGAACCTCAATGAGTTCCTACAGATTTTGTTCCAACAGATGAAGAGGTCTTGCTACCAGACTGAGGCGGTTTCTAGGAAGAGGTCTTGCTACCAGACTGAGGCGGTGTCTAGGAAGAGTTCTTGCGTAAGCGTGCTGAGGAACAAATGTAGGTGGATCACGGTGCCCAAGGTGGTATTGGTTCATGTCGTTCTAGTTGAAGTTTGCCGTTGTTCTGTTTATGTAGTGAGTTGTCTGTGGAGGTTGTGGTAATCAATCAGAGCCAGTCGATGGTTAAATAGACAGTGGTGCACTGAGAGGAGGGTTCCGGGAGTTAATGCTCGCGTATTGGCCAAGAGAGAGCAAGTGATGCTTATCTTGATCCTCGTGAGTTAATGCTCGCCATGTAGCGTAGACTACATAAGCCGCAAAATCATAAACTAAAATTATAACAAAATTAATATAAATTTCAGTTGTATACTTTCACTAAAATGATATTTCATTATATATTCTACACTTTTTCTCAGAATTTATACAAGGAGATTATGCAACATGTGTTTACATCTTACAAGTTATAAGATTAAGTCAGACATTACTTTGCATGGATTAAGCTCATTATCTCTTTTACGAGTTTTGTATTATCTACAAATCAGTTTACATGGCATACCTTTTTGTTGTCTCGAAATGATTTCACAAGCTCTAAATATCTGTTTAATGATCCAGAGAGAAACAGAGGTGTCTTATAGCCTCTCTTTTCTCTTCTTCTCTTTCTGTTATCACATTTCTCTGCAACTCCACTTGTTTCCCTAGTACCTTAACTCTAGCTCTCAGTTCTTCCACTGTATTCTTGTCGATTCCTGATTCAGACATAATCTCACTGTCTTCTTTAACAGACACCTGGTTCAGATTCTCTTCCATTAGCTCGATTTGGATACCTCTTGATCTCAATTCTGCTATTAGGTTATCTAACAAGTCAGCAGCATTATCAGTCTGCAGTTTTGCTTTCTCGCTTTTGCCTTCATTCATCATTTCCATTACCTTTATGGGATTTAATAATGAGCAAGGTTTATGGGATTTAAAGAGGACAGATTCTCAGGTTGGGAAACATTCATACAAAGTGTTTGATAGAGGAAGTATGCAACTGAAGAGAAGTAAGAAGCTTATGGATATGTGGCAAGTACTGGCTGCAAAAGTGAAACACCAAGGGAATAAAGACATGAGAGGAGAACTGAAAACAATGGTGTTTGAAGGTTGGTGCTCTGTTGATACTCACTTTCTGAAGGAAGGCCGCAAGGTAACAGCATTTTCTGCATGAAGCTATAACGTTCATGGCCAATGGATTTGTTCTCAGTGATTGCAAAGTATAAAACCATTGGGTGGTGACCAGTGTATGAAGCATAACTGTCACGCTGAATATTCACTACTTGTGGTTTAGCATTTTCAACAGCTTCAGCTTGAGGACAAGCTGAGTTAAATGGGGGAGTATTGATAAGCATTCGAATAAATAGAGGTTAAGGTTAAGAGATTAGGGGACTTTTGGCAAATTAGTAGTGGAAGCCTTTGGCTTAGGAGAGTTTAGGTTCTCTAGAATAAACCCTATTGTATTCTTATTCCCTTCTTTGAGTAATGAAAAGAGATTACGATTCAAAGTCTCACCACTTTGAAACCTCAGCTTCTGGTGCATGAAAACACTCTTTGATCACCTTGAACTCGCTTTCTAAATTCTCTACCTTGTAAGTTGAATCTGATAGCTTACTTTCTAATTCAAGCACACGCCTTTTTTCAGTTTCAATATCCATGTTTCCTGCTTCTAATTCTTTCCGTGCAATGTCAAGCTCGGTACAAAAGATATCAGCAAACAAAAATGCAGACTGGTTCTTCTCAACATTAACATTTTGTTTCAAGCTCTGCAACATTTGCTTAATCGTTGTCTTCCCTGGTTGGTGCTCTGGAGATGGGCAAAAGGCTCCTGACTCCAAATCTAAGCCCTGATAAGAGGATATATCAGGCTTTAATGATGAGCTTGTTGGAGCTACAAGGGAACAAACACTCTTTTGGTGTGAACTTGACAGATTAAAATCAAATTTGAGAAGGCCCTTGAGGCGCTCCTGGTTCAAATCATTGTAAGTTTCACTGAGAGATTGATATAAGCAAAGAAATTTCTCAGTTGACTCTGGTTCCCTATCTTCGATCAACCTCAGCATACTTTGGACATTCTGATTTATCTCTGTGGATGCAAAGTATACATGTAAGTTGTGTGTTGAACAAAATAAAAGACAAGACAGGAAGGGAAAAGAATTTTAATAGGGTTTTATTGATCAGAAGGAAGCCTCCTCGTGGTTTACACCATCATTCCGACCATCGGAACTGTAAAATCTAAAATTGTTGTTGTTGTTGCTGTTGATTTTGTTCTTGGACGTGATGAAGAGGGTAATTGTAAGGTATCGAATTGTTGTTGTTTAGATCACAAGAACTTGAGAAACTCGAGAGATCCTCAGGTTCTTGCATCTGAATATGTGTTTCCTGATGATGATGTTGTTGATGAGCACGGTCACGGAACACAGCCAATTGCTGAAGAACCATCTCCAATTCGTTTCTGGTGTATTCTATTTGGTATTGAAGCTTTCTTATAATGCCATAGCATCCATCAATGGGATCATTGGCACGAGCATCAGACTGAAACATAATTGTATGCATAGCTGCGTCTTTCTCAGGAGGGCTAAGAGATTTGATGATCTTAGTGATATTGCTGACTCCAAAAAGCTTATGGGCGTTGAGGAATTGGCGGTGACGGTCATGAGGAAAATAAGGAGCGAGAAGACAATCAGGTGCACATTTCCTGCGTTGGTATTTGCAGGCTGCACAAGCTTGGTTTGTGCTGCTGTTGTTGGTGGTGGTGGTGCTGCTGCTTGAAGGTTTTGATGGTGTATGTTTGGGATGTAAAGGAACGACAGAAGAAGGCTTGCCTGATGGCATTGTTTGTTTTACGGGTTAGGCGAGTGTAGTTCCTTAGTTTTCTCCTGGTGGGAAGGAAATGCAGGGGAATGGAGAGAAATGAGGGAGGAGAGACAAGATGATATAAGACAGAGAAAATGAGACAAGAGAGAGAAACTGAATTTGACCAATTCAAGTCATGAGGGAAGTGTCCTATATTTAGAAACTGATAGAAGTGAATATGGTCATGTCCTAATGGTGAAAAATAGAATGGATGACTGGAATTTACTAAAAATTGGGTTATGTATAGGTTATGGAATTATGTGTATGGATGTAATAAAAGGAGAAGAAGATACAAGAAAAATGGTTAGATGAGCTTGCATTACCTGTTTTAAAACCTGCTTTTTTCCTCTTCATCTGCAACATTTTGTTTTCCTTCTCATGGACATCATCAAGCAGTTTCCTGAGATTTCAAAAGCAATAACAATAAGTTGAACAAGAAGTTTATGCTCAGGGTTAAGATTCCAATCACAGGCCTAGCTTCCAATACAAACTAGAAGGCATGAGGGACCCTAATTCAGTACTGAAGAATGATCTCACACATAGAAAGTAAAGAAAAACTAGTACCATTGTCAGAAAAAAAATTCTTCTTCTGCCATATTTGACTTATGATGTGAGAAAAATCCTCATATTGTAAAACAGTCTGAAACCAGAAGAACCAAGAATGGTACAAGTTTTTTATAAGGGTAACAAATGCAATTCCTAGATGCTTAAAAAGCCATATGAGTATAAAACGCAAAACACAATGCTACCTTTGTAACTTGAGAAGAAAATTGTGGCAAGGAGTCAAGGTTTTGTTCCAATAGATTATTATCCTATCTAAGGCCTTAAGAAGATCAAAAACATATACGTAGGACTAAGATTGTACCTTCTTTGTTAGAGCGCCTTGGCGGATTCTTCCACAACTCTTTCCTGTTCATCAACAGTCTTAGACACAAGATCAATTATTTTTCATTGGCAAAAAAACAGTAAAGCTTTTAACAAGATACTTAAATTTCCACAACACACTAGTTAGTGTACTTTTAAAAGTCTAATACACACCAAGCAAAAACTATAAACTATGTTCAAATGAGAGAAGGAAGTTATGATCTAAAAGGTGAGACCTTTCAATGTTACCATATGCTTAGACCCAAGGGACCTCGAAATCGAATTCAGCATCTTCTGATAATTCTCGGAAGAATTTTCAATGCACTCACCTGCAAAATCCCAAAATAAAACTAAGATCAATCCGAGAAAAACACATATACGACAAAGGAAGAATATTTGGATTGCCAGAGAATCAGAACTTACAGTTTGATTTCATCGGATAATTTGACAACCAACTGCAAAATCACAGCCATTAACGAAGAACAGAAATCAGACACACATAATCAAAGGAGTTTGAGCACTAAGCCACTAATGGTTCCTTAGTGTATAGAAATGGAATGAGAAGATGCCGACTGCTTCTGGTGCGGCTGCGAATCTTGTATTGATATCACCGGCGACGACGGCAACAGTAACATAAGCTGTTTCTGTTTGCTGGGAACTGGGAAGTGTTCAAGCCAGATATCCCGATCCGTTACTTGAACCAAACCAAACCAAAATATTTAACCTGAAAATCGAACCATACCTTATGGTTTAAATTGCTTCACTTTCACTTCCACTGAATCACTTTCAGTCTGAAGGAAAATTGTACCAAAACCATCGGTTATAGTTAAAAACCATTTATAAACCAAAAATTCGAAAAACCAAAAGAAGACCAAATCCGAACCGAAACTAGATTGAAGTCAGCTAAAAGAGTTTGACAAAAAGCCGTGAACTAGAAAAATATTTGTCGACGTCGTCGTTCTCAGATGTTAGCTTTGTCTTTTGTTTGTGAAGGAGAGAATTTGTGGCCGATACCAAGAAAGAAAAGACATTGAAGGTGAGATTTTCCGACAAGCTCTGAATCGAAACTTTCAAACTTTATTTAGACTGAATTTGATTTGTTTGAATCTTAAAGAGATATTCTTTTTGTAAAGAACATCGTCTCATCTTTGTGTCTCTCAGATTAAAAGGCTTTGCTCAGGTTCTGAAAGATTTTAATGTCGTACTTTTTCCGATGATTCTAGATTATTTGGTTGTTAAGCAACTATGAATGGATTTCGTTGATTGGGGTTAAAAAAATCCAAACTTTCGATCCATTTTTGGTTACAGATTCGACTTGGATGTTTAATCGGGATCAATTTGAGATTTAAAACTCGTGATTTAGCTTAAAAACTTGTTGTAATTATTGTTTGTTGCTGAAACTTGTAATTTCAAAATGCTCCTGTTAATGCATCTTAAAGCTATATCAAACTTGGAATGTAATTTTAATGCTTTTGAGAGTTGTATGGTTTGATTAGATTATGTTTCTTGGTGTCTTTCTTAAAATCCATGTGAAACTATCTGAGCTCTCTCACATGTATAGGGGTTGGTATCTAGATGTTAATCCTCTATTGCAGAGCTTTCTTCATTCTAATGGTGAATTAGTTGCCAATTTGCAATGTTTATTTGGAGCAGAAAGAAAGCTTCTTTCTCTATGTCTTGTAAATATCTTTATAATCAAATTTTGTTATGATGATGTGAGTCAGGTTAAAGAAAATGTCGGTGAAACCCACAGTCGCTTTAAGAGGTATACTAGTAGGTGGAGTGGCGATATTTGCGAAAGTTACGGGTGCAATGAAAGCAGCTGGGGGTGTGAAGCTTGGTGCAGCTGCTACAGCTATGACCATGGCTGCAACCGCAACTGTGTGTGGAGGATCCAAGCAAGATGCTTCCAACAAGGCACCACCTTCTGAATAAGTAATATCCATGTACTTCTTCCTTACTGAATCAATAAAAAGAGAAAAACTCCATGAATAGACCATTCTAATTTCAAGGGTTATATGGAGTTTTGTAGTCTGAAGAACTAATGATTATGTAATATTGTTGAAAGTGTTATAGTTGTTGTTTTCTTTCGTAACAGACTTCTTCATTCATACACTTAAAGCAAGATGGATTGTAAGAATAAGTTAATCTATCCCAAAGATACAGAATTACTAGACAAGTATTATTCTAGACTGGCTTGAGGATTCTATGTCCTTAACCCCCATTACCGGGATTCGATGATTCTATCGCATCTTATTTGTTCCACGATTTTGATGGGTGTGAAGCGTTGAAATGGGATCAGACTCAGGATCTGGGACATGGTTTTATTCAAAGCTATAGTCAAGGTCGTAATGCATTTGTGGGTTTTGAAGCAAGTAACCTGGAAATGGTAACAGGAGCTCCATTCATTGATTGGAATTCTCCACCCGAACTTCAGCAACCAAACAATCAAACCAGGAAAAGAATCAGTGACGGGCTTATCGAGGTCCAACAGGTGGAACAGTCAACAAGGAGCAAGAGAAAAGCAAACAAGTCTAGTGAGAAGAGCTGCAAGGATGGTAACAAGGAAGAGAGATGGGCATAGCAATTGCTTAACCCTTGTGCCTTAGTAATCACGGCACGGAACTCATCAAGGGTTCAACACTACTTTTGTGTTCTCTCTGAACATACTGTCAATACTATGGAAGATTATTGTTTGGTCCTAAAAAGATTAGGCACCTGTGAAGACCAGCTTAAAATTTAAACAACAGAATCATATGATGAATTTATATAAGAAGATCAGAAAGAAGATGGACTGCAATACAAAATCACAAACAGAAATTGTAGAAAAGGGTAAAAACATGCAAAAGCCAAAATCTTTATGAGACGATGAATAAGAAAACACAAATTGATGAAGATGATGCAAGAAAGAAACAAATAGAAGTACTGAAAAATGAAACCAAGTAATGATCTCTTGCGGCTCATTGAGATTCCGTTTGATCGGCTAGTCGATTTATAGCTGCACAGCCTAAGAACAGAACACAACTGAGAGACGGTATTTGTCCGGATCATCTCCAATGTTCACAGGTCTGAAGTATTCATCTACTCCAAGGATGTAGGCTGTGTGGTAACAATCGAAATTTACGGCGACTTGTTCCTCCTCGTTAATGAGGAAGCTCTTTTTAAAGTTGGCTGGAAATCCATACACTTCCATAAAATCTCTCCACGAAGCGTCATAAGGATCAATCTTTATCGAAACCCAAATCTCTATTGTGTCGTAGTTTTGATATAACACAGCGAGCTGTTCATCCCCAACGCAAGATAGAACCACATTTTCTCTTACTAAATCACCCTCAGAGTCAAACGGCAGAGGCAGAATCACTCCAAATTCTCACTTGTGAAATCACGATAGGCAGCCTATCGTGAACAACACTGGACTTCTTCATCTTAGAACTTTCAGCATTCATGGACTATTGGAGTATTGGTTTACTCCGGTTATCTTTTGGTTTATGTCATGTTTGTAATTATGTATATTTTTGAGCATATTCTAAACTGTTGTTAAGATAATTACAGAGAAGTCCTATTCTTTAGCCTAACTTTCAACGTTTTGTTCGTAGGTCTGTATTTAAACTCTTGTATAGCTGATGATTCAATACACAAAAACATTTAGTCATTATTTTATTTTTATGGTATCATAGCATGAAACACTAAAATTCTTTTGATTTTGTCTTACCTGAAACATGTCGACAATTGATTCTCCACCTGCTACTCCGGCTGCAACTGAAGTAAGGAGAACTATCTCTCTTTACGATTTGTCGTCTGCTGATAATCCTGGCGATGTGATCTCTCACCCTCTTCTCAAAGGAACCAACTACGATAAGTGGGCGAGCAGATTAAAAACAGCATTGACATCGAGAAAGAAGTTTGGTTTTCTCGATGGAACCATTGGTAAATCTGCAGAAAATTATGCAGATTTTGAAGACTGGAAAACTATACAAGCGCTTCTAGTTTCTTGGATACGTATGACGATAAAACCTACGTTACATTCGACGATATCTCACAGGGATGTAGCGCATGATCCATGGAACTATCTGAAGAAAAGGTTCTCCATGATGAGTGGATCGAAACTTCAACAACTGAAGGCAGAGTTGGCATGCTGCAAGCAGAGGGGTCTTGCAATTGAATCTTATTACGGCAAGCTGAATCAGATTTGGGACAGCCTCAACAGCCAACGCCCAATGTGCACTTGTACATGTGGCAAATGTGAGTGTGACCTTCACACACAGCAAGAATCCGATTGTGAAGAAGATAAGGTGCACCAATTCCTATTTGGTCTTGACGATCAATTCTCTCTTCAATCGTGTCTCGTGTTCCAATCCAGTCGCTTGATGAGGTTTACAACATAAAGAAGATCTTGGCGTCGGTATCAGTGAAGCACTTCCAAAAATCATTGCCTTTGCAATGTAGTCCAAACCATTCAAGTTCAAATCTGATGGGAAGGAAACTAATGTTGTGTGTTCTCATTGCAATCGCACTACACACACTTCCGATAGGTGTTTCGTTGTCATTGGCTACCCCGAGTGGTGGGGTGATAGGCCTAAAGAGCTAGACATGGTCGAGGACAAACACAATATGCCAATTGTGTCTATGTACCTCATGTTGAACCACAAAGTGAACACGCCAACTATGTTGTGACTAACAACGACACGGAGGACGTGAAACTCACCGACGACCAATAGAAAATGCTGAAGACTTTTGAACTTGGGAAAAAACATTAACCTCCGCAGAACATCTTTCAGGTACCAATTCTATTCCTCCTTGGATACTTGATATAGGCGCATCTCATCATTTAACGGGACGATATGAGATGTTGTCTAATGTTCAAGACATGCCTCTAGTCTTGGTTATAATGGTTGATGGTAGAGAACAAGTTACAGTGAAAGTTGGTTCCATTCGGATTGGACCAAATTTGATCTTAAAGTCGGTTTACTATGTTGAAGCTCTTAAGTATGAATTGATATCAGTCACTCAGTTGATGGATGAGAATAGTTGCGTGTTTCAGTTGGCTAATCAGTATCTTGTGATACGTAACCGCAATTCGAGGACGATGGCACCTTTCACTTTAGATGTGTGGAATTTACAGCGGCGGTCTCTACTAAGGCTGTTTCTCAGTTTGAGTTGTGGCATAGTCGTTTAGGACATCCTGCATCAAATGTTGTTTCTTTGATTCCAAATGTTGATGTTCCCGTTTCTGAAAATAAAGCGTGTAATGTCTGTCTCTGCTCTAAACAAACTCATGATAGTTTTCCAATAAGCAATAATACAACTTCAGATTGTTTTGAATTGATTCATGTTTACGTGTGGGGACCTTATAGAACTCCATCACATTGCGGTGCTAAGTATTTTTTTAGCCATCGTAGATGACCATACACGTTGCGTCTGGCTTTATCTCTTAACAAATAAATCACAAGCACCAACTCAGTTAAAAAACTTAATAGCAATGACTGAGAGACAATTTAACTCTCGGGTAAAGGGTGTTTGAAGTGATAACAGCACCAAATTCATGAAGTTATCACCATTCTTTGCTCAGCTCAGAATTAAGCATGAGACATCTTGTGTCGGGACGCCACAACAGAATGGTCAGGTAGAGAGAAAGCACTGACACATCCTCAATGTTGCAAGAGCATTGTTGTTTTAAGCGAATCTTCCTCTAGAGTTTTGGGGAGAATGTGTTCTTACAGCTTGTTATTTGATTAACAGAACTCCAAGTTCTGTTTTGAACAATAAAACCCCTTATGAGCGTCTCTATAAGAAGGCTTCGACTTACTCTAACATCAGAGTCTTTGGCTGTCTTGCCTATGCACATAACCAACAGAGGACTGACGACAAGTTTGTCTCTCGAAGTTGTCATTGTATATTTGTTGGGTACCTATATGGGAAGAAGGGATGGAGGTTATATGATCTGGAGAAAGTTGAATTCTTTGTTTCCAGAGATGTTGTATTCTCAGAAAATCAATTCCCTTTCAACGACAAAACAGAGACGAGTTCGGTTAAGGAAGATGATGTCTTATGGGCTCCAATTTCAGTCAGTCCACTAACAGAAGATAGATCAATTGGGCTACACCCACCAACAATTGACAGTCTAATTGGAATTGGGCCAGAAAGTAATGAAATAAGCTCACAGGGAATTAAAGTTATTCGACTCGTCCCTGATATTGACCCAATCAACCACACGATACCTGAAACAGAATCCGCCCTGACGAATATTATTCCGCCATCAACACAATTGTCACCGTCGGAAGAATCAGCGCCACCAGACACAACTACTTCGCCGGAAGACACTACACCACCGAAAACTCTTGGCAGAGGTCAACACCGTAAAGTTCCCTCGGTTTTACTGAAGAACTGTGTAGTTCAACCACTAAAACCCAACACGAATCGAGCTGATGTCGTGCATTCAGAATCAGGTAAAGTCATATACCCGATTACTAAAGATGACCAATGTTTTTCGGAAACACATATTGCCTATGTTACTGCAATGATTAAAACAACAGAACCTAAGTCCTTTCGTGAGGTAATGCGAGATAAACGTTGGAGAGACTCCATGGGTTATGAGATTTTGGCTATGGAAGAGAATGAAACATGGGATATTGTAGATCTTCTAGAAGGAAAGCGGGCAATTGGTAACCAGTGGGTTTTCAAAGTGAAGTTTAAGTCTAATGGGTCGATAGAATGGTTTAGGTACAGATTGGTTGTTTTGGGTAATAAACAGATTGAAGGAGAGGATTTTGGGGAAACTTATGCACTAGTAACTAAGATGGATACAGTGCGTGTGTTTCTTGATGTTGCCTGCAAGAAGAATTAGAACATCCACCAGACGGATGTATATAACGCTTTTCTCCACAGAGATTTAAGTGAAGAGGTGTATATGAAGTTACCACCTGGGTTCCAAACTGCAAATAAAAATCGAGTCTACATACTTAAAAAGTCTTTGTACGGTTTGCGTTTATTAGTCTATATCAAAGAGACAAGAGGAAGAGGCCAAAGAGGTCGATGACCTTTAAGGTCAAAAAGAATAAGAAGAGGAGAGTCAAGGCTAAAGTCATCAAGATAAGGCCGAAGACCACCCCAAGGAACTCCAAGAATGAGGAAAATGGCATCCAAGGACCCATAAGGGTCGCCAAATCATGAAAAGGTCATGAAAAGATCGGATGGTGGTTGTTCTGGAAAAGTCAATGATGGGTCAGGAAAGTCAACGGATAGGTGTTGTGTACCGCGGGTAGGCCATCGGGTCAAGAGACATGTACCGCGGGCAAGGAATTCATGCACCGCATAAAAGTCAACGGTAGCTCTAGAAAGTCAACAGACAGATCATGTACCGCGGGTAAGCCCACGGGTCGAGAGGCGTGTACCGCGGGTCAAGAAATCATGGACCGCATGACGGATCCAGCACGTACCGCATATCGTGACATTCATGTACCGCATGTAAGCTCACGGGTCAAGAGGCGTGTACCGCGGGTCGAAAAATCATGTACCGCAGGACGGATCCAGCACGTACCGCTGGTCGAGAAAACATGTACCGCGGTACGAGTCAACGATCGAGGCAAAAAGTCAACGTACGGGTCAACGGCCGAGACAAAAAGTCAATGTTTTGAGAAATTTTTTAAATGTTGATTCTAATCAAATGGGATGTTATGTAAGGTTGTTAGGACCTAAATGAAGTCTAACTAGAAGCAATATGACCGTTTGAAGCTTAAGAAGACATGTGAGTCTTCTTTATGCTAAGTCCAAGAAAGATGAGATGTCACTTTCAAGCTTAGGAACTCCACTCCCTCTCTCTTCTCCAACGGCCACATTCTCCTTGTTATGGCCGAGTTACTCAATAGTAATCTTGGATTTATCAAGGCATTTAGAGGCGGATTCAACCACAAGTTGGTGTTTCTTCTCACTTGAGACCGAGTCCATCTTTTTTGGGTTATGTGGTTTCATTCACCAAGTGAAGTCTCCACCTTTTATGTTGAGCTTACTCTCATAAAAACCAACAGCATTAAGCTCCACGATGCTGGTTTGCGAAGCTTTCTTCGGCTTAACTAGCTTGTGGTTTTACACAATCCAGGTCAGATTATTCACTGTTCACATTCTCTAAACATGTTGTTCGGTTGCACATCTTGGTTTACGTTGACGATTGATAATCACTAGTAGTTGTATGGAATCAATGGAGAAGTTCAAAGCATACTTATCCTCTTGCTTTCATATAGAGGATCTTTGTCCTTTAAAGTACTTCTTGGGTATCGAAGTAGTTAGAAACAAAATTGGAATGTATCTCTGCCAAAGAAAGTATGCTACAAATATCATTACTGAAACTGGAATGTTCACTTCGAAACCAGCATCATTTCCCTTAGAACATAATCACAAGTTGGCTGTGTCAAAAACACCATTGCTAACTGATCCAAAATCATATCGGAGGTTGCTAGGCCGCTTTATCTACTTGCTTGTCACGAGGCCAGACTTGGCATTCTCTGTCCTTTAACACGTCGAGTTTATGAGCAAACCACGAGAGAAACATTGGCAAGCAGCTATTCGATTGGTACGCTATTTGATAGCTGACCCTGGACAAGGCATTTACTTGAGAGTAAGTGGTTCACTGCATATTACTAGATGGTGTTTCGGACTGGGCTAGTTTCCCTTTAACACGTCTCTAGGTACATAGTTCAGTTAGGAGAGTTATCTATAGCATGGAAAACAAAGAAACAGAATACAGTAAGTCGTCCTTCGTCTGAGGCAGAATATAGGTGGTAGCTTATCTGACAGCAGAATTATTGTGACTGAAACGATTGTTGAAGACGCTTGGCGTACCACACACGCAACTGATGCATCTTTATTGCGAAAATCAGTCTGCAATATACATAACCACCAACCCCGTGTTCCACGAAAGAACCAAACATGTAGAACTTGATTTATACTTTGTCCAAGATGAAATCAAGCTTCAGACCATTCATCTGCAACATGTCTCTACGACAACACAACTTGTATATATCTTAACGAAACTTTTGGATCGAGACAATTTCAACACTTTTAGGTCTAAGTTGGACATACACAATTTGTATGCTCCGCTTTGAGGGGATATTGGAGTATTGGTTTACTCCGGTTATCTTTTGGTTTATGTATGTTTGTAATTACGTATATTTCTAAGTATATTCTCAATTGTTGTTAGGATAGTTAAAAAGAAATCCTATTCTTTACCCTATCTTTCAACGTTCTGTTCGTAAGTCTGTATTTAAACTCTTGTATCGTTGATGATTCAATACACGAAAACATTCATTCATTTTTTTCTCTTTTTGGACGCTTTACACCAAGGGCACACCATCATCTCATGAGTCAGTCTGTTACAGTGAAAGCATCTCTTTCTTAACTTCTCGTACTCGTACTGGATAGTCACTTTCTCTCCTGATGGCAGCTTGAGGACTCTCGCTTCACGTGCTCGATTCTCCACATTGAGTGTCACTTTCACTCTCACATAGTCTTTTTTGAGACACCTAAGGATCATAGGTGATCTCTTCAACCTTGCCTATAGCAGAACCAAGTCTTTCAATTGTCTCGATCGTATAGTAATTCACCGAGATGTTGGGAATGCAGATCCACACAGTTAGCGTAGCCAGGAAGTCTGTCAGCAGATTAGGACACCATTTCTCCATAACCATAGTCCAATTGTCGTAGGACCATGGCCTCTCTGCTAACACCGTCAATAGGTCTTCCTCTCGCTGGAAGATAAATTGAAATTTGTCTCTCGACAAGGCTATGCCTCGAACACGATCCTTCAGGCGCCAAATACGGGGCATGGCTTCAATCATCTTGGCCATAACCTGGCAGTCCAGGTTGAGCAGCCGACCCAATATACTCATTGCATTCTCATCGAATACACGAAATTTGGGACTATCTAGAAGAGTTATTGGGTCCTCATCTTCTAGAGATAGAGCGTTGATCGCGAGTTGGAGGTTTGAGGCCATTGAATTTGGTGAAGTTTGATATCTGAGTATAATTGCGCGGCAGAGAAAAAAAAGACCAGGGGCTAGTTTGAGATTGACGGCGAGAGGCGGAGGTTCATAAAAGCACTGATTACGCTCCCTACTAAGGAAAGACATTTAATCTGCAAATAAAATTCTTAATCTGAGAGATAACTTAAGGTAAGAACCAGAGCAGAGAACACAAAAAAAGAAAATGTAACGATCGGAGAGAATCAATAGGGAAATTTCAAAAAAGAAAAACATTGTAGACTCTAAGAAAGGATCGAATTATGTGCTCTACTTACAGTGAGAGAGGAGGTTTGAGTAATAAATGAAATTATCTACTCCAACGAGAAGGGAAGTTGTAAGGGCTAAGCGAAAAAGAGAATTTGTGGTTTGTTTCCAAATTTATAATTAAGACAAACAGAAAATTACATTTATAAACTGAGGTGTATGACTCAGAGTGTCTGCATGGGCAACACGTGTCTGTGTCGAAGAAGACAATGGCCATGATTCTCAAATTTATCTTCTTTTTTTTTTTAGAAAAATATATATTAAGTATGGGCTCTAAAAGCAACAGTAAATTTACAATAATGAAAAAATAATGGGCTCAAAATTAGGCCCATCACATAGTTGCCCTAATTGTTCCTCGGCCAACAACAAACACTGCCGAATTCTTTAATTTATCTTCCAAAGTGACTAGGTAATAAGATTAGAATTAATGTCTTTTAAGATTATAGCATAATTAATACTGTAAGAGAAAGGTTTTTTTTTTTCCTTTTTAAGACATAATTTCATTCATTTTTTAAAAAAAGTTATAATAATTGGAAGAAAAAAAACATTACATTCACTAATTAAAAAGCATTACATAAAAAAAACATTAACTGAAAAAAAGTAAAATAAAACAATTCTTCATACTGTAGTTCTTCGTCTAGAGCTGAGTTGAGATTTGTAGTTTCAGTGTCAATACTCACTGCATGAGTTAGAGGTTGAAGCTCAATATCTTCATATTCAAGTTCTTGTTGAGTGATAACACAGTTATGGAAATATTTTCTTTTTAAAGTTTAGTAATCACCAGTAAAGCCACTGCAATAAGACTATCGGAGAAACAGAAAAAGTCTTCAAATCGCCAAATTTTGAAGACTGTATAAGTGCTTAATAAAAAGATAGTAGACCAACCATTAACACCCTTTTTTCTTCCAAAAGAGTAGAAATGTAAACAAAAAGTCTTAGTAACCCAATTATCCCAACACATCTAAAACCTTTCATAAGGACCCAAATATAACCAGTTTCTGCTTTTTTCTTAAAATAAATTTTAAGATTAACTCTGTACTTGTTTTATTTTAAGATTAACTCTGTACTTGTAAATACAGAACACTAATCCAAAATAAACAGCCACCACAGCAACAACATAAAAGTATAACATAGCATCATCTCCTTTTATTTCTCTTTCAAACATAGCATAAAACACAGCATTATCTCTTTTTATTTCTCTTGCAGAGATAGCAGAAGCAAGAGAACATGCATATGTGAGCCTAATAACCATCACTAACTATGTTCATCTATATAACTATTTTCATCTATTTAAGCAATAAAAGAAGAGAATAACATTCATCCCTTATCTTTTCCTTTGTTTGTTCTTTTTTCTTTTTTTTCAATGAAAATTTCTTTCATAGAAAAATGTATTAATATTACAAAGTGACATGTAATACATATAGGTAACATTACTAGAAATTTTTTTTTTGACTATAATAAGAATGTAAAGTTGGTCAAAAAATCTTTTTTTAACATATTTTTAGTCAAAATTGGTCAAAAAATCAAAAGTAATATAAAATTGGTCAAAAATCTTTGGTTGTAGATTGCTATGTTTTCTTATAGTGTAAGGTATTTTTACATGAGAATAATTAAGATACATGTATTTTAGCATTCTTTAATAAGTTATACGTATTTGGCTAATTTGTATTTTATATTAGATAATTTCCTTTCTTAATTTTTTTTCTGCTTCTTTCTTAATTTTTTTTCTGCTTCTTTCTTAATTTTTTTTATGTTTGATTAATTAGTAGATTTTTTTTTCTCTAAAAAATAATTAGTTGTATTAGATAATTTCTTTTTAAACTTTTATGTTATATTAACTATAATAGTTAGTATTATTTTATTATCTATAATATCATACTATATTATCACTTCTTTATGATAATAAATCCATATTATATATACTTTTTTTTTATTATCAATATTATGAATTCATTTTACTAAAAAAACATCTTTTTGAAAACATGCATATATATATATATATATATATATATATATTATTCTTAATCTATTAAACTAAATTAGAAATTTGTTAATAATTGTTGTTCGTAATATCTAAAAGAGTATTATATTACAATTTATATAGTTCTTTTTTGGTATTTTAGAATGGATCGAATTATGATTAAAATTCATATAAATCTTTGAAGAATTGTATATTCATGATCCGTTAGGAAAATGATAGATAAATGTAAAAAAATATATCATATATATAATATTGTATGTTTAGATATTTTTTAAGTCAAAAATTAATATATTCATTAGGTAATTACACTCTTTACAAACTCACTAAAATTTAACTACATTAAAATTAAAATTTCATCTAAATTCAAATAAACATCAAATATTAATATCAACATGTCAAGCAACAAAAAGATACTAATAAATGTAAACCAAACACACAAATGTATCATATATATAATCAAATAATAAATAAACAAAATTAAAATAAAATTCTATATAGAATAGAAACCATTACAAATTCATATTGTTTTTTCGAAAAATATAACGTGCATAATACGGACACTCATCTATTGTAATATAAAAATCTAGAGTAGTGTGTGTTTTTTTTGTGAAACAGAATTGAGTGTTTCGAAACCATTCATTACTTTTACATGTCAATTATGAAATTTGTGGTTTTGATACATGGTTGTAAGGACTTTAGGTATTGTTGGTTTGATAAGAGCCTTTTTCAAAATAAAGGAATTTTTTTTTGTATATCGGACTCTTTGATTCCTGTAGCAGTGTTCGTCATCTCACGATTTGAGCAAAAAGAATAGAGAAAAGACTGGAAAAGCGGTATTGCCTACGTTGCAGCTATGTGTGCAGTAACGTTTGTATAAACTAATGTTTCGTATGCTTTCGTATAAACTTTGACTAACAAATTTGCTCTTCTTTATTGCTTAGAAATATATACTCAAAAACTAAACAACTCAAAGTATATTTTGGTCACAACTCAACCAAAGTATTTATAATAACACAACATAGTTATTTTCCTTATTCTATTAGGATTAGTTCTTTTAAATCATAGGGACTCTATTAATCACATACGTTGAGTGTCGTATTGCTTCTCTCCAAAGAAAATTCGAAACCCTCATGGTTTTAAGTAGACTTCTAGTCATCTCCATCAAGGTTCGATTTCTTCTTTCCACAACTCCGTTTTGTTGTGGAGTGTAAGGAGCTGTTAAGTGCCTTTTGATTCCATTCTTGGTACAAAAATCTGAAAAAATCCCTCGATGTAAACTCTCCTCCTTTATCCGTTCTAAGAGTCATAATCGATTTTCCAATTTCTTTTTCTACCAAAACTTTTGAATCTCTCAAATGCTTCTCCTTTTTCTTTCAACAAAATAGTCCACATGTATCTTGAATAATCATCAATAATCACAAAAATATACCTATTTTGAACATGAGTCAGAGGTGATATTGGTCCACATAAGTCGGCATGTAGAAGCTCCAATGCCTTTGTTGCACGAAATTGAGTCCCTTTTGGAAACACACGACGAGCTTGCTTTCCCACCAAGAAAGAGTCACATATTTGCGTTTCTCCCTCAATTTTTGGTAATCCTCGAACCATCTTATGTTTTGACATAGTCTCTATGGTTTTGAAGCTTATGTGTCCGAGTCTAGCATGCCACTTCCACGATTCCTCATCAAGCCAAGAGTGTAGACAAATTGGTTTGCTAATCTTGAGTTTTATCTTGTATAGTCTATTAGGTGATCTTAAAACTTTTAGAAGTAATTAATCTACCGTGTGAGTCATGTAATGTTAAGTAATCCTCTTTCATTCTAACATCACAGCCGTGTGCAGTTGCTTGTCCTAGACTCAATATGTTGCTCTTGAGTCCCGGAATATAGTAGATATCCGTAAGAAGTTTTTAATCGCCCGTTTTTCCTTCAAATAATATCGACCATTTTCCTTCGATACTAACACAAGATCCATCTCCGAATTTTACTCTCCCTTTCACCTTTTCGTTTAGCTCTGAGAAGAAACTTTATTCCCCCGTCATGTGATTACTCTCTCCATTATCCTAATACCAACAACCATCTTTTTTCTTTTCTTTCTCGTATTTTTTAGGAACAAGATTTTCTTTGTTTAGAAATACAACCTCGTGCATGTAAAGAGTTTCGTCATCGGTACCTTCTTCTTTCTCTTCGTTCTCTTCTACTTCCACCTTATGCATTTCTTCTAGTTTCTTCTTTCTTTCGGGACAAACCAAAGCAAAGTGTCCCTTTTTGGCACATCGAAAACACATAACTTGTGATCTATCTTTCTTTTCTTTGTTTTGGTCTCTTGAATTAGATCTCCCTCAGCCCCTTCCTCGACCTCTACCTCTTCCTCTCGTGCTCTCATACCTTGATCTTTCTCCATATGCCTTGTTACTCGCATACAACAAATCCTCATTGTAGTTTCGGCTTTCACTTTGAACAATTCTTTCTTCGTATGCCTTAAGTCGACCAACAATATCATCATATACGGTTTTAACTAGGTCAAGAACTTGTTCTAAAGATGCAATGATTTGTATGTATCTTTGTGGAGGTAAACTATTGAGGAATTTCTTAACCATCTTCGATTCCTCAATCGTGTGTCCCAAGGTAGCTGCCTTAGAGGCAATCTCCGATAACTTCCCCGAGAAGCTATCGATTGTATATGTTTCCTTCATGTTTATTCTTTCGAATTTAGCCATAAGAGTTTGTAGTCTTGCTTCTTTCACCCTATCCGCACCTAGATGCCTCGATTTGATAGCTTCCCATATATCTTTGGCGGAATCTTGTTCGCCTACTTGTAATATGAAACTCTCGGGTATAAACTGAAAGAGGAACGAGGTTGCTAAGTCATTCTTCTTAGCAATAGTTGTTCCAAGTTCAATCGCCTCCCATACTTCGTGAACACGCAAGAGAACTTTCATCCTCATCGAACACACCGTGTAGTTTGACGAGTTCAACATCGGACATACCACCAACGCGGGTACGACCTCTTTTCCCTTTGATGGTTTGGTTTCGTCTCCCATAACTTGGTTTTGAAACCTTTATGTGATATGCTAGATCGATTGCTCTAATACCAAATAAAGTTTCTTATAAACTAATGTTTCGTATGCTTTCGTATAAACTTTGATTAAGAAATTTGCTTTTCTTTATTGTTTAGAAATATATGTTCAAAAACTAAACAACTCAAAGTATACTTTGGTCACAACTCAACCAAAATATTTATAATAACACAACACAGTTATTTTCCTTATTCTATTAGGATTAGTTCCTTTAAATCTTAGTCGTTATTTTCCTTATTCTATTAGGATTAGTTCCTTTAAATCGTAATCTATCTTGGAGAATATCTTATTTTAGCTATCTTCATGCTTAAGATATAGAATCTTGTTCACCAAGACAATGATAAATCTTTTGGACTTATCCAACATGCAGTAGCTTTCAGAGAGTATGAGTTCCGATACGAAGGTGAAGAACCTCAGCCTCCTTTAGGTGAAGAAGATCATGTTGAGTAGTATGAAGCCAATCAGACTTTAGTGATTTTTTTTTATATCAAAAATCAATCTGATCAACACGGTGATTAGCTGCTGAGTTTTCCTTAATTCGGTTGTGGAACCATCAAAGGGAGTGGAGTTTGAGTCATAATCAAATGTGTAGAGTTCTTGACAAGCCACTTGCAGTCTTATTCTCCAATCCAAGCTTGTATGCAATATTAAAAGTGTGGTCAAGTAACTTGATAAAGCACTGAGAAACCAAAGATATATCACGTTGTTTCATCAAAAATTTGAGACAAAAATCTCTTGCCAAACAAATCATGCGTCCATTTAACCACACATCTACACAAAGTCCTCATCCCCTGAACTCCCAAAATCAGATTCCAAGACACAACCACTACATTTGAAGCCAGTACCTGGAAGTTTTGTGAAACAAATCTAAAATTATGGAACTGAAAGAGTTAGCACTGCACTAGTCCACTACTGCTTTAGCTTCGGTGTGACATTTGATGGTTTCCCTCAGATGTCACAATTGCAAACAAGAAAACCCCAACAAAAACATGAGCAAAAACAAACTGATCCTATAAAAGTTGCAAAACAACTTAATGCCTGATAATCCGGAAGTTGTCACCACTTTGCTCAAATACAAATACTAGAAATGCAGTGCTGGACCGACTAGTTCTAAGCCCAAGATGGTAAACCTGAGTGTCTGTTTCTTTTTCTCTTCAAACTCAGCCGTAGATAGATGTCTTCTACCTTTGGTGTAAGAGAAACCTGAACTAGAATGACTTTTAGAGCTATCTTGTTCTCCCGCTACGGCAGAACAAAGAAGAGAATTATTCTTCTTCCATTTATTTGAATTCACGAATACTCTATTAGGAGGAAGAGAAGGTGGTTCATTGAACACCTTAGCAAATAAACCTAACAACGCTAGCAAAGGAGAATGTATTGATTCCAGTACTCTCGGCAAAAAAGACTTATTGTCACCAACAAAGAACCGAGTATGAACTATTGAATCAACTGGCTGTGAATGTAAATCAGAAAGTTGGAATCCCGGAGCATAAAGAGAAGTATCGCCAAGAAACGTTACAAACTGTTCTTTGTAGAAGAAGCCTAGCTCATGTAATGTGTGATTGATCAGCCCAGATCCATATAGACACACAAAAGGGTTCAACTTCATCAGATTCACAAATGCCAAATGCTATATTATCACATAATTCTGTGGCTAATAAAGTTTTTATCAAGTGAACTTATGCTTATCCTTATCTGAAAAGTTAACTAATGGTTTCAAATGGAAATTACCATGATTAATGCACAGTTACAACATAGAGAAACAACAGACTGTGTGAGTATTGAACTGTTGATACACATATGTAAAGCAAACCCTCATGGTAATTCAAATGCTCTAATATTAAAAGAGAAAGAACAGAAGAAAAAACTAACCTTGAGGAACTAATCCCCAGATTTTAGATTCAATAGACAAACTTGACACAGCCCTAGATGATGCTATAGCATTGTGTAGAGGTATCATTGAACTCAACTCCACTGGTAATCTGAAAACCATTTAAGAAATTAACCCAAAATTGCAAATTCCTTAAAAAGTTTGTTTTTGACTTCACAGCTAATTCAGATTTCAAACTAGAAGCAATTAATCGACACAGAGTCCATCAGACTACAGAACTGAAATAGGAAAGTTTTAATTTGTTCAATGGCCAAGCTTATAATCCTGCTAAAGCAATTGAAAGCAATTCTACTTTGCAAAACCAACAATTCAACTCAGAATAAGACAAGCTTTTATCGATGGACAAGCAACCCAAAACTGCATATTCCTTAGAAAGTTTTTTAATTTGCAGATTCAGATTTCAACTATAAGCAATTAATCGACACAGAGTATCTCAAATTCCAAAACAGAAATAGAGCACAAACATGGTCAGTCTCGGTTCTAATTGACTAAACTGGAAAGAATGACTCGTGGGCTTCGGAGTACAAGAAAACAAAGAAGAATCTGGGCCTTAATTCACGTGGAAAAGGCCCAAGTGCGAGTAGAAGGTTGTCATAACAGAAGAATGGAAGGAGACGAATTCGCATTAATTCTTACTCTTCCTTGCACCTCCATTTTGCACTTGTTAAGCTTCAAACTCTATTGGGTTATAAGCTCATATAGTAAATTCGAGATTCATATCCTGAAAATGAATCTAACTAATCTCATGGATATGAAAATTCGTTAGAGCTTTTTGAATGATCGGATATCATACGAAGTTGATATTCAGAATCCCACATATTAATTTGTCTTAGTATGTGATAAAATTCCGGTTTTTTTTGTAAATGTGACATTAATTAGTTACAAAGTCTTTGAACTTTTACAAGCATTATTGTATAGCATAATGTTTTGTAAAAGTGACAAGCAAAGGAAAAGAAAGAAAGTAAATACGATACAGTGATTGTGGGATCACTACATTAAAACCAGACAAAAAGCAAACATTACAAATGCCAAAATGATCATGACATCGACAACATATTCATGGTCCTCCAAATTTGACACCTTTTACATCTGTAAAATTTTATACGTAAAAATGATGGCATATATATGATTATTTTGCTAAAAAAACTCCTATAAATGGATTTAACATTTGTCATCATTCTTTTTTGAATTGACCTTACACCTCTCGAGAGTCAAGATTCTCTTTATTCTTTGAGTGTAAGTTTCTGAAGTAGACATCCTTTGTAAAGTTATAACAATAACCTACCATTTGTGATCATATGCTAATTATATTAGTCTAAGTATCTATATATATATATCCAGATCTGGATCACCCCTCTGACCCAAAAACAATAATAATAATTCTCTCGATATATATCAAAAATGCATAAATATTATGTAGCTATAAGAAATCAAAAACATGTTGGAAAACAATGTCACATCCTTCTCGTCGAAAAACAAGAAGACATCTTTATTTATTTCTATCATTTTCCACACTTTATTGCATGTGAAAATTATTATACCTTAGCAAAAGACAATATTCCAAAAACCAAAACCATACAATTAAATAATATATTTAATTTGTAGCCAGATAGACCTTTTTAAATATTCATTTGATGAGACGAATGATTATGGGTTAAAGTAAGTTTCAACTTTTCAACATGTCATTAGTAATTTAATTGATAAAGAGCTGCAAATTAAAATTACAATCAGTTTACAGGACGATCGAGTGTGTAATCAAAAATAGCACATATAGATAATAAAGTTGTGGCCATGTCTGATAGATAGAGATGTACATAAATCATTTATATACATGTTTGCAAAACGTGATGTGTCCCTGTCTTTAGTTGGATCCCACTTGTGCCTGCATGAAATTACATATATATATATATTTTAGATTTATTACATTTATATATATGAGTGTAGAGATCAATACTTTTTTGTATTCTTACATTTCCAATATTCGAAGTAGCGAGGTTTAATTATAAGAAAAAAATGAGTCATCCCTAATATAGAATCCAATGCATATCCTTCTCTTTACTTTATGCTTTTCATGTGCCACATTTCATTAGTAGTTTCTTCTTATTTTCATTTTCTTTCTCTTCTTTCATTTCTCTTTTAGGTTTGATAGTCTAATCATTTATCTGTAGATGATCATAAGATTACAAAAGGACTTTTGAGTCTTTCAAAATAGGCTTTCTTTAATTACTGGGATTCAACAAAATAGTGCTCAAATTAGAGGAATATAAGTGGAATTCATCATTTGAACAGAATAAAATATGATTACAAGAACCTAGTGAATTCATCGTTAAGATGGTATAAAATCTTAACACTAACACCAAAAAAAACACAAAAAAAACGAATGTGATAATTAATAACTACTTTTAACAAAAAAGAAAAGAAAAATAATAATAATAAGTAATATGTGATTATATGTAGCTTAAACAAGGTAGCATAAGTATTTGTGTATCTCCTTGTTCATAGCAATCGATTAAATTACCTTATAACCTATCTATACGTCCAAATCTTCCCCAATAACTGACCAATAATCATGACCCCGTTTTGTTTTCTTGTAAACCAAAATAATATAGAGAAAATGAAAATAGAAGGAATATATATATATATATATATATATATATATATATATATATATATATATATATATGAAATAGTCGGAACGTAACAATTTAATCAAATATTTCTGTATAAACTTGCACCATCGTGGTTTTTTGGTGAACATTCAACATATAAAATTTATATAAACGAAGAGATAAGGAAAAAAAAGATTATAAAATAGAAAACTACATATATGTATATACACATATTAATATGAAATTGTAGATTTGATTGATAATAATAAAACTCTGAGCAAAAAAACTAACCCTGCCAAGGCTTTGGATGAAGCTGATCAGGAGCAGAGCTATTGATGCAATTCCCAAGACCAGCAAAACTTAGAATCTCATTATGAGACATTAATGGTCTTAACCCCAAGAAATCTCTCGTTAAACCTTCTCCTCCTCCATTTCCTTTACCGTTTTTACTCTTTTCTGATTCTGTGGCTGAAACAGTTGTTGTCTCGTTTGTTCCGAAGAACCCGTTAAATGTATTGTCGAATGTTTCTTCTCCACCATGATGATCAAACCCTGAGGCATTGTAGTCTTGAAACAAACCTTGATTGTTGTTGTTGGAGTTGATGAATCCAGATGGTGACGTCATCATAGCCGCCATTGTTGTGGTGAGGTTGTTGTTGTTGCTATTATGAGTTGATCTCTCGAATTCGGTTGTTGGTGGTAAACGAGGTGTCTTTGTGGAACCCATTTGGGCTGCTTTCTGGAGCAATGCGGTTGCTGACATAGCCGGAGAAGAAAGAGAGAACAAAGCTCCTCGTCCTCCACCACCATTACTAGGGTTAGGGTTTGAAGATTTGACATCGTGTGGCTGAGATTGGAGATTAGGAGCAAGCCAAGGAGGAATGCTATTGTGGTAATTGATGATATGATCATTGCTTTGTTGCTCTTTCTTCATGGGAAATGCATGGTTGCTGCTACAGTTACTATTATTGGTACCATTGTTGGTCTCGAAGTGAAGGCTATTGATAATGTTGTGAGACGAGGAAGAAGAAGACGAGACATTTATGTTTGGTTGTAGTGTTTGATGATGATGAGGATGAGGAGAAGATTGATGATGAATCAAAAGAGGATTTGGTTGATGATTCTGGTTTTGTGGAATCACTACTTCTCTTGCAGTTTCTTCAGCCAATGCTTCACAAAATGCTCTATGAGTTATGAAACTATCCCTCCTGTTTCATAACAATAAAAAAAAAACAAAAAATGATCAATATATATCACTTTAATTAATAAGAATAAAAAGTCTTACATAGTTTTTTCACATTGAGAGGAAGCTATAAAAGTGAAGTGGTCCATCTAAAGAGCATGTAGCAATCACATATGTAATATAAGATGAATGATTAATGCAAAGGCAAAAAAGAAAAAGAAAAAAAAACAATACTCCATAATAATTTTCAAAGAGAAAAAAAGAAGAAGAAAGAAATGAAATAAAGTACCCTGAACTAGTTCCATATTATAAATGAAGATTCTTTTGAGCTACCAGTTTTGTCCTTTTTCAAATTAAATGAAATTACTCATTACACAACAGGAAACATTGTACCATATATATGTGTCACTCCGATTCTTACAGAATCACAGCATATATGTACATCTCATATTCATCATCAATTTGAAATATATTCTTAAGATCAATTAGTAAATCAATTGAAAATGAAAAAAGGAAGAGTTATAGTTTTGGAGAGGGGACTACCTTGAAAAGAGAGTACCACAGTCACATCTGTATTCTTTAGTGCCACAAGTTTTAGAATGAGCTTTGCAATCTGATTGAACTGCATATTTTTTTGAACACTTATCACATTTCCATTTCTTCTCTCCATGTTTTCTGCAGAAATGCTTCTTAATTCCGGTTAAGTCACCCAGAGCTCGAGATGGGTCGTGATGGACACAGCTTGTTTCTGGACATACATACACTTTCTTCCTTATCACTTCATTTTTGGATCTTTGTTTTAGTTTCCATGGCAGATTGTGACCTCTCCTATGAAGTTGTAGATTCTGGTCTCTTTGAAAACCTTTGTTGCAGATCTCACACACAAATCTGTTTGTTGCCATTAATGTTTTTGGTGATAAAGCTATCACTTCTGATTCTGGGTCTAAAAATTTAAAAATATTGACCCATTGTCAGAAAACTCAAGAAACACTAATTAATAATGTAAACACTAAATTAACCAAATTTTCAAATAAAATCATTAATAAAGTTGTATTTTTCTTTGTTTAGAATAGTGATGATAAAGAGAACTTAAAGAGTAAAAAGAATATTCTTTTTTTAGGAGAAGACCCATAATTTCAAGGACGATGACTATGCAAATAATGGAATAATAATGAAAATAAATCATAGTTCACACACAAACCTGGATTCCCTGGTTGGTTTCTCTTCTTCTTTTGAGGATGTGAATCTGGAACAAGGAACTGTTGCTGTTGTTGATGATGATGATTAGGGAAGTAATTAGAACCACTTGCTTCAGTTATGTTCCCTGAAGAGACACTTGCTTGATCTCCAGAAGCTGATGTTAGATTCGACATATTCTCTTCTTGTTGATGCTGATGAACCAACATGTCTTTGTTCATCATAATCTCACAGTAAAACTAAACAAAACAAAAAGAAGCAAATAAGATAACAAATCGACAAAACAAATTCAGATCTATTTATATAGACATATATAGTGATATACAAAAGAGAAGATGAAACAGAAACATACAAGAAATGAGCCTCTATATATATATATAATCCAAACTTCTCCTTCTCTTATATATATAATAAGTTCTATCTTTGGCTTCAACCCAAGAGACAATCTCTATCTACTTTTTCTAGTTCATGTTTAAAATCAACACCAAATATAATCTCAAATAAAAAAGGTAGCAACAAATTAGTACACAGAACATGAACAAGAAAGCTGAGAAATTACAATTCAAAGAAAATATCACTAGAAGGAAGAAAACCCATTATACCTAGAAGAAGTATGAAGACAGAGAGAGAGATTGTGGACAAGAGAAACCCAGAAATTCAAAACTAAAATAAAATAGGGAAAATAAAAGAAAAGGAACCCTACCGCTTAGAAAATAATGGCATTTTCTGATTTATATTTCATTTATTTATTTTCCTAGCAATCGGTCCTTTCTTTATCATTACCTGAAATATTTTTTATTATAAACATTTTGGGTTATAATTTTAATTATTGGAGATATATATTATTTCGAATTTCGTAAAGCACGGTGGCTATTATAAGATAAAGATAACTTTTTCACAAGCTCTGTGGAAAGCTTGCAGTACACATATTTGAATAAGTTTGCATTTTACTATTTAAACTTTCACCTAGTTCATGTGAACTCAGACCAAAGTTTGTGAACAAAAATACTTACGTATGGACCATTATACTAATAATTGCCGACCAAATTTAGTGAAGATCTATTTGAACTTAAGTGATTTTTTCAAGTAAAGACTTAGTTATTTTTACAGCTTTATACACTCTGTCATTTGCAGAACTAAGCTATGATTGAGTCATTGATTATATTTTGAGGTTTGAGCTAAAAAGGTAAACTTTCTCTTGCATTCTCTCTTTTATTTTTTTCTTTGCGATTTGATGCTTTTCATGTTTTTATTAAAAATGGATTGATGAAAAAGAAGTAAAATGGATTAACCATGTGTCAGTGCCGCATGCCCTAACTTACTTTATGACCTAAAGATACAAAATACGAGATGATTATACACATCAAATTACTGGTAAATAGCTATAAATGACCCTAAAATATATGCATCATCAAAAAAGTTGAAAAGATAACTTATTCGGAAAACGAGTAATAAATTTGTTGAATTTCAACGTTTTCAAGGGCCGCCGAGCCAAATAATTAAAGCCATGCATATATATAATTAATTATTATTGATTATTTATTGTAATTATTTGAAATGACAAGAGAAGATAATAATGAAGACCAAAATATAAATAGTTGACTTGTTTGTCAACACACTCCGTGCTTCTTTAACCGAAAATATAATTAACTTGCATTTAAATATTGCAACTAGATCCACTATCAATTAGTATTAACCAAATTATTGTAATTACAAATCTTGAAGACATATGTGTTAATTTTTGGCATATAATCTATTTCAATTAATATATAGAAAATTCATAAGTGTCCACGTAGGCAAGTCATATATAATTTGGTGACTCCTATGCACCAAGAATATAACACGTATACATTATATACTAACAATGAATACTATAGTAAATTGCATAAAAGTGATAATAATATATATGCTCTTCTGGTTTTTTCTTTTAAGGTGCTATTAATAGCAAATTTACTAACAAGTTTGGCCGCCGTCTTCTATTAAATTGCGTTTGCATTTAACTATAAACTTCCAAAACTATTTACTTAAATTATTTATTTTTAATCTGATAGTTAGGATAATTCAGCTAATGACTTGACATTAAAGTTTGATTCCTACCTGCTATATTATGGTAGTTTAAAAAAAAATTATAAAGATAGACTTTATGCTATGGATCGGGTTGACAAAAAAAATTATTTATTTTCTTAATAATCAACTTTGGGGTTAATCTAGATCATTACATAAACAGCATGTTCACAACAAATAAATTGGATTTTCTGAAAAAACATATAGTATATTATTTAAACAATATAAAATGTTTCGTCTTTTTGTCTTGTTCTTGTTTTATTCCACAATTATTTTAGCTTTTCTTATAAGTGATTTGTCCGATCCTCTTCCCAATATGAAAAACCAGCTCACCCCACACACATTACTCTTAAGTTTATAAGAAACTCATTAATTTAATTATCAAAAGTAGTAATAATGTTTATTTTAAAAATTTGAATTTAAACTAATTTAATCGGTTGATAATTAATTAAAGACTCATGGGCACACAATCTCGAGGTGCTTGCTTATAATGGTTCAAATTGAATGAATCTTCACAATTCCACATACGTAGAATTTTCTAAATTATCTTGAAAATTGAGCTTCTCTTAATATAAAACAAAACTCATCGTCCATTTTGAGTGAAGGAAAAAGCAAAACAAAAAGGCTGACATGAAAATAAAATATAAGTTAAGATGAAAGTAGTATAATATTTTTTATTCAACTGTCCTGAAATTATGGGTCTATAAAAAAAGATTATACGTCTCTGTCTCCATCTCAGTTGTTGCATGGCTTAGGGCATCCTCAATAGTTGATACTCATACAAGTCTCTTAAAATTATAATATTAATAATTTTAATATATTTTTTTGAGAGACTTATAAAAGTATCTCACATAAATATCACATTAATATAATATTAATAATTTTATATTCTAAAGAATAGTTTCAAATTTTATCAAATTTATTTTAAATTACAAATCTTTAACTAATATAAATGGATTATATCTTAAAATATATTTATTATATATATAATATCATATATTAAAATTTTAAAATTAATATTAATAATATAAATTAGTATTTAAATATAGTTTTCTTTTAAAATTGAAATAAATATTTATTATTATTTTTCAACTAAATAATACTATTTTTTTTATATATTCTAGCTAAATTTAGTAATAAATATTATTAAAAATATATTTTAGAATTATTCATAATGGAACTTAATAGATAGCTAATTTTATTTTATGATTTATGAATAAATTCAAATTTTGAAATTATAACATGTTAATTATTTATTTTACATTGTAAATTGTAGTTATCTCCAAAAAATGCAATAATATGTGTCCAATTTGGAAGTCTCTCACTAAAATACCATAGTCTCTTAAATCATAAAGGAGTATCTCAAAAAAATTAATAATTTTTTATTTTTTTATATTATTTTATTAGTATAATACTCATTGTGATACTAGCGTGATATCCCATTGAAGTTGCTGTTACAATTATATGAATATCTTATTCTGACACCACTTAAAATTTTAACTTTTTCGTTACAAATCATGCATGTGAATTATAACAAGTTTGATTGATGATATTCATGAATGATAATTACGATACTAAACGGATCATGTTGGATAATTCCTCACTTGAATAGGAAGTTATTTCTAGAAGGAGTTAGTTTCTAGAGATTAGATCAAATAAAATAATAAGATTTATGTAAATTAAATTCTAGTATAATAGGGAGTTAACATATTTTCTAATAGAATAAAGAGTTTAGCTTAGTCTATAAATAAAGTCTTTTGGAGAGTTGTTTCATAAGAGACAAGCAAGAGAGTTTGGTTAAGTTTTGAGCAAGTTTTTAATCAATAAAGAAGAGTAGTTCTTTAAATCTTTTGCTATATTTGCCTTAAATTGGTATCAGAGCCTGAGTCGAAGATCCGATCGAAGCCAAGTTGAAAATATACGAAACCGAGAAACATACGAAACCAAAAATCATACGAAACCGAGAAACTTCACGTAGCCAAGGATGGGAGACGTGAACCAACAACCACCACGAAAGGACCCTGGAGTGCCATCGATCCATTGTCCTATGTTGACATCGACAAACTACACAGTTTGGGCGATGAGAATGAAAGTCACGCTTCAAGTTGGTGAAGTGTGGGAGACAATTGAACCAGGATCTATGGACGTAAAGAAGAATGTTACGGCCATAGCTCTCTTGTTCCAATCCATTCCTGAGGTACTAATCTTGCAAATCGAAGATCAAAGCACAGCAAAAGGGCTTTGGGATGCTATTAAATCGCGGTATCAAGGAGCTGATCGTGTGAAGGAAGCAAGGTTACAAACCTTAATGGCTGAACTAGAAAAGTTAACCATGAATGACAATGACACGGTTGATGAGTTTGCGGGAAAGATTTCCGGTATTGCGGCTCAATCGGCTTCTCTTGGTGAATCCATTAATGAAACGAGGCTAGTCAAGAAATTTCTTAATGGATTACCACCGAACAAATATATTCAAATTGTGGCTTCTCTTGAACAAGTCTTAGATCTTAAGACAACGAGTTTTGAAGACATAATTGGGAGAATAAAAGCGTTTGAAGAACGAATTAATGTTAGCAATAAACACATGGAGGAACAAGGAAAACTTATGTTTTCAAACAATGATTATGAGAGAGGAGAAACTCGAGGAGGTTATAGCCGAGGTAGTAGAGGCGGACAAGGCCACAAGAGAGGTCATGGTAGATTCAATAACCGTGACCAAGAAGAAGATACCAAAAGCTATAGCCAAAAGGGAAGAAAAGATCGATCTAGGGTAATATGTTGGAGATGTGACAAAGCGGGTCACTTTGTTTCAGCTTGTCCCGATAGACCTAGAGAGAATCAAGAAGTAAACTTTAATGAACATGAAGAAGGAGGGGAAGAAATTGAGGAAGAAGCTCTTTATGTTTATGAAGTTGTGTTCTTGAATGAGGACAAAGTGTTTCCAAAAACCTATGGCACAAGTAATGAAGGATCGAAAGTTTGGTACCTTGACAATGGAGCAAGTAATCACATGACAGGGAACAAAGAATTCTTTACTAAGCTGGATGAAAACATTAAAGGAAAAGTAAAGTTTGGAGATGGCTCTCACGTCAACATAGTTGGGAAAGGGTCCATCGTATTTGTTGGAAAAACCGGTGAAAAAAGGGAACTTAAAGACATCTATTTTATACCCGATTTAAAACATAACATCATAAGTCTCGGTCAAACAACGGAGAATGGGTGTGAAATCAAGATGAAAGGAGACAAACTTCAGGTCGAGATCCACGAGGAAGACTTCTTCTTCAAGTAACTCGATCACCAACCCGGTTATACAAGACAAATCTTGAGATAAGTCATCATAGGTGTTTACTTGTGAAGGAGATTAACACCACTCAAATTTGGCACTCACGGCTAGGACATATGAATGTTGGGGTAATGGAGAACATGATAAAGAAAGAGATGGTGATTGTAAGTAGAGATGTAATTTTCAATGAAGGAAAAGCATGTGATTGGACTTTGACAAAAGAAACCGATGGTGAAGCGGGTATGTTCAAAATTCATCAAGAAAATCTTGGAGGAGAAGGAGTCAATGAAGTACAAGATGATCTTGATGAATATGAGAACCTAGATGAACCCGAAGAAGAACATATTAACCAAGAAAGCGTTGATGAAAACATTGATTCTTACATGAATCAAGTAAACGATCAACAAGCAAACAATCAAACAACTCGATATGGTCGTACGATTTCTAAGCCACGATATCTTGATGATTATGTGTTAATAGCTGAAATAGAAGGAGGAAAATTGCTTCTAAATATAGATGGAGAACCCGAGAACTACTTAGAAGCAAAAGACTTTCAAGAATGGGTTGATGCAATGAAAGCCGAGATAGAATCCATCATCAAAAACAACACATGAGAGCTTGTTGATAAACCCGAGGGAGTGTGTGAAGCCAAATTCATGGCTGCCACCGAAGCCGCAAAACAAGCAATTTGGCTTAAAGAACTAATGAATGAGATCGTTGATGAAGACAAGAAGGTCAAACTTAGGATCGATAACAAGTCAGCCATTGCACTCACAAAGAACCCTGTCTTTCATGGAAGAAGAAAACACATACTCTCGAGATATCACTTCATTCGTGAGTGTGTAGAGAATAATCAAATCGAAGTGGAGCATGTAGCCGGTGAAGAACAAAAGGCGGACATACTCACAAAGCCATTAGGAAGAATCAAGTTCAAGAAAATGAGAGACAAGATCGGAGTTAACGAGATTATTCTTCCCGGAGTTCAAGTCGGAATTACGGAGGTGAATGTTGGATAATTCCTCACTTGAATAGGAAGTTATTTCTAGAAGGAGTTAGCTTCTAGAGATTAGATCAAATAAAAGGATAAGATTTATGTAAATTAAATCCTAGTAGAATAGAGAGTTAGCCTATTTCCTAATAGAATACAGAGTTTAGCTTAGTCTATAAATAAGATCTTTTGAAGAGTTGTTCTATAAGAGACAAACAAAAGAATTTGGTTAAATTTTGAGCAAGTTTCTTAATCAATAAAAAAAAAAAAAATTTTAAATCTTTTGCTATATTTGCCTTCAGAGTCAGCTAAAAAACAAGAGTCTTATTGATTAATTGAATAGCTAACAAAGTAAACTTCCAAAACATGAAATGAACAAATGTTTTAATTAATAACTGAAATGAAAAGGGCTCGTGGTGAGTAACAGCGAAGAGTCAATAAGTCACAGCAAGTTCACGAGCTGAGCATATAGCAGGAAAATAAGAGGGCCCTTTGTTTGTGAAAATGATTGAGCTAACACAATGGTCCCATCGACTTCTATTCAACAATTAAACTAAATACTATAAAAAAATATTTAATGATTAACCCTATCTATCAAAATAATTTAATTTCTTGAACAGTCGCACCTAACTTTCCTATAGTTGTTTTTGTCTTCGCCGACGTCGTTTTCTACCACTTACATTTGTAATCTATAATTTTTTTACTAGTTTCATAGGACGTTAAACTGGTCTAAACCCATACTTAAATTAAATGTATTCAAAACTTTAAATTTCATATAAAATGTAAGAAAATATTTTGGTGAAATAGTTAAATGTTTATAAGTAATTTTTTTAATAAGTTATGTATGAAACTTTGATAATTAGTTGTTGATAAAAACGTAAATAAGAGCTAAAAATTATTTTGGTAGTCTATCTCAGAAATTTAATTTTACAAAAATAATATTATCATATATGTAATAGAATTTGAGATATGAAAAATATGCTATAGATGGAAGCTTGGTACTCTAATTATTTCGTGATGATGGATCATGTCACTTAAACCAAACTCATGCATAAATGAAAAAAAAATCTTATCTTTAGATCATATGGTTGCAAATAAAATATTATGCTCACATAGAAATATTCTGTGCATAACACGATAAAATAAAAAGATTATTATCTTTACATGATCCCACAATATCTTTGAAATAAAACAAATTAATTGTTTTATAGTATTATATAAAAATATTTTAGTTTTGGGAACATGTTATTTAAGTATATGTTAAATTTTACAAAGATTCTTTTAACTTATAACGATGGAAAAAAGGAGGAAACAAAGAATTTTTTTAAAAAAACCTAGCATTTCATGACAATTTTTCCAATCCTTATGTTTAAGCCTTGAAATCACAAAGATTGCAATTTACTGTCAGATGTATAGAAGAAGTCTTTCATTTTAAAAAATTTATTCATATTAATTATATGGACGTATATAAGTTAGTATGAAAAATGAACCGGACCAATAGTTGAGATCTTTTTGTTTTTCAATCTAATTAAACTAACAATACCTACACTCCTTAAAATCATCAATAACCATCGAAAATGGAAGTTAAACGGAAGTTTTGTTTTAGAGTTGCCAACTATTTTCTCACACTAAATCTACCTAAAAAAGCAATAACAAAGAAACCAAAAAATAATAATTTAGTTATTAATCAACCAATCCATACATATGCAACAAATTAAATTTCAACAAACTTATTGAAAATTTGTAATAGCTATTACGTGCATATGTGTATAGGCATATATATATACCTATCAATAAATTGTATATATTTTATATATAATCTAAAATTTTCAAATTCTAATACCAAAACTATTAACTGGATTATGTAAATCACGACGATAAAAAAGGTTCGACTTATTTTTTTATCTTATTAAATAATTTTTTTAATAATTAGATATAATTCAAATCTCAACTCAAACTTAAATTCAAACCCTAAATGATATTTATGTGACTATATGGATCCACAAAGTAATAAAAGTATTAAAAAAATTATTTTAATAATATCCTTTTCTAGAATTTATTGTTTATTTATTTTATCAATTATAATACAATTATAATCTTTTAGTTTTTAAATTTTTTCTCAAAATCTGTTATATCAATCATATATTAATATTACCAAAAAAACATCACCGTTTTTATATATTTATCAATCACATATTCTTTTGCTCCACTTTTTTTTAATTCAAACTGTATATATCGTCAGACCCATAGATTGATATTCGTAGATGAATCCATCAGCAAAAAAAAAGAGATAAAAGAAGTAAAAGAAAAAAGCTTGCAATTTATTGTCATTTCGATATTCATATAAGACTTACCAAATATATATATATATATATATTTTTTAAATATCAATCAAATATCGATCTTATCAAAAATGTCAAACCAAATACCCAATTGTCATAATTTTAAATTAAACAGTTTATTTTTAGTTGACTTTTATTAAAACCCTAAACTTTACTATTACGAGAAAGCATAGCAATATAATGATTTTTGATCAATTTTAGATTATTGTCAATTTTTTTATTAGTTTTATATTTTTATTATAGTCAAAATTTAATTGTTTTTTAGTAGTGTTCGGTGACCGAATTAATTTACGTTGATAATAATAAATTGTTTAGTCTAGTGGCTGGCGGTAAGTCCACATAAGACATGCACACTTGCATAACCAGGGATCGAGTCCTACCGCCTACATTATGTAGGAACTTGGCTAATGGGCCGGTCTGTTATGGCCCATGTTGACAAAAAAAAAAAAATAGCTAACCCCGTTTCACTAAGTGCAAACATTAACGGGATTAAACGGGTTTTCAATTGACAAAAGAAAACACATCGATAAAACTCAGGTTCACAACTTTGAATTTTCAAAACACATAAATATCAATTTGATTGTTTTGTGTGTATAAGGAAGATATAATATCATTTTGATTTTTGAAGGAATCCTTTGATGTCACGTTCGGTAACAGACACGCGTGAAAGCTACAGGTCGAAGGGGACAGTACTGGACCGTTAATGACACGTGTCAATAGATAATTGGATTGAAAGCAGAACGTAGCCATGCAATCTGGTCGCCGACTTGGCAGACGCCCTTAAGGACGCCTGTTTTGCGTTTCTAGGTCTTCCTCTTGCCGCTGTCGCTATAAACACGTCACCGTTACAATGGTCCCCAAGCCATTTAATCAGACCGCTTTGTTATACCCAAAACTTATTACCAAATCTCTTTCAATTAAAATTTTAGTAGCAGACATTACCAAATCGGAAACCAAGGGAACGATAGTTACTTCCATGCCACACTGGTAATGGGATGATCTGAAATAGTTGAAAATTTTATAGTTCATGCCTAAGGACAACACCAAATGATGAGGACTGATCATGATTTATGTAGAAATGTAACCTAGATAAAAAAAAGTATGCTTGATAAGCAGAAAATGAAGATTACCTTTAGATCATTTACAACAAATGGCTTATCCTCGTATATGAGTTTGAACTCTAGCTAAGAGACTGCAGCTCCAGGTATGATCACACTCGTATCAACCAAGTAATAATGGGTCTTCTTCTTCTTCTTTTTTTTTTCTTTTTTTTTTTGTCAACTAATAATGGGTCTTCTTCATCACCTGAAATTCACATGTCATGGTGGAGTCTTTATCTACTAAAATAGCATTGCGAGAGATCAGGAAAATATTTTGGAGTGTTGGTCAAACAGGTAAACCTCGAGATCACGCATAGCGGTGTCAATTGGAATGTGAGGTTGGACATTGTTTGTCCAATCACGGAGATCATCAAGACCTGGAGATCAAAAGACAAAGACAAAAAAAAGAGAAAGAAACATGGAACAAGAAAATGATGGATGGGCAAGATTGACTTGTCAGTTTCAGAGACCTCCAATTGCGTCAGCATGAGAATGAGTAATTATAACCGCATCAAGTGTTCTTGGCCTGGCAAGAAAAACGCAACCAGGTATCATGGAGATGTTCACAGGATCAACAATCACAGTGTGACGAATTCACTAAAAACAACCAGTGACAACAGAGGGTTCAATCAAACACAGGTGTTCACAGTATAACAAATATGACAATCAGTTTTTGATATCTGAATGCTTTGGTGGTTGATGGAAAAAAATCCTAACCCGAAGGTGGGAAACCATCGAAGGGCACTATGGTAGAAGAATCTGCCAAGACATAGGAGTCAAAGAGTCAGGATACAAAAGAGAAGATGAATGTCAGATGCTCCATGATCAATCATACCAATAAGATATGAATTCAGCCTCTCGTTCTAATGTCTAATTATAAAGTTATAATAGAAGAATTTCATCAAACATCCTCACTCCCAAATGCACTTACTTGCCACAATCAATTAGGATGTTACTAGTTCCGGATGGTCTGATGTACCGAACAAGAATGCTGGTGTTAAGTCTCTTATTTTTGTTTCCAGGTTCATTAGCTTTTGTACATACCCAGAAGAATCAAAAGTCCATCAGATTATAAGTTATACATAGGTACCCGCGGATATCCGAATTTAATTATTTTTACAAAAATAATTAGTTTGGTTACTAGATTTCTTTTTTTTATCTTTTTTTTTTACTTTCTCATCTTTTTTATTTCTCTTTATTTTTTTACTTTTCTCTTTTTTCTTTTTTTTACTTTCTTATCTTTTAAACTTCTTTCTCATCTTTTTACTCTCTTATCTTTTATCTTCTCTTCTCTTTTTACTTCTTTATATTCTTTTATCTTCTTTCTTCTTTTTTACTTCTTTATCCTCTTTTATCTTCTATCCTTTTTTTACTCTCTATTCTTATTCTTTTATCTTTTTAACTTCTCTCTCACTCTTTTTTACAATTTCTCTTTTTTTTATTTCGCTCTTCTATTTTATCTTCTTTCCTTTTTTTTTATTTTTTTTTATTTTCTCTCCTCGTTTTTTTTTATTTTTCTCTTTTTAACTCTCTCCTTTTCATTTTATCTTTCTTCTTTTTTAATCTCTTTCTTCATTTTTATTTTTTCATCTTTTATCTTCTCTCATTTTTTTTTTCTCTTCACTTTTTTTTTTCATATAAGACTTTAAAAGTTTGGGTACCCAATCTGTTTTAAACCCATTTTAACATCCATAAAGTAAGCTAACACGAGGAATCCCTTCACTTATTCCGGTTCCAGAAATAGGATCTCGGAATGTTCATCAGATGATGAAACCAAAGTATCATCATTTGCATAATCTAATCAAACACAAATTGACGTAGTCAAACAATGAAGATGATTAAAGTGTCACTATAATTTGTGATGAAACAAAAAATAAATGCTACATAGCAAGAAGAGGAAGTTCAGATATTGTTGCGATTTGAACAAATTGAGCGAAGAAGAATAGATACCCATTGGATTGAAGGGAAGCATAAAGAATTCTATTAAGCGGAGACTTCGTATTTCTAGAGACTATACGACTCTGGCAACGGAAAAGAGATGTCTGGTGGCGGAGAGAATCGAAACAGGACAAGGAAGAATACGAAGGACGAAGTGTTCCTAAGCCCAGAGACAGAACCGCTACTGAAATAGCCGCCATTAAAAATTCCTGAATCTCAGATGCTATTCGTCTTCGTTCTTCAAATCCAATTCTTCTGGGTACGATTATTCATTTACGCACTAACTGTAGCGGTTAGTACGGATTCTTATCGCATGGGCCTATCTTCTGATCCAATTTAAAGCTCTTAGCTTCTTCTCTATTTTTCATAATATTCCAAATTGTGTATGTCTAATTGGGCCCGGGCCTCTTTAAACGTTTTGATTTTCTTTTATTGTTTTTTTTTTCAATCCTATCAATATCTTAAAATCCACTTTTAAAATCTTATTTTTAAACGTATCATAATATAGCGGGTAAAAATCAAACTATGATGCCAACTTATTAGCTAGATCATCATAACTACCAGAGAGCAACTCGACAATTTTATATTTGTTATTAATACAAACATTACTTTCTATAACTAATTTTTTTTTAAGATTAGACACATTTCGTTATTCGATTTCATAATTCCTTCGAGATTTATGAATCTTTTAGATTTTTTTTTTCAATATGAGTCGATAAAATTCGATTTATAATCTAGTCTAACCCTTAAAATTCATATTTAATTTATCAACTTGTATAGGAGGAAGAATCGAACCCTAAATGTCATAGTCATTAGCTAGATCATCTTAACCACCATATTAAAAAGAATTCGAGAATTTTTTAGGTTTTTAAATTGATTAAATCACATTTTTAATACAAAAATTATATCACAATTTGAGAATTAATGAACTCGTGTTGAATTAACAGTTTGGTATGATTTTTATTTTTACATTATTTTTTGTAATTTTTTTTTTTTTGAAAAAAACCTAAATGTGTAAGGAATGTTTTTTGAAAACTTGTGATTTTTCAGAATTGATTCTAATTACTTAGGAGACGTCATTCATTTAGAGAGAATGACAATTTGGTAGTGCGAAGATATGAAGATTATAATCTATCGTGGAATTCCGACCAAAAAAAAAAAATCCATCATGGAATCAATATTCTGATGATAAAATTGGTGATTTGACTTTCTTTTATTCATTATTTTCCTCACATGTACGTTACTGCTGATGATGCCTATTTATGGATATGTGTCCTCATATGAACACCACACCTAAAAAGGTCCATTCAGGAAAAAGGTTTTAGTAAATCGTTGACGCCCAAAAATGTTAGCACAAATTAATTCCTTCTTTTAAAAAATGGAAATGAATTCTTAAAAAATAAAGTTACGACGGAAAAAATAAAATAAAAATAAAGTTACGAATTTAAGTATTATATTTAACCAAACAAAATTTCTAATCGTAGAATTAATGTTGACAAAAAAATATTGAATCAAACACTTATTAATAACATCGAATTCTTCTCAGTTAGGTGATTAAGATGATCCAATTAACGATTCAAATATTTAAAATTTAATTTTTTTTCTTTACAATTGGTAGATTAAATAAAAAAAATTTAGGAAATGGACTTTACATTATAGATCGATCTTTATTGATTTAGTTGTTATTGATTTAGTAGTTAGACAAAAAAAACACACGTATTAATAACAGTAAAGAAAACATATGAATAATGTAGAAAATATACAATTTCGTCAAAACATAATATTTTTTCACAATTCTTTGTCGTGAGAATTATTGCCAATAAGGAATGCATTAAGAAACCAAAAGAATTACAACGGACTAAAACTCAGATTAACACTATCCCGAACTGAAAGAGCTAAGCATCCACACTACAGATGGAACGCGAACAAATGAAATAAACCTCCTATGGTGTATTAGGGCACCTCATAGATGATGAATTAAGCTTCTACACCGGTAAGAATGAAATCTCACAAATCTTCCGGCTATGGTGAAATCGAGAAACGAATACGAACAACCAAATGACACCTCTACAGACACCCATGAAATACTAGATTTCGATCAAGTCTTGAAAATGCAAACAAAAAGCGAAATAACCTTTATCCGGAATACCAAACTCAGACGAGACAACAACTGATCGATAACCAAAACTTAAACTAGGAGAAGCAATTAACCTAAGGGTAACCAAACCGGATCTAGATCTAATTAAGCCACCTAACCACTATATTAGGATAACAAAACGTTACTAAAAGGACAAAGAAACAAGGAATACTGACCAAAACAAGTGTCCAAACAAGATCGGTGATGAATAACCATCTCAGCACTTCTCGACGAAGCTTTGGAAAATCTGAGCAGACCTTGACTTATTCTATCCGCATACTTTACGATTATCTTTCCTATCTTATAATCATATATTTTTTTTTTTTTTTTGTGAAAAAACTTCAGTCGCTACAATAATATGATGCGTATATCATATTTTGGCTGATTTTTTTCTTCTCGAAACAGATCGATAAACGCCTTAGTCCAAAACAACAATTAAAAGAAATAACAAATTTATGATCGAATGGAGAGACAACGCTGACCAAAGCTAAGAAAATCTCCCGATCATTTTTCCCAAACTTGAAAACCAGCAATAATAGAGTCTCTTTCAGCAGTAAAAAGAGAAAGAAAATGCCTTATATAATTTGTTGTTATTATAAAATATGAAATTTTTCTATATATTATATAAATAATTTAATTAATAAAGTAATTAGAGCTAGTTGTGTAGATTTTTCTTGAAACAAAGAGACATGTAGTCAACTTCGATGTCTTGATATCTAAGTAATCTAAAACGATTACAAGTAAAACAGAGCTTGTAAATAAGTGATGTTCCTACAGTCGATTAGCCATATGCAAACGAAATTAATTTTTGAAGACCACACGTTATGGGTCTTCTTCTTCACTCTACCTTTCTCCTTTTGTAAATATTTGACCTAAAATATATTTTAAAATTTTATATCCCAAAAGGTGCAATATTTTGCGGTTCTTTCTTTAATATTAAACGCTTATTTATACTCCTACATGATTGGTATGGGTTAGAAATACAATCCTGATATAAGTATATAATACAACACGTTCATTTGAAAAGCGTTAATTATATTTTTGTTGGTTTGGTAAGATTTTCTTTTTGTCTAATTAACAATTTCATCTACGAGCTCTAATAACAAAATATTAAACTTCTTAAATAATATTATCACGTTGAACTATAACTAACTGAATTCCGACTAAAAACTGAATTGGATAAATTACATATTATATAAAGTGATACGATCTGATTTTGATATGTCAAAAGATACGAAAGTTGTTTGAAAATAAAAAGGATGATGATTTTCAAACAAACTTTCATATCTTTTGACATATTACAATCAGATTGTATCACTTTATATAAGGTGTAATTAATCCGATTTAAGAGAATTTTTTTTATTAAAAGGTTTTTCTCTCTCTAAAATCTGATATCGCGATTTCTTTTAAAGTTCACCTACGTCGTCTCTCATAGCGGTGGAGTCTGCCGCTTCTTTCTGTAGGCCCACCTCACCTCATGGGGCAAAAATCAAAGACCACTCACAAACCTCAAGCCGTTCCGGTGCCGTTCCTCCCTTTCCCTTTCTTCAAGTCATTCACCTCCGAAGCTCGCCATCTCGGAAATCTCTACTATGGTGGCTAATCGGAAATCAGATGCATCTCGGAAGTCCGATTGCCAAAAAGATAGACATGATCCTGGTTAATGATCATTGGAATTTAGTATTTCTGTTTTCTGCTGCTTACTTTGAAGACCTATTTTTCTCTGACCACGCCAGAGGTTCTATTGCTTTGGATTCTCCTAGTTTTGATAAAAAAAGGCAATTCAGATTCTTTAACTACCTCTTGCAAAACCTGGATTTCCTTCCACTCATCATCTCCTCCTGGTTTTCTTTCAACAATGTTGGCTCTCATATGTTCTGTGTGTCTCAGAAACTGAAGTTGCGCAAGCCTCTTAAAAGGAACTAGCATATTAAACTACTCCAACATTGAACTTAGGGTGTCTTAAGCACAAGTCAAGCTCTCTACTGCTCAAAATCGAACCTTATCAGATCCTTCTATCCCTAATGCTAATGCTGAACTTGAGGCTTTTACTTCCTGGCAGCAACTCTCAAAAGCAGAAGAGTCTTATCTTAAGCAGTGTTCAAGGATTAGTTGGCTTAAGGAGGGCGATTCAAATTCTAGGTATTTTCATAGCATGTTGAATAAGAGGAAAGGTATTAATTATATATGTTCTTTGGATGACACATATGGGATGCAAGTTACCTCTCTAGAGGGTATTCAAGCTATTTGTGACTTATTTCTCAAATCTTTTGGGATCTGAACTGGGACCATCAATGTTTGTTCAATCAAATATCACCTATTTGCTGGATTTTACTTATACTGATCAGCAACGATTTTCTATGGTGGCAGAGTTCACTAATGCTAATATTAAAGAAGTGTTGTTTAGTATACCTTGTAACAAATGTTGCTGACCGAATGGATATACTCAAGAGTTCTTCATCGTTGCTTGGACAACCATTGGGGGTGAGGTAACTGCAGTAATTCAGGAGTTTTTCTTTTCAGGAAAACTACTAATGTCTTGGAACTTAACTACTGTAGCTCTAATCCCAAAGATCAACAATGTTGCCACACTTGCAAATTTTCGTCCCATTGCTTGTTTGAACACATTATATAAGGTCATCTCTAAGCTCTTAGCAAATAGGCTAAAATCTTTGCTGCCAAAGATCATCTCTTGTCATCAGTCTGCATTTATATCTGGTCGTTTGCTGTCTAAAAACGTACTCCTAGCGACAGAGGTTGTCCACTGTTACAATTGAAAAAATACATCACCAAGAGATATGCTGAAAGTTGATCTTCGTAAGGCTTTCGATTCAGTTCGCTGGGATTTCGTGATTCCTGCTCTCATTGGGATTGGTTTACCTCAAAACTTCATAGATTGGATTTCTCAGTGCATCACTACTCCTTCATTCACAGTCTCAGTCAATGGTGCCACGGGTAATCATTTCAAGAGTAACAAAGGCTTGAGGCAAGGTGATCCGGTCTCTCCATATCTATTTGTTCTTGTCACTCTAAGCTGCTATATACAAGATATGTGTCTGACTACATCAAATATCACCCTAAAACATCAGGTCTTTCACTTTACCACTTGATGTTTGCGGATGATGAAATGCTTTTCTTTGATGGTTCAAGTTCATCTTTACATGGAATCACAAAAACTTTGGATGACTTTGCGGGTTGGTCCAGGTTATATATTAACAGGAACAAGACAGAACTTTTCATGGCTGGTCTTTATGAATCAGAACAGAGGGACATTGAGGCTTATAATTACCCTAGGGGAACGCTTCCCATTTGCTACTTAGGTCTGTCGTTGATGCACAAAAAACTGGCCATAGCTGATTATGAACCGCTAATGGCTAAGCTTAAGGCTAAATTTAGGGGCTGGAAAAACAAGTGTTTGTCTTTTGCATGTCGTGCTCAATTACTTGCTTCAGTTATCTCTGGGGTGGTTGTGTTTTGGATGACAACATTTCAGCTTCCAAAAGGTTGTATTAGGGCAATATAATCACTTTGTTCCAGATTCCTTTGGTCTAGGAATATTGGTTAGAGAAACAATGCAAAAGTGGCATGGGACACAGTCTGTTTGCCACGGAAAAAAGAAGGCGGGTTAGGTTTGAGAAGTTTAGTTGCTTGGAATACTGCTCTCAACCTCAAGTATATTTGGAATCTATTCACAAAAAGTGGATCTTTATGGGTTGCTTGACATAAACACCATCACTTCTCATCTTAAGCAGATTTCTGGTTTTTAAAAGGAAAACAATCAGACACATGGAATTGGAAATCCTTGTTAAAGCTCCGTCCAATTGCGAGTAAGTTCATGCGTGTAACTGTTGGTAATGGCCTTTAGGCTAGTTTCTGGGGAGATATATGGACTCAATGGGCCAGCTTATCAATTGTATTGGTTTCTCGGGGCCATCACTCTTTAGACTTCCTATTACTGCTTATGTTGCTGATGCTACAGATATTCATCATTGGATAACCCCGCAGCCGAGATCTGATGCGTCGACTGAACTTCAAGCACATCTCACCATTGTCTCTATTCCGTTGCATATGGACATGTCTGATACATATGGCTGGTGCACTGAAGAAGTTACGAGAAGCTCTACAAGTTTGTCACTAACTTGGACACAATTGCGTCCTTGTTCATCCGAGAAACAATGATACTCCACAATCTGGTACAACGGAGCTGTGCCACGATAAACTTTCACTCTCTGGATTTTTCAGCTTGACAGGTTGCCAATGAAATCAAAGTTATGCTTTTGGGGGCTTCAAGTCTCCTATGTGTTGTCTATGCTCCAAATTTCTGGAAATCAGAGATCATTTAATGTTGCATTATGAGTACAGTGTGGCCCTATGAACTTTAGCGCTTGAAAGACTCCATCAAAATCCAACCAGCTTTCCCTCTTGTTCTGCTCTTATTGCTTGGGCTGAAAACAGTCAAACCAATTCTCCCTCTCTTATGAGGAAAATAACAATGCACTCAATCATCTACTCCATTTGGAAGCAGCGAAACAACTCCCTGCATAATGACCAACATGTCTCCCATGCATCTCTTTTCCAGGCGATCGACAAAGATATTAGGAATCTCATCAATGCTAGAAGAAGTCGAAGGAAGTTTTCGGGCCTAAGGATGCACTGGATTACTTGGGACTAATCGGTTATAGTTGCTTATTTTTTTTTTTTTTTGAGTTTGTAACTATTTTGTACATGGTCTTCTGACCCAAACTCTTTCGTCTAATGATATTTATATTCCTATCAAAAAAAGAAAAGATGATGATACAAAGAGACAACGGTAGAGTCCAAATTTTGACTTTTCTACTATAATATTCACAATAAAATAAAATAGTAACGTTTTTCATTTAGTCCATTATTTAATTTCTTCGACTACTCGTGTCTGGACGGATGGTGAAAAGTGGAGACACGTTCCTGTTAACACTATAATTGACTTCTGATTTCCCTTCTATAACACCAAACTCTTGATTTTCTTGTTATTTTTATTTATTTATTTATTATCATATAGTTTTTAGGTGTATTCTATAGTTTATAGCTAAAATATAGACGTCTACCAGACTACAACCATATATTTGCCTCTTCCCCATATGATATAATTATAACCTTTAAAAATATATACTATTTCGACATGTTAAATTTAAGAAGCTCTGTCCAAAAAAAAAAACTCGCAGAAGCATATTTTGAAATTAATATGTGAAATACACTTTTGATAGCCTAAAATAGTTGACTAACTGAAACATATTTATATTTATCAAACTTTACAAGTTATACTGTACCTATACAACCTTGTTTTCTCTTATGTACCCCAAATCGCTATTAGTTTTTGATATATGCTTTCTAAATTTGGTATGACCAAAACATTATAATAATAATAAAATAATTTTTCTGGTATACACTTCTTATTATATACTTCACTCAAATCTTATTATTTTCTTCCTCTCTATTCTCCAAAATGTATATTTCATTAAATTACAACACAATTTTTATGTTTGAAAATGGTTTTGTAAAAGTTTAGTAAGAAGTCCAAAACCATTTAAAGTCACATTTTTTCCTCTAATAAATAACAATAATTGTTAGGAACAACTTGTTTAGATGGCAGTATAAAATACATTATGACCATGAAACCAAAAAGAAAGGAAAAAGAAAAACTCAAATTACAAATATAATATTCAAATTTAAATATTGACAGGCTTGCCCTCGTCATTTGCCTATAAATTTGACATAATCTTTCATGTGTTTCAAACAACAACCAGATAGAAATTAAAAAGAAACACAAACACACTATGAACAAACAAGTTTGCTCTAACATTGGAGTTTGGTTGTTACTTACGTTACTTTTTTGTAACTATATCGTCGATCTCGAAGCCTCACACCATGTCTACAAGAGACTAACTCAAAGCACTTACAGCAAATCTCCTACCGTAAACCAGCCGTACCGAACCGGTTTCCATTTTCAACCTCCAAAAAATTGGATGAACGGTATGTTTACTGTCAAATCTCAATATCAATATCAATGCCAAATTCATTTTCATGTCTCTAACTTTGTTTTTCCTTTTGGTTCGTGCTTGGACAAATTGGATTAATCATTCTTCGTGACCAGATCCTAATGGTTAGTTTTTTTCTCTCTTACATTTGGTCAACTCTTCATATCGAATAAGACGGATCATTTTCCCTAGAAACTCGTAATTATATTATTAAAAAAAACATTAACTACACCTATAAGTCAGCATACCAACCGTATCATTTGATTTTTCTAATGAATATAGTCGACCATGTGTTACGCTGCACGTTCCTTATATATTATCCATATAGTTAAATTAATAAAAATAAAAATATATATTTTATTACAGGACCTATGATATACAAAGGAATATATCATCTTTTCTACCAATGGAACCCGAAAGGAGCCGTGTGGGGTAATATCGTGTGGGCCCATTCCACGTCAAAAGATTTAATCAACTGGGACCCTCATCCTCCAGCTATCTTCCCATCTCATCCGTCCGATATCAACGGATGTTGGTCCGGTTCAGTAACAATTCTCCCAGACGGTAAACCGGTTATTCTCTATACCGGAATTGATCCTAAGAACCAACAGGTTCAAAACATAGCCGAGCCTAAAGACCTTAACGATCCGTATCTACGAGAATGGAAAAAGTCGCCGTTAAATCCTTTAATGGCTCCTAACGCCGTTAATGGAATTAACGCTAGCTCGTTCCGTGACCCAACCACAGCGTGGCTTGGCCAAGACAAGAAATGGAGAGTGATCATTGGAAGCAAAATCGACCGCCGTGGACTAGCGATTACTTATACGAGCAAAGACTTTTATAAATGGGAAAAATCTCCGGAGCCGTTGCATTACGACGACGGAAGTGGAATGTGGGAATGTCCTGATTTTTTCCCGGTTACAAGGTTTGGATCTGAAGGCGTGGAAACGTCGTCGTTTGGTAAACCAAATGAGGTTTTAAAGCACGTGTTGAAAGTAAGCTTGGACGATACGAAACATGACTATTACACGATCGGTACGTATGATCGAGTTGGTGATAAGTTCGTACCAGACAAAGGTTTTAAGATGGATGCTACGGCTCCTAGATACGATTACGGTAAGTATTACGCTTCGAAAACGTTTTATGACTCGGCTAAGAACCGAAGAGTCTTGTGGGGTTGGACTAACGAATCATCATCGGTTGAGGATGATGTTGAGAAAGGCTGGTCCGGTATTCAGGTAATTATTTATATTAAATTGAAATTAATTCGAATATAGTTTATTAGAGATTGAATCAATTTGTATTTTCTTTGTTGAGTAGACGATTCCAAGGAAAATATGGCTTGATCGATCAGGGAAGCAATTGATTCAATGGCCGGTTAGAGAAGTTGAAAGATTACGTAGTAAGAACAAAGTCAACTTACGTAACAAAGTTCTAAAGTCAGGATCTAGACTTGAAGTCTATGGAGTGACAGCTGCGCAGGTTTGATTAGTATTATAATTAATATTTTAAAAATCAATTAGAATTATAAATTAGGTTTTTTATATAAAACAATTGTGATTCGTACAGGCGGATGTGGAGATTATGTTCAAAGTGAGAGACTTGGAGAAAGCTGATATAATAGAACCAAGTTGGACTGATCCACAGTTGATTTGTAGTAAGATGAATGTGTCGGTTAAGTCCGGTTTAGGACCTTTCGGTTTAATGGTTCTCGCATCAAAGAACTTGGAAGAGTACACATCGGTTTATTTCAGAATCTTCAAATCCCATCAATATAACAAGAAGTATGTAGTGGTCATGTGCAGTGACCAAAGCAGGTACGTTTCTTTCTTTGATTACTATTACATTCATCTTTTGTCATAAAAATTGTTTATTCAACAGATCTAAAAAATGAAAGAATTATCCAAAATTTGACTTTCTAGTATTGTGGACAGATCTTCACTTGAGGAAGATAATGACAAAACGACTTACGGAGCTTTCGTGGATATTAATCCTCTTCAACCAATCTCTCTCAGAGCCTTGGTAATTAAGTCTTCATTTTACACATATATATAGCAATATGTTAAAATAAATTTAAATGTCTATTATAAATCTCTTATAATGATTAATTGTGCTCTTTGTTGTTGATGTTATAGATTGATCATTCAGTTGTGGAAAGTTTTGGAGGAAAGGGAAGAGCATGTATAACATCAAGAGTGTATCCAAAATTGGCAATAGGAAACAAATCACATATCTATGCTTTTAATTATGGATCACAAAATGTTGATGTCGTAAGTCTAAATGCTTGGAGCATGAAGTCTGCTCAAATCAGTTGATCACTTACGAAGGAGTGTAAACACATATCTCCATTTATTGAGCATTTATATGAGTTGATTTTCGAAGATCTTGTATGGTCCACTTTTGTTTGGTCGTAAAAAATGGTTCTGATTTGTTTGTTTTATAACAATTAAGAAAAATAGTGATATATGACATTTTATTTGACTTGGTATAGTCTTGTTTTACTTTATAAAAACTGCAATTCTATTGTCGGTAGTCAATATATGTCGACTTCCAATGAACGTGAATACGTTAATACTGGACTTTATCTGAATAGAATATGAATACAATTTGAACAACTTGGCCCAACAAAATGAATGCCAATATATTCGTATGACCATTCTATAAGTTAGTTTTAAAAACTAAATTAATTAAGTTGTGTGTGGGACAAAGAATGCATGGTAATATCGTGATTTTTTTTTCCAGTGGCTAAGACTAAATCAGGCTTTGGATATAAAAATCTTTAACAATTTAAAATTAAGCCAAAATAATTTGGGTGAATTTGTTGAAAAACTTTTTTTTGAAGAGTATGACCATAAAAAATTTTAAATCTAGAAACTAACACCACATTTATTATTCTACTCATGTAATAATAAATTATTTGCCCTTCATATATATAGAACGCTTATATAGTATATAACATATATATATATAGTATAGTAGCAAGAGTAACCACAAAAACAAACACAATTTTTTTTTCTTACCATATAATTGTAAAAAAAGAAATTCTATATGAAATAGAAGTTATGTATAAACAGAACACGTGTTTTATATAAAACTATTTAATAATATATTTGTTTTAATTTATTTTTGATCATAATAAAAGGTTTAAATCTTAGTATGTATAGGTTAAAATCTATGTTTTTTTAAAAGAAATTTTATATTTGAATTTGTGTTTCATTAGAAGATATAGTATAAATAACATAGACGAGGAAAATAGAAACTAGAAAAAATTATAAAATTATAAATTAAATCATAGAAGGGTAAAATGATATATATTGTATAGATATATTATATATGTTGACTAACGCTTCCATTAAAAAAACAAACTTTCAATAATTAGCCAAATTAAATATACCAACTATAATTCAAACTAATTTAAATATGAATTATCTTTGATTAAAGGGAAATTAGCAAATCTGGCAATAGATAATGATAACATCAAAATTAGGAAAATGTCAATTGCGAAACAGATAGGTAACTGTATACTCATAATTCCAATGGTCTGACCCAATTTCTTCTACATATCTTTTGCATGTAATTCTCTGACAGAAATGTGTCGGAAAACATAATGTATCACGTTATTATGTTTCTTGCACGCTTACAGTATAAAAGGCGGTTGCTCATTAATAGACACATTTGGACTGTTTATCATCTTCCTCTTTTGTCATTATGTGAGTTTCATTTCCCTACTCCAAACCCTAGATTTTCTCCTCCTTTGTTTTTCCCCTGGTATCTTGCGATTGTTGGTCTCATCAAGCACGCGAAGAGTTCATCTATTTCCGATATCCGTAGCTGTTTCGTGCGTATGTGTTTAGGGTCTGAGCTAGCTCTTCAATCGGCTAAAAGATAAGGTGATTCATCAAATCATGTGTCTATCTTCGTCGTTCTTCAAAATTGCGTCATTCCGGTGTTTATTTTTACAAAATCTACAAAGTTCCGTTTTTAATCTCGTGTTGCTTTAACTATTTTAGTATCTTTAAGATTTTGTGTCACTCGAATCTCGATTTAGTACTAATCGAGTTCTAGCAAATCTTAATTCTTTTTTTCGGATGGTCTTATATGTTCTCGACTCTTGCAAGAACTAATTTTCTAAAAACCTTGGTTTGTATGTTTGCGTTTTAGTGAGATTCTCGGGTCACGGTAAAGCTACAAAACCCAGATCTGTTCTTAGGTGCATCAAGTACTAGTGGTTCGATATTTGGGTTTTGGTAAACAGTGAGGAAGTGTAGTTTTTTCCGTATAATGCATTTTTTTTATTTGTATAAGATCTTAGTTTTCCCTATACGAGGTTATTTATCAGTGTTTTACGTCGAAAGTTAAACTAGTTTAATCTTCCTCTAAACCTCCTCTACTTAGATGCACCAAGTAATTGTTGTTTGATATTTGGTATTTTGTAAACATTGAGGAAGTTCTGATTTTCGCTTACAAGTCAGTGTTTATCTGTGTAAGTTCTAAGTTTGCCATATATAATGGAATGTAACTGTGTTAAGTTATAAGTTAAACTAGTTGTTAAGTTCATTTTTCATAAAAGGTTAGCTCGTTACCCATAAAATTTGTTGTAATATATTTATAAATATCATCGTTAATTCTCCATTAATTCTATATAGTCAACATATTAACTAAACCCCTTTATATTCCTGCTGTAAACCCTCTTTTATTCATCATATTTCTCTCTTTTAGTTCTATATATCTAACATATTAATTAAACCCTTTTATATTTCTCCTCTAAACCCTCTCTTATTCATAATGTTTTTCCCCGTTCGTGCAATATATTCAATTTGTTATGTGTATAAACAAAAAATTATCACTTTATTTTCATACAATCTTTTAGCTTGGGTTTCGTAGTTATGATTTGATTACAAATCTCTAATAATTCAAGACAACTTTTGAATACTTATTGGAATCCATAATAACGGGAGAAAACTAGTATGGATTCCAATTGTCGAATACATAAAAAACCAAAGTCCTACCACGTGGACATAAAAGCTTATACCTAAGTTTAGGGACACATTAAAAGCTTATAGCTTAGAGACACATCCGCTTCATTGGAGTAGCTTCGTCGGTAGCTTCCGATTCCCTTTTGCATCTCCATCGTTCTTACTTGTCTCGGCTTTGGCATCATTTCCTTCACCATTTATTATTTATGATTGACGAAAACATTTATCATGTAAAGTTACAAGTTACATCTTATCTACTACTCTGGAAATTAGAAACAAAATTGAACATGTTAATCGATTAAGTAGCCATAAACCAGTGTATTACACAACATTTCTATCCTTACTTGAATTTGTTTAGCCCTTCTCTGACTAGCTTTATCCCATTAATTGCTTAACTATTTTCATAACCTCCAATGGAGTTCGTATATGAATGAAAAAATCGTTATGTCTTAACCATAAATGGCATACCTTTTTTGCTGAACTCTGCAAATCTTCTTAACTGCTTGACTGCTTAAAGTGGATCTTGTATATTTAAGAGATTCTTTCAGAGCTAATGATTGCTAATTAAATAAAAGCTTTAAGTATTACTTTTAAATAAGAAATAATAACTCAAATAAGGTAAAATTGTACCTAAATTACTTAAATAGGTTTTTTTTAGAAAAAAAAGAGGAAATGGTGCAATTACCATTTGCCCCCTTTAGAAGCAAAAAAAAAAAAAAAGACAAAATGTTGATGTGGTGAATTTCATTAATGGCAGTTTCGTAATTACGGTTATAGTATGGTAGAGTTCGTTTTAGTGTAGTAGAGTTAGATTATAGTATAGTAGAGTTCATTTTAGTGTAATAGAGTTAGACTATAGTATGGTAGAGTTCATTTTAGTGTAGTAGAGTTAGACTATAGTGTAGTAGAGTTGACTTTAATGTAGTAGAGTTAGACTATAGTGTAGTAGAGTTAGACTATAGTGTAGTAGAGTTGACGTTACGTAGGTTTTAAGGTAATTTTTCGGCTCTTACATTAAACTGATCATAACTTTCGCAATACAACTGCGATTTACAAACGGTTTGAAGCTACGGGTTCTTGAGATCGAGATCTTTCTAACCATTCCAAAAACACGACGAACAGATCAGTGACCAAAGAGTTATAGCCCCCGAAAATAAGCATACTATAGTCCAACTCTACTAAACTAAAATGAACATACTATAGTTTGGTAGAGTTCATTTTAATGTAGTAAAGTTAGACTATAGTGTAGTAGAGTTGACGTTAGTGTAGTAGAGTTAGACTATAGTGTAGTAGAGTTGACGTTAGTGTAGTAGAGTTAGACTATAGTGTAGTAGAGTTGATGTTATTGTAGTAGAGTTAGACTATAGTGTAGTAGAGTTGACGTTATGTAGGTTTTTAGGTAATTTTTCGGCCTCTTACATTAAACTGATCATAGCCTTCGTAATACAACTCCGATCTACAAACGGTTTGACGCTACGTATTCTTGAAATCGAGATCTTTCTATCCAAACCAAAAACACGACGAACGGATCAGTGACCCAAGAGTTATAATCCCCGAAAATAAGCATACAGAGTTGACGTTATGTTTGTTTTAAGGTAATTTTTCGGCCTCTTACATTAAACTGATCATAACTTTCGCAATACAACTCCGATCTACAAACAGTTTAAAGCTACGGATTCTTGAGATCGAGATCTTTCTAACCATACCAAAAACACGACGAACGGATCAGTGACCGAAGAGTTATAGCCCCCGAAAATAAGCATATTATAGTTCAACTCTACTAAACTAAAATGAACTATAGTGTAGTAGAGTTGACAATAGTATAGCATACTATAGTTTGGTAGAGTTCATTTTAGTATAGTAGAGTTAGATTATACTGTAGTAGAGTTGATGTTAGTGTTGACGTTAGTGTAGTAGAGTTAGACTATAGTGTAGTAGAGTTAGACTATAGTGTAGTAGAGTATACGTTATGTAGGTTTTTAGGTAATTTTTTGGCCTCTTACATTAAACTGATTATAGCTTTCGTAATACAACTCCGATCTACAAACGGTTTGAAGCTAGGGATTCTTGAGATCGAGATCTTTCTAACCAAACCAAAAACACGACGAACGGATAAGTGACCGAAGAGTTATAATCCCCGAAAATAAGCATACAGAGTTGACGTTATGTAGGATTTAAGGTAATTTTTCAGCCTCTTACATTAAACTGATCATAACTTTCTCAATACAACTTCGATCTACAAAGGGTTTGAAGCTACGGATTCTTGAGATCGAGATCTTTCTAACCATACCAAAAACACGACAAACGGATCAGTGACCTAAGAGTTATAGCCTCCGAAAATAAGCATACTATAGTCCAACTCTACTAAACTAAAATGAACATACTATAGTTTGGTAGAGTTCATTTTAATGTAGTAAAGTTAGACTATAGTGTAGTAGAGTTGACGTTAGTGTAGTAGAGTTAGACTATAGTGTAGTAGAGTTGACGTTAGTGTAATAGAGTTAGACTATAGTGTAGTAGAGTTGACGTTATGTAGGTTTTTAGGTAATTTTTTGGCCTCTTATATTAAACTGATCATAGCTTTCGTAATACAACTCCGATCTACAAACGGTTTGAAGCTACAGATTCTTGAGATCGAGATCTTTCTAACCAAACCAAAAACACGACGAACGGATAAGCGACCGAAGAGTTATAATCCCCGAAAATAAGCATACAGAGTTGATGTTATGTAGGTTTTAAGGTAATTTTTCGGCCTCTTACATTAAACTGATCATAACTTTCGCAATACAACTCCGATCTACAAACGGTTTGAAGCTATGGATTCTTGAGATCGATATCTTTCTAACCATACCAGAAACACGACGAACGGATCAGTGACCGAAGAGGTATAGACCCCGAAAATAAGCATACTATAGTCCAACTCTACTAAACTAAAATGAACATACTATAGTTTGGTAGAGTTCATTTTAATGTAGTAAAGTTAGACTATAATGTAGTAGAGTTGACGTTAGTTTAGTAGAGTTAGCGTATAGTGTAGTAGAGTTGATGTTAGTGTAGTAGAGTTGACGTTAGTGTAGTAGAGTTGACGTTATGTAGGTTTTAAGGTAATTTTTCGGCCTCTTACATTAAACTGATCATAACTTTCGCAATACAACTCCAATCTAAAAACGGTTTGAAGCTACGGATTCTTGAGATCGAGATCTTTCTAACCATACCAAAAACACGACGAACGGATTAGTGACCGAAGAGTTATAGCCCCCGAAAATAATCATACTATAGTCCAACTCTATTAAACTAAAATGAACATACTATAGTTTGGTAGAGTTCATTTTAATGTAGTCAAGTTAGACTATAGTGTAGTAGAGTTGACGTTAGTGTAGTAGAGTTAGAGTATAGTGTAGTAGAGTTGACGTTAGTGTAGTAGAGTTGACGTTAGTGTAGTAGAGTTAGACTATAGTGTAGTAGAGTTGACGTTAGTGTAGTAGAGTTGACGTTAGTGTAGTAGAGTTGACGTTAGTGTAGTAGAGTTAGACTATAGTGTAGTAGAGTTGACGTTATGTAGGTTTTTAGGTAATTTTTCGGCCTCTTACATTAAACTGATCATAACTTTCGCAATACAACTCCAATCTACAAACGGTTTAAAGCTACGTATTCTTGAGATCGAGATCTTTCTAACCAAACCAAAAACACGACGAACGGATCAGTGACCGAAGAGTTATAACCTCCGAAAATAAGCATACAGAGTTGACCTTATGTGTAGTGGCAAATAAGCATACTATAGTTCAACTCTACTAAACTAAAATAAACTCTACCATACTACCATGCTGACGTGGCAAATTTCATTAATGGCAGTTTCGTAATTATGTTTTTGTTTACTCATAAAAAAAGGACAAAACGGTATATTACGAATTCAAAAACCTAAACATTTACCCTATTTAAGTAATATTTCATTAAATCTACGCTATTTCAGTAAATCACCCTTTAAATAATGATTACATATAAATTACAATGCAAGACTACTTACAATGGAGCGTTTAAATAAAATATAAAATATTCAAGTGTTGTTGGATGGCTACAATGAACTAGTTGAAAAAATAATAAATGAATCTCTTATTTGAGAGATTATGAATAAGTGTTCCAAAAAATTTTGAGAGACTCATTGAATAAACAAATATTATATATTATTTTATTATTTTAATTTTTGTAGAAAAGACTCTTAGGGTATTGAATTAATTCAATATGTTGAACCAAATAAAAAAATATTAAAATTTTGGAGACTATTTTCGATGAAGAGGAGAGAGGAAAAGATTGGACAAAGTGTCCACTTTTTATTTGGTTATCTCATTCATAAGATTTTTTTAATCCAAAACTTATGAATGAAATTATTTTCATTTCTATAATTTAATAAAATAAAATAATTATATTAAAACTCAACTTATTTTATACTCTATAAATAGAAACTTGTTTCAAGTAATTCGAACACATACAAAAATATATTTTTCTTATAATTTTTCTTCTATCATTCGATAACATTTTATTTTTAAATATATTTTGGGTAATATGGATCCTAACAATAAAACTTTTAATACTTAAAAATATATTAAAATATTTTATTGACTTCTTAATAATTTTAGCTTAAATTCAATTATTAATTATTATTATTAATATATAGTTATAATATATAAACGAAAATATAAATATAAAATTGTGGGGTAGGATGTGAATTTTATTAAACAAAACTATTGGCATTTGACCAATTGAACCTTGATTAAACCAATTTAGATATGAGTTATTTTACTTCATTATAAAAGAAAAGACTTCAATATAATTTTTTTAATAAATATTAAAATCAAATATGAACATATAAGACTTTTTAGTAATATATATTAAAAATATATATATAGCGTTGTAACAAATTCGTGGTACGAATTTGAGATTATCTAATTTTGACGAACAATAAATTCGTGTTAATTTATATTATTGTTCCAGTAATAATATAATTTTTTGATTAATTTTAGATTTAAAACTATGTTTCAATGTTTATAGCAAATGTGAAAAAAATTGAACTTGGTAACAAATCCTCTAACATAAACATATATATAATGAACTAGATATTTCGAAGGTTTTCTCGACCTCATATTTCATCTCCAATTAAGTAAAAAGACATTCATTTTGAATTTTTTTTAGATCACATGTTTATTATCAACTCATGATAAATGAATCTAAAATCAATGAATCTCAAAGATCATGAAATCCTTTTTAAAATTTATTATTTGATTTTTATAGTTACTAAAAATTTATATTTAAACCATTGAAATCTATTTGTTATTTATAATTAAGTAAAATTGCTCATATCTAAATTGGCTTGATTAAAGATACTTCATATTTAAATTAACTTGAATCATGTTAGTATATAATTTGATCTAGTTTAATATTTTTTTCTAATGGACAGCGTCAGCCACTAATTTTTTATACCTAAATTAGCTTAGCCAACATAGGTTGGTCATTTAAATGGCTCGGCCTCCAATTCATATTTTTTTGGTCAAGACGAATACTTTGTTATTTAATTGACCTTTTTCTCATTCGCATTAGCATTATATTCGATCACTTGTTGAAACCAAAAGAAATAGAGTAAACAAATACTACTAATTGACAATTCACTTGTTATTTTTTTTTTTTATCCAAAGGTAGGATAAACTTACTTAAATGTTTAATATACAATAAAACTTCTACAAAATTATAATCGTGGACTTTGAAAATTTATTAATTTATATAAATATTCATACAAAAATTTACAAAATTGTTAATTCAGTCTATAATTTTCTGAAAAAGTATTTCGCTCTAAATTAAAATATCCTTTACAGCTCATATTCTTTAAGAGAAATTGGTTAAACCTTTTTTAAAAAGTTTTTATTTAATTGTAGACTTTGGTTATACTTTAGTGTTTATTTAAACCATATTGTATGTTATGAATTCATTATTTATACATTTTCTTACATTTTCTAAAAAAAATTGAATTCATTATTTATACAAACATGTTGTTTTCAACATTTAAAAACACTTGCATGTAAAAACCTAATCATTATATTTAGAAATTTTGAATGTATAGCGATAAGGTAACACTAAATATTATTAATATAATATAAAATTTATAAAATGAGTTTTACCAAAATTTCAATTAAAAAATAGCACTAGAGGTAATAATTTACTAATTTATCTTTTATATATATATATATATATATATATATGCATAAAACTTTATAATTATTAATTTATGATACTATTAAGATCATATTTTTACATTGAAAATTCAAAAATATTATTATTTTATTAAATCTTGTGAAATATTATACGACTTAGGACTGGATAATTTTATTAATTTATAAAATATATTAATTTATCGAATATTAATTTAAAGAGGTTATATTATAAGATGTTTCAACATTATTAAATTTTAATGAGTTAAACGGATTGATAACACTATGCAGAAATAGAGATGCCAAAATGCGAGAATTAGAGTCAAAATCTATTATTTTAAACTCATTAAAGAATAGCTGGTTTTTTTTTTCTTCATCACAAAAGAAATTCATTAAACTTCAATTTAGGTAGGTAGAAGTTCGGAGACTGATTTTGCCACTATATCAAACTCTTGATTACATACTCTGATAAATAAACTGAAAAGAAGCTGTTTATCGAGTGTTAATCTGAAAATTATCTACAAGGATGAAGACTTTTGTCGTGCACCAACCTTCACCAATAGAGTTTTTATTTGGCAATAGGAAACAAATCACATCTCTATGCTTTTAATTATGGATCACAAAGTGTTGATGTCGTAACTCTAATGCTTGGAGCATGAAATCTGCTCAAACAAGTTTGCTCCAACATTGAAGTTTGTTTGTTACTTACGTTACTTCTTTGTAACTATGTCGTCGATCTCGAAGCCTCACACCATGTCTACAAGAGACTTACTCAAAGCGCTTACACCAAATCTCCTACCGTAAACAAGCCGTACCGAACCGGTTTCCATTTTCAACCTCCAAAAAATTGGATGAACGGTATGTTTAATGTCAAATCTCAATATCAATGCCAAATTCATTTTTCATGTCTCTCTAACTTTGTTTTTCCTTTTGGTTCGTGCTTGGACAAATTGGGTTGATCATTCTTCGTGAGCAGATCCTAATGGTTTGTTTTTTGGTTGATCATTATTTCTTACATTTTGGTCAACTCTTCCTTTCCAATAAGACAGATTATTAATGACAATATATTCTTATGGCCAATTTAAAATCTAATTCACTTGTAGGAGACCAAAAAAAAAAACAAAAATGAGCCAAAATAAAATAAAAAGAAAGCAAAAATTGAGCCAAAACAAAATAAAAAGAAAGCAAAAGTTGAGCCAAAAAAAAAAAAAGTAAAAATAAATTAACACTTATATCATATAGCTATTTAAATATTCATAAACTTAATGACTTAACCAATTTATAATTCAATATGCATGAATAGAAATGCCAAAACATAATTTACAATGAAGTCAGCCTATTTTCATAAAATTAGGTAAATATCTGTGTCATGTTGCGGTATTATTTTCTAAAAGTTATTTTGTATAATTTGTATGATGGTAAAAATACAATAAAACACATGTACACATAGTTTTTTTTTTTTTTTAATTTTATCTTTGTTAAAAATTATATATTATACTAAATTTCTACTTAAAATTTTAAGCTCTAATATATTATTTTCACGTACTAATTTATTATATGTATCACATTATTTTATATATTGCTAATAAAATTTGAGAGGACCAAAGTAGTTGTTGTTGGTCGATCACGAAAAAAGTGAATTAAAAAATAAAATATTAGAATTTTATAATTTTGAAAAAGGAATTTCATCAAATATATCCATTCTAAAAATATATTTATGTGAAATACCTGTTTTTTGAGACTTTGTCCTCACTACCTACTTTCCTTTTGAAAAAGACAAATTTACTTTTATCCATAAATGAAAGTTGTGTGTCTTGAAAGAGTGATTGATTAGGTCAGATCTGACCAAAATTACGAGCAACAAATATGTGTTGCATCAGACAACAAAGATATATTTTAAAAATAAAACGTGCCACTTATATGAAACAGACTTTGCCAATATATAAGACATATAAGACATTTGTTTATGTCTATACATGAAATATATAGATAACCCACTACTTTTGAAATTGCCATAGTACGAGGCCCGTTCCTTTGTGGTACGAACTTTGTCCTCGTCTACTGGGATATATAATAAGCACAACAATCATGTTTATATCTATTACAAGATCCGATGCAATTTATTCATGAAAGTACATGCATGTCTATGTCCATGACCATGAAAGAACATGAATGTCCATGTCCATATATGAAACACACTTTGCCTATATACAAGACATATTAAATGTCCATATACATAAACAGAATCACATGCAGCAGGTCTGGATGTCATTTGTTTATGTCAATGATCATATCCATGTCCATATACAAGCCTAATAAGATATTTTTCCATGTCCATAGATTAAAAACACATATGGAACATGAATTAGCCATATACCGGACAGATAATACATTTGTCCATGTTAATATATGAACAAATATAGTGATTTGTCCATAATAGTTCACTCATCTCAATGACCATGGATGTCCATGTCCATATAAGAAACATGCTTAGGCCATATACAAGAGAAATGAGACATTTGTCTATGTCTATATATTAAAAACATGCATGGAACATGCATTGACCATATACCAGACATGTAATACTTTTTTCCATGTCCATATACGAAAATATAGTCATTTTTCCATGAAACTTAACGCATGACAATGATAATGGATGTCGATGTCCATATAAGAAACATGTTTTCCCATATACAAGACAAATAAGACATTTGTCCATGTCCATATATTAAAAAGATGCATGGATCATGCATTGGCCTTATGTCCATGTCCATGTCCATGGATGAGATATAAAGACATTTGTCCTAAGAAAAAGTATGGAATTAGTTAGGGACAACTATGTCCATGTCCATAAAGACTATGAGATGAGATTCGTAAGTGGATCTATATCCATATACAGATAATGGGATGGGATGAACAAATTTATAGTCCATGTCAAATCTAAGATACATAAATGAAATTAGAAAATAGACATTATATTTTTCAATGTCCATATATTAAATAAAATATCCATGATCATATATAAGACCATGTTCACTACATATCACTTAAGCCCATAACAGTCACATTATTAAGACTTTATTGTCCATGTGCAATCATGAAAAATATAATGCCCATATACAAGACAAATATAACATTATTTTCCATGTCCACTGATGCGGTATATAGACATTTGTTCTTATAGGTATGTTAAATATGTCCATGTCCATACATGATATATATAGTCATTTGTCCTTAGAAAGGGGAAACATAGTATGTTAAATATATTCATATCCATACAGAAAATATATAGTCATTTGTCCTTGAAAAAAGACATAATAGACATGGACAAAGATGACGAGGAACATATATGAAACAGTTAAAGGCAATATACAAGACCATTAAGCTTTTTGTTCATGTTTATATACGGTCATTTACATTACTAGTCAAATAATAAATTTTTCCATGTTCATAAATGAATTATATAGCGATTTTTTGTCTATGTTCATATACGACCCTTTTCATTACAATTCCTAGAATAAATTTGTCCATGTTCATAAATGTATTATATAGCGAATTGTCCATTGAATGACACACTTGGACGGACAACTTTGTCTATATCAAAATAAAAAATAAATAAAGATAACATATAAGACAATCAAGGTATTTGTCTATGATCAATTGAATATAAAAAAGATGGATGACATTATGATACATATTTAACATTTGTCTATGACTATATACATGCATTTTTCCATATACGAAATAGCCTAAAAGAATAAAGAAAATAAATGAGAATTAGTGTTTCAACAGATTAAAAAAAAAACAAATGAGTCATTTGTGGATAATTGATGTTAGAGTTGAAGTGATAGAAAAATAAAACAAAATCGGGCAATGAGAAGTAAAAAATTGGGCAGGGACGAATGAGTCATTGAGCATAAGAGAAAAATAGGAAAGATGGTAGAATATATGAGAAAGAAATGAGATGGGTATTTGACATAAATTTGACTGAAAAGTGGGTAATTTTGATAATTATATCTTTTGAAAATGATTAATTTTTTAACCAAATTTAACTATACAAAATCCATAAAACAAAATCATATTAGTATTGCAAAAAAAAACTTAAATATAACAAAAACAATTTAAATATCCTTTCCGGATTATTGACCTAGTATAATTAGAATAATCTTGTCATTCTTTTCCCAAATTAGAGAAATACAATTTAAAAATATATTCTAAGGTCAACAATTTCACTATCAGTTTTCTATAAATTTCAAAATAGTATCTAAAAATTATGTAGTTTTATATTATTAATGTCAAAAGTCTAATTCATTTTTTCTATTAGTACTTTAATCGTAGGAAAATCAAATTCCAAGGAAAACCATTCAAATCCTATATTTATACACATGGTAGATTTGTTTACTTTATTAATTATTTCGTTCTTGTGATTATCTATATATCACTGCAAATTTAAATAATAAAATAGCTTTTCGATCTTATAAAATTAATGGTGATGTAGAATCATGGTAAGTTTTATATGAATGTGAATTAAGCAAAATAATACGTAAATGAGATGATGGTTAACTCTTTTTCTTGTGACTCTCTTCTTTCATTCATTGCTGATGTGTTTTAGTTCTATGATTTTATTGGTAGTTGAATCAAAAGTTGATGCTGATTTGTCAGCTGTAGAGAGCTCTAAACTGTTGATGTTTCAACCTAGGAGAGACATAGAATCCTTTTTTCATATATATATAACTACTTGGGGATCTGCCATTCAGGCGGGATTTGTATCATAGCAAACAATCAAACTTTGTTATGTCAAAGCCACTAATGAAGTAGATTGCTCCATCTTTCAAAAGATCCTTGAATACATGTAGGCAGTGAACATGAATAAAATCTTGCATGAGCATTAACTGCAAGGATAAGAGGTAATATTTAGAAATACATGTCGCATTTGAGTAGTTAATTCTATGTTAGTCGTGAAAGTCATTATACATTTTCATCAAAGAGCAACATGTTGACCCCCATGAGCTCTCCACCTTTCTTGACATTGCGGGCTTTTCAGAAATGCAAACGTCTTGCAATGACATGTTGTGAACTCCGACCGGTTTTCAATTCTGAAAAAGAGAGGTGGGAAGTTTCCATCTTGTTTAATTTGGTGTGAATTTGTAAGAAATAATTTGTAATGAGTGAAAATGATCATTTGAACATACGGAATGATCTATTTATAAGATAAGAGGAGGAGGAAGTTACATTTTGGAGAGTTAAGACAATATAGTGGAGATTTAAGAAAATGTAGTAGAACTAAAATTATCATTACTCTTGGTTATTTATTTGTGTTTTCAAAAGGTATGAATTTATTATTTTACTTGAGTGAGGAGTCAAAAATATGCATCAAATAAATTACTAAGACTAATTTTGTTATACATGACATTATAACATTTTGTGGGAATATTGTTTTTGGATTATGCATATAATTTGCAAGTTGCTGAAACTTCATATCTAGAAATTTGACAATTGAGTTAATTTGTTAACACCAATTAAAAGTAATTAAAAAAGATAATATAGCACAACTTTGAAGATTATTAATGGATGTAAGGAGAAAGCTTTTTGATTCTCAAACAGTTTGAAAATTAATTTAAAAAATATTTTTTAATTTAAGTTATTATACTTATTTTTAGCAAGAGTAACTTGGTAATTTGGTAATGTAAGCACTATATTTTTATTTGTGTAATTAAAAGTAGTGAATTGATTGGGAGGTCCACTATATTTTGTATTTATGAAGTGAAATAATAAATTTCTTTTTAATTAAGATGTAGATTAATTTTGTTTTATAGATTTTAAATTTAAGATTGTAATTGCCAAGAAACATATGGTCTAGTTATTTTGTCCCTAATTTAGTTAGGCAGTAGGTTGAGAATTCGAATCCGACCCTGTTTCAATTAAAGAATTTAAATTATGGATCGGATTTTATAGATCCAATAATTATACGAGGTGGCACTCTAAGAAAAAAACAAAATTTAACTTTATATATTGCAGCTTTTAGGTAAACAACAACGAATCTCATCACTTAATAAAACCTCAATTCATTAAGGGCTGAAACCATTTCGACGGATACATACGAATCCAACCTCACACGGAGGTAGTGAACAACAAGAGGTGTCAATTGACACCCATAAATTTTTAAAATCTTTATATACTTTGTTTTATTTTTAAAAATTGACCATCTCCTAAATTATTTTTTGACCCCATCAACTATATTTTTAACCCTTATCCAATACAAAATATTTGATATTAATGATTAAACATGTTAGCTCAATTAAAAAATCAAATAGATCCATTCTAACTTAAAAAAAATTATTACTTTCAACAATAAATCTAACTGATTGATTTATTTTTATTTTGTTCTCTTTTCTCTTTACATACTTTTCTTATAGTTTTTCTAAGTCAATATAGCAAATTTAGTTTTAAAAATCGAGTATATGGTATATTAATCTTCTTTTAAACCAGACTTTTTACTAATTTCACATATATTTAGGATATTTGTTTGAAACTTTTTTTCTAAAATATGACAAATGAAATAGTAAACAAATAAGCGTGATAAATTATAAAAAATGTAACAGTGAAAAAATTTTCAAAGTGTGAATAAATTCATAACATATTTTTGATATTGTTATAAAATAACTTATATTTATATAATATTGGTGAAATAAAATATGAAAGTACGTAAGAAGAAAGAGAGAAATAATTGAAGTAACTTTCTTTTTTCTTTTCTCACTTGTATGTCTTACAATAAAGTAATGAGAAGTATTTATAGAAGAAAAATGGCGGTGGTAAGGTAAGATTTTTTGCATGACATAATTATGATGTCTAGGAAGATAGGTAATTATTACCTATAGGTTTTCAACACTCCCCCTTAATTACCTATCGTTAATTACGCACTGCCTCATTAAAAACCTTATCATGGAAAAACCCAGTGGGATAAAAACCATGATGAGGGAAAAAGAGTACAGCGACATAATATCCCCTGAAATGATGAGTATCATAAATTTCGTAATTGACGCATTCCGATACCATGAACATGTTTTCTGAAAGTTGTAGTGGGAAGCGCTTTAGTGAACAAATCTGCTGCATTGTCTGTTGAATGAATATATTGAATATTCACTTCTTGATTCTTCTCGAGTTCTCGTGTGTAAGAGAAAAATCTTGGGGGGATGTGCTTTGTTCGGTCGCTTTTAATATAACCTTCTTTGAGTTGGGCGACACAAGCAGCATTATCTTCAAACACCTTTGTTGGCTCTTTATTTATGCATATTCCACTCGCTTCTTGTATATGTTGAGTCATAGATCTAAGCCACACACATTCTCTACATGTTTCATGAAGTGCAATTGTTTCTGCATGATTTGAGGAGGTAGCAACTAGAGTTTGCTTTTGAGAACGCCAAGAGATTGCAGTGCCTCCAATTGTGAAAACATATCCGGTTTGTGATCGGGCTTTATGTGGATCTGATAAATAGCCTGCATCTGCAAAACCAACTAGATCGAGACTAGAATTTCTATTATAAAATAATCCCAAATCAATTGTTTCTTGGAGATAACGAAATATATGTTTTATTCCATTCCAGTGTCTGCGCGTAGGTGATGAACTATATCTTGCAAGCAGATTTGTAGCAAATGTTATATCTGGTCTAGTGCAATTTGCAAGATACATGAGTCCACCAATAGCGCTCATATAAGGTACTTCAGGACCTAATATCTCTTCGTTATCTTCACAAGGTCGGAATGGATCCTTCTCGATATTGAGTGATCTATTAACCATTGGAGTACTTAAAGGAGTCGCTTTATCCATATAAAATCGTTTTAAGATCCTTTTAATATAATTCGATTGATGTACGAAAATTCCATTCCGAAGATGCTCGATCTGGAGTCCTAGACAAAACTTTGTCTGTCCAAGATCTTTCATTTCGAACTCTTCTATCATATGAGTTCTAGCAACATCAATCTCCTTTTGAGTTCCAATTATGTTCAGGTCATCAACATATACAGCTATGATCACAAATCCAGATTCAGATTTCTTAATAAATACGCAAGGACATATTGCGTTGTTGGTATATCCTTTACTCAATAAATATTCACTTAGACGATTATACCACATGCGTCCGGATTGTTTTAATCCGTAAAGTGATCGCTGTAATTTGACTGAACATACTTCCTTAGATTTTGCGTTTAATGCTTCAGGCATCTTTAATCCTTCTGGGATTTTCATATATATCTCACTATCAAGTGATCCATATAGATATGTTGTCACAACATCCATTAGATGCATTTCTAGATTTTTAGATGCTGTTAAACTCATCAAAAATCTAAAGGTAATTGCATCCATTACCGGGGAATATGTTTCTTCATAATCAATCCCAGGTCTTTGAGAAAATCCTTGGGCAACAAGTCGGGCTTTATACCTTGTTACCTCATTTTTCTCATTCCTTTTTCGAACGAAAACCCATTTATATCCAACAGGCTTTACATGTTCAGGAGTTATGACAATAGATCCAAAGACCTTTCTTTTATTTAGGGAGTTTAATTCAGTTGTCATGGCCATTTTCCATTTCTCCCAATCAGGTCTTTTCTGGCATTCTAATATAGACTTTGGTTCTGGATCATCATTTTCATTGTCAATTTCTTTTGATACAGAGAATGAGAAAATTTCATCATCATCTTCTATCTCACTTCTAACCCAAATATTTCTGTTTTGGGCATAGTTGATGGAAATCTCATGTTTTTCTCTATTTTCGTCTTCAAGACTTTTCTCTGTATAATTTGGTTCTTCTGGACCATTTATATTTATTTTTCCCAAAAAAAATTTCTTTCGGGGATTTTTATCTTTTGATCCCATAGGTCTCCCCCTTTTTAACTGAACATTGGGTTTACTTGTTATGTTTCCATCATTTTGTTCTTCCGGAACAATAACTCTTGATGGAACATTCGCAGCGGGTATGTGCGATTTTGTCACCCTTTTTGTATCAGTGAATGCATCTGGTATCTGATTTGCCATATTTTGTAAATGCATAATTTTCTGAACTTCCAGTTCACGTTGTTTCGTAGGGGGATCAAGGTGCCATAACGACGGTGTGTACCATGTTATGTCTTTTGGAGCTTCTTTAATTCCTCCCCCTAACGCGGGGAATTCATCTTCATTAAAATGGCAATCAGCAAAACGTGCCGTAAACATATCACCAGTTTTTGGTTCTAGATACCGAATTATACTTGGTGATGTATACCCAATATATATTCCCAATCTCCTTTGTGGTCCCATTTTTGTTCTTTGCGGTGGCGCAATGGGGACATATACCGCACACCCAAAAATACGGAGATGAGATATATCTGGCTTTTGGCCAGATGTTAATTCTAATGGAGAGTATTTATTATATGCACTTGGCCTTATTTGGATTAGTGCCGCAGCATGCAGAATTGCATGACCCCATATTGAAATTGGGAGTTTTGTTCTCATTATTAACGGTCTAGCAATAATTTGTAACCGTTTGATTAAAGACTCAGCCATACCATTTTGTGTGTGAACATGTGGGACTGGATGTTCAACATCTATTCCCAATGACATACAATAGTCATTGAAGGCTTGTGAAGTGAATTCACTAGTGTTATCAAGTCTTACCTTCTTTATTGTATAATCAGGAAATTGTGCCCTTAATCTGATTATTTGGGCAATGAATTTTGCGAAAGCCATATTTCGTGTGCTCAATAGACACACATGTGACCATCTACTTGCATCAATTAATACCATAAAATATCTAAATGGCCCGCATTGTGGATGGATCGGTCCACATATATCACCATGTATTCTTTCCAAGAATACCAGAGATTCATTCTTAACCTTGGCTGGTGATGGCCGAGTTATTAGTTTTCCAAGAGAACATGCATTACATGGAAATTCTTTCGTTTGAAAAATCTTCTGGTTTTTCAACGAATGGCCATTTGTGTTTTCCACAATTTTTCGCATCATGACTGAACCAGGGTGCCCTAAACGTTCATGCCAGATTTTAAACGTACATGTAAACTTTGGGTTTACTGTAACATATGATTCAATCATATTTATTTTTGTGAAATATATTCCGGAGGATAAAGCTGGCAGCTTTTCTAATATATATTTCTTTTCCGAGTTAACTGATGTGATGCAGAGATATTCAACACCATTATTATTCATTGTTTCTACGTGATATCCATTTCTTCGAATATCTTTGAAACTCAGTAAGTTTCTACATGATTTAGGGGAATATAATGCATTATCTATTTCAAATTTTGTCCCCTTTGGCATTGAAAAACAAGCTCTTCCGGAGCCTATAATAATTTTTGCATCACCAGATATAGTATTCACGCTTCCGGCGGAATTGTTCATTTTAAGGGAAGAGAAATAATTTTTATCTTTAAGTATTGTGTGCGTTGTAGCACTATCTGCCAGACACATATCTCCATCCTTGTTTCCGTATTTCAACATTTTCTGATTTAAGAATATTTATAAAAGATGCGTTAATATTAACACAAACAGTATATTACAAGATAATATTTTACAAACAAGGCAGAAAACAACATTACGAAATCATAACTAATTATGCATTATATTATACTTTTATACATTATATTATACTTTCTTCTTCAGGAAGATTTTAATCTTTTTGGCTTTCGTTGATTTCTATGGAATCAACAGCGAAATCAGCCACATCGAGATACGTATCATTGTTTATATCATCGAGATGCGGATCGACTTCATGGTCAAAAGAAGGACCAGCTTCATGATCAAAAGGATGCCCGATATTGCCGTGAACAAAGTTGGTTTCTCTTTGTTTTCCTTTTTTCTTTTGGGACTCTTGGTGTAGTTCAACGAAATATTTTGGCGTACGGCAGGTACGTGACCAATGTCCTTTCATGCCACACCTATAGCAACTTTCCTCATGTTGCCTTTTTCCAACTTCTTTTTCTTTTGGTCTTTTGTGATTCCTTTCATCGTTGGAATCAGCAGGGCAAGATCTTTTCCTTTGCCCACGTCCATATCCACGTTTGTATCCTCCTCGTCCACGACCGCGGTAATTACCTCGACCGCGTCCACGTCCGTAATTATTATAATTCGTAACATTCGCTTTGGGGAATGCTACTGATCCAGTAGGGCGTGACTGATTGTTCAGGATGACGAGTTCATTATTCTGCTCTGCTACAAGAAGCACTTGCATTAATTCTGAATACTTCTTGTATCCATTAGCCCTATACTGTTGTTGTAGGACTACATTTCCAGGATGAAATGTTTAGAGAGTTTTTTCGATCATATCATAATCAGTGATCGTTTCTCCGCATAACATTATCCTGGAGGTAATTCCAAACAGCGCAGAATTATATTCGCTTACGCTTTTATAATCCTGGATTCGGAGGTTCAGCCACTCATGTTTTGCTTTTGGTAAGATCACGTATTTCTGGTGATCAAACCTAGCTTTTAGTGACTGCCAAAGATCTGCAGGATCTTCTTTTGTTATATATTCATTTTTTAAGCCATCGTGGATATGATGGACCAAAAATATCATGGCATTAGCCTTTTTTTCTTCGGAAGTCGTTTTTGACTTATCAATTGTGTCAAGGAGTTTTCTTCCCCTTAAGTGCATTTTTGTTTCGACAGCCCATCTCATATAGTTATTGCCTGATATATCCAGGGCAGCGATCTCGAGTTTTGCCAAATTAGACATAATTACTGCATAATAATTATAATTTTATTATTAAAATTTTAAAATAAAATATAATGCAATAACATGTCAATAATTAAACACATAAAAACGAAATAAGCAGGCGATTACAAAAAGATACAAAGTACCAATAAGTAACCAACAATTCACCCAAAATTCCGTGTGAGTGAAATCACCGATGAAAAATCTGGGAATAGTGGAAAGAATTATACCGAAGCAAAAGATTAAAACCCAATCCATTTTACAAAAATGAATCGATTTCGAGAGAAAAAATTTGAGAGAAGGTAGAAGATTTTGAGTGATGAAAATGAGTGAAAGGTGAGTGTATTTATAGATTAAAATTTTGTATGTAGCCGTTGGAAATAGTGTTTATGGCCGTTGGAGAATTATGTATTATTATTATTATTATTTTTTTTTTCATAACCGTTAGAAAAGTATATCAAAAATAAAATTATCAAAATTAATATTAACATAATCACGAAATATTCAAGATATAAATTACACAATTAAATATGATGCAATAACAGTAAATTCAAATATATTATTTGTCTTCAGGACAAAATTATTTTTTATTTATTTATTTGTCTGCTAGACAAATTTATTTGTTTCTTCTGAAACAAATTTATATGTATATCCATTTTATTTTTACTGTTCTTCAGGAACATTTTAGTAAATGTTTTCAGGACATTTATGATTTTTATGTTCTTCTGGAACATTTTATAAATGTCTTCTGGACATATAAAAATATTGATCTGAGGAGACATAGTCTACCATATGATCATGATCGTGAAAGCAGAGCCATCTAACGATTGGTTCGGGGAAGGCATCGCCTATCTGTCCGAAATTAATATTTAAACATGGAGACTAAATCTCTCATGTTGTAATTCAAGCATTATTATAGTTTCTAAATTGAATTAAAATATATAGTATATATGTATGGGGCCCAAGTCACCCATTATATCAAAGTATAAAATCAAAATTGACAAAAATAAATTTTACCTTTTTCCGGCGCGGGAGCAACTCGTGCTGATAACGTGTTATAAAATAACTTATATTTATATAATATTGGTGAAATAAAATATGAAAGTACGTAAGAAGAAAGAGAGAAATAATTGAAGTAACTTTCGTTTTTCTTTTCTCACTTGTATGTCTTACAATAAAGTAATGAGAAGTATTTATAGAAGAAAATTGGCGGTGGTAAGGTAAGATTTTTTGCATGACATAATTATGATGTCTAGGAAGATAGGTAATTATTACGTATAGGTTTTCAACAGATATAACTATTTGTAGTGATATTTTTCTAAAATTAAATTTATATAAACTTTTAAAAAAAATTAATTTGACACCCATGGACATAAATCCTAGCTCCGCCACTAAATCTAACCCCGGAGTGGCATGAGAATACATGGTAGTATCGTGATTTTTCCCAATGGCTAAAGCTAAATCTGGCTCTGGATATAAAATAATCGTGATGTGTAGTGGCCATAGAAATTTATCGGTTAAATCTGGTTTCTGTTCACTTTGGTGTAATGATATTTGCCTCCAAGTACTTAGAAAAGTTACACATCTATCTCTTTGGAAATCTTCAAGCAATAGTGATGATTTGGACGTGTGCACTAACTCTAAGCAGTGACCAATCTGTTGCCTTTTTATTTAACTATGGGTTATACGGGCTACCCCCGGCTTTTGTCATACATATGTATACATAGAGTCTGATACCTTAGCTATTTGAAACTTTTGAGTTTCGTTGCTTGGCAAGCAAGATATTAGTCTATTTGATGTCCCTGTGAAGAACTTTAGGCTCAAGATGTTCGTGTAAATACATTAAACTTTAAGTTATTCCAAGAACAGTTTTCATTCTAATCTCCCAAGTAAGAGGGCTCTTAAATCCCAATTTACGACCATGAAGCCATTGTTCTAAATTCCCATTATCAACATATTCATCATCCTATGAGCTCCTTCAATACAATAACCAAGCAATCTCACCAAATTGTTGCGTCTCACTCATCCAATTGCTTCAACTTCAACTTTGAATTATTTCTCAGCTTATCCTCTGTTGTTGAGCGGATTCTTTATAGCCACCATTGATTTATCTTCAAAAACACCTCTATTAACAATCTCATATCCCCCCTGGTCAGCAAATCCATTTGTAGCAAGCTCAAGCTCTATCAATGTATACCAGTGTCCCCAACCTAAATGAGAAACCTCAGGACATGCCGACAATGGTAAACCCCGATCAATCGACCCGGAACCAGAACCAATCCAACATCCTCGCTCCGGATACAAATACGATGATATTTCCCAATGTGAATTTTGGTATCATTATCTCGAGCTTGTTCTAGTTGTTGTTGTTGTTGTGATGTATCTCCGGTGTTGGATCACGTTGAACCGGAGCTCGAGATGGATCAACCCGAATCTCTTGAATCTCCTTAGAAACAACATGGACAATTGTATGGTTGGATTTCGACGAAGAATTGAAAGATTTGTTGTTGCTTCGTTTGTAAATGAACCGGAGAGGGATGAGGACGAATAAAATAACGATTGCAGAAAATGCTAAATGAAACTGAACCATGGAAATTTTTGAGACGATGCTCCTGCAAATGATACGTAAAAATAAGCAAGAAATAAAATTAGTCTATATCCAATTTTAACGGGAAACAAACAGTACCACATGCTGAATTCTCATATGCACACCTTTAGTATTCATTCAAAATCAGAACAGAAGAAAGAGGAACTTGAGTGTTATTCAGAACACAGTCAACTATAGTCATCACTTTTGTAGCCAACTCCTCATAGACTTGCAAGAAACAGACTGTCTCTTAAAAAAAGTGTTATAAACGATGTTCTATCATTGACATAAACAATAAAAAGTTGTATCTTATCATATATCTAATTTGTAAGTATTCGACCTTGTCGTGAGTCTTATCCAAAAGACCTAATCAAAAGCAAAGTATTTTCAACAACAATCTTCTGAAACTGTTCAATGGAAATGGCCGTAACAGTAATAAAATAATCAACTACTTAGTAAACAACAAAACATAAGCAAAGGCAGTTGCATGCTTACTTCTCTTGGGTTTGCATCTATAGGAGCATCTATCATTCGATTGATTTCCACAGTTGTCCTAAACGCTTCTTCTGCATCTCCCTTGGCTACACGAATTTAAGTTGTCATGTTTTCCTAGACCCAAAACATCCTATTATTGTCGTATGTACTTGCGTTACACAGATTCGTAACCTAGATGTTATAGTTTTTACTAAGAATTGTTTTCCAAGGTAAACCCAATCAAAAAGAAAAAAAATCTAAAGATCATACATAATCACCTATGTGTCGATTTGACTTCAGAGAGCAGAGAAAGCTTCCACAGGCTACTGAAATCCTGGATCAAAAAATGATTCAGCGTAGATGAAAAAATAAATTGATAGGAAAATAAAAGGAGATTTATGACAAAAAGAGAGCATACAACACCAGAAGATTTCATCTTTAGAAACCACTATGAGATCTCATCGTCATGTTAAATTGTTAATATTCAGAATTCACTATTTATCTTCAATATCAAGATATACGAATTAAAATTATCCTCGAATTGGATAAGATTGTTGTAGTTTGCAGAGGAAGTCTGAGTCGTTTCATGTGTGGATAAGGAAACGACAAACTTAAAAATGGTAGTGTAGATCACTGTAATATGATTTAGTGTAAATCACGGTGGATATTATTTCTTCTTGAAAAAATTGAGATTTCTTCTTTCGAATATGATTTCATAATTTAAACCTTCTTTTTTATTATATTTAAAATTAAAATAAACTAATAATATTATCTAAATAATAATAATAATAATAATAATCAGTTATAAAATTTTATCAAAAAATAATTAATTTTTTATTATTATAAGAGATAATGATAGATACAAATATTATATAATTATTATTTCTTAGTAAAAATATGATCTAGTAAAAAATAAATCGATATAACACACTATTTAAATTAACATTACATTTTTATTATATAAAGAGATGGGAAAATAATTCCCATCGAAATGATTAGGAAAATATGAAAATCATAGGAAAGAACTCAGTGGAGAGATGTCACTTTGGGGATATTAGAGCATCTGGAAAAGAAATCTCTCAATAAGTTTCTCACCAATTAAATAAATAAAAAATAAAATAAAAATATTTTTTTAATAAAAATAAGTGAGAATCGATACTCATTTGAGAAACTCATAAGTAGGTTTGGACATTCGGGTACCTGTTCAGGTTAGGATCGGATCTTTTTGAGTTTCGAGTTTTCAGATTTACATATATAAAACTCGTTCGGATATTTTAGAATTTTGAGTCAGGTTCGATTTTTATAAAAATGCCCTATTTCAAATTAGATTTGGGTATTTTTATTTAATTTTTTTTAAAATTAAATATTTTAATTTATTTCATTCATTTAATTCAAATAATAATATATTTAGATTTATAATTATAATTTTGAATATTTAAATAATTAAAAAGTTATATATAAATAATATTTTTAATTATATAATATATTACGGGTACTCATTCAGGTTTCGGGTTTGGATACCCAAACTTTCATGATGTAAAACCCGTTCAAATATTTGTTGGATTCGGTTCGGTTCAGTTCTTCTTATTTTAGGTCGAATTTAGGTCGGGTTTCAGATATTATGCCCAGACCTACTTATGAGAACCCCTTAAAAATCTCTCTCATATAACACATATCCTTGATTAGTGGTTCAAAGTTTTATTATAATAACTTTAATTTTTTTTAATTTACAAACTAATTAAATCATTTATATATTATTATTTTTTACTTTTTATTTTTTAATAATTTATAAAATAAAATTACATATCAACAAGATTTATTATGCATGAGTTTAAATTATATATTAATATTATGTTTAAATAATAAAAACTAAATTAATAGAATAATATCAAATTGTTGTTTTAGTTAAAAATAGAAATAATAGAAAAAAATCTGGAATTTTTTTAAGATCTAAAAATAGATTGTAAAATAAAATATTAATTTTTTTTATAAATTTATTATTATTATATTGATGAAAGATTTATTGAGAAACTTAGTGAATCTCTTACAAATGGAAATTGAAATTAGTATAAGATTCTTACACTAAATAATATAAAAAAAATATTAATATTATATTGATGAAAGATTTAATGGGTCTCACCATTGCAGATTTTCAAGAGAGGGTTCAAGAAGAATCACGTGTCATTGTACTAGTAGGTATAATTCTATCCAATTTCAAATTGACTTCTCAATCTATGATTTTTCTGTTATAGATTGAAGCATTCAATAGTGGAAAGAGAGCCATAGATGGTGGGGGAGACAAAGCATGCATAAACACCAAAACTGTATCCAATTTTCTTTGCTTTTGAACAGAGCAATATTAGCTAGTTAGTGTTTTTGATTGTACACCGCATCAAATTAATGATGAGACACTGATATACATAAAGGTCATATAACAAAAGGCTATGAGATTTGGAACATTCCCGACTGTTGGGAGTGCGTTATTTAGTTCTTTTTTACTGTGATGTTCGTAATATCCAAAATTAATCGAAATGGGTGAATATGGTTGAAATGTTAAAAAAAATTGAGTTTATAATCATCATAACATCATTGTAGTTGATTTATAAGATTTATTTCATATATTGACAAAGTATATATCTTTCCTAAAAAAATCAATATTTGCTCCCATTAACAATTAACATAAAAGGATATTTGGATGGAGCTTATATAATCTAATTTTTACATCATATAAATGGACCACCACCTCAAGCACGCTCTACAAACTCCCACTGACCACTGCCTATAAATCTGACATATTTTTCATAACTTAAACATAAACAAAGAAATAACTAAATGGCTATTACAGTTTTGTGTAACGTTGCCATTTTCGTGTTGGTCTCATTGTTTCTTGCTGACAATTCTCATGTTGTTGATGCCTTGCACCACGGCCCTAGTAAAATCAATAACCAACCTTATCGGACCGGTTATCATTTCCAGCCTCCTAGAAATTGGATGAACGGTATTATTACATAAACCAAACACATTACTTGACTTTCACTTTATTATGTCTTTTAACTCATCTTTTGTGTGTTGTTTATGTCGCGGCTTTGTTTCGATGCCACAAGATCCTAATGGTTGGTTCTGATTGCTCCTTCAATATTAATTCATGAATTAAGTATATGAAAACATAGATAATAGGATTAATATATGTTTTATTGGACAGGGCCTATGATATATAAAGGAATCTATCATCTCTTCTACCAATGGTACCCAAACGGCGCCGTCATGAAAGTTAACGAGATCGTGTGGGGCCACGCAACGTCAACGGATCTCATCAACTGGACCCCACTAACTCCAGCAATCAAACCATCTCGACCGTCCGATGTTAACGGATGTTGGTCCGGCTCTGCCACCATTCTTCCTAATGGCAAACCCGTAATTCTCTACACCGGCAACGACCGTTATAACCGTCAAGTTCAAAACTTAGCTAAACCTAAAAATCTCAGCGATCTATATCTTCGTCACTGGACCAAATCTTCGGCTAATCCACTCATGACACCTAATTCCGTCAATCACATCAACTCCACTGCGTTTCGTGATCCAACCACCGCGTGGCTCGGACGTGACGGTCGATGGCGTGTGACCACTGGAAGCCAAGAAGGTCGTCGTGGATTAGCGCTTTTACACACGAGCCGCGATTTCGTGAGATGGAAGCAATCTCCGAAGCCTCTTCACTACCAAGACGGAACCGGCATGTGGGAGTGTCCTGATTTTTTCCCGGTGGCCAGAGCTGACTCACGTGGCTTCGATACGTCGTCGTTTAGTAGACCAATGATAAAGCACGTGCTTAAAGTGAGCTTATCAGATACGTCTCACGATTACTACACGATTGGTACGTACAATCCGGTGAAAGATGTATATGTACCGGACAATGGTTTTGTTCAGGACAAAACAGCTCCAAGATACGATTACGGAAAATTTTATGCGTCCAAGACCTTTTACGACTCAGTTAATCAACGGAGAATTTTGTGGGGTTGGGTCAACGAGTCGTCGCCGGAAAAAGAAAACATTAAGAAGGGTTGGGCTGGTTTACAGGTAACTAAACTGGTTTATATTTTAACAAGTTTACAAATGTGTATACTTAGACGTAATTAATGTGTTTGATTGGAATGGATTAGGCGATTCCAAGGAAACTATGGCTTGATGAATCAGGAAAGAGATTGGTGCAATGGCCGGTTAAGGAAGTAGAGCAGTTACGTACAACACAAGTCAAGTGGGATAACAAAGTTTTGAAAGGAGGAGGATCGGTCGTGGAGGTTAATGGAGTCACAGCTTCACAAGCAGATGTGGAGGTTTTATTCAAAGTGAGTGGTTTAGACTTAGAGGAAGCAGATGTGATCGAACAGGGCTTGACCGACCCAGAATCGATATGCAGTGAGAAGAATGCATCATTTGTTAAGTCCGGTTTAGGCCCATTCGGTTTAATGGTTCTGGCTTCCAAGAACTTGGAAGAGTATACGGCAGTGTATTTCAGAATATTCAAAGCTCGTGATCAGAACAGTAAGCAGCATGTGGTGGTCATGTGCAGTGACCAAAGAAGATCAAGTTTAGAGCAAGGATATGATAAAACAACATATGGTGCTTTTGTGGATATCTCTCCTTACCAACCAATCTCTATCAGAACTTTGGTGAGATCTCCACTTCTCATAATCACATAAACTTAAACAAAAGTGAAGACTAATTTGACCTTTTTTTTAGTAATGAGTTTTTGGTTTTTGTGTTGTAGATTGATAACTCAATAGTAGAGAGCTTTGGTGGGAAAGGGAAATCTTGTATTACCTCAAGAGTTTATCCAAACTTAGCAATTAGAGAAAACACTCACCTCTTTACTTTTAACAATGGATCTCAAAATGTTGATGTTCTAAGCCTAAGTGCTTGGAGTATAAAGTCTTCTCTCTAAAATCAGTTCTTCAATATATGTATTAAGAGAGATTCTTGACACTCTTGTTGTATCTGTCATCAATAAATTAGAGAATATGAATCTCCTCTATATGCTTTTAATTATGGATCTTAAAGTGTTGATGTCTTAAGTCTAAGTGTTTGGAGCATGAAGTCTGTCCAAATCAGTTGATCACGTATGAAAAAGAGATAGATATACATGTAATATGTAATACTCCCTCTCTTCCAAATTATATGATATTTAAAGTTTTTATATATGGATTAAAAAATTAATTTATTTTTATTTTTCAATTAAAAATATCATTTTTAATCTATATAATAATTATTTATCCAATTAGAATTTAATCTGCATAATATAAATAGTCAAAATAAATAAAAGTATAATATATATTGTATTAGACGTCGAAAATATCAAAAATAATTTGGTGCAAAACATTTTTTCTAAAACATCAATTAATTTGGAAGAGACTGAATATTATTTATGTATATCTCCATTTATCGAGCATTTATATGAGTTATTTTGGAAGATCTTATATGATCTACTTTGTTTGGTCGTAAAAACGAGTTCCCATTAAAAAGGTTATATATGTGACATTTTATTTGACTTTGTATATGTTAAACTCAATTAATAAACTTGAGCATCATTTTATCAAGATCAGATTATTGTTGGTATGAAAGAGAAGATTAAGGAGCATAATTAGCATTTGAATGAATTGAGTAATGAGAACAACATATCTTAGATGCTACTCAGTGTCATCAAACCGTTGGAAGCCAAAAAAGGTTCAAATATTAGAGCATGTGACCGTTGAAAGTCAAGACACCAAAATAGACCAACACATTTCTGTTCTTGCACCATCTCGTGAGTGTAACTATACTTGAAATAGATCTCTTGTCTTGTAATATATTGTCGTGTATAGACTAGAGTTTAGTTGTGTATCTCTATATATATTGTGCATCCTCATTGTAATAGAACCAAGAGAGATAGATTACTTTTTTCTTCTCCTTCGTCGCTCAAATTCTTTCTTCTTCTCTATTTATAATTTGAATCTCTAATTCTTTCTACTCTCAATCTCACATGGTATCAGAGCATAAGATCATTATGCTTTAATTCTTTCTGCTAAATCTCTGATTTTACTTCTCATTCTCTCAAAATCTCTTTCTTTTTCACAACATATCTTGTTTAAAAATAATTTTTGTCTCGTGAATCTCATGGAGAACTCTAAGTTGTTTGGTGTTCATGTTACCCTCAAGGGATTGAACTATTTGCTATGGTTAAGGACCATGAAGAGTGTGTTAAGCATTCGTGGACTTTGGGCTCATGTTGATGGAGAAGCTCCAAAGAGGACAGTTCAAGCTCTTGGGAAGGAAAAGGAAGGCAGCTCGGGTGCGGTTGTGGCTGCAGGTGAAGAGGAGGCAAAGTGGTACCAAGATGATCAAGTTGCTCTTGTCATTATGCAAAGCTCACTTGACCCATCTATTCATGAAGCCTATTCCTATTGTGAGAGTGCTAAACACATATGGAATACTCTCAAGAAGTTGTATGGAAATCTTTCAAATCTTAGCCGAGTTTATGAGGTTAAGAAAGCTATCAATGACCTCAACCAAGAGGATATGAAGTTTACTCAATGGTTTGGCAAGTATAGGTCTCTTTGGGCCGAACTTGAGATGCTTAGACCTCCAACCGTGGATCCCATGGTGTTAGGAGAGAGGCTTGAATAAGACAAGGTGTTTAGACTCATGATGAACTTAAACTCATCATATGGTTATCTAGTGTGTCATCTCTTGAGGCAAGATAAACTCCCTAGCTTGGAAGAAGTGTGCAGCTTTGTTCAAAGGGAACAAGGATCTAGGAGCCTTCTTGGTGGTAAGGGGGAGCTTGCTATGGCAAACAAATCTTCATACCGACATGATGAGAAGAAGGTGTGGGTTTGTGACCATTGTAAGAAGAAATGTCACTCCAAAGATCGTTGTTAGATCCTTCATCATCACCTCAAGCAAAACAAATGGGAGAAGCAAAGAGTTAATATTACAAGTGAGGAGGTTGCGGCTTAAGCTAGCGGTCCATCCACTTCTCAACTGGTTGAAGGCATTGCAATGGTGGCAGTTCATGGAGACTTTGTGAGAAAGGCTTACCTTGAGGAGCCAATCAAATCCATCAATGCTTTAAAGGAGTCTAGTAACTCATTTTATGTTTCCAAAATTGCTAAACCATTAGTGATAGATTCCGGAGCAACCCATCATATGATTAGTAATGTGAATTTGCTTAAGAACTTAAAACCGACTCTAGGTTATGTTAATATTGCGGATGGAAAGAAGGTTCATATCAAGGGTATTGGTGAACTTAGGTTGTTTGATAAAGAATATAAAGTTTTTTACATGCCAATTTTCAAGTCTAATATATTAAATGTTCATAAAACCATTTGTGATTTGAATTGGAAAGCTATATTCCATCCTAACAAGGTTTGCTTTCAGGATATTAATAGTGGTCAAGTACTTGGAGAAGGTGTTAGCAAAGATGGACTATACTTGCTAGAAGAGACCAAGAATAGTCCAAAGCTATCTTTAAATTCGTGTTTATCTAGTTCATCTAGTACTTTTAATTCTGGTAGTAGTATAAATGATGATGTGTTGTGGCATGCTCGTTTAGGACATCCACACTCTTGTGCTTTAAGTTTATTGTTACGTAATATTTCTTTTAAGAATGACAATTGTGAGGCTTGTATACTTCGGAAACATTGTAGATCAGTGTTTCCTAAGTCTTCAACCATTTATGAAAATTGCTTTGATCTAGTTCATACCGATGTGTGGTCTTCTCCTTGTGTATCTAGAGAAAACCATAAGTATTTTGTGACTTTCATTGATGAGAAATCGAAATTCACATGGTTAACCTTATTACCTAGAAAAGATCGGGTTCTTGAGGTATTTACTAACTTTCAAAATTATGTTTTGACTCAGTATAATGCCAAGATTAAGATCCTAAGATCTGATAATGGTGGGGAGTATACAAGTCATGCCTTCAAACAAGTGCTTGCTAAACATGGGATTATTCATCAAACTACTTGTCCATATACTCCTCAACAAAATGGAGTGGCTGAGAGGAAGAATATACATCTCATGGAAGTAGCTAGGTCCATGATGTTTTACACCAATGTTCCTAAGAGATTTTGGAGTGATGTTGTGGTCTCGGCATGTTACCGTATCAATCGAATTCCCACAAAAGTGCTCCATGATATGTCTCTGTTTGAGGTATTGAACAAGTCAAAACCTATGATTAACCACTTACGTGTCTTTGGTTGGAGGAAATCTAGTTACTTGGAAGAGTAAGAAGCAAAAAGTGGTGTCGTGTTCAAGTGCGGAAGCCGAGTATAGAGTAATGCGGAAGCTCACGAATGAACTCATATGGTTGAAGTTGTTGCTTAAGGATTTGGGAGTTGAGTCACAAGAACCAATCACAATGCATTGTGATAACCAAGCAGCCATCCACATTGCATCAAACTCAGTGTTCCATAAAACAACCAAGCACATAAAAGTTGATTGCCACAAGGTTTGAGAGAAGGTGGAGCAAGGGGTGATACTACCATGCTACACAAGGAGTTCAGATCAACTAGCTGATATATTCACCAAGGCAGCAAGCTCAAAGGTGTGTGAGTTTGTGTATTCAAAGTTTGGACTAATTGACATGTCCAAGAGGTGACAATGATCCATACTCTTTTCCCCTTAAGCATAGTTTTATCTCACGAGGTTTTCTATGCTAAGGTTTTTAATGAGGTGGGGAGTTACAACTTTCAAGCTTGAACTTAAATGAATCTCATTACGGTTTCAAGTTTGAGGGGGAGTGTTAAACTCAATTAATAAACTTGAGCATCATTTTACCAAGATCAGATTATCGTTGGTACGAAGGAGAAGATTAAGGAGCATAATTAGCATTTGAATGAGCTGAGTAATGAGAACAATATATCTTGGATGCTACTCAGTCTCATGACACCGTTGGAAGCCAAAAGAGGGTCAAATATCGGTTATGGAAGTTCATGGAGTCACAGTTTCACAACTAGATGTGGAGCAGTGGAGTTTTTCTTCAAAATGAGTGGTTTAGACTTAGAGAAAGCATATGTGATCAAACAGGACTGGACCGATCCAGAAATTATATGTAACCAGAAAAATACATCATCACTGGTTAAGTTCGGTTTATGTCCATTCGATTTAATTATTTTGGCTTCCAAGAACTTGGAAAAGTACACGTCTGTTATCTCAGAATATTCAAAGCTAGACATAATTGCAGAGGTGTTCCTCTTTGTATAAAAGAGGCATTTGCCTCGGACCTCCTTAAATAAACATACTATTTGGGATCTCTTCTAAATTTTTTTAAAAAAATTATATATTACAATGGTTTTTCTCGTTTATTTTATAGAAATAATTAATAATTTTTGTTGCATGAATTAGATTTTTTTGCAAGAATTAAGTTATTTCGGAAATTATGTTGGATTTAAGTCTAATTGTCTCTAGTAAAAAAGAGTTTTTAACATATAAAATTAATTAAATCTTATTTGTGATCAACTATATCACAACAAATAGCTTATAGCTTAGTTAATATATATATATATATATATATATATATATATATATATAAAATAACAAACATATACTATGAAAATTTTGTAAAAAGGTTTATTAATACCAAAAACAAATTGAGTGAATTAGCCCATTATACACAAACTTGAAACCAAGTAACTACCTATGCCATTTCTTCTTCTTTTTTTTTGTCAACAATTAGATCGACAATGCCCGATCCATAACCAAGTCATTAGCTGGATCATCATAACCACCAAAGTGAGAGCAACTCGGTCCTATGTCATTTCTTAAATTAAGTAAGTGCCATGTCAAATGAAAAAGTGCTCTTGTTGTCATTAACTGGGAGAGAAAGGATGAAAGAGCATTAAATGCGAGGACAACGCACTTAGTGATATTACGAAGGTAACTCATTTAGTATCCGCTAACACATATGTTACTATGGTAACTCATATAATTAGCACATGGTGATATTGGTATTACCCAGTAATTCATATTATACATGGTTAATACATTTATTATCCGCTAACATAAAATCTAATACCCGCTAATGCATTACTTACCGGTGTAATATATTTATAATCCGCTAACTTATAAATGAATTAGCCGTTAATTCATCTATTATCTTGGTAACATATTTATTATCTATCTGTTAATACGTTATATTACATGAGTAACATATTTATTATCTATTAATATACCAATTAACGTGTATATTACCTTAATTACATAACTAGTATCTGTTAGCTTATACATATTACTCGTTAAGGTATATATTAGACGTTAATAAATTTATTATCAATTTTGTCACCGCCATCGTCACCACCACCAACATCAAAAATGTCACCACCATGATCGAACAACCCAGTGATTTCCGCCGAAGATCCTTCTTCTTCATCCGATCCTCCTTTTAATTTAACATAATCGCCATGAAGAGAATGTGAAGAAAAGAGAAAGAGAGAAGATGAAGAGAAAAAAGCGTGACAAGAAGGAGAAAGAACATTGGAGAAAACACATAAGGGTAATAAAGTCCTAAAGATATAAACAATACCATATGCTTAATAGGTTTTTCATTCACTCAAAAAAAAATTTCATCTAAAAGATTCATTAAATAAAACCAGGAAAAACACAACTTTTTCATACAGGAACCAGCGGAAAACGAGATTTCCCCAGATGCCCAAAAGAGGAAAACTAAAAAACCTGGAAGGAAAAATACTATACCGATTGAATGAGCAAACACGGAAACCTACTCCCCCTAACTTGTAGAACGAAGCCACCAATGGCTAGATGAAGTCGAAGCTGATGGCTGAGCCTCCTATGGCAAATAATTGTACCTCACATATGAAGATAGAGCTGCTAAATCGGCAAGAAAGAATCTGAGTGTCAAACTGCTCGAAGCCACGAAAAGAAGCCAAGCTATGCTGAAGGCAAGACCGATAATTCCCCAGATCCATCTGATACCTCAATCTCATATCCTACCGAGTACAGTCGGTCTGGTTTCTCCGATTCGTGTGGTTGTTCTCTCCGAGTAGGGGGCATCTAAACATAACACGGTGTTAGTACTTAACATTCTATTAAGGAAAGCAACTGGTTTCCTAACCTTTTGCAAAACTTTTTAGACTCTCTTTTAAACCAAAAACATGTATTATATGTGCTTTAAACATAACCATGCTCTGATACCACCTTGTAACACCCCCGAACCTACCCTAGGAACGGAAGCGTCACTAGTGTGTGTCTAAGCCCCAAACACGGTGTTAGTACTTAACATTCTATTATCGTTGCTTTCCTTCCGCTCCCTAGATGTCTTACTACGGTTTCCTGCAAGGAGGAGAGTGAGACATAAGCACAACGGCTTAGCGAGTCCGTGGAACATAACAAAGTATCAAGCAAGTACAAACTCTATAATCACTTAGAATATGGAAACAATCACGTTCCGGACCACAATGCCATCCTTCCGCATTGCTGGAACGTACCAACCAACACGGCGCGGTCCATCCGCGTCCCACAACCCACAACCCATACCTTCCCGTAACAAACCAACCTCCTCAAACCTCACTTCCTTTACACTTTTCAACTCTCACACAACCTTACCTCACAACCACTCTTCACACACTACCACCTCACCCATCACCACTCCCACGTTACTCACAACCTTCCCACACACGGTTCTCACAACCGTCCCACACACGATACCACAACCTTCCCATACACGTTACCACAACCTTCCCACACACGTTACCACAACCTTCCCGCACACGTTACCACAACCTTCCCATTACTACACTCAACTTCCATAATCACTTAACACACATACATTAATCAAACATTCATTCAATAATTACTTATACACTCATGACCATCCTTCGATTTTATCCAAACAACAACACTATAAACACTAAGTCTTCACGGTTAGCATCAATCAATTACAATTCACCTACTATCACAACTCAATGATTCATTTACGATTCACCAACTATTCTCCAAACATCTTACAATTTAACAATATACTTAGTTCAATCCTTCCATAACTTCCTTAACCTCTTTATTTTAAATTTGCAACTCACACTAACATTTTATCATCATTTTAGTCCCATTTTCTAGTATAGAATTCACTTAACAATTATCTTTTAACCTTTACAACCATATTTGGTAACAATCAAGTTATAATCACTCCTTCTTGAACACACAACTTACGGAACATATCAACAAGCACACGAAATCAACAACCATCTATCAATCAATTCAATATTAAGCTTTCACAACTAATCATTCATAATCACAATCTCCTTGCAACCCACACAATCACCAACTCACCTTAAACGCTTCCTTGTTTGGCTAAAGCGGATTGATTCCTCTTCTTTCCAAAACTTTCTCAAACTTTTTAAGTGATATTTAAGCAAGATTCAAGGTAAGTATTTTACTTGAACACAAGGTATTCTCCTCTCTTTTCTCGGTTTCCTCTGCTATTTATTGAAGAGTTTAAACTCACCACTTCACTAGGCAAGCACACACCTTAATCACCCTATCTAAGCTTATAGGTTTTCCCCAAATCGTGCCAAGTGTCATAAAGTAAAGTGACTCACCTAAACCTTTCTTCATGGAGAGGTTTTGTCTTAAGCTTTAGGTTAGTCTTTAATCCACAATCTCCCAAGCACGTCAAAACTCCTAGCACCTCAATTCCCAACACTTGATCCCAAAAGCCTCTTCAACTCATTCTAGGCCTACCCGCCTCTCTCGTGACCAACTTACTTTCTCTTCATTCTTCGTTATTTTGTTTTCGAGAATTACCCAAAACCACATTTTTGACTCCATAGCATTTCCTCGTGACTTGTCACTTGGGTCGCGATCGGGGTATTACATTCCTTCCCCCCTTAAAAGGGATTCTTCCCGAATTCCACTTTGCTCAAACATCTACTATATGGGGATAATTCTTACAAAACTCCTCCTCATCTTCCTATGTCACTACCACTCGATCTTGCTTTCCCCAAAACACTTGAATTTGTGGAATCTCTCGGGTTTTAAGCTTCTTGATCCGACGTTCTCCCACTTGGATTGGTCCTTCTGGATAGGTTAGGTTGTTACGGAGGTTTTCTATCCTCTGCGGCTCTATTGCTCTTGGATCGGGTACATGCTTCCGTAACATTGAGACATGGAACACTGGGTGTAAGGCCATGTCCGAAGGGAGTTATAGCCGATATGCTAACTCTCCGACCCTCTCTTGTATGCGGTATGGCCCAATATACCGGGTCGCTAGCTTTCCGACTTTCCCAAACCTATCCTTTCCTTTTTGGGCTGCTACCTTTAAGTATACCCAATCTCCTACTTGAAAGGTACTTCCCTTCGATGTTGGGTCGGCATACTTCTTTTGCCGGTCTTGAGCCTTCTTCATGTTCTCCCTTACTCTTTTGATTTTCTCGGTGGTCTCTTCTACTATACTAGGCCCGAACAATTGTCTTTCTCCCACTTCCGTCCAACACATTGGCGTTCTACATGGTCGCCCATATAGAGCCTCAAATGGGGATATACCTATGCTTGCATGGTAACTATTATTATAGGAAAATTCAACCAAGGGTAGGTATTGTTCCCATGTACCTCTCCAATCCAATATGCACAAGCGAAGAATATCTTCCAAGGTACGGATCGTCCGTTCCGTTTGCCCATTGGTTTCTGGATGAAAAGTCGTGCTCATTATGATCTTTGTTCCTAACAATTGTTGGAATTCCTTCCAAAATTGTGCCGTGAACCTAGGGTCTCTGTCTGATACAATACTAGCCGGCACTCCGTGTAATCGCACTATTTCCTTCAAATATAATCCGGCTAGGATCGGAACCTTATCTATTACCCGCATGGGTAAGAAATGTGCGGACTTTGTCAATCTGTCCACAATCACCCAAATGGCATCATTTTTTCTTCCCAAAGCACCCGGCAATCACGTAACAAAATCCATAGCAACTACCTCCCATTTCCATTCGGGAATTGGTAAATTTTGAAGTAGTCCCCCGGGTACTTGGTGTTCCACCTTTACTTGTTGACACACTTGGCATTGGGCTACCCAAGTAGCAATTGCTTTCTTAAGACCTGGCCAATGGTAGTACCTTCGTATGTTCATATACATTTTGGTACTACCGGGGTGAATACTTAGCAACGATTGATGTGCCGTTCTCAATATTTCTTCTCTTAAGTTACGGTCTTGGGGTACCGTAATTCGTCCTTTCAAAAGCGAGGTCCCATCATTGGCTAATTGGTACTCACCCTCTCTTTCCTCTCCATTTCTCCATGCTTCTATAATCCCTTTGAGCTTAAGATCTTCTTTTTGAGCCTCTCGGATTCTTTGGATTAAGTTGGTCTGGTTCACTACTTGCAATCCCAACGGTCTACTTTCTTCTCCTTCCAATGCGGTTATTCTCACCAGCTTAAACTCAGTTACCAAGGAACTTACATCCATGGTCACATCCACTTCCATTCTACGTCAACTTAAGGTGTCCGCAACCACATTCACCTTCCCCGGATGGTAATTGATCTCAAGATCATAATCCGTTATGAATTCCATCCATCTTCTTTGACGCAAGTTCAAATCGGGCTGTGTAAACAAATACTTGAGGCTCTTATGATCCGTCCTAATTTCTACCCTTTCACCGTATAAATAAGAACTCCAAATCTTAAGGGCAAATACTACCGCGGCCATCTCCAGGTCATGTATCGGGTAGTTCTCTTCATGTTTCCTTAACTGTTGGGACGCATAGGCTATGACCTTTTCACCTTGCATCAATACACATCCTACTCCAACCTTGGATGCGTCCGTGTAAACCGTGTATGGTTTACCGGGTTCCGGTAATGACAATATAAGAGCAGAGGTCAGTTCTTGTTTAAGCTTTACAAAAGCTTCTTCAGCCTCCGTAGTCCACTCAAAACCTATTCATTTTCCCGTAAGGCAAGTGAGTGATTTTGCTATACTTGAGAAGTCCTTCACAAACTTTCGATAATAACCCGCGAGTCCTAGAAAACTTCGTACCTCGGTTGCATTCGTAGGTCGCGGCCACTCTTATATTACCTTGATCTTTTTCGGGTCTACCAACACTCCATGTTCGGATACTTTATGACCTAGAAATCCCACTTCTCTTTTCCAAAAACTACACTTACTAAGCTTTGCATGGAATTTATGTTCCCTTAACCTTTGCAACAAATGTATGGCATGATCCTCAACAGTCCGTGAATAGATGAGGATGTCATCGATAAATATGATCACAAAATCATCCAAATACTCCCGAAAGACCTCATTCATGAGCCGCATAAATACAGCTGGGGCATTCGTTAATCCAAAGGGCATGACCCTAAATTCATATTGCCCATATCTCGTCCTAAAGGCCGTCTTGTAGATGTCCTTTTCATCAATCGGGATTTGGTGATATCCTGATGCCAAATCAATCTTTGAGAACTATGATGCTCCTTGTAGTTGGTCCAACAATTCATCAATCCTAGGCAAAGGGTATTTATCCTTTATTGTAACCCTATTAATCCATCCATAATCAATACACAACCTTATACTCCCATCTTTCTTTTTCACAAATAACACCGGTGCTCCCCAAGGTGACGAACTAGGGCGTATAAATCCTTTTCCCACCAAATCCTCTAACTGCTTCTTCAATTCCGCTAGTTCGGCCGGAACCATTCTATAAGGAGTTTTGGCAATTAGAGCCGTTCCCGGTTCAAGTGTTATGGTGAACTTGTTACTCCGAGATGGTGGAAGTCCTACTAAGGGGGCAAATACCTCCGAGAATTCTTTGACTACCGGTATGGTTTCCAAATCCAATTCCTCCCCAAATCTTACTTCCGTTGTATCGATGGTAACCAAATACACTTCTCCTTCTTCTAACTCCGATTCAATTCTTAGAGCCGTGACTAAAGACATTCCCACACTTGGACAAATTCCCTTATACACACATGTATGTCCTTTCTCATTTCCCAATTTTACTCGGCCCTTAAAACAATCTATGTTTGCTCGGAATTTTGTTAACCAATTCATTCCTAGGATAACTTCATGATGTTCTAGTGGTACAACTAGGAGATTAGTCAGAAACCTCATTGCTTCTAATTCTACCGGCACATTCCACATACATGACTTGACATGAAGAGTTTGGGTTCCGGGGGTTCTAATGGGTACATCTATTTCCGTTATAACAAAGGTTCCCTCGAACCTCTCCGCGACTTCGGGTGACACAAAGCTATGTGTTGCTCCCGAGTCAAATAAAACATGGGTGGGTATTTTGCCAACACATATTGTTCTTACCACACACATTTACAAATATTACATGTCCACGGCCTCATACATGTCGAAGAATTGTACCACTTGCAACCTACTCCAAATGGCTGGTCGCAATCCCCTAATAAATTTTCGAATCATTGCGGGTTCGTCCATCCTCTTGTTTTGCATGAACCTACTTAGTCTCACAAACTCCGCCTCATAATCCCTAACACTTCGATTTCCTTGTTGCAATTGGAGAAATTGCAACTCCAACCTATCACGAGCCTTTACCGGAAAGTATTTCCTTTCAAATTCTTGGTGGAATCTTTTTCATGTGGTGAAGATATCTCCATATCGACGCTCCACATTTCTCCACCAATACTCGGCATCTCTATCTAGATGATAAACCGCTACATCCTTCTTATAGCTTTCCGGGCACCTGGTTGCACGGAAATTCCTTTCCATGTTCCGCAACCATGCATCAGCCGCGATCGGGTTCGTACTATCGAAAAATCGCGTGGTTCCTAAATTCCGCATATCCGTGACTATTGTCAAGAAATCCGGCGATGTATGCTCTTGTATTCTTCCCATGTGATCTTCCACTGGTTCACTAAATCTAGGCCGCCTTCTACCTCTAACTGACTGACTTGTTGAGGTAGGATCGGTCCATGGCATTTCTACCTCTTCCACCCCGTACATGGTATCATCCGTACCATACCCATGGGTTGCTTGGGTCCGCGAACCTTCCAATCAAAAGTTGTCCATCCAAGACTCTCCGCTGGATCCATCCGATACCTCAATATCATATCGTACCGAGTATGGTCGGTCTGGTCTCTCCGATTCGTGGGGTCATCCTCTCCGAGTAGGGGGCATCTAAACATAACACGGTATTAGTACTTAACATTCTATTAAGGAAAGCAACCAGTTTCCTAACCTTTTGCAAAACTTTTTACACTCTCTTTCAAACCAAAAACATGTAGCATATGTGCTTAAGCATAACCATGCTCTGATACCACCTTGTAACACCCCCGAACCTACCCTAGGAACGGGAGCGTCACTAGTGTGTGTCCAAGCCCCAAACTAAGGTTACCAAGCCACAGTCGGACCTTAATTGAAACTAGGAAAACACACTCCGTCTTAATATACCTAAGCCTTGCGACTTAAGCACATCAATCCGTTAGTTTTGCCCCGGACTAAGGCCAAGCACACACAATACCATTTCGCATTTCAAATGACACTTAGTTCTTTTATAAATACTTGAAAACTACAACAATACTTTCGGCCAAATTTAAAACTTGTTTACTTTACAAACCATTCTTACATTTGCAAAAGGTAAAATCTACACCGACTTATCGTTGCTTTCCTTCCGCTCCCTAGATGTCTTACTACGGTTTCCTGCAAGGAGGAGAGTGAGACGTAAGCACAACGGCTTAGCGAATCTGTGGAACATAACAAATTACAAGCAAGTACAAACTCCATAATCACTTAGAATATGGAAACAATCACGTTCCGGACCACAATGCCATCCTTCCGCATTGCCGGAACGTACCAACCAACACGGCGCGGTCTATCCGCGTCCCACAACCCACAACCCATACCTTCCCGTAACAAACCAACCTCCTCAAACCTCACTTCCTTTACACTTTTCAACTCTCACACAACCTTACCTCACAACCACTCTTCACACACTACCACCTCACCCATCACCACTCCCACGTTACTCACAACCTTCCCACACACGGTTCTCACAACCGTCCCACACACGATACCACAACCTTCCCATACACGTTACCACAACCTTCCCACACACGTTACCACAACCTTCCCGCACACGTTACCACAACCTTCCCATTACTACACTCAACTTCCATAATCACTTAACACACATACATCAATCAAACATTCATTCAATAATTACTTATACACTCATGACCATCCTTCGGTCTTATCCAAACAACAACACTATAAACACTAAGTCTTCACGGTTAGCATCAATCAATTACAATTCACCTACTATCACAACTCAATGATTCATTTACGATTCACCAACTATCCTCCAAACATCTTACAATTTAACAATATACTTAGTTCAATCCTTCCATAACTTCCTTAACCTCTTTATTTTAAATTTTCAACTCACACTAACATTTTATCATCATTTTAGTCCCATTTTCTAGTATAGAATTCACTTAACAATTATCTTTTAACCTTTACAACCATATTTGGTAACAATCAAGTTATAATCACTCCTTCTTGAACACACAACTTACGGAACATATCAACAAGCACACGAAATCAACAATCATCTATCAATCAATTCAATATTAAGCTTTCACAACCAATCATTCATAATCACAATCTCCTTGCAACCCACACAATCACCAACTCACCTTAAACGCTTCCTTGTTTGGCTAAAGCGGATTGATTCCTCTTCTTTCCAAAACTTTCTCAAACTTTTTAAGTGATATTTAAGCAAGATTCAAGGTAAGTATTTTACTTGAACACAAGGTATTCTCCTCTCTTTTCTCGGTTTCCTCTTCTATTTATTGAAGAGTTTAAACTCATCACTTCACTAGGCAAGCACACACCTTAATCACCCTATCTAAGCTTATAGGTTTTCCCCAAATCGTGCCAAGTGTCATAAAGTAAAGTGACTCACCTAAACCTTTCTTCATGGAGAGGTTTTGTCTTAAGCTTTAGGTTAGTCTTTAATCCACAATCTCCCAATCACGTCAAAACTCCTAGCATCTCAATTCCCAACACTTGATCCCAAAAGCCTCTTCAACTCATTCTAGGCCTACCCGCCTCTCTCGTAACCAACTTACCCTCTCTTCATTCTTCGTTATTTCGTTTTCGACAATTACCCGAAACCACATTTTTGACTCCATAGCATTTCCTCGTGATTTGTCACTTGGCTCGCGATCGGGGTATTACACCAAACCTCTACACGGAGAAACCGAACCCAAATGAACACAATCACCATTTGAACCGCATATGAATAATAAACGATCAACCTTAGGGGAGCAGATAAAGGAGCCTAACCCAAAAAGACCTAACCTAAAATCCAACCAAGCTAAACCAACTACTAACCAATTAAGAACCACCCAAACGAAATTACGAAGAGGATATTAACAGCCGGAGAAAGGAGGAAAAGCAATAACCAGACAAGCCATGGTGAGACTCTTTCGTTGTCGATGAACTGGCAGGGACGCGTACCAACGTAGAAGAAGAATAACCCAGTCAAAGATTTGCAGACAGAAGTAAGGTCCAATTTTCACACCGCCAGACCCTCACTCGATACAACACAGCTCGTTCGTCACCAAAAGAGGAGCTCAAAACCATTAAAGCACACCCGAGAAGCTCACACCTCCCCCGTTGCCGATAATACCTTCTCATAAATTATCGATGGTCGTACAAGACATGGTGAACGGCGTCGGTACTGAAGAAGTCATCGCACACCGTTCACCGGTTAAAACAAACCGATAAAAAAGCTTTGGCGGCTAGGTCTTCGAAAATAAGAGAGTTTGATGAGAGAAAAACTAAGAAGATGAAAAATTGATATGCATTCACTCAATTACAACTTATTATATATATAGTGAGTGCAATTATTCAAAAAATTATATTGTAGCGAAAACAGATTTTTTGTTGGATATATATTTTAAAACTATATTATATTTATGGAGGGAGCATGTGGTGGTCATGTGCAGTGAGCAAAGCAGATCAACTTTAGAGCAAGGATATGATAAAACGAATGGTGTTTATGTGGATATCTCTCCTTATCAAACAGTCTTTGTCAGGGCTTTGGTGAGATCTTCACTTCTCATAATCACAAGAGCTTTAGACAAAAGTGAAGACTAGTTTGAGCTTTCTTTAGTAATGACTTTTTGGTTTTTGTGTGGTAGATTGATAACTCAATAACAGAGAGCTTTTGGCGGGAAAAGAAAAGCTTGTATTAGGTCAAGAGTTTATCCAAAATTGTCAATAAAAGAAAACACTCATCTCTTTGCTTTCAACAATGGATCTCAAAATGTTGATGTTTTAAGGCTAAGTACTTGGAGCATAATGTCTTCTCTCTAAAATCAGTCTTGAGATATATGTATCGTAGGAATGCAATTACTACAATTAGGCAAATTGATAATTTATGAAAAAATTACATGGAATAAATCGATAAACATAAAAAAATATATTATACTTATATATGAATTAGAAATGAGATTTGCAGAGGTGAGACGAATCTCTTTCCTTAATTCTGTAAACGCCTCGTAGTGTGACGAATGCATGGTGTTCCGAATCCCAGAATACAACTGTAACTATTATGTCTTGCACAACCAGAAAAACATAATTTAACGAACGTTTAAATCTGTGTTGTACTTTCATGGAAACAAACCATGAAAAATTGAAGGAAAAGAAAAAGTGAAGAGATTGTTGATTTTTCCATATCTATATAAAATGAATTAGGGAGATGAGACTTTATATCTCCATTGTTATGGTCTATAATGCTCATTAATCTCAATTAATTTTTAAGTCATTAAGATCAATTGTGGAGTTACAAAATTGATAAAGATGAATTCATCAATTGTAGAGAATACTTGACTTCTGACCAAGTTTATTCTCTTTGATTAAAGAGAACTTTTTACTTTTAACCAAGTTAAAATTTGCTTGACAAAAACAAACAAGTTAAAATTAGAACTTCTCCACAATATACCCTAGTTCATCTTGTGCATTTCAAGCAACAAACATATGCATTTCTCATTCACACGAACTCAAATTTTAACATGTTTTAAAAATTGAGTTCCAACATGTATTAAGAGAGATCCTTGCACTCTTGTTGTATCTGTAATCAATAAATTAGAGAATATGAAGCTCCTCTTTGAATCTGCAAACTTTGTTGAAATAAACCTTCTCATTAGTCACTCTTCTCATCATCGTCATCATCATCATAATCATAATCGTCTTCATCAACTAGAGCCTCTCCAGTAAACCATGAAACTGCATGAGGGATCAGTTTGTCTCGGATTGTCACACTGTAATGAAAAAGAAAAGAAGTTAACAACTACTTTCTGGAATCTGTCAACGTCAGAGAATGTGTATCAGTAAGCTTACGCAATGTCATAGTCTAGGTCCATTAGATTTTGAAGTTCTTCAGTCTGCAACATTTTCGATATTAGTTGCTGAAGAAACCATCAACCAGCTCATCATCAAAAACAGAACAGAGAAAGTAGTCTAACCATGTCGGTATCAAATTCATCGTAATCGTCAACTTCATCAATCTCTGGAATCTCAGGTGGCTTGAAGAAATTGAAGAAACTCTCACAGGTTTCAGTTTTGGTCATAGGGATGTTGTTGACCTTCTTTGACCCTTTCTTTGTCTTCTTCTTCTTCACAACAACCTTGTGAGTCAAACATTTACCTGGACACCATTCTATGTCCGTTCTAAACATCATAAATAAGAGAACATTATACAGATGAGATCAGGTAAAAGTAAATCCAAATGCTAAGAGGATGGTTTATATACCCAGTCACTTTCTCTAGAACAGGACCATCTTCATCAGTCACATAGTAAGTTTTAGACAGAAATGAGTTCTTAAAGTAAGGATTAGAGTCAAAGAGAAACTCCAGTTTGAAATTTCTTGAATTGTCTTCAACTCTGCAACATCTGATGTCTTTGAGATACTTCAAAGCTCCCTCATCTCTTTCGGTTATCTACATGAACCAAAACCAGACTGTTTTTCTGAAACCTGTTCTATGTATGCCAATAAAGATACAGCTTCCAAAAAATCAATTGAATCATGAACCTCATTTGCGAGCATTTCGTTGGTTTTCATTGCAATTAACCAGAAATTGGGCACTCCTTCTTTCTCTGTTTCAGCTTCAACCTCACCATTCACAATTTCATACCTCTGCAAATTCTCATTAAATCTCAGAAAGAAACCAAAACTATAGTCCTAACACATATAATATAGCCAATCAATAAGAACCATGGAAATTTATAACTTCTTACCTCAACAAAAAGTGGCTTGTAGAGATTGTCATACTTTGCCACCAATGCAGCCATTTCCGCAAGAAACTTCTCTTCGAGTTCATCGTGTTTAACCTGAAAAGTTTTACAACATCTAATATAACCGAACATCGAGTCTCTTTACAAGAGTACAGTCTTAAAAGACCAAAACTTTGACAATACCTGAATGTCCTTGAGGTATAGAACACGTTTGGTAACTTTAGGCGGGAGTTTTGTCACATCAAAGGTTCTCTTTATGGTTAGGTTCTGTAAGTTAATGAGCACCCAAAAAATGATAAAACAGAGGAAAGAAAAAACTTGTGTGTGAATTTGATTGACGATTTTGAAGTTACTTGCCTTAAGCTCCGCAAGAAGAGCACAACCCTCCGGTAGAAGATCTGTAAAGCATAATGGTTAAGCTTCAATTAAACCTATTCCTTGTTGAACTAAAAGCGAGAAAGAAAAACAGGGGATTTACTTGAGGAAGAAGTAAAGAAGAGAAGGTAGAAATTTTAGTAGGATTCGATGTTTTTCCGAGAATACAGGAGGGCAATAAAGTGAATTTTCCAGGAAATGAAACAAGAGTTGTTCCTGAAATTACCTAAGGCGGGAATGGAAGGAAGATCAGAGGAATCGCCACTGTTATTATCCGCTGTGATGTTTTCATTGTTGCTCATGTTATTGTTTCTGTATATTGAAGCTTTTTTATTTCGAAAAAAATGGTAATTGTCCAGATAAAGAAGAAAACCAGAAGAGAGCCAGAAAATGAGGAAGATGGAGAAAGGAAGGAGGAGAAGACTTGACGGTTTTTTAATTTGTAAATTCATTCACACGTTTGATATGAAGAACTCACACGTGCGATGTGAAGAACGTGTATCCTTAGTGGGTTACCACAAACTGCCAAATCACAGCAAAAGGAAACAGCATCGATTACAAACAATTAACCACATTCACATTCAAGATAAACTATGTCGATCAAAAATCTCAATTTAAACACATACATGATACAATTGAACAAAAGATTGGAGTTCCTAAAACAAGATTAGCTTTCATTAGATTTCATGCTTAGTACAGTTTTAAGGAGACTTCAGTTATTATTCCTCGTCTTCATCTTCATCATCAGCAAGATCTTCTTCTTCATCATCGACATCTGATTCGTCCTCTTCTTCTAACTTGGCTTCTTCATCACTAATAATGAAACCACCCAAGGTTTCATCATCATCATCGTCATCATCTTCTTCTTCTTTTTCAACATCTACTCTTCCACGCTGTTTGGTTTGAGCACGGCTACGACTAGTACTTGTGTTTGTATCTTTCTTCGTCTTCTTAGATCGAGTTAAGTAAGTTGGTTTCACAACTCTTTTTGATTTCACCATCAACTCTTTATCTTCCTCACTTTCAACACTCCAATCATCGTCCTCCTCGTTCCCTTTCTTTCTTCTTCTCTTTTTGCTTAATCTCTTTCTTCTCTTCTCATCTTCATCTTCATCATCGCTATTTCTGTTTGTGGAATCTTCTAAAAACCATTCCCATTGCTTTACGTCACGCATCCGACTCTTTAGATACTGATCAAATTCTTTCCCAATCACAAGAAATCTAAACTCTGCAGCAACACCACAGTAAGTACACAACAATGAGACTCATTCTAGAATCCAGATTCAAGCACAAATCAGAAACATAGACATAAATGAATCAAATTAGACGAATTTGGGTGATCTAAATCTGCAAAATTGAATACCTTTAACAGGGTCGATAATCGAGACATCGAATTCGTCGTCACCATCCAAATCTCTCTTCTCCATCTCTTCATCTCGACTCTTCAATTTGAACCAAATAGGATGATTACCCGAAACACAAAATTGATCGCCGGCGACGATCACTCCCGCCTCAGATTTCCGGAAAGTTCGAATCTTTTTTCCCGATTGACCCGACCTTACCCAGACCGGATTCCTCCCGAGAACCTCAAAGAAAACCATATCGGACCTTTCAGTTCCGGCGGCTGAGGGTTTAATCTCAAACGAAACGTGGCGGCGTGACACTGTTAGGTCATCTGTGTTAAATCCCTCTCCTCTTCCGAACACAGCCTTTGCTCCGGTCTTCACACAGAGCCTTGTACCGTCTTCACCTTCGATTTCCATAGTCATTTCTGGATTTTTTCTAAAAGACATTTTTTTCTTTCTCTTTTATCATTTTGTTTTCATTTGCCGGCGGTATCACAGTTCTTTTTCCTACAAATGTTTTTTTCTAATTAATACATCACTTGTCAGACTATTATAGATTTAGTTTCTTTTCCTTTAAATTTTTGTTTGTAATGATCAACTAACTTTACTTAATGATTGATCATGACCAAATCTAAAGTTTAAGCTATTTCTTGAGATTAAAACCATGTTAGTATTGTACTTACCCAAACTTAAGCATCTCAACCGATGTAGCTTTGCTTAGACATGAAGCTTCTACTTCTTCTTCGAGAAATAACACTTTTGCTACAAATTTATTTTGAATTTTAAGGTACAAATCGAAAATGGATGATCCAATCTTTCATTATTTGTTCTTAAATTTCTGCATACAAGATTTCATCCTTAAATTCCTGAAATTATTTTCTAATTTCATTCACCACAAAATGTCATAATGGAAATTCTTTCAAAATGTCATATATAAAGAAACATTTATTCCGAATATTTTTATTATTTTTACTTTCTATTTTTGTAAGCAACCACAAAACGATGTCGTTTACCTGGACACCTTCCGTCCATCTTTGTTAAATAAAAAACGCATCTCTTCTAATTTCTCCGGCAACTTCTGCTATCTGAAGAACCTCTGAGGAGATTAGGCAGAAAGACAACGATGACGAAGACGAAAGGGATTAGGTTTCGGTTCTATGCCTCACTCTTCCTCTCTTTCCTCTTCTTTTCCTTATCTCGCGCTTTCTATCTCCCCGGAGTTGCTCCTCGCGATTTCCAGAAGGTAACTTTTTTTTTTTTCCCGATCTCGTGTTTTCGATGAAGAGCTTGATCTAAGGTATTTGGTTCTGAGTGATACTCTGTTTTGGTGTGTGATTTCATTTACATCTGGTGGAAAAAAAACTTCTTTTTGACCACCGTTTTCTGTTAGTAGCTACTATTTGAGTGCGTCGGTGAGATTTTGAGTCCTAACGAAGAAAACAAAGATGGTAGTATCTTGTATGTGAAGAAATGATCGTTGAGTTCTGTAAGTGTGCAGACATAATGGGATGTAGAGATCTATGTGTTGCTGATTGCAGATCCTTGAACCATTTCATTTTCTGGGGTGAAGTCATGATGTGAAAGTTTTTAGGATAATAATACCATAAATCTTGGTAATTAGATGCATTTGAAAGGGTTCATTGACTTTATTTGATGTTATCCTTAGCAAACTGTCTATTCCATTTCGAATTTCATTCTTAGATCTGCACTTGAAATTTGTGGTTTCACATCTTCGTTTCAGCTCTTGATATGTTATATTTCCTGGTTTGGAACAGGGTGATCCTCTTTATGTTAAAGTGAACAAATTGTCGTCCACGAAGACTCAACTCCCTTATGACTACTACTATCTGAATTACTGTAAGCCTCCTAAGATCTTGAACAATGCTGAGAATTTAGGGGAGGTTCTCAGAGGAGACCGCATTGAGAATTCAGTTTATACTGTAAGCATTACCCAATTCTTCTGGCTATGGATGTTGTTTAGACTGCCTTTCTTTATACATTAACCATTTCACCATGCGATGTTGACTTTGTTCAAATAAAATTTTAGTTTCAAATGCTGGAGGATCAGCCCTGCAAAGTAGGTTGCCGTGTTAAACTCGATGCTGAGTCCACAAAAAATTTCAAGGAAAAGATTGATGATGAATACCGGGCCAATATGTAAGTAGTAAATATAACGTTCTTGTTTTTCATATGTCTTCCATTATTCTTTTGATTATTCTGCAACCCTTGAAACCTGGAATTACTGTTCAGGATTCTTGATAATCTTCCAGTAGCTGTACTCAGACAAAGAAGAGATGGTAGTCAGTCAACCACTTATGAACACGGTTTCCGTGTTGGCTTTAAAGGGAGTTATGAAGGGGTATGTCTCTAGAATACAGTACCTTAGTCTGGCATTTTTTCTACCTTTTCTTATGCAACCAATAATTGTTTGGCTTTTGTAGAGCAAAGAGGAGAAATACTTTATACATAATCACTTGAGCTTCAGAGTTATGTACCATAGAGATCAAGAGTCTGATTCTGCTCGGATTGTTGGATTTGAGGTTACCCCAAACAGGTAATTTGTTTGCTGGTGAATTTTTAGGAAAAATTCTCAATTTTTATATCAACTGACTGGTATTTATCTTTTGGATAGTATCTTGCATGAATACAAGGAGTGGGATGAAAAAAATCCTCAGTTAACCACATGTAATAAGGACACAAAGAATCTAATCCAAAGCAACACTGTCCCTCAAGAAGTTGAGCAAGGAAAAGAAATAGTTTTCACATATGATGTCTCATTTAAGGTATATGTTTCACCCTTGAGCTTCTTTTGCTTTGCTTTTTGTCTTGCTAAACATTCTCCGGAATTAAATATCCAGGAGAGTGAAATCAAATGGGCTTCTCGGTGGGACACGTACCTTCTCATGAACGATGATCAAATCCATTGGTTTTCCATCATAAATTCACTTATGATTGTCCTTTTCCTCTCTGGTATGGTAGCCATGATCATGATGAGAACTCTATACAAGGATATTTCAAACTACAATCAGCTCGAGACCCAAGATGAGGCTCAGGAAGAGACTGGATGGAAGCTTGTACATGGAGATGTCTTCAGACCACCTGTGAACTCTGGCTTATTGTGTGTTTATGTTGGTACGGGTGTTCAGATCTTCGGAATGTCACTTGTTACAATGATGTTTGCGCTGCTCGGTTTCTTATCCCCTTCCAACAGAGGAGGGCTTATGACTGCCATGGTTCTCTTGTGGGTTTTCATGGGCATATTCGCTGGTTACGCCTCCTCTCGCCTTCACAAGATGTTCAAAGGGAACAAATGGAAGAGAATGACCTTGAAGACTGCATTCATGTTCCCTGGTATCCTGTCTGCAATTTTCTTTGTTCTGAATGCCCTCATTTGGGGAGAGCAGTCATCTGGAGCCATACCATTTGGTACAATGTTTGCTCTCTTCTGCCTTTGGTTTGGCATCTCAGTCCCACTAGTCTTCGTCGGTAGCTATCTGGGTTACAAGAAACCAGCAATTGAAGACCCAGTCAAAACAAACAAGATCCCAAGGCAAGTACCAGAGCAGCCGTGGTACATGAAACCTGTGTTCTCCATACTAATTGGAGGCATCCTTCCATTTGGGGCAGTCTTTATCGAGCTTTTCTTCATCCTGACATCAATATGGCTGAACCAGTTTTACTACATCTTTGGGTTCCTCTTCATAGTGTTCTTGATCTTGATAGTCACCTGTGCAGAGATTACAGTGGTGCTCTGCTACTTCCAGCTCTGCAGTGAGGACTACAACTGGTGGTGGAGAGCTTACTTAACCGCAGGCTCATCCGCGTTCTACCTCTTCCTCTACTCAATCTTCTACTTCTTCACGAAGCTGGAGATCACAAAGCTAGTCTCAGGAATGCTCTACTTCGGATACATGATCATCATCTCTTACGCATTCTTCGTCCTAACTGGCACTATCGGTTTCTATGCTTGCTTCTGGTTCGTAAGAAAAATCTACTCGTCGGTGAAGATTGACTAGAACCCAACTGATAAAAGATGCCAACTTTTGAGTGTTTGAGGTTTTGTATGTTTGGGTAATTCAGTAATTGCACGGTTCGTAGCTGTAACAAAGTAAAAAAAATCAAATCAACTTTAATTTGTACTGTTTCTCTGCAAACACCTACATTTCAACAGATGTTGGCTAAATCAATATTACATGCCTTTCTGCGATGTTCACCAGTAATCTCCACAGGAACATATCCCTCCGACAATTTGATGGAACCGATTTTTATCTCTTAAGCACACTTGTCTTTCAAAAACCTTTGAGAATATCTTGGCGAAGTTATGACAATCAACGCATATACGTAGATTCTTGAACACTCGAAGTGGAGTTCCTTCACTTGTGGCAACTAACCCAAAAGTCAAGGCTAGTTTCTCACTGTGACCAAGAAGCATCTTCTCCTTCTGCTCTTCATCCACATCATATAGCACACAACTAATATCAGGAACATAACCAGCTTGCTTCAGTTTTATTGTTATATCTTTCATTTTAGTTAACACTTCCTCCCTTCTTGGATGAGTACGATCATTGGCATGGAAGTAATGCAAGGTTTGCTCGTGTTGAATCCAGCTTCTTCCTGGTTCTTTTGTAATAGCTTTATGCATCATCAGAGCTCTTAATTTTTTTACATCTTCCCATCTTCCTGCAGACGCATACAAATTAGAGAGAATAACATAGTTACCTGCATTCTCTGGTTCAATCTCAATGAGCTTACGACCTACAGATTCACCAATATCTACAGATAAGTGTACCCTACAAGCTCCTAAAAGAGAACCCAAGATACCAGCAGTTGGTTCAGATGGCATTCTTTTGATGAATTCAAATGCCTCATCAATCCTACCAGCACGGCCAAGCATATCAACGATGCAACCATAATGCTCAGTGTCAGGCTTAATCCCGTACTCTCCTGCTATCATGTCATCAAATATACTTAGCCCTGTATCTTCCATTCTTCCATGGCTGCAACCAGATAAAACAGCCAACAGAGTAACTGAATCAGGCTTTACTCTCTTTTCATTCTTCATCAACCTGAAAAGCTCAAGAACTTCTTTTCCTAATCCATGTTTACTATATCCCACAAGCATCGCGTTCCATGAAATTGCTGTCCTTTCAGGCATGTTATCGAAAAGCCTCCGAGCGTAAGAGAGATTGCCACATTTTGAGTACATGTCAATGAGGGAGTTCTGAAGCACAGCATAGAAGGGAAGTTCACGTCTCAAAACATGGCAATGAGCTTGCTTGCCATGATTTAACAAAGCAAGTCCAGATAATGCTGTTAAAACACTAGAGTAAGTGACATAATTAGGACTCATTCCTTCGCTGTGCAGTTTCTGAAATATCTCTAACGCCTCTTCATCAAGTCCTAATTGGGCATAGCCAGCAATAATAGCAGTACATGAGACAACATCTCTCTTAGGCAGGCATTCGAAAACCTCACGAGCTTCTTCAATCTGACCAGCTTTGGCATACATGTCAAGGAGAGAGCTTCCCACAAAAATGTGAGAATCGTAATTCCACTTAATTATAAGTCCATGGATTTGCTTACCCAAAAATAATCCAGAAGCACGTATACAAGAGGTAAGAACAGTCGCAAAAGTGAACTCATTTGGTTTCCCATCTGATCTCATCATCTCTGCAAAAACGGTGAGAGCCTCGGAAGAATGACCAGTTTGCGAATAACGCGAGATCATAGCAGTCCAGGAAACGACATTCTTGTCAGGCATTCGGTCGAGTACTTTCCGGGCATCGTCTAAACAACCACATTTACCGTAAAAGATGAGCAGACGAGTTCGGAGGTAAGTATGCGGAAGAAAACGGACTTTGATCATATGGGCATGAAGTCTCTGACCTTCTCTAAGAGCCCTTTGTTCCAAACACGCATTCAACAAAGCATCGTAGCCATGGAACCCCATCTCGGGGCCTAAAATCGCCATTTCCAGTAAAGCTTCTTGAAGACGGCCATTGGAGCATAGTTGAGAGATTGGAAGAAAGGTTTGGAGAGCGGAATTTGGAAACGACAAGAAGGATCGATGAAATACTCTCGTCATGTTAAACATTTGAAGAACTGGTTTTTGAACAAGTGATTGTTAGATTGTTTAAAAGTCGAATTGAAATACAGTTAAATCCGTTGAGGTCATTCACATCTTTCGACCAGGGGAGAATTTATTCACTAATTTTCAGTTACGCTGCTTTAAGACTAAAAATATTATTAAATTCCAGAGAAAATATTACCTAATTTAGCAATGAGATAATTGCAGAGAATAATGTATCATCTATGGAGTATTTGACAGCAGACAACAGCAACAACAACAACAAACACGTTCAAAGCAAAACCCAGAGGATAATCTAGTCCCAGTTTTGCTCCTGTTAAAGAATCTACACATGGACACAGATTCTCCGGTCTCAATGTGCTTCTTCTTCATCATCTTCTTTCTTGGGTTACAATAACAAACCCTTCCCAAGCTTATTTACATATAAATCACAACTCTGCGAATTGTTGAACGGCGTGTTGCGTCCCTTTGTACAACTTCCACCGCGATAAAAAGAAAAATACCAACTTCTTTTGTTGTCTTCATAGAACATATACTAATACGATCAGAAACCTGTAAGAATGCGAAAGTAGCCACCTTTACAGTCTTGATTATGCGACTGCTTTCATTTAAGCACATATGGCTTCTACTGCGAGTTTCTTCATCACGTTTGGACATGGATCTCCACCAAACATCTCTGGAGCTACGGTTACAGAACACCAATTCTGCCCAACACACAGCTGCAAGAGAAAGAAAAAAACAACAGCAGCTTTGAGAAACAATTCAAGGCTAGAAACAGAACAACAAAAATATCTATGTTTTGAAAAACTTACGTTGTTGAAAGCATCGTAGGAGTGATGAGCGTGACAGCTTCCTTGGCGGTAGCTACCACAAGTCCCTTCAGGTGTCCCAAAGCTAGCAAACTTCACGGTAGTGATCTTTTGTCCAGGACCACATTGTAAATGCACTTTGGGATGCAGTGGTTTGTTAACTTTCCCAGAAGAATGCAATTGGTAATTCATCAGAGTTGATTGCCATTCATAGATATCTGCGCAAACACTGTCCACTTCCCTTCTGACCAACGAAATTCCGTTTGGGTCTCCTCCCCATTCCTCAAAGACAACCAATAGATTGCCAGTTGGTTTCAGCCAGGAACGTGGGACATGGTACCACCTCTGAGAAGCCTCTCCACAGTTTCTTAAGCACTTGTTCTCATTGAATGATCCAGTATAAGAACACTCGCTGCAAGAACCAACTGCTTTATAGGCAGGCCAGTGACGTCCCAAGCTCTGCCCATTAATCCATATCTGACCTTTTCCCATGCTTCCCATGTCTACAGCCAACGGCGAATCTCCAGCTGGAGCGGAGAAGGTTGTCTGAAACAAGCAATGGAGACATGTTTAACATATAGAAAATTATTTTGTCGAGATAAATTGCATCTTGTTTTTGAATATGAAAAAGCCTACCTTGTACCAAGTAAGGGGTTGCTTCTGTGCAACAAATGCACCATCTGCCCACTCAACCATTGAGCTCCCGCTAAGTGAATGAAGACTCAGACTCTCTCCTTTGAGACCAACCTGAAAATTGGAAATACAAAAAACAGGTAATCAGTAGAATGACCAAATCATATATTGATGAAAAACTGTTGAGATCTTTGATACTAAACCTTATAAGTCCATTTCTGCCATGATAGATCTCTCCTTCCCCCATTGACACCGTTCAGAGAAACTGGACCCAAAACTCCAGCATTCCATGTCTCAAAATGTGGACCCACATTCTACATTGTATCAGAATTCAGAACACAAATTGAGAACATCCCTAGGCTGAATTAAGTGTTTGGCAAAAAGATTGACTAGGAAAGAGTAGTAATGCCAGGGAAATCCAAGACTAACCGGGAGACCAACTGCTATGCTCAGTATTGCAATTTTGTTGAAACCAGCTCTCAAATTCACACCTTTCCGAAAAGTTAGCTTAGGAGAATCTAGACTACCATATGCAGATCCTGAATAGTCAACAAGAAAAATGTCAAAATGAGGTGAAAAATGTTAGCTGCAAACTATTCTTTGCATTACTTAAAACTAATAAACAACGCAATTACCAGATAATTGGCCATTGATGAACACATGCATAGCATGGCCAGCTGATAGAACAGTAAGAGTGGGCAAATCACCATTCCTTAAAAATCCTTCGTTAGCATCAATTTTAACACTGTAAAAGAAAAAGAAAAAAAGAGACAATTAGTGAGAGAATTGTTTCACATGCATTTGGTGTTGATAGAAACATATATGCAGGTTCTATAGATACTTACTCAGTCATGTACCACAGGTAATCTGAAGTGTCTCGTGTAGTGTTGATCTGCTCCACTAATCCAACCGTCGTGAAAAACTCATCAACGTAAGATGATGGGTCTTCATTATATGCTTGCCAAGATAAACCACCATGAACAGGAACCCGAACCATTTTCATCCTCGAAGTTTGAGCGCCAACCTACAGCCAAAACCAGTATAGCTAAGTTTGGTTCTCAGGGAAAACCAAGAAGTACAAAAATGTTGCACATTGTATATTATTCTTACCCTGGCTGTGTTGTAAACTGTGTTTTTGCAGTCTGGAAGAATACTAATAGACCATGGAGGTAGATTGTAGTGATTGCTCCCGAAAGAAACTTTGGCATAAGATCTTGGATTATAATTTGCTAAGAATGCAGAACAAGCTCCAGATTTCGCTTTGTACACATGAGCCTGCAAATTTATAAGAGTCCAAAAGTTTATCCAGTTGACCACAGCAAAAATATTCACTGTCAAAATTAAAAAGATTGAGGTGAGACCTCTTGATAGTTTCCGAGGGGCATCCTTGTGGGCTCTCCTGATACTAATGCTGGTTCACAGAGCTTTATTGCTCTATGCAAATCTTTTAAGTGTCCCCACTTAGGCTCCCTTTCAAGTCCTATTTAAATATAATTGACAATTATTATAAAGAAGACAACAATCTTCATCTTTCGGAAATAGAAAACTGTTTTTAGCAAGCTTACCATATTCGTCAAGAGGAGCGTCATAATCATAGCTGGTTGCGATAAACGGACCACCAGCAGTGCGACCAAAATTTGTTCCACCGTGATACTACACTCAACAACCCATGGATGACAATTAGACAAGCGCAAAATATGGAATTAAAATTTACTTTATGAAGATGTTTACAATAAAAGACCACAACTTTAGCTTTACCATATAGTAATTGATGAAAGATCCACCCTTTTGGATAAACCTTGCAACAGAAAAGGCCATATCTTCTGCTGGGCGATAAGGAACTGGGCCTCCAAACTTTGTAAACCTGTATAAACATCAAGTAAACAGACTGAGATCGTCGAAAATTAATAACAGAATCAGAGATTCATTTTGAGTTTCTGCTTACCATCCAGTCCAGGCTTCGGTCCACATTTTGGGCTTGTATTTCTTGTTAGGGGAGAAGTAATCGCAGTAGAAGCCATTGCAAGCGTTGATCTAGCAAAGAGCAAACAGTAGATTCAACAAATTAACAGATATACTAAAAGAAAGAGACTGAAAAGATGAATGATCCACATGGCTTGTCGCTGACTTCAGCAACATACAATACTTGAGAATTGCTTATATGATTGTATAATATTATTAGAGACAGAAGGAAGTTTTAAAATCAAACAAAAAAGATAATGAAAAGGAGTACACCGAGCATTGCATGTGCAGTTTAAATGAAAACTATTATTTAATGAAATGATTTCAACAGAGAAAATGAAGAGAGACAAGTGCATACAGCTAATGGAGAAAACATGTCCCAAAGACTAGACAAAAGAACTCACAATGGGGTCAGGAGCATCGTCCTGTTTGCACATGACCCAAGGGACACCAGTGCCTAGCCCCACCGCCATCTTAGCTGCCCAGTTGGTGTAAGACCTACCCGGTGCACCTAGCTCATACTCCATTGGTCCATATTCATTTTCAACCTGTCACATAACACACTTGGTTTAATACAGACAAGAATTCTACTTAAGTTTCACTGTGACTCTATCGTAGGATTATTAAAAAAGCACACTTCATTTCAATGGCTTTACCTGTGAGAGGATAATAGGACCACCTTGAGATTCAAAAAGCCTCTCAGCTTTCATCATGTTAACAATCTTGGTGGTGAATCTTTGCATATGAGCCTTCAAATGTAAGAAAGAAAAAAACAATCGATGAATTTTAGTAAGTTATAATATCAGGAGTCAATCAAAGGTCAATGAACAAGTGTGAAGTTTAGTAACTTCAAAATGAAGAAAGATTAGTTTATATAAAACATGTCTAACCTTGAAAGGACCGTTATCTGTTCTGAAGCTAATCCCTGGAACGTATTTTAGCCAAACAGGAAATCCACTGAAATATTAAACAGCAACAGACAGTTATATTAGAAATTCTGGGAAACTTTTCTCCTTATACACTTTCTATTTTAGGATAAGAACACTGGTATCGTACACATAAAAAGCTACATTTACCCAAAATTCCATTCTGCACAGACATAAGGACCAATCCTTAGATGAAGGTAGAGTCCAGATTGTTTGACCAACTTGACAAACTTAACCAGATCATAGTTCCCTTCGAAATAATACTGCAGATGAAGCCAAAACCATAAAGTGGAATCCAATGAATCAGTACTTTGTTTGGGCACACACACAAAAAGATCCAATTGGTGAAAACTGACAAAACAAGCAAAATATATGATTTTTCTTACTTTTCCAGGAGAAGGCTCATGCCCATTCCAGAAAACATAAGTCTGAATCACATCTAAGCCTCCTTCCTTGGCTTTCCGTATTAGATCTGGCCACATCTACACAAAAACACATTCAGAGATAAGAAACGAAACCCTAGGATTTTGAAATTACTCAAGTTAAGTGAACAATGGGGCTAGAGCAAACAAAAAAAAACGAAAGCTTCAAACTTTCGAAAAACTCTTTAACTACATTACAACTTGAAAAAGAGAGAAATCAAACAAACCTCAGGGGTACTTCTGGGGTAATGAATAGATCCAGAGATAAGGATTCTTCTTTTGCCATTGATGGTAATGGCTCTGCTATCGTAAGAGACAGACCCAGAAACAGAGGAAATGAAAAACCCTAGAAGAAACAGAGCAGAAACTGCCGCCATAGCCACATTCTTCATGGCATTGGGTTTCAACAGAACCATACCGGAGACTGTTCAAGCAAAGAACAAATATCTTTCAATCTGTTTAATTATAAGAACTTAAAGTTGGTTCACTTGGATTCTCCACTTTATTCTATTCTTGCTTAAGTAAATTGAGCTAAAGGAGAAAAGAAATAAACAAATGGTGTAAGAGCTCTTTCTGAGAGAAAATGGGGAAAGTGAGAAAAGAGAAATAATATTCAAGAGTGTAAAAAGAAGAAAACTTGGTTTTTGTTCGGATGCCAAAATGAAAGTGCTTTGCAGCTGCTTTTAAAACACTCAGCAATGGAGGTTAGTCGTGGGACTCACCTTGTGAGAGTTTTTGGGGACCCACCGTGTCTTATTAGCCTCTTCTCATTGGTTTTTTTCAATTCATGGACTAGTTAAGGTTTTTTTATTTTTCTCAAGGAGTGATTTAATACAAATCCAGGATTGTATAATGTAAAAGAAGTTACTTTCAATTTTAATGTTCATAAATGTTGTTTTATTGTAATCATAAAAGAAACAATAAAACATTTTGCATCTACTGAAATTAAGTTATTCCCAACCAAAAATGTAATGTAAATGATTTATTAAAAAAAATTCTAGTTGATTTGGAGTTGGAGTTTTACTGTAAAGTTAGTATGACTTAAGTTGGAATTTCGGTTTTTTTTTCAGATTATAATCATTTTTATTTTTCCAATATTTATAGAAAATAAACATTTTAACGTTGTAAGAAATATATAGTCTAATTTGTTTATTTCTGATTTAGCTAGGTAGCAAATAGTGAGTTTGAATCCTACTTATTTTTAATTAGTGAATTTAGACTATAGATCGGAACTTGTCAATCTAGTGATTACTTGTTGACATAAAAAAAATAAACAACTCTCGTGAAATCAGATGATGAATTTGAATTTCAATCTATTTTAATTGAAACATTTAAGATATAGATAGGTTTTACCAATCTAATGGTAGAAAAGAAGAATGAAGATAAAATTGAATTGAAAAATGAGATATATGTGTTTGTTTGGCTAAATAGCGGTACGAGATTAAAATCAGCCTAATACATCCATAATCTCAAACGATTGTTTCTCTCCTTAATCCGACGTGATTTTCACGCGCTTCTCTGCACATTGTAGTAAAAAGGTTGGATACTTACAAAAGTATCTCACGGGTTTAAGTTTAGCCACCACATATTCTATACACATTCACAAGACAAACACACAAACTTATGTTATTTTTTTCTTACCACACATCTACTAAATATATTTTAACATTTTTCTCTCATATATTCTTTAACCTTACACTTTTTCTGAAAAATTCTAATATTATTTAACTGAGATTTTTTTTTGGGCTAGCAAAATTGTAAGATATGAAAGAGTGTGTTCGTTAGATAGAACCAATCGTTATCTCAACCACTAGACACATGCAAACTTTTGAAAAAAATTTGAATTAGCTTCGATCTCCCTACCTAAAACTATATGTATATTTATTAAGACTCTAAAGTTCCTCTTGTTTGTTTGACAAAAAGAAAAGAAAAAAGTTTGTCTTGTTTTATTATGAACAAAAATATTAAATTTATATTATTTAAATATCAGGCAATCTCGTGAATAACATGGCAAATTATATATATTATTAAGACTGATTTTTGATAAAACTATTTTCAATATATAGCTATGACAATAGGAGAAATCAAGATTGGACGTTGCGAACTATAAATGGCTGGTTGTAGTATACGCAGTTTCGTAAATATGGTTGATATGTCGTATTTTATATTAATGAAGGTACGAACAATAAATTTAATTAAGTCTTCGATATATTCAAAGGAAGTAGTAGTATAAATATAAAACACGCATCAAAACACGCAAACATACACAATAATTGTATTGATCGAAGTGATAAGGTGTCGAAAAAGAGACATATCGTGTCTGTAAAGCATCAATTAAAGTTCAAACTCAATTGATTACTTTTAACGAAAAACCATTCTTTGTCCCTCTCATCAAAACTATGAATACAAAAACTGGAATTATGAATAAATACAGAAGTACCAATCAAGCAAAAAATGGATGCTATGCACGTATCATAATATGGCAAATCAAGAGCTAACCACGACAAAAAAAACCACTGATTTCAACAAACGTAATTAAATAACTGTACATATATATTATTCATTTTTTTTCATAAATATCTGGTATGTTCTAAAAGTTAAATATGGAACAGCTTTCATTTTAATAAACTTTCGAACAAGAGCAATATAATCACATCTAACAACATATAGTGCGTTTTGATTAAATTTTACTTATTTACTACTCTCTTCGTTTTATAATAGAAGTTGTTTCAGAAGTTTTTTGTTTCAAAATATAAGTTGTGTTCTAAAACCAAAACAAAAAGTAAATTAAAAGTTGAGACAAACTTAAATTTTCTTTTCATTTTTCTTTCTTTTAAACCATTTTCCTTTATTTTCTTTGATTAAATGCTGATATAAATGATGATTTAAAAAAAAAAAAAAAAACAAAACTTTTTTAATTTGTACGTATTCAAACAAAACAACTTATATTAAAAAACACAAAAATATAAGATAAAATTAACTTATGGTCTCATAAATATTTAATAATAGACTTAAGTTTTAATCTTAACTTTTATTCTTTAGTCTATTTGTTAATCGTGTTCATTAATTTTTTTTTTTAATTATTCACCAAACTATATTTTCATTGCTATTTTCAAATACATAATTAAATAGGCACAAAAACTATTAATACAAAATTAAATTATATAATCTTAGGGTATGTTATTGGAATCATATTTTGAGAAAATTTTAATGACTTTTTAATTATAGAAAATAATGAAGATTTTGAAAGTTTTACATATTTTTGGAAAGTTTTAGTGAGTTTTGTTGAGATTTTCTGAGAGTTTTCTGTGTATATGTTTAATGATTTTTTCCTAAAACTTTCAGATGGTTTTCTGCATATTTTAATTGAGTTTTGCCTGCAGATTTTCATCTAGTATTTTTATGTAGATTGTTAATTAAGTTTGAGTATTTTTAACATATTCTTATATCCATAAATTTTTATATACAAAACATATTAAAAATGTTAAATAAAATTTTAATCTGTATTTTTATTTTCTACATATTTTATAAATTGTATTCATAAAACTCATAAATTATAATATTTTCTCAAAACTTAAAAGTCTGTCAATTTTATTTATTGTTTTCTATTATTCTTATTATTTTCAAGTTTATCACTCTTGATTTTTATATCTTAAAAAAAAAATTCTATATATTTAATTATATTGAATGACTTTGAGAATATCTAGTCAAAATACAGTTTTTTTTTGTAAAGTAATATGTATAGAATTAACAAATTAATAATATAATATTTTAATTGAATGACAATATACGACTCTTTCAGAAAGTTTAAATAACACAAAACTTTTATAAACTTTTTAAAATCATGAATCTATTAACTCAAGATTTATAAAGATTTTAGAAGAGCTTTTACTAATAAATAAACTAATAACACCAAATTTTTTAATAGAGTTTTGAAAAATCTTGATTTGAAAACACTAAAATCTTAATAACATTTAAATCCTTATAAGTTATAACTCTATCTAAATACATGAAATGTATTTATTTAGTTGTTTTCAAAAGTGGAAACCAATGAAATATTTTTTATGTTAATACTAGGTCACAATTGGCCGGTCTATTAGCCAAGTTTCTATATAATGTAGATAGTAAAACTCGATCCATGGATATGCAAGTGCGTTTGCCTTTAGAGCATCTCCAACTTACATCTATATTTGTTTTAAATGTTATTTTAGGGTAAAATCTTCTCTAGACCACCTCTATTTTTGCATATAAAATAGTAGAATGCTATTTTTTCTTCTATATTTAGGGAAATACTATTTTTTTACTTTATATTAGAGGTGAATTTTTTTATTTACAAATCAAATCAGTCCTCTAATTTTTTATAAATAATATAATTAGTTATTTATAAACATTTCGTTTAACAAACATTACGTTCACGATTCAAACATAAGAAATTGTGATTACGTTCACGATTCGTTTAACAAACATTACGTTCACAACACAAATATTTTGTGGGTTCACAATATTGCCTCTAAATGCTATTTGTATAATCAAACATTATTCAATATTTTATAACTGTTTATATTGTGATAATTGTGATTTAAATCACAATATTTGATAGACAACATAAAATATTGTGAACATGTACACCTTTATCACAAATGAGGAAAGCAAGTAAATGTGTACACTATAAAAAGACTGATACAAGATATTGTGGAAAATTTTGAAAGATTAAAATAAATAGGGTTGAATTATAGTTTCTAAAAGTGAAAAGTATTAAATATAATTTTTAAATATAATATATTTTAGAATATTTTTTAAGAGTAAAAAATAGAAAAATATTTGAGTAAAATAAAAATAGAAGAATATATTGAAGTAAAACGTAAATCTATAATAGATTTTCTCTATTTTATTTTCTAAAATAGTGGAATATATTGTAGATGATTTTAGTAAACTTACCACATACCAAGTTATATGCGGAAACTAATGAAATGTAACTAAATTGTTTTAAGGAAAACTATACTCTTACGATACATGTGAAATAAAAAATTTTAAAAATCCGAAAAATATATTGGAACAGAGGAAATAGTTGATTCCGTTCCCACTCACACGATTTATCATCTACTCACGATGCGTGAGGAAAAACAAACAAAAGGTAAATTTACTGCAACAGTTTGACTTTATTGTTCCGGATCTTACGGCCATCTCATAAATTTGTACGGACAGATGTGTTTCTGTATGTAATGGTTTCTAAATTGATATAGAAAAACAGAATCCATTCACTAATACTTTGATTAAGATTATACTTTGATTGCAGCTTAATGAAGTAAAAAACTTTGATTCGGTAAGAGAGAAGGTGACGCGAAGGTCATTGGTTCGGTAAGCTCTCTGTTGTTGTAGATTTAGATCCAAGCAGTTGTCAATGGATTCTTATTACTATGAGTTTAAGTCAACATACCCAATGCTTAATATTTCATGATTTATGTCATTTGGTGAGAAATGATTTATAATTCATTACAGCTGCAAACCTTTGATTACCAGCTCATCATCATATTCTCAACTTAGCACGTTTAGTCCGTGGACTGTAACAATAATTAGCTGCAAATGCTGGTTTTAAATCAATCATAATATTTAGCCTCGTCTAGCTAGGAAATTTCATGGACATTTATATATGATTCAAACAGAATGTTTATACTTAATTTTTATAGACCTAAAGAATCAATACAGATCCGTGAGTTGGGAGTTTTCAATTTCTTATTAGTTTTTACATTCCATTAGTCAACGTATCATAATAGAAACCATGTGTGGTCATGATAGTTAGAACGTGAATGAAATTATTTTGCCACTAATGAGTCAATAACGAGAATTTCAAGTCTATAATCCAATAAAGTATAATCTGTCAAGGTTATTGTCCAATTGAATCACACAGTGTACTGACTACATTATGAAATAATAACTCACCACTTGCAAAAGATATTTTTCTTTTCATACGGATTACGACATATAATACTTCAATTATATATTTTTCTCAAGTGGTCATGCAGTCTAATCAGTACACACTGTACACTATATGAGAACCCCAAGTCCTTGCACAAAAACATTGAAATTGTCTTAAAATTTTGAGCTATATTATCTACCATTGTAATACACATTGCACACGATCTAGTTTGCATATGGATTAACGACAGACCCGTGCCAACATTATTTAATACCATAGGCGAATTACAAAACAATATTTTAAAGGTAAAAATGTACATAAAAAATCACTATTATCGTGTAAAAAAAATTAAAAATCAAATTTTGCAAACAAAATATTAACTACAATTTATATATTTTCCACTAAATAATTAACTTAATTTTTAAAATAAATTTTTAATCTATTTGTTTCAATAGATTAAATAGTCAATTAGATAGTTTTTTGTGTGATATAATCGAACTACTTAGATAATCTTTAATATAAATATGTTAAACTATTGAATTATTATTATTTATGGATTACAATTCTTTAAAATCAAAAATCATGTCTAGTGTTTATTATATATGATAAAATTTATCAAAAATATATACTCCTAAATCTTTGTGACAACAATATATGCCCTTAAATTTTGTCCAAATATTAAGTGGCCTAGGCAAATGTTTAAGAAGTTAACATTGAGGCACATCCTTGATTAAAGACCATGTCTTAATCACATCAACAAAATACAATTTATAGTTTAAACCCTTGAATACAGAATAATCTAACTATTTAAAATCAATTTGTTTATAGTTTAAATGGTAGAAATTAATATAAGATGATCATTTGCTAAACTTTTTTACAGTTTACATAACACAACTAGTAGCTATGACATTATGAGTTTCTATCAAACTCGTAAAAGATTAAAAAAATGTAAAGAGTAAATTTTGGAACCAATTCTTGTTGATAAAAAAAAGAAGACAAATCACTTCTATTATTATATGAAATGTTAATTATTGTTATTTCGGGTTATAATACACTAATTCCATACTAAGTACCTTTCACAATCGAGAATCATCTCAATACAAACTAGACTAGACCAAGACATTAAACTTATCCATATAATGTAGAATAACAAGGAGAGGTTCCTAAATATGTAGTTTGATAGGGTATAACATTTATTTCGACGGCTTAATATATAATATAATGTATATTGTTTTGGCTAGCTTCTTGCTTTCCCTTTCAGTCACTGCTTTATCTTATCTTATATGAAAGGTCTCGTTTCTTCTTCACTTTCTCGACATTTCATATTTTTATATCCTAATTTCTCTATCCAAAATAATTATACAAGGATTGCAATGTAATAGAAAAAACAAAAATTTCCTTCAATAAATTATAGACGTGGCAGAAACAAAATTTGAGTCTCACTCGATGGAATTGTAGTTTACTCAGATATCGAAATGGTAATGAACGAAAGGAAGGATTAGGATGACATGTAAGGAAGAAAACGATAGGGTCCATGACAAGTGTGGCACGATATATTGACACGTCAACCTTGTCGGGTGGAACCCATGAACAAACATGTACTGGATAATATGTATTATGTGATGGATGTAATTACCAATGAAAAATGGGTGGCTATAATAGTAAACAGATTTTGAAGCTACAAAATTATTCTATGCTTTATCTTCCTTTTATTTTTCTCTTCCAGATATGAATTATCTCATTCCCACGAGAAAATATTACCCGATGAGACTGCCACATATTCAATTTAATTCCATTCCTATCGATATCCATCTTTTATCTTTTTAGCGGTCCCTTACGAGACATTCAATATATAAAAAATGAAATAAATATATATACACATATATAGTATTAATTATTTTAGATGCTTGTGGCGTTTAATTTTGGATACAGACCTTTCTTAGTAAAGGAAAGATAGAAAATTGGTGATATTATTTATAGACGAATCTTACATTGATTGATTTAGTCGGTCCATTGTAATCTCTTGCAATAGTAATATGTTCTCGTTTGACAATTGTTGGCCCGATAGTTCAAAATGGGCCTACTCATAAAGAAAAGTCACTAATGACAACCGAATCTAGTCTAGTGTCGCTTTAAATTACTTGTAATCTATAGAGTTAGCTAATAATAAGTACCTATTAGTCTCGCCTTTATCTTTGGATAAGGATGCTGCTGAGCTGGATTAGATCAAATCACGAACGTCAGCTTTACAATTTATTAATACGAAAACAAGTAATGATCGAGTCGAATTGAGCTCAAGATATATATATATATATATTCAACTTTATAACATACAAAATTAAAGAAACGATTTCTAGTGGACATATGATTGAGATCTAGCAGGCAAAATGATCAGCTTTGTAGTTGAGCGTATGGGGATGTATGACACTGAACATGATCGGAAGGAGTGGCGGATCCTTGAGAAATCATCGAGATAAGGTTGGAAAGCAGGCCAACCATGAGGATCCTCAAGCATCTTTAGGAGCTCGGAACAATCAACTAGGAACGTTACCTCCCCGATCTGTAATGAAGATAGACACGTCATAACCCATAGAAGCGCCTCGAGTTCCGAATGCAGGGGGGACAGACTTCGTCTAGTGCGCATGGCTCAATGGTTAGTGCCCTCGAGGCCATCTAGGAATGCATACCAGGCCAAACCTGTGAAAAGGTCTACCTCCTTCCAAGAGGCGTCCACCATACACCTATACCCTGAGAAAGCTGGATTAATTGTCAAAAGTCTTGAGACGGGCTCCGAGGGCAGCTGTAGATTCTTAGTGTTACATTCGGACACAATAGAGCATCTTTTATGTGCCTCTGCCCAAGCTCGGGCCTCAGTATCCGTCATTTGAATAATAGCTTGAGCATTTCTATCTTTCCCATTGAAGATCTTATCATTATGTGCTTTCCATAGCATCCATAGTATCTATGGATAGCTTTCATACTCCTCCTTAACAGGTAATCTCCAAATTAGGTAATCTATGTTGGAATAAATAGATTCCCCTGGAAAGTCCACCCCTGCAGGGATTCTTGTCAGGGCCATGCCTGTCTGGCTGGAGGGCACTCGAAGAGAACATGATTTATCGTCTCCAAATTAGCGCCACACGAATCGCATTGTGTGTCACACTTTATACCACGTCGGATCAGGTTTGATTTAACCGCCAAATGTCCTGATACTGTCTGCCAGATGAAGTGTTTTAGTTTCTGAGGGGCGTTAAGTTTCCAGACTCGAGATTGAATCTCCTGGATATTTGGCCCATATGACTTGAAAGAGCAAAGAGATAGGTTCTTTTCTGCCCAATACCCCGATTTTACCGAGTAGGTTCCAGTCTTATTAAAATGCCATCCTAGACTTTCAGGGACTGATTGACGTGGAATGTGAATCCCTAGAATGAGGGATGCATCCTGTGGGCTGAATAGTTGTTGTACTAGTGCTTCCCTCCAAAATCGCGAATTTGGTTCTATCAACTACGAAACTTTCAATTTCGGGTAAAGGTCAGAGGCATGTCCCCTAGCCGTACGTGGATGCGAATCATGGATCCATGAGTCTGACCAGACCTAAATGGATTTCCCATCTCTGACTCGCTTAATTAAACCTTTCATTACTAACCTTCGAACTGACATTATACTCCGCCACCCATACGAGGGGGAATATGACCGGCGGATATCGAGTGGATGAGATCCAAAGTAATATCGACCTCTAAGAATCCTCGCAAGAAGGGAGCTCGGATGATCTGTCAGGCGCTATAGCTGTTTAGCTAATAGGGCTAAATTAAAATCCTCAATAGCCTGGAAACCTAAGCCCCCTTCTATTTTGGGTTTACATAATTTTTCCCACCTAACCCAATGGATGCCTTTCGAAGATTCAGAGTTGTGCCACCAAAAGTTTGCAACAACTGCATAAATTTTCATAGTTATCTTTTTTGGGAGGCGGTAGCATGACACGACAAAAGAAGGAATGACAGTAAGAACCGACTTGATAAGAACTTCTTTTCCTCCCTTGGATAGAAATTTCGCCGTCCAATAATTAATTATGGAATTTATTTTATCAGCGACAAAAGCGAAAACTTTTTTCTTGGGACCTTCTAGTCCTTCTGGGAGTCGTAGGTAACTCCCCATTCCTCCTAGATTTTTAATCCCTAGGCGATCCTGAATCTATATTCTTGTTAACTGGTCGACATCTTTACCAAATTGTATTGAAGATTTGTTGAAATTTATTTGATGACCAGATTTATTTGCTGACCAGAGACTGCTGGGCTCGTTCTCGCTATCGATATCCCGGACAGATGCTTCTGGGATTCCTCCTTTTTGAGATAAGAAATCAGAGCTTCAGTACATAGGATGAAAATGTACGGGGATAGAGGGTCGCCTTAGCGGAGGCCCCGTTTAGGTTTCACACAACCTTTTGGGCTCCCTTTCAGAAGAATGGAGTATCTCACCGAGCTTACGCAGTGTAAAATACCTTTAACCCATTGTTCGTGAAACCCCAGCTTGAGAAGAATATGCCTCAGAAAATCCCATTCAATACGGTCATACGCTTTACTCATATCTGTTTTGATAGCCATGTGGGAGCTCTTAATCTTTTTGTTCGTTTTGAGGGCGTGGGACATTTCATGTGCAATTAGGATGTTATCCGATATTAATCGCCCGAATACAAAGGCAGACTGGATTTCCGAAATTAACTTCGGTAAAATCTTCCTTAGTCTTAGACAAAGTACTTTGGACAAAATCTTATAAATAACATTACAAAGACTAATAAGGCGGAAAGCCGCCATGGTGGTTGGTCTAGCCATCTTCGGGATTAGACAGATGTTCGTTTGATTTAATTCTTGTTCGAACACCCCATGTGTTATAAAGGTATTAACAAGACTATGTCAGTTTTCACTACTGACCAGGACTGTTGAAAAAAGAGAGATGTCATTCCATCCAGACCGGTTGTTTTCCATGGATCCATCATAAAAAGAGTTCGACGGACTTCCTCTGTCGTTGCTGGCCGGAGTAAAGATATTTACATATCTTTGATCTTTAATGTTTGTATATCATAAATATATGTTAGTATACACTTGTCAACTTGCTCAATACACAACCCATGAGGAGTTGAGGACAAGTTCCATCGTTGGGACATAAGACAAAAATGGGCATTTTGATCTAACGACTAGTAGGAGTTCACGCTCATATACATCTCGAGTATACATATTATCCGACTGATGTTGACACTGTAAGTCTGTAACGCTAAACCGGCCTACTATGGACACTTTGATCCCTCTTCAGCTGTTCCATGATCTGAGACTGTGACAATCTTTTCTACACCTGTTGAGATACTTGCTCGTCTACAAAGTAACCAGGAAGGAGAAGATAGTAGTTATGACTTGTGTATCACTTACTGTGAATCCACCAAATGATGAAAGTTTGTGATCGAATTCAATGGAGGAGACAAAAATTAACTAACTGAGTATAAAGGCTGGCAGGATGGATTCTGATGGTTTAGGATTGGACTCTTCAATCATGATTTCAGTTGAAGAATCGCTTGAGAATCCAAGCTTCTGCATTATTCTCTCTAATCTTTTCCCGTTTGTCAGATACAGATAACCAATCTGGAAGTTGAAAGAGACAAGAGCGAGTTTAGTATCACGGAGATCAAGTGACAACAAGAAGATTACTTTCAAGCAGAGTTTGAAGCATAAAGAAGCACATAGTGTAAGTTTAGATAATATGAGTTGCTTACAAGTGTCTCCAATGACGATGCCTTGTTATAAACAGCAACACCTGCTCGCCTTTTTGTACGTGTTCTAGCTGAACCTAGATTCTTTCCCCACCGGAGTACATCCCTTAAGCAAATACAAATTCATTCCACAGATTAAATTCAGTGAGATTTGAAATCATGTATCTCAGCTCAATCACCGGCAGTTATCATAGTGATGTTAGGAAGAAGCTGGAGGCTGAAATATTAATGAATTTTGAGCACTGACCTTTCTTCCTTTGTTAGGAAATCATCATCAACAAGTTTCTTCAGCAATGCATACTGAAGAAACAAGATTTAAAGCTAGCAGTTAACATTAAATCCGTTCAAACAAGAAAAATGTTTACAACACGAATTATATGTTTGAAACTTTGCCAGATGAAGAACAGAAATGAAAACTAAGATGGTTATACTGACACCAATATTCAGAAGTAATGAATCCTCATATTAAGAGTGTAACGAGATGAAAATAAAACTACAATCATGAGAGCGAACAAGCACCAAGATACTGTTTCTTCAAGAATGGAGATAATATCATACCTTACAAAAAAACTTACTTAAGAGATGCAAGAGAACAAACCTGTGCTTCACAGCGGACCACTGCTCTGACACGATCGTTATAATCTTCAATACTAAGCGGAGGGAAAAGAAAATGCCTACGAGCATAAAGCTGCACAACCATGACAAACTATTACTGAAGTTTGAGATAGTAAGACATTGTTGAAAGTGTGTAAATAGTAACACGATCGGCAATGACAAGTTGACAAGCTAGCAATACTAGAATCTGTTTATCTGCAGAGTGAAATTCATAATGGAATGGAAACTTGGTACTCCCAATCAAGAGAAGTCTATTATAGCAAATATGAATGAGCAGCTCAGAGTGCAATGGAACACAAACCTCATAAATGGAATCGCCTATAAAAGCTAATGAGGCAGCATTGAAGACTGATCTTGGTTTCTCGATCGTTTGTGGACTTGGAGACCATGTCTCGTATCCCATATAAGTATCATCAACGTCATCAGTTAACTCTACATACATAAACAAATTCAGTAACCATCTCTGTTTGAGAAGTCTTCTACTAACTCACTAAAAGCAGAGAGCTTTAGTGATTAATGTCTGTCTTCACAAGGTATTAAAAGTAAAGCATAAGACTTTCTACTAACATCAATTCCGAGTTTTAACGTTTATCTTTACTTGGGGGACGCTTGAGCAGATCGGTGACGGAGATGCTGATTCCCGGAGACGGTGAAGGTAAAGGCGGCGGTAAGAATGAATTATTGTTAGGGTTCTTCTTCACTTTTCGTGGCGCGTTAGGGTTGTAAGGAAGTCTAGGTTGTGTATCCAAAGCAGCTCTCGCGATTGAGCTCACTGATAAAATCGCCATTTTGGATATTTTTCGTTCCGCGAGTTCGTGATATCTTTTTCGTCCTGACGGACAAAGGCAACGATAAGGCAGTGACTTTTTACACGTGGCATGTTTTCATTCGTTATTTGACATTAAGATTGAAGAAACCGTCTCCGTCTTTACGGTTCCGATTTACCTTTTCGTTGATGGGCCGAATTTGGGCTCTCACTATGAGGCTTTAATCGTTTGGGCTCTTTTCCTTTAAAGAAACCAGGTCGGAGAGGGAGAGTTTAGTGATACCGTGATCGGAGATTTTGGGGAAAGTCGCACTATCTCGCCGTCATCTCCGGAGATACGAACCGTTCGTCGAACATAATTTGGAAGGAGAATCTTTATCGCCTTAAAATCTGGTTCGGCCTCGTTTCTCAACTAGTAGACAGTAGAGTTTTACAAGCAGTAGACTGAGAAATAGGAAGATGATAAGTATTGGATTTCGCGGGTAATTGAGCTGAGTCGATGTTTGAGTAGCTTTTCACAATGGTCATAAAATGTGAAGATTAGTCTTTCTAGCAAATACTAACTCGTCTTCAATGATCTTTGGCTTTTGTTAGACCAGAAGAATATTATATTGCTGTTGCAAATACGCTACAGAATTGTATTCACCTTTGCAAATGTCAAAGTTCATTTGAAAGGAATCATGTCATATAAGCCTTTATACGTGAAAATATTCATGTTATATTGCTGTTTTATCAGTTTTGTATTTCGTCTCTGAAAACAATTCATTGAGTACTAAGAAGTCGTTTAGTGTTCATTTTTTCAAGCTATTCATTATTTTGTCACATGGTCACAAACTAAGTAAGCGTTATCGTTTGAAACATTTTAGCTAGCCACTGATTATAGCTAACTACTGTCTACTTGACTCGATGCTGGTTAATGTTATGCTCAAAGGAAAATGAATTGTAAAGCAGATTTTACGTTATGTTACTTGGACATGAAAATCATTAAGCTTATTTTCTAGATTACTATTGGTTACTTACTGATAGTTAAATGCGATTTGAACCGAATCCAAGATGCGTTTGAGGAATCATATATTGTTATTTTGTAGAATGATTTTGATTTTGTCGGTTCTCCTCTTTCTGGTATTGTCATCTAGGTTGTTCTTCCTCAAATTCACTGACAACTACCTCTCACTCACTCCTTATTGAGTAAGGGTCATTGCTTACCTGGAGGTGATTTGGTGAAACAGCTGCTTACTCACTACTTATTGAGCATTGGTTAATCTGTTTCTAGGTTAAATGAAGTGGAGGTGATTTGGTGAAACAATTGACCGGATATGGATACTCTGGCGTCGGATGGAACGGCTCCGAGAAGAACACTGAGGAAAAAAGTAATTAGGAAGAACTATGATGAGAACGCAATGGATGAATTAATTGAGAAGCAATTAGGTGGAAATTTGAGGAAAAAGTCCAGGACGAAGCAATCATTGGAGAAAGAAACCGAGACTGAGGCTCTGATTGCCTTATCCGTAGGCTTCCCAATCGATGAATTGCTCGAAGAAGAGATTCGAGCAGGGGTTGTAAGAGAATTGGGTGGGAAGGAGCAGAACGACTACATTGTTGTTCGAAATCATATTGTCGCTAGGTGGAGGAGTAATGTTCGGATATGGCTGCTCAAAGATCAGATCAGAGAAACTGTGAGTAGTGAGTGTGAGCATTTGATTTCAGCTGCTTATGACTTTTTATTGTTTAATGGATACATCAATTTCGGGGTTTCTCCATTGTTTGCACCTTACATTCCCGAAGAGGGTACTGAGGGATCAGTCATAGTTGTTGGTGCTGGACTTGCTGGTTTGTCTGCTGCAAGACAGCTCTTGTCATTTGGATTTAAGGTTCTTGTTTTAGAAGCTAGGAGTCGTCCTGGTGGACGAGTGTACACCCAGAAGATGGGAGATAAGGATAGATTTGCAGCCGTTGAACTTGGTGGCAGTGTAATCACGGGTCTACATGCGAACCCACTTGGAGTTCTTGCGAGGCAGCTTTCTATTCCTCTTCACAAGGTTAGAGACAACTGCCCTTTGTATACTACAGAGGGAGTGATTGTCGATAAAGTGGCTGACTCCAATGTTGAGTTTGGTTTCAACAAACTTCTCGACAAGGTCACTGAAGTGAGGGAGATGATGGACGGGGCAGCTAGTAAGATCTCTTTGGGCGAAGTCTTGGAGACTCTCAGGGTACTGTACGGTGTAGCTAAAGATTCAAAGGAAAGAAAACTTTTTGACTGGCATCTTGCTAACTTGGAATATGCTAACGCTGGGTGTCTTTCAGATCTTTCAGCTGCATACTGGGATCAGGATGATCCATACGAAATGGGTGGGGATCATTGTTTTCTTGCTGGTGGAAATTGGAGACTTATAAATGCATTAGCTGAAGGGTTACCCATAATCTATGGGAAAAGAGTTGACACTATCAAGTATGGAGACACAGGAGCTGAAGTCATTTGTGGCGGCCAGATATTCCAAGCTGACATGATTCTTTGCACCGTGCCGCTCGGGGTCTTGAAGAAAAGATCTATCAAGTTTGAGCCAGAGTTACCTAAAAGAAAACAAGCAGCCATTGATAGATTGGGGTTTGGTCTACTGAACAAAGTCGCTATGCTTTTCCCATCGGTCTTTTGGGGTGACGATTTGGACACGTTTGGATGCCTCAGTGAGAGTAGCATCAACCGAGGAGAGTTCTTTCTGTTCTATGCCTATCACACAGTTTCTGGTGGTCCCGCCTTGGTTGCTTTAGTTGCTGGAGAAGCTGCTCAAAGATTTGAGGGCACAGAATCATCTGCTTTACTTCACCGTGTTTTAAAAAAGCTGAGAGGTAGTATTTTATAACGTGAAAATTAACCTGTTGCAGCTCCCAAGTTCCGCTATAACAATGTTTGATTTGACATTATGGCAGGCATATATAGTCGTAAAGGTGTTGTAGTGCCTGATCCAATTCAGACGATTTGCACTAGATGGGGAAGTGATCCTTTGTCATACGGGTCATATTCTCATGTAAGGGTTGGTTCATCTGGTGTGGACTATGACATTCTTGCTGAAAATGTAAGTAACCGACTATTCTTTGCTGGTGAGGCCACGACAAGGCAACATCCAGCCACAATGCACGGTGCCTACTTAAGCGGTTTAAGAGAAGCATCACAGATTTTACATGTTACCAATTTTTTCCGTATGAATCCAAAGAAACCTCTCCAAAGATTCAATGGAGTAAACATCGATGTTCTTGAAGATCTGTTCAAAAGACCGGACATTGCAGCTGGACAGTTGTCATTTGTCTTCAACCCACTAACGGATGATCGGCAATCAAATGGATTAGTCAGAGTTCGTGTTGGCAACTTAGAACATAATCCTGATCCAACCAATTTACTTCAGCTTTACAGTATGCTTTCCCGGGAGCAAGCAGACAAACTTCAAGAACTTGGGGAAAGTAGTAATGAAAGCAAATTGGATTATCTGATTAATACATTGGGATTAAAGCTAATGGGTGCCAACTCAATACTAGACACAGGTGGTGCGTTGATTAGTGTCATAGCTAATGCACGAAAAGGCAGAAGCAGGACCCGTGTCGTTGCAGGTTAACACCATATAGCCAGGATTGTGTGAAAGCATGGATAATATCCTAAGATTAGAATCTGTGTTGCCTCAAAACATGGTTCTGCCTCGTTTCTTAATATAGCAGACACTAGATTTTTACAAGCAGTAAACTGAGAAATAGGAAGATTTATTGGATTTTTCGGGTAAATTGAGCTGAGTTGAAAGTTTAAGTAGCCCTTCTTAGTGTCCATAAAATGTGAAGATTGTTTCTAGTAGCTACTAACTAGTCTTCAATGATCTTTGGCTTTAGTTAGACCAGAGGAATGTTATTGCTGTTGCACATACGATACAGATTTGTGTTCACCCTTGCAAATGTCAAAGTTCATTTGAACGGAATCATGTCATATGAGTCTTTATACGTACAATTCATTGAGTACTTAAAAGATGTCTAGTTGTTCTTTTTCTTGAGTTATCCATTCTTTTCGTCACATGATCACTGCTAAGAGTTATCATTTGGAAACATTTTTTTGTAGCCATTGATCATAGCTAACTACTCTGCTTGTCTCTTTGCTAGTTAATGTTATGCTAAAAGGATAATGAATTGTAAAGTAGATTCTCCATTATGTTACTTGGACATGAAAATCTTTGAGCTTGTTTTCTAGATTATAATTGTGTAACTACCAGTAGTTGTGGGAGACTAGAAGCGAATCCAAGATGCTTTTCTGAGGGATTATATATTGTTATTGTGTAAAATGATTTTGATTTTATCTGGTTTTCCTCTTTCCGGAATTGTCATCTATGTTTTGGTCTCTCTCAAATTCACAGACAATTACCTCTCACTCACTCCTTAGTGAGTAGGGGTCATTGCTTACCTGGTCTTTTGACTAACATATCTTTGTCTGCTTTCTAAATGATTGCAATATCTCCATGTGAGAGACCTAAGAATGCATTTGGTGGTCCATGAATCTCCTTCATAGTGTGTTATATCACCTTTCCGACACCTATATGTGAGGACCCTGCAGGTTTTACCTGTTGTTTTTTCGTAAGGTTAAAGCTGGATACTTTGTCCCCATTTGGAATTGACTGTTTATTTACCAGAGACCCACCTCCATGACATTCCCTAGTCATATAACTGTCTACTTTTTTTGCTTATGTTTTCTTGTCCTGTAGTAGCTGTTGCGTGCTTCCACTGTGTTTTTTTGGACTTGACCCGATTGAACACCGAACCAAGATATGGCAAACAATTAAAGTAGACCTATGTTCGGATCTGACTATACCATACCATAAGAAAAAGGTCCAACGGTCCGAGCGACCAGACTTAACATAAACGCAGTCATTTGAATACGGAGAAAATTTAGCACTAGGTGAAATAGGTTCGTGGACTCATCAGCCGATAATACCATGTTCTAACTCAAAACCAAAAACCAGCAAATCGATATTACTAATTGTACAGATTTAGGTCTTTACTAAATGTATTTACTCCTTTTGACTGATTGGAGTTTGATTTTGAAGCAAAACTCTTGTTGACATTGTTCGCAGTCAATGTTCATGTGAGAGCATTTATTAAAGACTGAGTACTTAAACAAAGATTTTGATTCCTTTAGTTTGTTCAGTTCTAACATATTAACAGCATTCTCCTCCATAGATTTAACCAAATATATAAATAAACAAAAAATACGGTAATCGAAAGGAGAACATGGTAAGCTTTGCATCAAAATCTTAAAAGAGGATAACGTTGCCGTGTTCTTGGCTATCTAATACCCTACAGATTGTGAAATCAATTTGGATAAAAATATTCTCTGGTTTTTAACTTCAAGTGCTTCTTCACATGGCCATATGGTCCTAATGAAAACAATCCCACGATTTGACAAACAAAATATAAATTACATGCATTTAATTTGTTTTTCATTAACTTCGAATTGTTATTTTATTATTTTATTTCTGTCAGTTGTCAATCTTTGTGACTTTTTTCGGGCAATCAAATATATAAATCTACAAATTTTATATCTTTTTACAAAAAGATAAACTTAAATAATATATAAAAAAGACTTTCATATATTTAAATTCAAAAACCCTCTCGGAATTCCAAAGATGCACGACCTTATATTAAAGAAACCATGCAATAATTAGATATGCTCAAAGCACTAATGTGTATAGTATCTACCTTTAAAATTTTCTATATCAGATCGAATGAATATAGAACTAAAGCAAAGATTATATGATAATAAGTTTGCTCCCGTGTTAGGTATTGCTTTAATGAAAAGCTTATAAATGGCGTTTATATATAGATATGATAAAAGAATCATAGGCTTCCCAAAAGAATTAATATATATTTAAGAAAACTGTATATTATAAAGTGAATAAAAAGAGAATATCAAATTTTCTTCTTTGGTATTAGTCAAAAGATTGGATTTTAATTAAATGAAAAGATTAGCTTTTTAGACTCGAAGTTTGTATAATGAATGGTCATCAAAGTATTCAAGCGGCTCAAGAATCTTCACTTCCTTAAACTCTTAATATATTATACCACTCATATTCATACACACACAACTTATTCAATATTCATTAATATTGGTTTACGTTTATACGTTAGAAGAAGGTGCCCATGTGGTCTAATCATGAGGGACTAAATTGGCACTAAAGCAATGAATCATGCTTTCTTGTAGAGTAGCCTCGATTCATTACGTAGTGTCTATATACAAATATAAAGCCGGTTCATTAATATCCTGTCGTGTCCGGTCCGGTTCGGTCTCACAATTTTTAATAATAATAAAATTGATAAAAAATTTGATAAACAAACTACTTAACCAAAATATTTTCAACGGTATATACGGATAAGTCTAAACTTGTAATTCATCTCCAAATATATATAATTTTTTATGTATTTCGTCATATATGTGAACATATATTGACTTAATATAATAATGATTAAATGTATAAATAAGAAATGTGGCATAATGAATTAGTTTTATTTGCCCCATTTTTTTTGGTTAACACGAGGCCACAACATGTCGACCTATTAGCGAACTTCCTACATAAAATAGGTAGTGGGACTCGATCCTTAATTGTGCAAGTGAGCATGTCTTAATGGACTTACCGCCTGCCACTAGACTAAAGGTTACTTGCGCCCCATTTTTCTTTTTTTCATTTTTCATTTTTCTTTTTTTTCCGATGGTCTCTCCTTTTCTTTCCTATTTCTATATCACTTACTTGACTCTCAATTTTTCTTTGTCAAAATGTATATTTTACCAAAACAAAAAATGTGATGGAAAATTTGAAATAATAAAATAAATGAGAATAAAAGCAAATATTATATTTATATCATATTTTCGAAAATAAGAGCTTGTATAGTGAAGGAAAGCGGGATATTTTTTAGGGAAAAAAACACACTTAATCCACTATTTACACAATTTATCAAATTAGGTGTTTTTCCAAATATATGGAAAAATGCATATCTGTTTTACCGAAAAAAGAATAACTGCACTTGGACAACATATTTGTCTAAGAGTGCACTTTTCAATTTTTTTTTTGTTAATAAGTAACCATTGAATTGACAAGGCATGATCCATAGTTTAAGTTTATAGTGAGATTCGAATTCACCACATCATACCTAACTAAATCATGAGCAAGCTAACTGGATCACCTATTTTATGACCACTTTTCAATTTCTTTTCTCAATTAATTTAATTATATTAACATAATTAACATACTATTTTGTAATAGATCCAAATCCATATTTTAATTTAACTTGTACTATATTGGGTGTGGAACTCATTATTTTTTATATATAAAAGTCTTTACTCATGCTATATATATATAAGACTTTATACAACTATAAATGTAACTCAAGAATTGTCTCTATACATGTAATGTAACCAAAAACATTTTATTCTTAAAATCAAAAGAAAAAAGAAAACATGATTTTTATCAAATCAATACTATTAATTTGGTATTGTGATTTAATTACACATAATTTATATTAAATATTTTAAAATTATAATACTATAAACTTACTAAAAAGTTACGTAAAATGTTAATATACATATATATTACTAATTGTATATAAAATTACAATACAATATAGTTTATCTAAACTATATGTTTTAATCTTCTTATGAAAAAGAACTATATGTTTTAATCATACTTTATGTATTATCAAAACCGCACTTCTACTGTACAAGACATTTTTCTACAAAAATTATATCTGTACAATACTGTATTTTTTTTTGCACCACCAAAACCGTGATCACTATTTGGAACCTAAGAAAAATAAAAAGTAAAAAATATATGTAGAACAGTGGTTTACACAACAACACACATTGTATGCAGATCATCAACTTATAAATTTTTTTTAAAACAACTATGCATATTTTGATTGTGTAAATGTTAAAAAATATGTAGATGAACTCCACTTGTAGTTCACGTTTTTTCTCTCATGCATCATTCTAAACATACTATATATATCCAATTTTCGAAATTAAAATAAAATAAATTAAATGCACAACCATGGTGAATATCTCATTTTTGTGCGACTTCTATATCACTTACTTGACTCAAATATGTGTTATCATTCTTTGTATATTTATAGCCTAATTTCAAATAAAAATAATAATTAAGCATGTTTAAAAATTAGAACTGATATAAAAAGCATAGATTCACCAAAGTGGAAATGTGATGGAAAGTTGTAAACGAAATGAATGGGAATGAAAACAAGTATAATATTTTTATTCAATTTTTGAAAATAAAAAAATAAAAAATAAATGAAGAACAATGGTGAACATCTCCTACCAGTTTATGACCATTGCTTAACACAACGACACACACTTCATGCAGACCATCAACTTTTATTTGCTTTAAAATTTTGCATATTTAATTGTATGAATGGTAAAAAATATACCGATGAACCCCACTTGTAATTCTTCTGATTTTATCTCATGCACCATTCAGAGCCTCATATTTATATCACATTTTTCAAAAATAAATACAAAACAATGGTGAACATCTTTGACCAGTGTATGATCTTTGGTTTATACAGCGACACGACCGTATGCAGACTATCAACATTTTTTTCTTTTTAATTTTGCATCTTTAATTGTGTGAACGTAAAAATATATGCATATAAACCTCATTTGCATTTCTTGGCTTTTCTCGCTAGCGCCCTTCAAAATATTTCTTATAGTTCATTTTTTCTCTCTGATTTTATTTGTACAATATGCGATTTTCATTGAAGGTGATAACACCAAATCTCAATTTATCTCCCTGATTTTTCTTCTTTAGAACTTTATGTGTTTTGCAGTTTTTACTTTTGTGTAAGAATTGCAACAATCTGTGTTTCTTATAGTTTATTTATTCTCTCTGATATTTTTTTGGATAATCTTCCATTTTCATCGAAGATATTAATATCAAAACTTAATTTATCTATCTCATTTAAGGTTAATGAAATTATGTGTTAAACAAAACAAAAAATCTTCCATTTTCTTGTGCATAATAATATTACATTTTAACCTAGACAGACATTAATTTTAACCTAGACAGACATTAATCATATTCACATTAGCTGATTTCCTCTGAAAATAACATAACTTACAATCGAATTCTAATAAAAATTTGCAAAAATAAACTACCACTAAATTAAGATATTTATGGGTATATAAGTTTTAGTTCATCTCCAAATATGAATAAATAAATAATATAAATTGTCATTTGTACATATATATTGATTTCTTATATTTTTTCTTACTACGCTTGTTCTTTTTAACTTATTGTTGTGAGCTAGCTTAGTTTTCTGTTTTCTATAAAAAGAAATTTGTAACATTTCTCTTCAATAAGTTTTCAAAATTAAATTTCTTTCATCCTCAAAGTTTCAAAAATGGCTTCTTGTTCACTCTTGTATTTTCCATGACATATGCATGAGAAACAAGAGATATAAAAGAAGCTATTATGGTGGTACGCTCTTTGCTTGTTGGTATGAGATTCGTTTATTTGAGTTTATTATTCGCTATTTTCTCCTGGAGAGTTGAACTTAAACAACAATTTTTACACAAAATGGTTGATTTTTGTTCACTATGAAAGCTTTAAGGTGTGGTGTTATGATTGGGTTGATTATATTTTTTGTGTATAATTCTTCTCTTTTAGAAGAACAAAAAGGTTTACACAGATGGTCCGCTGTGTTTTTACTTGATCAGTTATGCTCATCTTGTTTCACTCTATAAATTTTGGCAAATGGAATTTTTTTTTGTTTATTTTATAGTTTACTAGCAATTTCTATTCTGGTAATTTCAAGACTTAAAAAATATATATAGTCCAAATTATAATATCCTACACAAATGGTTATATTTAGAGAAATAAATTTTGCTTATGAAACTTACACTCCACACCAACTTTAATATCAACGAGTCGAATTTCAAACTCCAAATCACCAAGTCAAACCTCAAACTCAAGGTCAAACAGGTGAATCTCTATCTCCAAATGTCAAACTTCAAGTTGTCCGTGAGTAATGTTTTTATTTGATTTTTTGATGTAATATTTTATTTTTTCAGTTATAATGTTTAATTTTTTTATGTAATGTTTTTTAGTTGGTTAATGTAGTGGATTTTTAATCATTGTAATATATATTTTTAAGGTTAATGAAATTATGTGTTAAAGAAAAAAAAATTAGCCCTCAATTTTCTATGGTTTCTCCTTCTCCCTCATATTTCTCTCATTTTTGCGACTTCTATGTCACTTACTTGACTTCCAAATATGCGTTATCATTCTCTGTAGATTTATAGACTATCTTAAAATTTACAAAAATAATTAATTATGTTAAAATATTAGAATTGATATAAAAAGCATACGTTCACCAAGGTGGAAGTGTGATAGAAAGTTTGAAATTACGAAATGAATGAGAATGAAATCAAATATAATTCGTATATATAATTTTTGAAACTAAAAAATAAAAAATAAAAACGTAATGCATAACAATGGTGAACATCTCCCATCAATTTATGACTCTTGGTTTACATACCGTCATTCAATGCATGTAAACCATCGACATTTCTTTTTCTTTTTATTTCTCTATCTTAATTGTGTGAATAATAAAAAATATGCAGATGGATCCGAGTTGCATTTCTTTTAGTTTTCTCTCATGCACTATTCAAAATCTCATATTTTTTTGTATTAAAAAATAAAAATAAATACAGAACAATGGTGAACATATACAATTAGTGTATAACTCTTGGTTTAAACAGCAACAAGCATTGCCTGCAGACCACCATTTTTTTTTAATTCTGCATATATAATTGTGTGAATGGTAAAAAATATATGCAGATAGATCCCACTTGCAGTTTTTGTGATTTTCTCCAATGCGCCATTCAAAACCACATATTTATATCTTATTTTCCATATTTAAAAAAAATAAAAATAAATGCAGAACAATGACGAACATCTACGATTAGTGTATGACACTTGGTTTACACAACAACACACACTACATACAAGTCTCATGCCTCTTTAGCGGTTGATCTCTAGGCAATCTCATTTGCTAAACACCGTATCAAAGCCAGACGGTAAGTTGATGTTCCCAAAAAACCTTAGAAGTCTAAATTTATAAGTTTTCTCTATTTTTGATTGCCTCTCTCCTTCTCACTCTTACATTCTCCATGAAAATTTCTTTGTTATTTCAAACTGTGTTTCTAGCAGTTTCTATTTCGGTGCAATAGCTTATATCTTTTGCAACAGCATATCAGCATATCTGCATGTAAAATTTCATTTTATCTTCTTTTTTTTATCCTTGTGTTCCCTTATATATTTTCTTGTAATAATGATGTGTTAACAAGAGACATAAAAGGAGACAGTATAATGATAGTTGATGTGGTTATTGGTCCGAGATCGATTTATCTTTTGCTAGTGTACTTGATTTATTTGCTCAGAGTTGAACTTAAAATTTATTTTAAGAAAAAAGGAGAAAATTTTGGTTTTTGATCATTATGAAGGTTTTATGGGTCTTGGTGTAATTGGTTTAATTATACTTTTCATTTACATTTCTACTTTTTTAGAAGACCAAGAAAGTTTAAATGGGTAGTCCACTATCTTTTTCTTGTCGAGTTCTACTCATATTGTCTCACTTTATATAGTTTGACAAATGGAAAAAAATTTATGTTTATTTGATAGTTTCATTGCAATTGCTTTACTGGCAAACGGTAGACTTGAAAAAAAAATGTATGACACTTGGTTTACACAACAACACGCAGTGCATGTAGACCATCATTTTTTTTAATTCTGCATATATAATTGTGTGAATGGTAAAATATATATGAATATAGATCCCACTTGCATTTCTTCTATTTTTCTTCGATGTGTCATTTAAAACATTTCTAATAGTTTATTTCAACTCTTTGACCTTTTTTTTTTATGCATCTTAATTGTGTGAATGATAAATAATATGCCGATTGATCCCAATTGTAGTTCATTTACTTTTCTCCCATGCACCATTCAAAACTATATATTTATATCCAGTTTTCTGTATTAAAAAAATAAAAAATAAATGTGAAACAATGGTGAACATCTACGACTAGTGCATGACCGTTGGTTTACACAGCAACATGCACTGCATGCAGACCATCAACTTTTTTTTTAATTTTTTTTTCATATATAGTTGTATGAATAGTAAAAATATATATGTAGATAGATCCCACTTGCAGTTCTTCTGATTTTATGAAATGCACCATTCAAAATCTCATATTTATATCCTATTTTCTGTATTAAAAAAAATAAAAATACATGCATAACAATGATGAACATCTACGACTAGTGTATGACATTTGGTTTACACAACAACACACATTGTATGCAGACCAATCCGAGACACTACATACAAGTCTTATGCCTCTCCAGCGGTTAATCTCGAGACAATCTCATTCGCCAAGCACCGTATCAAAGCTAGGCGGCAAGTTGATGTTCCCAAAAAATCTTGAAAGTCTAAATTTATAAGTTTTTCAGACATCAACCATAATAATGTCTCTTTTTTCTTCCTTTCTTTTTTATTTTTTCTCCCATTTTTGATTGCCTCTCTCCCTCTCTCCTACATTCTCCATAGCAATTTCTCTGTTATTTCAAACTGTGCTTTTAGCAGTTTCTATTTTAGTGCAATAGCATATATCTCTTGCAACAACATATCGGCATGTAAATTTCATTATATCTTCCTTACTTTTTTTTCCATATTTTATATATTTTGCAGGATCTAATTTTGTGCAACAACTTTCTAACTATTACAATTTAATTATCTTAATTTTTTGGTTCTATATAAAAAGGACCTTGTATCCTTTCTTTTTAATACACTCAAATTTTCAAAAATGGATTCTTGTACTTAGGAAATCAACCAATTTTCGACTAAATATTTACAACTCCCCTTCTTTTTTATATTCTTGTGTTCACTTGTATATTTTCTTGTGTTTCTGCTGCGTTAAGAGATAGAAAAGGAGAAGGTATAATTATAGTCATTGTGGATATTGGTCCGAGATCGATTTATCTTTCACTAGTGTACTTGATTTACCTGTTCAAAGTTGAACTTAAAATTCATTTTAAGAAAAAATGAGAAAACTGTTGTTTTATACTCATTATGAAAGGTTTTAAGTAGTCCATTATCTTTTTCTTGTTGAGTTATGCTCATATTGTTTCTCTATATAAAATTTGGCAAATGAAAGACTTTTTCTGTTTATCTGATACTTTAAGTGCAGTTACTTTACAAGTAATCAATAGACTTGAAAAAAATGTATGACACTTGGTTTACACTACAATACGCACTGTATGCCGATCATCAATTTTTTTGTTATTTTTAGTTCTGCATATATAATTATGTGAATGGTAAAAACTATATGCAGATAGATATCACTTGCAGTTCTTCTACTTTTATTTGATGCACCATTCAAAGCCTTTCTAATTATTCATTTCATCTCTTTGATTTTTTGGTATAATCTGCCATTTTCATCGACTGAGATAACACCAAATCTCAAGTAATCTCCCTGATTTTCTTCTTTAGAATTTTATGTATTTTGGAATTTCTATTTTGGTTCAACAATTGCAACAGCCTATGTTTTGTCTAGTTCATTTTGAACTATTACAATTCATTTATTCTTGTTATATTTGTTCTCTTTAACTTTTTGTTGTGAACTAGTTTACTTTTTTGTTTTCTATAAAAAGAACCTTGTAACATTTCCCTTCATTAAATTTTTAAAGTTTTCAAAATTAAAGTTTTCTCATCCTCAAAGTTTCAAAAATGGCTTCTTATGCTCAATAGATCAATTTTTTTTTGACATTACCTAATATAGTATTGACTAAAATTCAAAAATATATATATCTAAAAAAAGTAAATACAAAACAATGGCAAACTTCTCCGACTTGGTTATGACCATTGTTTTACATAGCGACATGAATTGTATGCAAACCATCAACATTTTTTTTTCTTTTTTTCTGCATCTTAATTGTGTGAATAATAAATAATATGCGGATTGATTCCAATTGCAGTTCTTATACTTTTCTCCAATGCGCCATTGAAAGCATTTCTAATAGTTCATTTATTCTCTTTGATTTTTTGTACAATATGCCATTTTCATCAAAGGTAATAGCACCAATTCTCAATTTGTCTTCTTCATTTTTCTTCTTTAGAATTTTATGAGTTTTTCACTTTCTATTTTTGTGCAACAATTGTAGCAACCTATGTTTTGTCTAGTTCATTTCTAACTATTACAACTCATTTCTTCTATTTACGTTTGTTCTCTTTAACTTCTTGATGTGAGCTAACTTAGTTTTACGTTCTCTATAAAAAAGAACCTTGTAACCTTTCCCTTCAATAAGTTTTCACAATTTTCAAAATTAAAGTTCTTCTATACTCAAAGTTTCAAAAATGATTTCTTGTGCTCAACAGTTCAAACAGTTTTCAACATTATATGTATGAGAATGCAAGGACCTAATATGGTAATGACAAAAATGTACAACTTAAAAATGGTAGCATAATGCATCAGCTTGAATTGATATAAAAGGCATACCTTCACCAAGGTGGAAGCGTGATAAAAATTTTGAAATTACAAAATGAATGAGAATGAAATTAAATATAATATTTATATCTAGTTTTTAAAATAAAATAAAAACAAAAACATAGAAATTAAATGTAGAACAATGGTGAATATCTCCCACCGTGTATGCCATTGGTTTACATAGCAACATGCACTGCATGCAAATCATCAACATTTTTTTTCTTTTTTTTCTGCTTCTTAATTGTGTAAATGATATAAAATATGCAGATGTTTCTCACTTGCAGTTCTTTTATTTTCTCTCATGCGCCATTCAAAACCTCATATTTATATCTTATTTTTTGTATTAAAAATTAAATAAAAGCAGAACAATGGTGAACATTTTTACGACTAGTATATGACACTTGGTTTACACAGCAACACTCATTGCATGCAGACCATCAATTTGTTTTCTTTTAATTTAGCATATATAATTGTGTGGATGGTAAAAATATATGTAGATAGATCCCACTTGTAGTTCTTCCTTTTTTCTCCGATGCGTCATTCAAAGCCTTTCTAATAGTTCATTTTTTCTCTTTGATTTTTTTTTGTAAAATCTACCATTTTATTGAAGGTGATAACACCAAATCTCAATTTATCTCCCTGATTTTTCTTTTAGAATTTTATGTGTTTTGCAGTTTCTATATTTGTGCAACAATTGCAAGAGTCTATGTTTTGTCCAGTTCATTTCTAACTATTATAACTTATTTCTTCTTATTACGCTTGCCCTCTTTAACTTCTTCTTATTACGCTTTCCTTCTTTAACTTTTTGTTGTGAGTTAGCTTAGTTTTATCATTCTCAACAAAAAGAACTTTGTAACCTTTTCCTTCAATAAATTTCAAAGTTTCAAAATTAAAGTTCTCCCATCCTCAAGTTTCAAAAATGGCTTCTTGTGTTCAACAGATCAAACAATTTTTGACATGGTATATATGAGCATGCATGGACCTAATATTGTAATAACTAAAATGTATAAATAAAAAACGTAGCATAATGAATAAGCTTGAATTGATATAAAAGGAATACATTTTCAAAGTGGAAGTGTGATGAAAAGTTTGAAATTATGAAATGAATGGAAATGAAATAAAATATAATATTTATATCTAATTTTTGAAATTAAAAAATAATAGAACATAAAAAAAAATGTAGAACAATGGTTAACATTTCCCACCAGTGTATGACCTTTTGTTTACATAGCAACATACATTGCATGCAAATCATCAAAAAAAAAAATTGCATCTTAATTGTGTAAATGATAAAAAAAAAAAGTGCAGATAGATCTCACATACAGTTTTTCTACTTTTCCTCCATGCGTAATCCAAAACTTCATATTTATATCTTATTTTCTGTATTAATAAAAATAAATGCAAAACAATTGTGAACATGTACGAGTAATGTATGACTTTTGGTTTACACAACAACACACACTGCATGAAAACCATCAACTTTTTTTTTATTTTTAATTATGCATATGTAATTATGTGAATAGTAAAAAATAAATGTAAATAGACCACACTTGCAGTTCTTCTACTTTCTCTAATGCGGCGTTCAAACCCTTTCTAATAGTTTATTTCGTCTCTTTGATTTTTTTGTACAATCACCCATTTTCATCAAAGTTAATAACACTAAATCCAAATTGATTTTCCTGATTTTTCTTCTTTAAATTTTATGCTATCCATTTTCTATTTTTGTGCAACAGTCTATATTTCGTCTAGTTCATTTGTAACTATTACAACTTATTGCTTCTTGTTATGTTTGTTCTTCTTTAATTTTTCTTGTTGTGAGCTAGCTTAGTTTTTTGTTCTTTATAAAAAGAATTTTGTTATCTTTCTCTTCAATAAGTTTTCAAAGTTTTCAAAATTAAAGTTCTCTTATCATGAAAGTTTCAAAAATGGCTTTTTGTGCTCAACAAATCAAACAATTTTCTATAAAATATTTCAAATCCCAATTCTTATTTCCTTTTGGTCACTCCAGTATTTTCCATGACTTTTGTATGGGAAACAAAAGATATAAAAGAAAATATTACAGCGGCACTCTCTTTGTTTGTTGGTATAAGTTTCTTTTATTTGGGTTTAGTTTTTGTTATTTTCTCGTGGATTGTTAAACTTAAAAATTGTTTTCAAAAAAAGCACAAATAGTTATTTTTGGTTCACTATGAAAGCTTTTAGTTGTGGTGGTATTATTGGGTTAATTAGGATTTTTGTTGATATTTCTTCTCTTTTAAAAGAACAAAAAGGTTTAAATGGATGGTCCACTGTGTTTTCTGATGAGTTATGCTCATGTTGTTTCACTCTATGCACTTGAAAAAGTATTGTAGTCAAAACTATAATTTCCTACATTTATGCAACGACATTGGTTATATTTTAAAAAATGAATTTTGCTTATGAAACTTACACTCCACACCAACTTCAATATCAACAAGTCAAATCTCAAACTCCAAGTCACCAAGTCAAACCTCAAACTCAAGATCAAACAAGCGAATCTTGATCTCGAAATGTCGAACTTCGAGTTGCCCCTAGTAATGTTATAAACTGTCATTTTTACATATATAATCCTATATATACATGGTTTTTCATACATTTTGTTACATATACATAATATATATGAACATGCATAAACCTAATATAGTAATGACTAAAATGTACAAATAAAAAAGATAACGTAATAGAAGAGCATATATTTCTTTTACGTATGTTTCTTTTAGTTCATTTCTAATTTTTACAACTCATTTCTTCTTGTTACGGTTGTTCTCTTTAAGTTTTTGTTGTGAGCTAGCTTAGTTTCCATTCTCTATAAAAAGAACTTTACAACTTTTCTCTTCAATAAATTTTCAAAATTAACATTCTCTCATCCTCAAAGTTTCAAAATAGCTTCTTGTACTCAATAGATCAAACAGTTTTCGAAAAAATATTTCAAATCTCAATTCTTTTTTCTATCTTTTTGTTCATTATTTTGTTTTCTATGGCTTATGCATGAAAAACAAGAGATATAAAAAGAAAGACATTTTGGTGGTACTCTCTTTACTTGTCGGTATGGAATTCTTTTATTTGAGTTTAGTGTTCGCTATTTTCTCTTGGAAAGTTGAACTTAAACAATGATATATCTTATAATGCATAGAATGGTTGTTTTTGGTTCACTATCAAAACTTTAAGGTGTGGTGGTATTATTGGGCTGATTATGTTTTTTGTGTATATTTTTTCTCTTTTAGAAGAACAAAAATGTTTAAATGGATGGTCCAATGTGTTTTTCTTGATGAGTTATGCTCATGTTGTTTCACACTATTAACTTTTCCAGATTGAATATTTTTACTATTTATCTGATTATTTAATAGCAATTGCTATTCTGGTAATTTCAAAACTTGAAAAAAAAAGTGTGGTCAAAACTATAATGTCCTATTTGTGCTACAGTATTGATTATATTTAGAGAAAAAAAATTTGGTTATGAAACTCACACTCCATACCAACTTCAATATCAACAAGTTGAATCTCAAACTCCAAGTCATTAAGTTGAACCTCAAACTCAAGGTCAAACAGATGAATTTTGATCTCTAAATGTCGAATTTCAAGTTGTTGTTTCAGTAATGTTTTCTGTTCAATATAATGTTTTTTTGGTTATAATGTAATAATTTTTTTTGTGTAACGTTTTAGTTGGTCAGTGTAGTATTTTTATTAGTCATTGTAACATCTTTTTAAGGTTAGTGAAATTATGTGTTAAACAAAAAAAAATCATTTTCTTCTGCATATTAATAATTACACTTTAACCTAGAAAAACATTAACCCTATCTCCGAAGATAACATAACATAAAAGTGAACTCTAATAAAAATATTCCAGAAATAAACAACCCCTAAATCAAGATATTCACGGGTATATACAAATTAGTCAAAATTTGTAGTTCATCTCTAAATAGGAATAAATAAATAATCTAAACCGTCATCTATATATATATATATATATACAAGTTTATATATATATATATGATTTTTTATGCATTTTGTTACATATATATGGGCATATAATGACTAAAATGTACAAATAAAAAGGTGGTATAATGGAGCTACGCACGAAGACGCACCCAATATACCCCACAAGCCAAAAGCCAATTAGCACACTTTTCTTCCAAATATTCTTATTCTAATTCTATATACAAACATTTTCCTTTTACAACCTTACTGCTTTCAATTGATTAAACTTTTTGAATGAAATAATTTATGTGTTTGGCTCAAATAATCGCTATACAAGTGGCCAGCTTCATCAAAACAACTTATTTCTCCATCTCTTTCCAGTTGAAATATAGAGTGAGAGTTTAATGACTCTGCAAATCCACTTTATATAATCACATCAATAATTAACATATGTTGAGTTGTTTAGACTAATTTCTCAGATCCGCTATATAGTGAACAAGTAGAATGTGTTTGACACAAGTCAACTTAGATTAGAATTACGTTGATATACATATATAACTGGACAGTTCAAAAATGTTAATTTCATTATTAAAAATCAAAAAGAAAAAGGATATATATCTACCAAAAATATATAAGTCGACGCAAATAAAATAGAATTTAACATACATAAAAAGTAAATGGTATATATAGTAAATCGATTATGATAAATAGAATTAGTTTTGATTTATTTTTATTAGTAGATAGAGTGTAAATAAAATCAAAATAAAGAAGGAAATAACTTTTTTCTCATTTTATTCATTAAACTTAGCAAATACAACAAAACATGTCAATTACAAGAAAATCATAAGCAGAATACTATGTGTTTTGTTTCGGATAAAAAGAAATTATATGAAAAAGGAAAAATATATGATATGATTATATGACTAAGGTATAATTGCATATACATATACATACTATAAAATATAGAGAATATCTGTTTATTTATATTATATGGACTTTAGTTTATAATCCTGGACAAATTCCTTAAAAATAAATAAATAAACAAAAGAATTATGAACCACATGATTTGTTGGCGGGAAAAGGGCCAATTTCTCCGTGAACTTTTTTCATCGTGCCAAATTCTACATAAATTTTTGATCTCGGTATTTTTTTTAGTTTAGTGCTTAAAAAATCAAATTCTCTACACGAATTTTTGTATTTGTGTCAAAACAGATATTGACCTAACAAACTGTTAGTCAACCATTAATAATCTATTTTTAGCTAATTAAATGACCATATAGCATCTGATTTGGCTTAATATAAATGACGTGGCTGATTAATTGTAACGTTATTGTTTTAGTTGAAGTTGTGAGTCAAGAAAAAATAAAACAGACAATATCATTTTGTTATTATCCTAAGAAATTGGGGATAAATTGAAATTGTAATTAGGCTAACAACAAAATGATGTCGTCTGTTTTATTTTTTCCTGGCTAACGACTATAACCAAAACGACAATTTACAATTAATCAGCCACATCATCTATATTAAGCCAAATTAAACGTCACGTGGCTATTGAATTAGCTTAAGAACGGATTACTAACAGTTGACTAACAACCCGTTAAGTCAGTGTCTATTTTGGTACAAATACAAAAGTTTGTGTAGAGAATATAAATTTTTAAATACTAAACTAAAAATATCAAAATAAAAAATTCATGTAAAATTTGACACCAAAAAAGTTCACTGAGAAATTAATCCTTTTCCCATTTGTTGGCACACCGCACCATGATTAAAGTTATATAAAGAGATACCAAGAGAGATTCAAAGTCCCAAAAACAAAAACAAAAGTCAAATTTTAAAACACAAACCCATTCGTGCGTCTTGGCTAATTAACTTAAAGCCCTTAATGGACACTTCTTCATCACTTTTGCTCTTCTCCTTCATCTTCTTTATCATCATCATAATCTTCAACAAGATCAACGGTCTCAGAAAAATCACAGCTTCAAACAAGGAACTTATTGATCATCATCATCATCAAGGACCAAAGTATCCACAAGGAAGCTTGGGATGGCCTGTCCTTGGAGAAACCATCGATTTCGTCTCTTCTGCTTACTCAGACCATCCCGAGAGTTTTATGGACAAGCGTCGACTCCTGTAAGAGCCACCCTTCTTTATCTTGCGTTTCTATATAGTAGAACCTCTATAAATTAATACTCGATGAATTAAATGTATAAATATGTGTTTTATGTATGTAAAGGTATGGGAGAGTGTTTAAGTCACATATATTTGGGACTGCGACGATTGTCTCGACGGACGCTGAAGTGAACAGAGCCGTTTTACAAAGCGACTCAACGGCGTTCGTGCCGTTTTACCCGAAAACAGTGAGAGAGCTAATGGGGAAATCGTCCATACTTCTAATCAACGGCAGTTTACATAGGAGGTTCCATGGATTAGTGGGCTCTTTCTTGAAGTCTCCACTTCTTAAAGCTCAAATTGTTACAGATATGCACAAGTTTTTGTCTGAATCCATGGATCTATGGTCCGAGGACCAACCTGTTCTCCTCCAAGATGTCTCTAAGACTGTTAGTATACACTTTCCTTAATCACATATTTTATTATTAAATATAATATGTATTATGTGAGTTAATGCATTGATTAAGAAATTTAAAAGGGATAATCATAATGATCACAACCATGGAATTAATTAATGCATTTTAAGAAACATGGTTACAATTATTACAATTTGATCAAATGATTACACGTTTGTCTTTATTTTATTTTTTGTTTAACAACTAATTATTACTTTTTTTCACATCTAATGTTGTTGATTGGTAGGTTGCTTTTAAAGTACTTGCCAAGGCATTGATAAGTGTAGAGAATGGAGAAGAGTTAGAAGCCTTAAAGGAAGAGTTTGAACAGTTCATCTCAGGACTCATGTCATTACCCATTAACATCCCTGGAACTCAGCTTCATAGATCTCTCCAAGCTAAGAAGAAGATGGTGAAGCAAGTTGAAAGGATTATAGAAGGCAAAATTAGGAGAAGAGAGAACAAAGAGGAAAACAGTGTGATTGCTAAAGATGTTGTGGATGTGTTGCTTAAGGACTCAAGTGAAAATTTAACTCATAATTTGATTGCTAACAATATGATTGATATGATGATTCCTGGTCATGATTCTGTCCCTGTCCTCATAACCCTGGCCGTCAAATTCCTCTCTGACTCTCCTGCTGCTCTTCATCTTTTGACGGTAACTATCTTAAATCATAATCACTTGGTAACATAACTTAGTGATCAAGTAGTTAGAAAGTATGAATTATGTATTAAATCTTCACATAAAAAGGTAGTTTGGAGAAATATTTTTGGCCAAAATCTTTAAATGCTAATTTCTGAATTGTATAACCTCGTATGATAGAATTTGAATTTTGGGTTTAAAATTATATATCGGGATTATTGATCCAATTGTTAAAAAATATTTTATTCTACAATGATAGACTTATCTCTCTTTTACAATAGGAAATAAACTGATCGATCATTAAATTAGGATTGGAAAACCAGTATTAACTATTCTTACTTTATAAATTAATTTTTTTTATCTTCAGGAAGAAAACATGAAGCTGAAAAGTTTGAAGGAAGTGACAGGAGAGCCACTATATTGGAATGACTATTTGTCGTTACCTTTTACACAAAAGGTATTTTCTTTCTTTTGTTCTCAGTGGTAAATATGAAAATGTTCTAAAATAATTACCAAATAATTATCAGGTGATCACAGAGACACTTCGAATGGGAAATGTAATAATAGGAGTGATGAGAAAAGCGATGAAAGATGTTGAAATAAAAGGATATGTGATACCAAAAGGATGGTGTTTCTTAGCTTATCTCAGATCAGTTCATCTTGATAAACTCTATTATGACTCTCCTTACCAATTTAATCCCTGGAGATGGCAAGTAAGATCATCAATATATATGTGTATTTGATATATTATCGACTATTTTATGAATTTTAACTAGACATTATACGTTTATATACACTGTATATAGGAAAAGGATGTGAGCACAAGTACTTTCAGTCCTTTTGGAGGTGGTCAGAGATTGTGTCCTGGTCTCGATTTGGCTCGTCTTGAAGCTTCAATTTTTCTTCACCATCTTGTCACTCGCTTCAGGTAACCACTCATTTGTATATCTGACTATAATTAGCAGCTAATATTATAAACAAGAGATTACTTGTAAGGTGGTTATCTAGTCCGAGCCAAAAAAACTTGGGAGTATAGTAATACACTACTCAAATTCGAATTTCTCTTAACAATTTTTGTGTTGTATTTTAAGAGTTTTTACATGGTTTTCCGGTCTCTAGATATGAAAAAGTCATTTAATCTAACGAAATTATGCGTTATGAAATACAGATGGATAGCAGAAGAAGATACAATTCTTAATTTTCCAACAGTGCATTTGAAGAACAAATTACCAATTTGGATCAAAAGAAGATAAATTAGTTATGTCTTAAGTGAAATGAATAAATCAATCAATTTTGCAATATCAAAATCTAGAAGGCTAAACAAATCACACGAGTGTTTGAAAAAAGCGAAAATGAGACAAAAAGAAGATAAAGTTTGGAGACAAAAAGGATTCACACGTGTGCTAGTGGCCACAACGTGATTTAACCATTTCGTCGTTTTCCTTCACTTGGCAGACAATGACAAATTCGCAAAACCCTTTTTGTGGACTGTAGATTTTCTTTTTCTTTTCTTTTTTTCTCTATTTATGTATATTTATTATATAGAATCCTTAATTTCAAGAGGTTGTGTTACTGACTAGTCTCTGATTAAAGTTAACGGGACAACCTTTGGCCTCTAATAATGATTTAAGCAAGTGACATAGTGAGATGATTTGATTTGATGTAATTAAAACATAACTAAGAATCCACTCAAATTAAATCAATTGTGACAAGACAAAGAAGGTTGTTGTTTCGACTGAACATCACTAATAACCATAAAGTTTCATTATTACATTCATTTACAATTGTGACCATCAATTAACTTTCACCTAATAATCACACACAATCAATAACCTTCATAATTGGTTTGGATGCCTTTTCTAGGAAAGATAATTCATATCTCAAATTGCTTCCTTCTCCGGTGATTAAGTCCGATCTATACCCTCTCTTCTCTGATCGCCGTTCGAAGATAACAAATTTGGCTTGGCTGGTATAGTTCTGGAGTTCACTGCATGTTGTTTTTCCGACATTTTGTTGGATTTACCTTCTTTTAGTATTTTAAATTTATCTTTGTTTAGTATTTATATGCCTTAGAATAGGTGCTTTAATAAATTTCGGTTTTCACCGGTTAGTACTTTGATCTTTGTTTTTCTCTGTTTTTCTGATAATAGTTTCTCAGAGTATTTATTTCACATGTGTTCTTTCTTTTGTATGAGTAATTTTTCAGTTGCTTTCCACCGCTAAGCCAGGAGAAAGTCAAGGTTGGTCAGTTTGGGATTTACCAAGTTAATTCCAAAGCGTTAGAAGTTTCTAGGAGATTCTCACGGGTGACAAATTATGACGAATTGCATCGAGAATTTTTGAAAGATTGCAATGAGCAGAGATCAAATTGGGTGCACATGAAGAATTGAGGGTATACGCATGACGGTTTCCGGCGACGTATCCCTCCATCCCCCGGTGGTTTGCATGTCGGAATCGACCACGAATGCATACGTAGCACTGGATGGGAGAATAAGAGAAGCAACATGGCCTTCTACCCTCTTCTTTAGAATATGGGCCTTTAAATTATCTTTCTTTTCTCCCTTGTTTGTAGCCCATACCCATTTGGGTATTTAATTAAATGACGAAAATAATAATTGGTTTGGATAATGAACTTACCAACTATATATTATTACTATGTTGTCAAAAGTGATAATAAGGGCTTCACGTTTGCTAGAGCCGTTATTGAGTCTGTCAAAGGCCCAAAATGAGTGATATCGTTTAAAGGTTTAAGCAGGTGAAAAGGGTTTTGGGCTTTTTATGACATGAATTTCAACAATGTAGATGGGCTTCTTGAGAGATAATGACTTTACATATATTTTATACTCATGTACGTGACAAAATAGTAGTTACATGCCAGCGAGACTCCTCTAGAATGGGGCCACGTGTAACCTGTGTGACAGTTCAATAATATCGCTCGGTGACTCGGTGTCTGTTATCGTTACTTTATCAAAATCCTTCGATTAATTAAACTAATTTTTTTATCAATCTGTACTAATCTCTTTGTAAATTGCTCTTCCCTAAATCTTGAAAGTCTAAATTTATAAGTTTTCAGATATTAACCAAAATGTGAATCAAATTCTCACGCTGTAATATTATCAACAATCATACTATCTGAATTTTAAAACACGTTTTAACTAATTAATTTTGTTTTATTCCAATCTAAATTTTATTTAATAAGAGTCACCTAATCTAAGGGACCTTCATATATATACATACGGTGTCCAAATTATTGTCATTATTATCATTTAGTTCTTTTATTCAATAATGACCAACTACGACGCAATTCCTACGTCGTCTCATGCTTCTCCAGCAGTGGATCTCGACTCAATCTCACACGTCAAGCACCGTATCAAAGCCGGACTAGCCACGCGCCGTCCATGGAGAGTGATGTTCGATTTCCACTCCATGGGACTTCCTCACGGCGTTTCCGATGCGTTCTCAAGAATCAAGTCAAATCTTGCTTACTTCCGTATGAATTACGCAATCGTTGTCTTAAACGTCATCTTCTTCAGCTTGATTTGGCATCCAACCTCTCTCATCGTCTTCACTGTGTTGGTTTTCGTTTGGATCTTCCTTTACTTCCTCCGTGACGAGCCTCTTAAAGTGTTCCGATATCAGATCGATGATCGGACGGTTCTGATTGTTTTATCGGTGATAACACTCGTTCTTCTCTTCTTAACCAACGCAACGTTCAATATAATTGGAGCTTTAGTGACCGGAGCTGTGTTGGTTTTGATTCATGCGGTGGTTAGGAAGACGGAGGATCTTTTCTTAGATGAAGAGGCCGCGACGAGTGAGACTTCTGGGCTTACGTCATACCCTTCGTCTTAAATCGATTGTTCTCGAACTTTTTTTTTTTTTTTGGTCAATCTTACTTTTATAATTGGATCGACAATGTCCGTCCATAGCTAAACCTCATATGCTAAAATCCGATTTTTCCTTTCCTTTGCATCAGAAAGAAATCAAACCTTGGTATCTAAAGATTTGTAAAATAACAATTACCACTAGCCGCCTGTTCTCGACATTATTCTCGAACTTTTATGTTTTTTTCTTTTTTGTATATTTTTTTTTAGTGATCATTTTATGTGTAATCAATTTTATTGGTGTGAGTTTGGTTTGAGATACTCTTTCTCCCTCAATCTCTTGTCTTGGGTGTGGGAAATGTTTGAAGTTTGAAATTTTCTTAATTCTCACAATCTCTTAACAAATTAGTGAATGGTTTCCTACTTTATTGTTATAATTTAATTTATACTCAAAATAGAAATCATTTGGATTAATCAACACAATGAACTCAAAATCGTTTGTAATGCATATTCCATTTTTGAATGCCGTCAACGGGAAAAATTCCTTTTTGCGTCGATGTAAAAAGTTTGAAGGGTCTTTTGGTTAAAAGTAGGAAATAAGTCAGTGGACCCACAAATTCATGTTGGTAACATGTTGATGGGTCCATTCAAATGCTACGAAAAATCTCTGTCGAATAAAATAATGATCTATACAACTTTGGGCCTTAATAATTTGAAGTATGTAAATTAAAAGGCCCAACTATCTTAGCCCTTACAATTCTAAAATGACGCCGTTAGAAATTTAACAGTGTCACACAACACGTCAGCTCACTTCCCCGGCGCTTATTACCACCGTCAAATTCGCCGCCGATCAGTGCAGGGAGCAGCACTTAGAAAAATGGCGTATCACCAACCGTACGAGCCTTACTCCGTATATCAACCGCAGCTGCCACAGTTCTCTGAAGAACCTGGGGCGATTAACACTCTCTTTGTCTCTGGCTTGCCTAACGATGTTAAGGCTCGTGAGATCCACAATCTCTTTCGTCGCCGTCCCGGGTTCGAATTGTGTCAACTCAAGTACACTGGACGCGGCGATCAGGTTTCTAATTCCTCCAATTTTGGATTCCCAAGACTCGTATTTTGCAAAACACAAATGGTGGCATTGTTGATTTTCAGTTCTAGAAAAAGTTGTATACTTTGTAATTCTATCGATGTTAAAGTTTCTGAAACTCGTTTTTTATATGATGGGTATGTCAGGTTGTGGCATTTGCAACATTTACGAGTCATAGATTCGCTATGGCTGCAATGACTGAGCTAGATGTAAGCTTCATTTTTCTCTTCGATCGAATTGTACGACTCTACTAGTAATGTTCTTACATTATCTTCTGAAAAGTTCTTGTGTGTAGATTTCACTGTATTTGATTGTGCTGAAACTTCTTCCAGGGTGTGAAATTTGATCCTCAGACAGGATCAAGTCTACACATAGAACTAGCTAGATCAAACTCAAGAAGAAAAGAAAGACCAGGTATACACACTTATTCTACCCTTTTGCTTGCTATTGAGTAAGAGTATGTTTTGATAAATCGATGAGTAATAATCCCTCTGTGTGGACAGGAAGTGGGCCTTATGTTGTGATTGATAACAGAAACAAGAAACCCTCTAAATCTCAGGAAGACCAGAGTGAGGAAGGTAATGGTCTGGTTACCTTGTGAATTCTTAGTTACTGAAACGCATGCTTCATGTTTCTGCTTGATCTTCCATGCATCTAGGGGAGAGTGATTCTGATGAAGCTCAGGAACCTGGAAATAGTGATTCCCCAAAGGAAAATGATAATGCCAAAAGGTTAAAAACTGATATTCTGGAAGCTTGGTTCTGTAGTTCTCTATATCAAATGCGTAATGATTTCTTTGCAAATTTACAGTGAAGCGGACTCTGATCCAGATAGTAAAGCACCATGTGCTAATGTAAGTATAAGCAAATCTATTTTTTCACTCAGTTTATTATCTGTTTCTCTCTAATTCGTTGAAGGTTAAGATAATCTTAATCGTTTCATGAAGTTGCTATTCCATGTAGACTTGTTTTATGGTTTAAGTAGCTCAAATACATGTTTCGGCAGGGGCAGTTGGAGAAAGCATCTGCAAGAGGTTCTGGTGCTCCACCATGTTCGACCTTGTTTATAGCTAATCTAGGGCCTAACTGTACAAAAGATGAACTTAGACTACTCTTGTCTAGGTAACATTACGCAATGGCTATAGGACTTGCAAATTTCTTGACATTTCTCATCGTTTTTCTTTTTAAAAAATCGATGTGTGATTCCTTTGCTCATAGATATGCTGGTTTCAATATCCTTAAATTGCAAGCAAGAGGCGGCATGCCAGTTGCATTTGCTGATTTTGAGGTATAAGTTCTTGTACATCCATGCTTATTCTTTTTTGTTTGCAGTTGTCTGTATTATACCTTTATCCTACCAAATACAGGAAATTGAGCAAGCTACTGATTTCATGAATGATCTCCAAGGGAGCCTCTTATCATCGTCAGACCGAGGCGGCATGCATATAGAGTAGATTTTCTTACATCCTTAAACATTTTTTGGTTACTATATATGCACGTTTTGCTAGATTATTACACCCATGGTTGTCAGAGTTGACCCAATATCATGATCTGGTTTTTGTTTCTTCTAGATATGCAAGATCCAAGATGAGGAAACAGTAGGAGATTCTCATAACAACAAAGCCTCAGTTCTCATCTGAAACCGGGATTTGGAGATCATAAGCAAATAAGAGCTGCATTTGTTATTTGAATCTCCACTTCCTAGTTGCTGCCATGAAGATTCTATATTCACATTTGGATAAGATATATGTGTATATATTATATATATTCTAGACTCCAAGATTTACCATTATTACTTTTGGTAAAACCTTATGTTAGATATGTACATTCACGTAGAGGAAATTTAGATAGAAGCAATTTCTTGATCGTGTCATGTTTCAGTGAACAAAATCTATGGAACCTCTGAACGTCACTTAATCACTGCCCCACCAACGTTCTTTGCCATTTTCTGGGCTCTTTTTGTGTGTATATATATTTATGATCCTTACTCAAAATTGTTGATTGGTGATACGGATAAGAAGAAGATACCCTGGACCCTATGCATCACTGTATTGACAGGTAAAGTCAGATTCATACCTGACTTCTCTCTCATGCATGATTATTACATTTACAGAGTTCCAGTGTTGATGTCGTGTGACTTAGGCAAGCCCTCATTGTTTTTTTTTTTTTTTTCCTGTTCCTCTCTCCTATTGCAAAACAATTCTCTCGACTCTCCAAAACCAATAATTCAAATTCAAAAGATGAAAAGCATCATTATGTTTTTGTTCTTTTCATAATACCTTTTACCAAAACAATTTCAAATTCCTTGATAACATATTTAGCAATGTTTTTGCACCTTACCCACTATACAAACCCAAAAAAAGCTGTGTTATCAGCTTTGGACCACATCACTAAAAACAAGGGATTTTACTACAGAACCCTTAACTAAACTTTTTCATAAACTGAAGTTATGTGATATTTTACTCAGCTGTCTTCATTTTTAGTATTGCTTGTTGTGGTTTACTTCAAACCTCTGACTTCTTTCCCTCTCCCTCAAAGCTACTCTTGGCGTTTCAACAGACAGCCTTTCACTGAACCTATCCGACCCCTCACTCATTAGCTGACCGCTGTAATGATCCGCCCAGAACCGCCCACTTCTGTTGCCTGCTTCAGAACCTGGAGTCGATCCATAGTTCCCGTCCATTATCATATCTCCTTCCAGTATACGCAATACCTTCATTATTGACCAGACATTTTAGTATCATTAGGAAGTTTGAAAGATACTGAGACTGAGACTCAGACAGTGATTTCAAGGGTATCCTTTGATTACCTGAGACATGCGTGGCCTCAAATGTGGGTCTCTACGTATGCATAACGAGGCTGCATGAAGCATACAAATGACCTCACTTTCTACAAAACGGTTCCCAAGCCTTGGATCTATAAGTTCGTCTACCGCATATTCTTCAAGAAGGGGACGTGCCTGAGATCACAACTACCATCAGTTCTATTACTTTACTGAAAATTGAAGATATTAATTTATTACCCATTCCGTGAGGCATTGCTGGCCTTTCGGCATGGTGATATCAATGGCTTTTCGGCCAGTGACTAGCTCAACTAGAACAACCCCAAATGAGTAGACATCAGCCTTCTCTGTGATCTGCCCGCTTTGAGCATATTCTGGAGCTAAATAGCTGCATATCAACAAAGCACTTTCTTTAAGAAACAGAACGATTGCTATATTTAAGCAGGAAAATTATAGCTTTTAGTTGATGCCTCACCCAAAAGTTCCTATCACTCGTGTTTCTACACCCAGTTCCCCATCAGGCTGCCATCTCGCTAGGCCAAAATCTCCAACCTAATAGAATTAAAAAGCTGAGTTAGGACCCAAAAGCATATGAAACAAAATGTGTTGTTAAAATGTTAAAACGCCGTAATTATATATATACCAGTGGCTCATTGTCATGAGTGATGAGTATGTTGTTTGGTCGCATGTCACGGTGGACAATGCAGCCAACTCTGCATTCTTCGTGAAGATACCGAAGACCTCTTGCAGCTCCAACAGCAATCTTTTGCCGTGCTGGCCATTCCAGAGTTTCTTTTTGGCGACCTGGATAAGAGCTTGATACTGAGCAAACATTCTCTTGCACAGTACCTGAAATGAATATATTAGGCAACATTACCGTATAGATGGGAGTCAAGTGAACCATTGCATATGTATTCATAGACCAAGAGCCGTCTGCTGTCTTCAATGCAGAAACCAATTAGCATAACAACATTTCTGTGCTGAGCACAGCTGAGAACTTCAACTTCGGAGCAGAACTCTACATCTCCTTGAGAACTGGCCAGTTTGTGTTGCTTTACAGCAACTACCTGGCCTTCTGGAAGTACACCCCGATGAACAGATCCATAGCCACCCTCAGCCAAGAAGTTAGCTTGTGAAAACCCACCAGTTGCAAGCTCTAACTCAGAGAATGAAAACAACCTTGGGGGCTTTCCAAATACTGGCGCCTTGTGCTGGCAGATAGAACATAGAGGAGGTGGACCAGGAGGAGCATTTCGAGAGAGTGATATTGCATCTCTTAGGTTACCACTAAACTCCATATCAATCCTTCGACTAGATGACAACCCAGCATCTACGTCAAGTTTAGAGAATTTCTCAAGCAAAGCCTTTGTAGTAGATATTTGTAGCCTATCATCATTTTTCCACAGGCTTTCTTCAGCGTCCTGAGATGACTGCCGATGGGTGCTAATATATTCTGAGATCCATGGCTGGAATCTCATACTTGTTGAAGCTAGCGATTGACTTTCACTCTCTGTATCAGAGCCGGAACCAATAAGACCGTCATTCTCCTTGATGACCAAGGCTCCATCCTTCTTCAAGTGTCCATTCATTCCTAATGTGAAAAAAGGTGATGTTCCCGGGTCAGAGCTTGAGACTGATGAAGTCCCAGCCTCTGTACTTGTGAATGGTGTACCCAGCTCAGGGCTGCTAGTAGGAGTTACAGGTAGTCCTCCATCAGAATCTAACGACCCTTTAGTGTTCTTTGTGTGTTTTTCAGATGCTGCTTCTGGTCCAGTTGTTATAGGAGACTCTTTTTCAGCATCCTTTTTAGGCGATCCAACCAAGTTTAAGCGTAGAACTTTTGCCTGAGAACGTTTCATCACCACAATGTTACATTGTAATTCATCCATACACCGTTTCCCTTCTTGCTTGAGGTGTCTGTAGAAAAAACCGACAGAGCAATGATGTCAATTGGTGAAAGTTTCAACTCACCATTAAGATATATATATATGAAAGTAGACTATTACTTGTCCAGTACTACCCAGTTTGCTTGCGCCTTTTTGGACTCAGCAGCAACTGCTCCGCAGGGTGATCCAGAAACAATCTTGATCTTGACATTTATCTTCAAAGCAATAACAACAAAATAGCATGAGAAGATGTGATGCTTTCATGAGATCACCTTAGCTAAATTTATGTGCATAGAGAGCCAACCTTATTAGGATCATAGACATCATGAAGCTGGAGAATCATTTGGGAACAAGTGTCAGTGAGATCACTCTTTATCTCAGGTAGTGCTTCAGAATGTGGTTTTCGGTGACCACTTGCACAATCCCCAGTAAGCATAGGGAAACTCCTAGTGAAACCCCAAAGTTTTCGTCCTACACATTGATCAGAAAAAGATAAGGTCAATTAACATACAGAATACTAGAATCAACGTTCAAAGATCAAAGCAAGAAAAGTACCGGAGTTTTGAGAAGGAACAACAACAATGAGCGTAATGCAATCCCCAGGCTGAACAACATGAGTCAAAGCCCAAATCAAAGCTGTTTTTGGAATCTCCCTAGACGCTTTAACAGCCACAATAACCTTTTCAGCCCCATTAGATACTACAGGCTTTTCCTGCTTCCCTCGGTTCTGTAGTCGACTCATTGAAGATGGCAATACCAGAAAGAGAGAAAGAAGAGAGTGCAAGAGGTTTTCTAAGACCCTCTTTTGTTTCGCTTTATAACACGATCCTCAGAGAAAATTGTACTTTCTTGGAGAGATAAAGGTTCACACTGTTCTGGAAGATACCAGGATTTTAGCTTTGCATTATTTAGCTTTAACCCCACCAAGTTGGAAATCAAGACAAGAACCAAATCCTCTCTCCTTGATTAGTCATTCCAGCAAGACCTTGCAGATGATTACAAAACTCAGATATGACAAGACCTCTTCTCTCTGCGTACTTACCCTTCCCCAATGAATCACATGAAACGTATAGAGAAGACAGTGCACAAACCCAGCACCAAGAAGATCCTTTTATCTCCAACCAGATTCAACTCCAAAATCCAAAAAATCTCCCAGGAAAAGGTGCGTCAAGTAATATATTTCTGGTAAAAGCAAAAGCAACCAAATAGAGATACCTATCCTTTCAAAAATCCAGTATCACTTCAAGTAGCCTTTTTCCATCTTCTTCCTTTTGTCAAATCAGTAAGTCAAAGCTTTTACAGCCTCTTGATTCTGGATCTGACACCAACAAACTAACAAAATAGATCGCTCAAATGCTGTCTACACCTCAAGAATCCACCTGCGATATACAAAGATACTAACCAAAATTAAACCGAAAGATTACGGAAGGAGCAGAGAAGAAGCAAATGGATGAAGATGAAAACCTTGAAACCAAAATCCTTCATAAAATATTGAGACTAGAAAGAAACAAAACCGTTTGACTGAACAATAAAAAACGAATTTCACAAGTATAAAAGGAATTTTACCAGCGATTTCGACAATAAACCAGTAAGAACGACCGATGGAAAGAGATGGATTTACAAATATTTAATCATTTATTGCAAACTGCCGGAGAAAGACGATTATAATAATATTACAGGAAAATATAAACAATGAAATCACCAGCTAAAAGCTCTCATGAATTTCAACACCATGAGTGAGACCAGACAAGAAGAAGAGCTCTACACACAACAAATTAGGGAAAATGTGATTCTTACCAAACAGAGAAGCATTGGTTTCGTCAATTTAAATTTGTTTGTCTTCAAGCTTCTTCTCCTTTCACATCGAAGCACGATTACAGATAGAAACAAGAGAGAATGCAGTAAATCTAAAATTGCTGCTGAGATAGAAACAAGGAGAATGCAGTAAATCTAAAATTTCGGTAGCTTTTTATTTTTGTTTTATCTTCTCTAGATCAGTCTCTCTGCTTCTGCGTTGCTTTGCTTTGTAATAACAACAAAACTACTAATCTTCTACTGCAACTAATGATGAAAGTTTCTGCTTATTATTATTAACTTGTGTCTTTCCCAATGCTGGCTTTCCATTTTTCATGATTTCATAAAAAACTACAATATAATAGTATGTTTTTACCCTATTAAATGAATAAATAATAGTATCTATTTTGAATTTTAAATCATTACAGCTAAAAGTTTAGTCCACACATTCGGTTATGAACCAAGTGTGGTTACGTTAAGTGTATTCAAAAAATTGACTTTGGTTTTTGTCAGTTCCTAAATTTTTGAGCTTGGAGAATGAATATTTTAGCTTTTAGTAATCTCTAACTATAAAATAAGTTTAGACTTTGGAAATAATTAGTTTAGGATTTGGGAAGCTTTATAGGTCCCAGTTTGAATATGGGACTACAACCTGAAAAGTGAAAACTCAAATTTTGTGATTTTTTTATTTAATAAATCCAAGATACTAATATTGTAATAGCATGAATTTGAAATTGCTTGAATTTAAAGATAGCCAGTTTTGTGCTTTACTCTTTTCTCCTTTAGCATTAGTAAAAATAGTTTGTATTATATTCATATAAGAACTCTTTTAAGTTTGAATTTAAATGTTGTAGCTTTGTGCCATAATTTACTGTTTATCCCAAAATACCCTTTCACATCACCAAAATGGCAAAATTGACACACAATCTCGTATGTTACCTCGAGAAACGGAACGACGTCGTTGCATACGACAAAATTTTGAATCAAACGCAGTTTCTCTACTTCTAAACGTGATTTTAAATAAGCTTCTGATTAAGGGTTCATTGGTAACTCCGGTTTTGGTTGATGCGAGACAAAATACGATATAGTACAAGTACAATTTTCATAAAAAGGTGGAATAAAAAATTTGTGATTGTAAAAATATAAGTGGTGCATTTTTCGCATGATTGGTTTTTATATAAAATAGAATAATAATAATAATAAGAAAATCATTTATAATTTTATTGATATAATTTTTTTTGTCAACAAGTAATTATTAGATCGATAAAGATCTGATTCATAGCCAAAATTCTTAAATTGGAGCTGAATAGGATTCGAACTCACTACTTGATATTTAGCTAAATCAAGGTCAAACGAATTAGACCACATGAGTTTTTGACAATTTTATTAATATGATTATAAAAAATTATTATTTTCAACTAAATAATAAAAATTTAGTTATTGACTAAAATATGTTTAGTATTTATGTAGATATTATTATATATACGCTTCTTCCTGAGCTCTCTCTGTTTTATTAAATATAACACAAACATGATTTCCATCAATAGCTCCAACGAATCCACTAAAATAAGGTCAATATCGTCGGTCTATTTGCAATCGTTCAAGAATTTTATGTAATTCTTGTTGTGTTAGAGTCTTTATATAATCGCAGGCAAGTCTCTCAATCGCTGTCAAAACTTCAAAAAATCTTTCTATTCACAGTCTCTTGATTTCGTCTAAATCTTAAACCAACATCTTTTTGTATCTCATTGTGCCCACAAATTCGAAGAAATATAGTCATACTTTCTTCACGGTTTCAACGAAATCCGCTAGTTAAGCATTAAACTGCAGATTTCTATTATGCAATAGGTAAAACCGCGAATTTAAAGAAAAAATACCCAAAAAAATGCCAATAATTGTGATAAGTGCACAAAAAGCTTAATTTTTTCTCTTATCTCAAATACGCCTCTCCCAATACTGTATAATCATAACCATATTATAGTGGTCTATTATTATTACATGAAAAGAATTATAGCGTTTTTATTTTCTATTTTCAAGAAAAACCGTAAATATCATCAGCTTTTTGGTGATTGTTAAATTATTGAAAACCGTCTTGCTAACCTAAAAACCATTCCGTTTTTGTCATCACCAATCAGAGCCTAAATGATATTTTTGTTGTTTTTGTTTTCGATAATTTGTTGCTTAAGCAAAACTTTATTTCTTCTTATTTAAAATTAATATTCGAATTCTTTTTAATGAACCCGTGATTAGCTTTGTATACAATTCCAATGTGGAAGCTGAATAAAATAAAATGAGATTATATTAAAAAATGTGCGAATTAATCAAAAGTTAAGAATGAGTACGAAAATAAAAAGGAAATGGTCCAAGATTAGAACAGAGCACAATCACAGGTAGTTCAGGTTCGGTGTCTTGTAGTAAACCTCCGTGGGCCCCATTTAACCCAAAACCAATCCACTTATCATTATTTCTTTTTTTTTTTTTTCAACTTAACTTATACAAGACTAAACAAATACTACAGATGTGATACATTGTTCCCTAAAGCTAAAAATCTTGGCAACATACTGGTTATATAGGCTAAATGATCAACTTTGTAGTTTAGTACTCGGGGACATGGAGAACGGCGTAGGACCGGAATGAACTCCAAAGATGTGAGAAATCTTCAAGGTAAGGAAGGAATGCAGGCCACGTCTGAGACTCCTCAATCATCCTAAGAATCTCAGAACAATCAATTAGGAATTCTATCTTCCTGATATATAGAGACGAAAGACACACCATGGCCAAAGAAGCACTTCAAATTCCGCATGTAATGAGGACAAACTACGTATAATCCGATGTGCTCCAAAGTTGCTGCCTTCAATGCTCTCATTAAAAGAATACCATCCCAAACCTATAAACAAATTTGTTTCCTTCCAGGAGGCATCAACCATACACATGTATCCTACGAAAGCTGGGTTAATTTGTCAATGGTCGTGATATTAATCCCGAGGAGAGTGGTGGTATCGTATTGTTACTCCCTGACACTAACGGAGCTCCGTTCTTTGCCTCATCCCATGTTATGGCCTTTGTTTCTGCCATTTGGATGATGTCTTGCGGATTCCTATCTTTGTTTGAAAATACCTTTTCATTTCGTGTTTTCCATAAAAACCAAAGTATCCAAGGAAAACTGTTATAGTCTTCCTTACACGGAAGACGCCAAATTAAATGGTCGATATTTGATAAGTGCGGTTCTCCCGGGAAGTTTGGACCTGCTGGAATTTTTGACAAAGCCCAGGTCTGAGTGGCTGGCGGGCATTCGAAAAGTACATGATTAATTGTTTCTGTATCAGCGTCACATAAATCACATCGGACGTCACAATTAATGCCTATCCTAATAAGATTCGATTTAACTGCCAAGTGTCTGGAGATCGCTTGCCAAAAAAGTGCTTAACTTTCTGTGGAGCCTGCACTTTCCAGACACAAGCCTGTAATTCATGTATGGAGGGCCCATGTGGTCGAAACGAGCATAAGGAGAGATTTTTTTCTGCCTAGTACCTAGATTTTACCGAGTAGCTCTCATTCTTATTGTAGTACCAGCCAAGGCGATCTGAACCTGGTCGTCTTGGATATGGATCCCTAGGATAAGATTCACATCATGCGGATATAATAATTGATGGATTAATGTCTCTTTTCATAAACGTGTGTTTTGGTCGATTAGCTTTGATACCCGCAAATTCGGATAAAGTTCTGAAGCGTGACCATGTGCGGGTCTTGGGTGAAGGTCTGGGATCCACGGATCTGACCAAACTCGATTAATAGATTCTATGTTGCCTACTTGCTTGATTAAGCTCTTCATAACTAAACCTCGAGCATAAATTATACTATGTCATCCATAGGACGGAGAGTACAAACGATGAGGTTGTAGCGGATTAGTGCCAAAATAGTAGCGACCATGTAGAATTTTTGAGAGAAGGGAGTCGAGCCTATCCAGAAGTCACTGGAGTTGTTTGGCAAATAATGTCGAATTGAAATCCTCGATCGCTCTGAATCCTAAACCCCCTTCGAGTTTTGGCTAACACAGTTTCTCTCATCGTACCCAATAGATCCTTTTAGAGGTGCCAGGATTATGCCACCAAAAATTTGCGATGGCTGCTGAAATCTTTGAGGTGATCGTCTTTGGGAGTCGGTAGCATGACATTACATATGAGGGAATAACAATAAGAACTGATTTAATTAGTACCTCTTTTCCTCCTTTGGATAGAAATTTTGCTGTCAATGAATTAATCTGCAAGTTTATCTTCTCTGGAACATAGGCGAACACCTTTGTTTTAGGTCTTTCTAAATCCTATGGGAGTCCTACATAAGTTCTCATCCCTCCTAGATTTTGAATACCCAGTCGATTCTGCATCTCAATTTTCATCATTAGGTCGACCTCCTTTCCAAATTGGATCGATGATTTAGAAAAATTGATCTGTTGTCCAAACACCACCTTGTAGTCCTTTAGGGTACGAAGGATGGTATCATTCTCGGCAAGGTTGGTTTGCAGAGAAAAGGCTATCATCCGCAAATAGTAAATAAGTAACCACTGGGCTTGATCTTGCGATTGAAATCCCATACATGAGCTTTTGAGATTTCGTTTTCTTTATGTGAGAGATAAGTGCTTCAGTGCACAAAATAAAAAGATATAGGAAAGGGGGTCGCCTTGGCGAAGACCCCGTTTTGGTCTCATATAGCTTCATGGAGTTTCATTCAAGAAAATGGAGTAGTGCACCGAACTCACACAGTTCATTATTCCTTTAACCCAGTTAGCATGAAAACCGAGCTTGAGTAGGAGACGGCGTAAGAATTCTCATTCTATACGGTCGTATGTCTTACTCATATGAGTTTTGATCGCCATGTATGTGCCTTTAATCCTTTTATTTGTTTTAAGGACATGAACCATCTTCTGGGTAATCAGGATATTATCCAAGATTAACCGCCTTGATATAAAAGTAGATTAAGTATTCAAGATTAACTGTGGGAGAATCATCTGCGGTGGTTGTAGACAGACAACTTTGGAAATAATATAAAACAATTATCTTTAGATCATGTGGTCCTATGGACCAATTTCCTCGACGCACGATATCTCTGAATTTTAAAATTATAATTCGATTTTTAGAATATTATTATATTTAAATATTTTAGTTATGTGAAGACAGTTTTGTGCTCAAATAGTTTGGTTTGGTGTTTGAATGTGATTAGGGTTGAAGCGTTAAGACAATTAATGTATTTAAGGGGGTTAAGTGGGACCCAAATTAGGTCGGTCAACGTCACGGGGCACATCATCAACGGCGGCCATTGCCGTCACTGCTGCGATTAGTCTCCCTTCCGTCACATTTCCACCCACACAATTAACTATTCTAATTTCATAATTACAAATATTTAAAATTTATTATAATATACTCCGGTCTTTTTTAAATAGTGTTATTTTATATTTTCCACACATGTTAATAAACAGAACTAAAAATCTTTTATACTCCAATTTATTATGAATATATCTAATTTTGATTAGAAGTTAAATTTAGAATTATTTATAACAAAATTATGTTAAAAAATTAAAATGACATTTTTTGTGTAATTAATTTGTATTGCTAAAATGACTACGGGAAAAGTACATTAATTAAAGAATTCTTATAGTCAAAATATCTAAAGAAACGACAACGTTTTTATTGCCGGTTTTCGTTGGGGTAGTTACCGGCATGAGCATGAATGATGAACATAAAGACAATTAACTTAACTAATCTTAAGTTTATTAATCGTCGGCTATTTACTCATAATAGTTTTAGAACAAAGACATATACGTAGCATTAATAGTTTTCGTTTGGATCGAAGTTTCAATATTTGTAGTATCTTAAAATTTTGAATTTTTGATACGAAACAAAGTCTATTTAGCCCAATTTTCAAAGCGGTCCATTGTTTCTTGTTATCGAGTCCTCAACCTGTTCAATATTAAAAGTTAAAACTATACAGTTTCTTTTGTAATTATATGTGTATATATTTTAAATTAAAATTCTGAGTTGCGTAATCAAAACACAACCACGATATCGTAACGATGACATAAACTATTCTAAATTGTTTCATGTAGAAATAACGAACTTCATGGAGGTAATATATTAATTCTTCATCTTACGACGTACCAATAATTTAATTTTGTAACATAATTTAATTTAAAATAGTTGGCATCTTGTGGGGCATTTGACATTAATAAAGCTACATGCACATTTTAAAAGGATACTATTTGGTCATGTTCGCTATTGTTATTATATGATTTATCGTGCATATACTTAATTAATCGATCACGAATAGTTTTGAGACAATGACCCTAAATCAATCTCTTAGCTTTTGACCTAGTCGATTGCTAGCGACTCATTAGTTGTCTTTCTACATTGAACTATTATATTACTAATCACAAATTTTCAATGTATAGTTATTGAGTAAAATACAAATATATGCATTATTTTATACAATTTGTGGTCATATTCAATTTAGCTTAGGATAATATCATTAAGCGAAATAACAGAAAATAAAATAAATCTAGAAATTGCAATCTCACTGTTGATGGATCGCTCCAAAACGTTTAGATCCAACAAATAAAGATCCAATGTGACCAAAGAAACATCCCACAAGATAGCCCAGACTGAGAGCGCAGATTGGCACCAACGCACTCACCATAAAAAGAAAAGATGTAGCCATAAATGAAAGGGATAACGCGCTAAGTGATTAAGGAAACAAGATCCTATTAATTCATACAGATTGAGTGTCACATTAAAAAAGATTGATTCATTGATTAATCAGGCGATGAAGAAGAAATCAAGAGATCCTTCGAAATCAACAGGATAAAACCACTATAAAGACGGATATGAGGAAGAACAAGGACACAACGAAACATACTAGAACAAGTTAGCTCGAACCTGAATTAGGGAGAAATTATTTTGGTTCTTGGCAGATAATTATACCTTTATTGTATTTGTCTGTTGAATTTAATAAAATCTACTCGATTCATAACTTGTTGTTTTTAGCACAAACACTCACCATATTGTAAGTCATCATACCTAATATTTTCTAATTCTTAGACTTTAAAAAAATAAAACTCTTTTTTGGCATTTATATTTGATGTTTTTTTTTAAAATCTAATAGTATTGTCGAGATCTTTTCAGTATGGTGGTTAGAATAATCCAGCTAATGACTATGACATTTAGGGTTTGATTCATTCTCTTTACAAATTGGTAGATTAAATATAAATTTTAAAAGATGAGTTAGGTTTTAGATTAGGCATTATTGATTAAATGTTAACAGAAAAAAAAACTAGCATTATTTGGAAAGAACAACAACTGTTGATTTTTGGTTTTTTCGAAACACCAAAAATATTAACAGTAGAACTGGCAAAATACAAAATCAAGTAACAACTCAATGCTATTTATAAAAAATAAAAAATAAAAAATAAAAAATACTACTATATTACATACTAATGGGAGACTCAGGGGCGGATCTACATCTGGTCAAGATGAGGCACGTGCCCCATGCTGTCTTTAAGAATTTGTTGATTCAATTGGTTATTACCAAACTCTTAGGTAAGCAGTTCAAATTCCCACATCTCTTATTATCAATTTTCTTTTACCAATTTCTGCTTATTTCCACGTACAAATAGCCTATCCCATAATTTATTTTATTTCATCTTTCTAAATTTACAAGTTTTTCTTTTGGTTGCTATACAATTATATATATATTTTTAGTTATGATGTTTAGAATATTATTATAAAACCGAAAAAATTAAATATTTAGTTGTTAAATATGATATATATTGGTTTGTTCCTGATATAATTTGGTATTGTGTGGTGAGTTTAAATCCTATCTAATTTTAGTTGGAAAATATTAGTTGTGGATCGTGTCTTATCGATCTAATTATTGTTAACAAAACGGAATGATAAAAATTGATATTTACGATACAGTAGTGAGAAATATCATATATGCTATAAATAAAATTAAAAAATATTTGTATGATTATTGTTACTATTAGGTGCTCTATATAAATATTTGTTATGGATTAGCCACGAAATGGGACCCTATACTAATTAACTAGTCTAATATTTTTTTACTGATTTAAAACAGCTAATCTATAGCCAAAATTTAGAACAACATTCTTAAGGTGAGCAAACTGGATTGTGTAGTTGTAATTTGTGTTTCCATAATGATACCTATACAATGAAATCTGTTCAGTGTTTAATACTTGTGAATTCTTCCAAGGTTACTTATTTATTTAGTTAATGCATCCCTTCAATTTCGAGGGAAGAAATACATTAAATATCTTCAGAACGGTAACATACAGTACATTTATTATCATCTCAAATATGATCAATAAATAAATGTAAGTCTAATTAATGATCGTACCATGTACTTCCATAATTAATTTTCCAGTCGTTATAAAAAAAACAAAAAATGAAAATTAAATCAACACTAGAAGATCTTAAAACTGTATTGAAAACAATTTTCACTGTCATTGGCCAAAAAAAAAGAAAACAATTTTCACTGTGATATGTTTGTTCAATCATCGTTGAGTGAACTGTATCTTCTTTGTGTTAGTTGACCTAAGCCGCACCATTACACGTTAACTTGGCCATATATATGTATAGTTAATATCCATGTTTTAAATTTCACTAGGATCGGACGGTGAGGTAGGGTCTAACCCCTAATCAATTAATCGGAGATTAATCAGGAACTAGTTTTATAAATTTTTATCTAATTGTATTATAATATATTATATTTTGTACGTCAAAACGATAAAGTTACACGTAGTCTATGGTTAAGAGTGTTTAATTGAATTTGATATCATATGTTCGACTCATGTGCATGTGTCTTCTTAATTGCTTGTTTTGATGGGGGTAAAAATATACTTTCTCTTTCATTTTTTTCCTAACTTTTTTGACAATTTGTAACCCTAAAATTGCGACCAATCATTTTTTCATGTTTTCTCTTCACTTTTTTTTGTAAAATTACGTAGATTTATATTATATATATGTATATTTATCAAAACATAGTTGATTTTCAAGAGAAAACGAAATAAAAATGAGTTTTTTTTAAATTTTCCAAATAACTAAACGATTAGAGTCAAATCGCGGTGGCTTCTGATCGTGGAGCGGCTACTCGCTGTCTAGGTGGTCCAAATCGCCGCGTTTTTGAATATGGGTTAATATTATGTATTGTGCTGGAGGAATAATGTAATTTTAAAATAAATAAAAACATATTTAAAATTATATATATAAAATGACATTGAAAGATGAAGTCCACTACATGCCAATTTCTGTACAACTAGTAACTTATAAACTTTTTATTTTTACTAGTAACTGACCTACTTTTTGGGTGGAATTTGTATTATCGTTAAACAATAAAAATAGAAAATAGTATAATGTGATGTTTTTTAGATGATGAGCAACCATATCAAAAAGTTTAATGTTTGCAATTAAAGAAATAGACTTTTCACCAGATTCTAAGATTATCATATTCCGACTATATTATTGTTGCTCTTTCAAAAGATCATTGAATAAATGTAGACAGTGAACATGAATAGATCTTTACATAACCATAGACTGCAAGTATTAGAGATAATATTAAGCAATACATGTCGTATTTGAGTAGTTCATTTAACTTTAATCTTGAAAGTGATTATACCTTGTCATGGAGGAGCAACATGTCGACCCAATGAACTCTCCACCTTTTTTTACATTATGAGCATTCCAAAAACGTAAAAGCCTTGCAATAACATGTTGAGAACTCCGACGAGCTTTCAATTCTGAAAAAGAGGTAGGAAGTTTTCATCTTGTTTAATTTGATGAGAATTCGAGAGAGTTATATTGTAATGAGTGACTATAATTATTTGGAATTACCAAATGATCTATTTATAAGTGGATGAGTGTGATGTTATATTTGTTGAGAGTTAAGTAATGTAGTGGGATCGAGTCCTACCGCCTGCATTATGCAGGAATTTGGCTAATGGGCCAGCCAGTTGTGGTCCATCATATTATCTGCCGTTGACAAAAAAAAGTAATGTAGTGGGAAGTTAAGACAATGTAATGGAGAGTTAATACAATGTAGTGGAGAGTTAAGACAATGTAGTGGAGAGTTAAGACAATGTAGTGGAGAGTTAATACAATGTAGTGGAGAGTTAAGACAATGTAGTGGAGAGTTAAGATTAACAATTTATGTGTATTTTCAATAGGTTGGTTATATGAAGAGAGAAAAGTATAAAATAAAATAATTTGTAAGAGTAATTACATAATTAACATATTGATTTTAATATACGTTGTGGTAACGATGATGTGTATGTGCAGCTTTTTATTATAGTCATATAATATGTTCATATAATTTTAGTCATACAATATTGTATTACTACAATTAGAAAATTATATTACTAAATTATAATATTGTATGACTACAATTAAATGAAAAAAAAAACATCAAATCTAATTTAAACTCACATTTGATATTGTAGTCATTAATATTGTAATTTAGTAATATAATATTGTTATCTAATATTTTTTTAAATGTATATTTTGTATTTGGAGAATATGAAGTGAATAAATAATTAAGGTTATTTTGTAGCTGTGCTTCTAATTTTTTTTTGTAAACAATTAGATCGACAAAGCCCGATCCATAGCAGAGCACAACCTTTACAATTCCTATTTAATCAACCAAATAGGTAGAAGGGAGTAATCGAACTCTAGATGTCATAATCATTAGCTGGATCATTTTACCTACCAGACTGAGAATAACTCGAAGTGGTTTTAAATTAAAAATGGTAATTTAAATGATTTGTGTTTTTAATTAAAATGTCTATAGATTTTGTAATTGTGGTTTTAAATTAGAGTTGATGAGAGATGGTAATTTAAATGTTTTTTGTATGAATTGGAATGTATATAGATTTTGTAAATGTGGTTTTAAATTAGAGTTGATGATGTGACATCATAGAAGAGAGCAAGATTTAACTTTATATATATAGATTTGAAGAAGAAAAAATATTTATTCAACTTCTCTGCTAATAATTATACTTTATATAGGTACTTACGTGAATAAAGATATTTACAGTTAAACCTCGATAAATGAATGTTCGATAAATGAATAACTTCGATATATGAATAACTTTTTTCGGTCCTGACTTGGACTAAAGAGCTAAATGAATAACCTCACTAAATGCATTAATAAATATTTTTTTTGAAATCCTTAAAGACCCTATGTAAATATAAATGAATAATCATCACATTTCATTAGATATATATATATATATATATATTAAAAAGATTTTTTTTTTCAATCAACAATGTTCGTACAATAAGTCATTCTTTTACAAAAAAGGGAGTCTACAGTTTTTTTTTTTTTTTTTTTTTTCTCATCCTTGATTTTCCTAGCGCAAACAAAACTTAGAAGTATTCTGCTTGTGTTGTAGAAAGTAGTTTCGTAAGGTGATTACTGCTTGATATGTTTCTTTTGATGACACATTTGGTGTGACACTACTATCATCTGATGCAGGATCATTCTCATCAGTCAGTACAGACTCATCTGTTGATCTTTGAGAGTATTTGGTATTGTGGTTCGGCTAGAATCCAAGCCAAACCTTTTCTTCACCCATGCTTTCATATCCTTTTGTGTAAGTGTTGGATGTTCTTTCTTATGTTCACATATGGCTCTCCTTATCTTATCATTCAAAGATGTATTTTGTTGATGACTTTGGCTTTTGATTGGAAGCTATCAAATTGAATGTTAAGAAATATATGGTAATGTAGAATGAATTACTTACCAAACCAAGACTTTAGAACTATATATATAGTTTGTAGTGTAGGTTAGATACATTTTCTAAGACTCTAAATATTCCATACAATGTATCTTAGTCCACATACATAAAATATATCCTAGTCCACGTAATACAATTCATGTATTAGTCCACATACATACAATTCATGTACTACTAATATAATCTCTTTAATTTCCAATATATATATATATATATATATATATATATATATAGGAAAACGGTCAATTTAATGCTGAACTTATGCGTTTTTGCCATTTTAAACTCGAACTTCTTCTCTCTCCAAATAAATCACAAACTTGTAGTTGACCACGCCATATTAGGTTCACCGTTAGTCAAAATTAACAGACGCTAAGCGTCGTCAGTTTAATTAAACGGGTCGTTAGTTGGGTTAATGAATCGGTCAAAACGCAGCGTTTTGACCCAAAAAAAATTAAAATCCCTAGATTTTGCCCCAAATTGATTTCTCTCTTCATCCCTTTCAATTTCGAATTCGAAATCGAAATCTCAAATCGATTTGTGATCTTAAATCGAAATCTCAAATCGATTTCTCTCTTCATCCCGTACATCGATTGATCAACAACGCAACACGACTCTTTCTTTGGCTTTGCAAGTTCTCACGCGCATGAAATCATCTTTGAAAAACAAAAAGGAAAAAACGTTTTGGCATTTAGTAGAGATCACTGAATCTCAGATAAAGACAATGTTATATATGTTGTACCCTTAATTCTCATTCTCTGTAAAATTGTTGTAAGATCAGATCCTAATTGTTGGGAGGATCACTTATATCGGACATGGATTTTCTGAAAATTTAAGACACTAGAAAACAATGCAAGTTGTTCTTTGTAACACTACATGCATGGCATTACAATATAACATGAGACAATACAACGACCTAGTTTGATACTTTTTGTTGTCCTCATTAATAGATTCTTCTTCTTGTCATCGAGCTGATCCAAGTTCTTTGTATTTAGCTTTGGTGATGATATAGAATTTGAGAAAGCACAACAAACTCATAAGATATTTTTTTGTTGACCTCAATGAAAGAATCTTCTTCGACATCGAGCTGATCCAAGTTCTTCGTATTCAGCCTTAGTGATGCACATTGACTCAAAATCTGGACTCGAAGCCAAAAGTGAACCCCTCTCCATACATCTAGTATGGGGCTACAAAAAGAGATTAGTTTATAATTCAGAAAGAAGAATAAACAGCAAAAACAAAAGTGAATGAGAAACGGTTAAGTTTATTTACTCCTCCTGAGTTGTTATATTCACATCAAAGTGGTCTGGGACAAGTGGTTGAAGTTCTCTTTCTCTGCAATAGCTCAGACATCAAATTCTCTAATATGCATATATCACCAGTTGAGAAAGGGACTCTAACTTAGACTTATAGTCTCTCCTTAAGTTGAGGAAATAATGTGCTTCTACCAGTTCAGATGATGTTGCCACAAAAGCATCAAACATTAGACGATAAAGCTCTTTCAATGGAAACTCAAGTCAAGCCAAAAAAGTATCCTTTTAAGAACCACCTCTGGTACAAAACTGGTTGCAAGTAAGAATGACATGAGCTTATAGCTCGTATAATACACTCTGCAAGTCTTGCCTGATTCATCCCTGTTACAAAAGACCATCTCATCATCATCTTTCTATTTACAACGACATTCCTTTACGCAAGTTACACAAAAAAATACAAATCAGATTCCATGAACAAAAGCATCAATTTCAGGCTGAGGAATGTTTATGTCATCAAGCAAAGAGTCAATGCTACAACCTTCCTCAAGCAGCTTCTCATTAAATCCAAAATCATCAAAACAACATTTTTCTTCTTATTACTCTCTCTGCGTCTTCCTCTTGCAGGAACAGATGAAGCTGACAAAACTCCCAAATTCAAGCTCTTGATGTAATCCTGCAAAAGTAAAGGCCTTGGATACTTAGATCTACACTTTCTTTTAGAGAATTGTCTTCGTTTTGTCGCGTTCCAATGGTTTTTAATTGAGTTTTCTGTTCTTCCAGGGAGTCTTTTAGCAATCTCTGCCATTTGTTTCCAATCTCTTTGTGAAATTCTATTAACACTCTGTCCTCATCTTCACTCCATGTTTCTTTCTGCAGCACAATTATCAAATTAATACCTCAAAATCATTATCTTTAGTTTCCTCAAAATTACTAGTTGATACCTTTATGCCAGGTCTCAAATGGTTATGCCATCTTTCTCGACATTGTTTCCCAATCCTTCCTGGTAACACTTGAGCTATATGCGACCATCCTCATCATCATCATATTGTTTTGCTCCAAATCCATATGTTCATGTTTATCAACCAAATTGATCTCTTGATGATGATTACGAGTGAAATATGAATTTTCTGCAGCTTGGAAATGATGATTCATCAAATGTGGTTTAGATTCATAAAACTCGACCATTTTATCTTGGTAAGAGCAATGCTCATAAGGAGCACTACTGATACAAGACGAAGTCGTTTGGATACCAAGCAAAGAATTTGAAGATGATGAACCATGATGACGATGATGATCAAAGTGATGAAAGAGAGAAATCGATTTGGGGAAAAATCTAGGGATTTCCTATTCGTTAACCCAACTAACGACCCGTTTAATTAAACTGACGACGCTTAGCGTCTGTTAATTTTGACTAACGGTGAACATAATATGGCGTGGTCAACTACAAGTTTGTGATTTATTTGGAGAAAGAAGAAGTTCGAGTTTAAAATGGCAAAAACGTGTAAGTTCAGCATTAAATTGACCGTTTTCCCATATATATATATATTATATTTATATAAAATCTCTTGAAATGAAATTATTACATAGTAGGTACATTTGTACATTACAATATATAAAATAATTATTCATACGAGAATATAAAAATGTGCAAAAATACTATCTAAATGAATAAAATTCATTTATCGATAAATAAATAATTTTACTAAACGAATATTTTTTCCTAGTCCCAGAAGTATTCATTTATAGAGGTTTAACTGTATATCATATGCAGATATAATTTCTCCGACCAAAAAAACTTCAGATATAATTCCTAATCACTGAATTTTATGAGTACACATTATCACAAATCTTATGTTCTAATCATATTCATTTCAATTTTAATAATTGTAATTGTTATTTCATCTACTTTTAATTTAATTAACTTTTGTAAGTTCTATCAAGAATATAAAAACAGATAAGGCTTTAAAATCGTTTATGCATGAGTAATCCCAGAATTTGGAGGAAAAAAATTAATGAAGAAATGCAGAAAGGCCATGTGAAATATTAATACATTGACGTCAAATGTCAATTTATTTTTCATAATGTAATGATGCTATGAGACAATGACCCTACTAATAAATTGCATGTGCTCTTTATCTTCAAACATTAGGTTACATCAATTTTTGTGTATGGGCTGTTTTGGTTGTCTACAATGACATGTAACTATCTTTATCTCAAATTTCTCTAATGTCATATACACATCATCGAGAATTGTAATTTGTCATAAACTAAATAAATATAACCTCACAGGCCCAATGGCCTAAATTGTTTTAAAGGCTCACATATAAGCCAACGCTTGTTTGAAAAATCGTAACTTAATCTTGGAAAAATTATACATAAATATCCATAAACAAACAAAATTAATTGTAATTATATTCTTCGTATTATATAGTTACAAACATGTCAAAAGAACAAAACCAAATAAAGAAGAACTTGAACAAATGACTGGAGCTGAATCAGTCATATGTCTCTCGTGAACAAGAAGATCATAAATAACATGTATAATATAAAGGTTCGACGATCTATTTTTCCACCAGAAGTATGATATAGTGTGCGTTCTCCATAAACTATGGCCTTCTTCGAATATACCCACTAGGAGAAGCTAATAACCGATTTCCACACGATATCGGTTTTGTCAGTAGACTTGATTCGAACCATCTATCAAACCAGATATAGTTTGAATTTTAACCAAATCATAATCCGAGCATTAAAAATAGACCCGACCAGTGGTTGTATTCTCCATGGTTGTCTTCTCTAGAAAAAATAGAACCCTAAATTATGAAATCTGGAAATCACGATTTGAGAAGAAGGTAAAGATCTATCGATTCCTAATATAGTTATGAGTCCAGAAGAAGGTAGTGATGAGTTTCGTTTTTTGTCGTGTAATGAATAGATGAGCAATATCACGGGAGCTTCAAGCAGGTCTTCTAGTGGCTATGTTAGAAGAAAAACCGCAGTTGGAATTCCGAAGAAGTGTTGGTGTGGAACATCAATCACTTGGAAGATTTTGAGATTTGTTAATAACCCTTACCGCCGTTACTATCGATGTTGCTATGCCGATTCTCTCAAGGTATAGATAATGATTGAACCCAATTTTCGGAGATGCTTGTTGATAATTCTTTTTGTGCTTGGTGATAAGCTATTGTGATATTTGTTGTAGCTTGTGGATGACGAACACATATTCAAATGGGTTGATGAAGTTTTTGTGAATAAGTTGGAGACATTGTCCAATTCGGTTGAACAACTTGAGAAGGTTTGTGATGGAGTTCCAAAACCTGCAAAGGAACACAAAGAATGAAGCGTTAGATGAAGTTGTTGTTCTGATTGGTGACTCTGAGTGGAGGATGAAGAAGTTGATGGTTGGTGACTTCAAACCAAGCATGAACCTTTGATTCTTTGCTCTGTGCTCAACCTTTGATTTTTTGGTCAAAATAGAGTCTAGTGACAAAAAACAATGGATAAAAGTAATAACCAATAAATAAAAACAATAAAATTAAATGAAATCAACCAATAATTAGAGTTTCCTATAACAAGATGATTGATTTTTTTTCCTTTTAAAATCTCTATTATTAGGGTCTCATTTTTGGTGTTAAAAAAAAAGCATTAAAATTAAATGAAATCGACCAAAATTAAATGAAAATTAATTTTTTTTTTTAGGTTTTTGAGCTTCCCTTTACTCTATAAATAAACTAAGAATCACTTAGGTTTGTATATTTGTTTTTAAACTTGGCTTTTTTTCATATTCTCTCTCTTTTGAAAGTTCTTGTTTTCAAAAATGCCTTCTTTTGTTCAAAGTCTCTTAGGCCATATGGCTATTTTCTTTCAAGTTCTAAATTGTATTCAACTTAATATTATGGCAAATCATCGTTGTGTTTTGTCTTTTATTGTTGTTGTGAGTCTTGCATTGGTCTTGATATTTTTTTGTTTGAAACAGATGGTAGTTACCTCATAAGCTTCATGATTAAAGTACAAAGCATTTGGACTCTTCCATAACTGCCAAAGTAACCAAAAGGGTAATAAACGTAAAGACATCTAAAAGATAGTTCTTCTGGATTGTAAGGATATATCTGAGTTTGTCGTGTATCTCTACATATGGATAACATAAATAGTCTGTCCGTATACCTGATTCCCGCCAAGCAACCTGAGCATAAATACAAGAGAACGAGGTGTGATTTTGAGACTAGGGATTTGGTGCAACGAACACAATCGGATGGTGCTTGTATGTTTCGACTCACTAAATTGACTTTAACTGCAAGACTATTTGATCCAATGCGCCAAAGGAAATGTTTTAGTTTATGTGGAATAGGTAGGGACCAAATTTGTGATGTCAAATTCGGATATGCATGTAGCGATGGGACACAAGTTACATTCAAATCAGAGCATTTAGAAGTAATATAATAGGTCAGTTTCACTGTATAAGAACCATCTTTGGTGTTGTTCCATAAAATAGAGTCTTGTGTACGGCATGGAGGAAGGTATATTTTCCAAATATGATGCCAATCATCACTGTGGATACATTGTTAAATGTGTTCAATATTCCATTGATTAGTTGTCTGATCAATGAGATAAGAGATCCGGAGTGGGATTGACCACATGAAGAAGCTTTGGAGGACGCGGTGGAGTCAATGGCAACCATGAACCAAAAGAAATATTTATGGAGTCACCAGTTCCAACGACATGCTGAATTCCTGACTGTAAAAGGTCATGACCATGAAGTAAAGACATCCACATGTAAGAACCTTGATGACGAGTGGATGTGCTTAATATGGGACCTCGTTCTGAGTATCTTGATTTCAAGAGCCGGTAAACTAGAGAGTGGCCATTTAAGAATCTTCCATAGAATGTTCGCTAGCAGAGCTTGGTTGAACTCTTGAAATCGTCTAAAACCAAACCTCTGAATCGCTTTGGAGTGGTTAACTTTTTCCATGAAACCCATGATGTCTTTCGTGTATCTCCATTCTTTCCCCATCAAAAAGTGCTTATTAGCTGATCAATTTTAGAGCAAATAGAAGTAGGCAACTTGAAGCAATTCATGTTATAGACATGCATTGCTAGTGAAACGGTTTTAATCAAAATATCTTTACCAGCTGTACTCAGATATCGTGTTTCCCAACCATTAATCTTACGACGAACTCTGTCTTTGATATACTGAAACATTGCTGATCGTCGACGTCTAAATTGCTCTGGAAGGCCAAGATATTTACCACCACCTCCAATATTTGGAATAGCTAGAATTTCCATTAGTCTTGTTCTAGTGGTTTGATATACTCGCGAACCAAAAGTTATCATAGACTTTTGCGTATTGATCACTTTTTTCGAAATGGCCTCATAACGATTGAAAATTGTCTTTAGATTTGTGGCACTAGAAACATTAGCTTTCAAGAAAATTAAAGAGTCACCCACAAATAGAAGATGCGTCACAATGGGACCGCCTCGACTGAGCCGTATACCTTGAATAAGACCATCTGTTTGGGCTTTATGTAATATTTAACTGAGGACATCCGCACAAAGTATACATATGTAAGGTGACAGAGGATCACCTTGTTGTATTCTACGTTCAGGAGTAATGTGTCCATACAGACTGTCATTGATAAGAATAGAAAAGGAGACGTTGCGTATACATGATATAATCCACTGGGCCCAAGTTGAATAAAAAAAGCCTTTGCGTTTGAGAACTTCTTCTATGAAATTCCACTCTAGTATGTCGTATGTCTTGCTAATATGTGTCTTCACTGCCATAAATGATGTCGATAAATTATTTTTGACTCAAAAGGCCATGAAAGGGTTCATGTGCTATGATAGCCTTATCGGTGATATGACGTTCAAGAATATAGGCAGCTTGTGTGTCGCTAACCAGACTTGGTAAAGCACTCTTATCGGTTAACTAGAATCTTCGAAATTAATTTGTACAGTACATTGCATTAAGCAATGAGACGGAAATCACTCATCAAAACGAATGTTTTTATCTTTGGAATGAGGCAAATATTGGTGTGATTCCATTGTATGATATTTAATTGTCCATTGAAAAAAGCATGAACATCACTCACGATCGCAGGACCAACAATAGTCTAATATGTTTGATAAAAGATAGCAGTATTGCCGTCCATACCTGGTGCTTTCAATAAACCTATTTGGAACACCGCATGCTTGACTTCTTCAGCAGTTATAGGACATATGAGTCATTGATTCATTGTCTCACTAACCACGGGCTGAACACAGTTTAAGATCAAATAATCAGATGAAGCTCACTGTGTAAATAATGTTTGAAAATATCGTATCACCTCCTGTGCTACCAAAGTGTTCCCATAGAAAAAGTCACCATAACCAAAGCGTATGCGATGGATGTGATTTCGGGCAATTATGTAGCGAGTACAAGCATGACAGTACTTGGAATTGTGATCGCCATGATTTAACCAAGTGATTCTACTTTTCTGCTTCCAATAATTCTCTTCATCCATGTATGCTTGGTTGAGTTCTTGTCGAAGAGCTGATAACTGAGCGGGAGTTGTAACAACATATGTTTGTTTTTGATCTATAAGTTCAAGTAGAGAAGTAATGCAAACAGTAGAATTCATTTGTTTTGTGTGTTTCCATTGTGAGATAGCTTTACGGCAATTACGGATATGATCCATAACAGAGACCAACACACCATCAAATTGTTTGGTCCAGGAGTCGTCAACCAATCCAGGAAAATCTTCAGACTCGCAAAGTCTGGAATTCTTTTAAATGTGATTATTCTCGGCTTATGATCTAAACCGACATACGACAAAAAGTGCAAATTAGTCACTAGAAATTGAGCACTCCATCCATCGTTGACAAATCCTCGATCGATCTTACATTCAACTACTTGTTGATGACGTTTCCCAACCCAAGTCATCTCATTGTTACGGCTGGATATGTCTTGTAATTTACACACACTGACCATTGTTCTAAATTTCTGAACGACCCTTCTAAACATCGTTGATCGCCACGTTTTTCATTGTTGTTTACAATTTTGTTAAAATCTCCACATAGAAGCCAAGGACCAAGATAGTTTACTGATAAACGTTGTAAACGTTCCCATAACTCAGATTGTAAGGAACGATTTGGATGCCCATAAACACACAAGAAGTAGAAAGCAAATTCATTCTTATTTATTGAAACATCCATAAGTCTTGCACCAGCATAATTAAAAGTTAAAGAAACAACATCATTCCACATTAAAGCTAAACCACCGCTAAGTCCTTGTGGCGCCACTGTCTTCACACGATCATAAGCCAATTGCGCTGCCACATCACGAACATAGTCGTCATTGTTCTTGGTCTCTGTGAGAAAGAGTAAGTCCGGGGCATAAGTACGTTTTATGCCGTTAAGGCGTCAAATTGTCATAGACCCTTTTAAGCCCTAAAATTTCCAAAATGGGACGATCATTCCGACTCCAGTGGCTTATGGCTCACGTACCTTCACTGAAATTAAAACCCCGCATTGCATATAGAACATCCGTTGTGGCGTAGAAACATCCAGGACCAGAAGAGTGACGTCTCAACTTGTTACTTAGCACGATTTCCGCAGACTGTCGTCGCATACGCTTCAGATTAGTTTCATGGATAACTTCCAAAGCCTTTGTGCAGCGAAAATCATAAGATAACATGGTTTTAGAAGGGCCTTCACCATCCAGACTCGAAGCCTTCCGGTTTTTGGAGGAGTTAGAAGATTCGCCTTCCATATTTGTGTTGGAAGCATTTTCGTGAACAGACTCAGGACCGTTTGTTGGAGGCATCATATCATCATCTTGTCGCGAATCTGAATTATCAGATCATCACTATCATGTGCAGCGACGGGGTTAGAGGACTGGAGACAAACAGAGATGTCGTAAGAGAGCATGTCGCAACCAACACAGAAGTTCTGCAACTTTTCGTACCGAAATTTTAGTATGTGCGGTTGTGACCCAAAGTTATACACCCTTTGGAATTTGATAGGATTGACCACATGCCAAAGAATCCACACACGCACATGGTCAACCAAGATAGTGGAATCAGAGGCGAAATCAGTCTCCAAATAATGTCTCAAACTCTTTCCAATTTCTTCCACCATTTGTGAAGTCAGAAACTGAGGAGGAATACCACGAACTTGAATCCAAAACAGGATCGAAACCGCCTCAGAGGAAGCCTGAATAGGAGACCATTTCTCCATCGAACACATCCAATCATTAAATGACCAAGGTTCGCGTTTAATGACTGAAGTAAGATTGTCTTCGGTCTTGAATAAAAACTGGAGTTGGTTATTGTTAACAATGCGACCGGTGGCTTCATTGGTGGCACCCCAAGGCCTTGGAAGTGTGTTCATCATTGCCTGAAGATTTTGTTTCTTCGGATTCACCGGTTTAATCAATACATTGAACTGGTTCTTAGCAACAACAGCCGTACACAGAGCATCAGAGAGATCATACGTCGTGTCATCCAAACTAAGATCAATGTCTTGGATTTGTTTCTGCAAATTATCAGACCTAATTGTAACGGATAAGAACTCTGTTTTCGATATTAAAACAGAGACCGATGCAAGGAGAATTTATAGATGAAGAAATGACAATTACATCACAGAGATGCCCTGAAAAACCCGACTGTGACCGCCAAAATCGCCAAGCGGCTGCTCGGAGAAGAGAAGAAAATGTAACCGCCAAAATCGCATTCGTTATCGTTTCAGAGAGAAAACTATTTTTCCTCTTTTACTCGTATTGTTTGTTTAAGCTTTTAAAAGATCGTAAGCATTGTAATTTTGCCGAATTAAATACAAACTTTGTCTTTCTTTTAAAAAGTACAAACTTTTCATCGACCTCGCCAATTTAGAATCGCTGTTAGTCAAATTTAACAGTTTGTTAACTTTCGTTAATCGTCGTCAGCATTAGTTTGGGTAAATTACAATGATCAAACTCTACGTTTTGGCTAGCAAAATACGAATCCCTAAATTTTTTTTCCCCCAATTGCAATTTTGAGGCTCTCTTAATTTCGAATTTCTATTTTTCACTTATCTTCTCTGTCTTTCTTAAAACATTTTGATTTTGATTTTGATTTCGTTCCATCCTCAAAAACAAAATTTGAATTTTTTTTCTGTTTTTTGAAAATAATACAGTGGCTTTATGTAAAACCCTGCAAAGAACCTTGATAATCTTCAGAACCAGGTAAAGATTCCTAGAATAGCAGACTTTGAGAATTTTGATAACTTTGAACCTGAATTCAACCAAACCTGCTTGAAAAACTTTTACAAAACATTGATCTCAATATTGTCGATATCTTTTCCAAAGATACACAACTACTTTCTCCTATCTTATGTCTTTGATCTTCATCTGTAAATAATCCTTATTATGTGCTCGCAACAATTCCACCTGCAAGTTCTAAACCCAAACCTGCAACGTTGCATAAAATCTAGCGAATGGAGACTTATAGCTTGGAGAATGACCGATTCCGATTAAACTTGAAACCAATTCTACCAAACAATCTTTTACTAATGCTTTATTCTCCTTGTTCAGTAATCACGACGCTTGATCATAAACATTTTCTTTATCCATTATAAATCTATTCCTTAGAATTCCATTAAAAAGTTAACCATGTTTAGTTACGGATCTTATGCCTTTAACACATGAAGCCTATGATTTCTTAAATAATAAGAAGATAATTCTTCCACTTAAATTTGTAAAAGCTGGTACCAAACACCTAGTATTTAATTCGAAAAAAAACTGAAAAGCTAGATATTAGATTGACTGTTTCCCATTTTTAATTCAGCTAACTCTGACTATCTGCTAGATTCCTGTGGTTGATCTACTTTAATCAGAAACTTAGCAATCAAGATCTTTCATTTTTCTCATGCAATATTTAACCATGAGTGACTAAAAGATCAATAAACTATATTGAAATACGATTATATGATTTGGTAAGGACTCATTTATCCACGTTGCATCTTGAACTAGATGGTTACAACTTACAACTTGCAAATTCCAATTGGATGACAGCTCCAACTCAAAGAGTGTCGTGTAGCCACAGAATCTTGACTAAATTGCAATTTCAATGTCAAGTCATATACTATATGGTTTTTGTTTGTATTATTTTCTCCCCTACAATTAAGCTCTTTGACATACGCAATCTTCGGAGCCAACTCTTATATTCACCATTTACTCCACGTTCCCTCCACTAATTGGACGTTGAAACTTGAAACAACGTAAACGTATCTATTTGGTGATCCAATGTATGTGTATATACATCCACCTATCTTCTCTTCCACTTCATTACTTTGCCTTGTGATTTCACGAAATGGAATATCGAACCAATGACTTTCAGACTGAATCTCGGGTCCATGAGTTGCTCGATTACCCGGTTGGTACAAACCAGATGTCCTCTGCAATCTACCAGGTATGTATATCATATATCATATTGATATTGATACAATAAGAAGACAATAAGTAAACGCAGATCTTATTACAGTGTCCCAATGTCAATGACCACACCGAAGAACTCAACATTGAGAACACTATGAAGAAATCATACAATTGTCCTTACTCTGAATCAAAGTGAAATGTCACAGGAGATATTCAATGGCTGCTTCTGCATATAAGGAATGATCACTGTGTTGAAATGTGTGATGGGCGTAGTTTCAGTCATAGATATGTTCATCATAATCCTAAACATCTTCATCATGCTACTTGGATGTTAACTGTAAGAAAACCCTGAAATTACTCACACTGAATTAAGAAACCATAAGATGTCTTCTGCAATTTCTAATGTTTCACCTACATAAAACGATGCAGCTTCTGGATTGTTTCGGTCGACAATTCTGCTTATACTTTGAAGCATTTCACCTAAGGAAAACGCCAATGTACATAGCATTCTTGCAGTTTATGGGTGATAAAGAAGAAGCAATGAACTTCAGCTACAGTTTGGAGGTAGGTGGCAATGGCAGGAAGCTGACGTGACAAGACGTGCCGAGAAGCATTCGTGACAGCCACAAGACGTTTCGGGATAGTCAAGACGGCTTAACAATTACTCGCAAATTGGCTTTGCTCTTCTCTACCGACAACAGCACCAACAAGGAACTGAAATTGAAGATTTCAGGTCGTGTATGGAGAGAAAAGCTTGTTTCATTGTGAATTCCATAATTAGGTCACACAATTGGACAGGTTAAGTTGTTATAGCCTTTAGAACTTTGGTGATAAAAACATCTCTTCTTGATATTAAAAATTTAAATAGCATTTTAGAGGGAAATGTGTAGCTAAACTGATGATTATGCCTCGATCCCCTTCATAATTGAGGTGGAGAAGAAACAACACAATCACCAGTTTTTTGCTTCACAATTCAACTGAAATATAAAAAGCACAACAGAGCCTGAGAGGCCAGAGGGTTGGATATGGAATAGGAGCATAGACATAGAAACATCTTTCTCTAGTCCATCAACACTTTACTAAGAGAAGTCTCAAGATACGGTTCGGCCATAGCTTAAGGATGCGAGGTAGAGATTCTTTCCCCACTTTTCCTGCTCAAACAAAAGGTAAAACGATGCACAAGATCTCAGGTATTGTCATGAGAAGGGAGAAAGGGCTCAAAAGAGATGAAGAAATCAATAATCTTTTTGCGCTTCTCTACTCACCTTGACATGTGTGCTGGGGAATTGAGAGGTACGCAACGTCTCCTGTGTCTCATCAACTAGTCTACGCCGTGGGATACTTAGGATGAGAGCAGCTTGATCGGTTGTTGCTGCTGTCGAAGTGATTCTGAATCCACCATCCCAACGCCTGTGGATGCCTTCACTCGGATACAGGAAATCCAGTTCAACAACCTGCAGAGAGATAAACAGACAATGGAGATTTACTAGATCAGAATTCAACATTTACAAATCCAAAAACTGAAGAGGAAGAAAGTCACCATACGAAGAACCATTGATAATCGCTGGAGTCTAACCTGTTCACTGTAGCCAGAATTGCGGGACATAACAACACCCCATCGGCTTCCAGCTGTTGCCATTGAAGTTACATGGAAGCCTTCTCTCCACTTCTTATTTATCCACTTGAATGGGAATGAATCACTAACTTTGTAAGACTGCTGTGTATACTGCGTACCTTCAAACCAATTTTAAGACAACACGGAAAATAAGCTTTCATGTTAAACTGCTGTTGACAAACGCGCAAGAAGAGTGTAGATACCTTTCGACATAACAACCAAGGAACTCCCATTGTTTGCACCAGCAATAGAACTTATGTAGTAATTCTTCTCCCACTGTTCCATTATCCATTCCTGATACAGAGCAAAGTTCAGTCTCGCGTAAGATTATCTTGGCAGAAGAAAGACATAAGAATAATTAACAGAGAAACATTGGATCACCTTGTGCAAAAAAACAGGAGAGAGTTCGTAGACTTGGTTAGTGAAGCCAGTTCCAGCATCCATTATCAATGCCCAGAGATTCGAACATGATGATACACAGCTTATCAACAAACCATCTGCAATACCTCTCTCAATATGCTGAGCCAGTCTTCCATCCGCCACATTATAATGATACCTGGTTAAGCAAATAGATTGTCAGTCCAAAAATATTATAACACAATGACGCCAAGAATCCATGTCTATAATATGACCAAGAAAAATTAACTCAACACAAATGCAGTCGCAGTCATATACTCTGACTTCGCACTGTAGGCAGTGGACAGATTTAGAACAGTAACAGTTAACTGATCGTATAATTAACCATGAACTTTTTTTTACCTCTGCTTCATTGGTTGTCTGGCATTGTAAATCGATATCCATTGAGTTGCAGGGACTCCTAAACGGACTTTTTTCCTAGGGGCATCTTCTTCTTCTTCACCGATGCTCAACCTACCTCGCTTCTGCCCAACTTGGAAAATGATCTTGAGGAAGAAAACCAAAAAAAGAAAAGAAAAAAGAAAAGTAAGACGTTAAACAACGACTTCAAGATCACTACTAATAAGGATAAGAGGCAAAGATGTAAGAACTTCACCTTTTGAGCACCCTCTGTGTTTATAGGCCTAATTGCCGGATTTTCACCCAAGAGATCTTGAAACAAAGATACTAATTTGCCATAGTCGGGTTCTTCGTCAAATTTCATATTTACCACGATCTCAAGAAATTGCTTAAAAGGAGGGGGGCAGAAACAACAAAGCATATCAGGCGATGTTGCCATCTTCTTTTTGCATACAAGGAATGATTTGTTATCTCCCTGAGAATCGAGCAAGAAAAAGATTTAGCAGAGAAAAAAATATGCTAACAACATCACTCTACAAAAAAAGAAGATATGTCTTAAGTACCTGATATCCTTGCCATGGCAATCTACCTCGGTGAAGGAAGATCAGTGTATATGCCAATGATTCAAGATCATCCCTTCTGCTAGCAGTTCTCCCCAAATGAGCATGTGCACTTGCATATCTAACTGTTCCCCTACAAAAAGTGAGGACAGAACAATTCAAGAAAAGAATAACAGTTAATATAAAAATTACAAATAGGTTAGCAGATGAAAATATAATACCTAAACATATCAGGACGTTGATCATATTCAACATGTTGTCCGCTGCCTCCTTCTCTCCACTTTGTTGCTGAAACATTGGTTGAGAAAATGAGAAAGGTAAAGAAATATCTAGCAAGATTCAGAGAGAGAAACCAACCTAATCCCAGATCAACAAGAAACAGCTTTTTCTCTTGGGACGTTGAAGGCTGGCCAAGTAAGAAATTTTCTGGTTTGACATCCCCATGCACATAACTGAAACCAAAGCAAATCATAACCTGTTAGGCTAGTTAATAGAGAGGAAACATATGAACTTATAGTTGTCGAGACTCGAAATAGATTACGAATTAACCAAGTCAAATTACCCTTTTGCATGCATCTTTTCAAGGATGGACAGTGATTCAACAGCAATGCAAGCTACCATTTCAGAGGACATTCTGATAAGAAAAGAAGACAAGAATCGTTAGAACAGTCATCTACCATGACCACTGGATTTTCAAAACGAAGTGTTACTCAGTATAAATTGATGTGCCAATATCGTTTTTTAAAAACAGGGAGGAACATCACATTCCATGATGCATTAATTACTAGAAAAGGGAAAAAAACAAGATGCACAAAAGAGACTCACGCTTGCCCTGAGGTATTCCAGATATCCCATAAGCTTGGCCCGAGCATATCCATAACCTGAGGCCAAAAAAGAGGGGAATCTGTCATCAATGATACAGACAGGAGAAAAGCATAAAGGAGAAGATACAAACGAAGGGTTTCAGTACCATAACATAATAGTCTCCTTGCCTTCCTTTGAAATGTACTCTAGGGACTCCATGGCTACCACCCAATGTGCTGTTCACAAGAAAGTTGATGTTGTTTTCACATTTCAACATAAGGAAGAACATCATATTTCGGGTAAAAGTATTTCAGAAATATGGAGAAAAAGGACAAGAGAATTAAACACCTACTTGTACACCTGCCATTCATGTGGCGGACCATAGTTGCAACCCTTGCTGCTTCGATGTTCAAACTTTAGAGCAACCTGTTAATAAATTGGAGATGTAAGGCAATGTAAAAATGTTGACAATCCGCAACAGTAGTAACGTAGACCTAGTTACATTACCTCCAGAATGCTAGCTCCTGCACTACGATCACTACCACCACTAAGTCGACGTCCCACAAATACTTGTCCAAAACCACCCTTCCCCAGCTTTCTCTCGACTTTATATAGTGGCGATCCTCCAACTTGGACCTGGACAGAGACAAAAACGAGTTAGTCATTACATTCCAAAGAGCAGAAGTAAATCTACAATTAGTTGGAACAGATCAAAACCCTCTAGCAAGACAGCAAGTCCAAACCAAATGCAAGAAAAAAACATTTACCCTCTCAGGGAAAGGTGCAGTATTTCCTTCTTCTTCCTGTGCCGCCGCCTTGTTAGAGCCACCACTATCATTACCGATTGCCATAGCTTTCTTATCTTCTTCACCAACTACCTCTTTACCCTTCTTTTTATTGATATGACTATCCTTGGACAGAACGATAACCGGATTCTCCTGAGGAGTTTCTTTGTCTTCCTCCTTTAATTTTCTCGCCGCCAATCTCGTCCTCGGCCTCTCCGCAGCTCCTGCAACTCCGCCGGCAACCGGTTTCCTGGCTTTACCGTTAGTCTTCCTCTGTTTCTTTTCCGTAGGCTTTTTCGGGAGCTGATTCGTAGCTATAGCGTCAGTAACACGGCCACGGCGGACTCCACGGCGAAGCTCCGGCATAGCTCAAACCCCATGCAATCGAGACGGGACACGAAGAGTCCGATCATTATAGTCCTCCACAAACGAAAGTCTGGCTCATGTCGGATTTAGAAAGCGATTTTAAGTATAATCAGCGATCGATTCCCGATGAGAAGCTTTCGATTTGGGCTATTTAGGGTTCGACGGTTGGGTTGCTCGATGAGAAAAAAAGTTTATCGATGAAAAAATCCCAAATTGGAGAGAGAGAGGCGATGTGAAAAAGGCGGTCTTTATGCCACGTCAGCTATATTTGTGAAGAACACGAAAAAACATGGAAATTATAATAAACTTCCTTCTATTTAGAATTAATTGGGCTTAGCACCCTATTGTTTTTCTAAATTGTTATTTATGCCACAATTTAGAAATTTTGTGGATTATGCCACTATTTGTGGCATGAATGATTATCATTTTGCCTTTTTCAATATGATTTCTACCATTCATTTGTTGGGAAGAAAATTTGGAAGAGAAAGGTAAGTGAAGGAAAAAAAATAGAAAGAGAAATGAGCTTTTTTTTTTGAGAAATGGAGAAAAAAAAATAGAAAAAATATGACAATGAACAATGACATGTAGTAGATAGAAAGAAAAAATATGAATTATGTTTGGCAACGGATATGGACATAAATATAACTGATGGACATTGACATATCAAAAATGAACATAAACATGTCTAAATGAACATAAACATAAACAATTGACGTGAACATATCTTAAATGGACATGGATATGTTCATAGTCAAGGGAATCAACGACACGTGGCATATGAGAAGAGAAATAGAAAAAATATTTTTGGCGATGGACAGACATGAAATCGATAGACATTGATTATAACATCATTTTTTTGTCGAGAAAAATTAAGAGAATTAAAACAGAAAAATGAAAGAGAAAAAGAAAATGAAAAAGAAAGAATAAAGAAGGAAAGAGAATGAAAATGAACATTTTTGTCTTTTAATCCAAAATTGACTTGGTCTAAGTTTAGTTCTAGTGGCATTTTTCAGAATTACAAACTTGTTTGTGGTATATTTCTAAAATTTTCCTTATATTTATTGTTTACTAAGAAATTAACAATTAGAGAAACGAAAAAAATGTAATGATTATATGAATCGATTTTAATGGAAACAAACGTTTTGTGACAGATGATCAACGGTTTGTGACTTGCAATTAATGGAAACAAATGTTCATGCTTTTGTTAATAAATAAAAAGTGATTAATTTTTCTTACTACGGATGTATATATATTTACGATTTTGAATTCTTTTTCTATCTCAAAATAAAATAGTAGGCATAACTATATGTATATTCAGGGAAAATGACAAAAAAAAATATATAGAACTTACACGAAATTACCAAAACAATATTCAATTATAAATTTTTGAATTAATACCTCGATTTGTGTTGACTAAGTCAATTTAGACTTGAAGAAAATCAACTTTAACACATGTTAAAATCACATTATTTATGAGTTAGTTTTTGTTAAACCAAACGATGAGTTTTGTTCAAGTAGTCTAAAATTCCTTACTTCTCAAATCTGGGTAAAATACCTATTAGTTGAGACTTTCTTTTTTCTTATTATGACAATTTCTTAAGATCTTCTTCAATTGTTCATTTTATCTCAGTTCATTTTTTCGTGACTGTTACTTTTATCTCAGTTTATTTTTTTGTAATTATGTTGAGAAGTATATCGTAGAAGAAAAAAAAGATATAAATTTATTCATGAAATGTAAAATAATGAGGCAGAAAAAATGTTTTTAACAATTGGATCAACAAAATATAATTCATAACTAAATTACACCAACTAGAATTTTATTGGGTTCGAACTTATCATATAGTGTAAAATTAGATAAGAAAAAGTGTAATAGTTTCTTGTGATCAAAAGTGACTCTTATACAAGGAAGCGCAATGGTTTTTTGTGCAAGCCTTTTAATACAGATCTCGATGGCAATGATACTCCTAAACAAGCATAATTGTTTCATGAATTATTTTGGGGTTAAAAAGTCGAGAGCATGTTGCTAAGCAAAGACAAGCATAACGAAACATCATCTTGGAAACAGTCATACAAGATATAAATTTCAACATCGAGATCAGTGTCTTTTGAATGACTGCAATTGACAAAAACGTGTCTGACGAAGAAAATAAAGAGAAGAGAAGAAACAATGGGAGGAGAAAGTTTGTCACTCACATTTGTTTTTGTGGGTCTAATGGGCTAAGCCGAGGATTGCTTTAGTCCAACAAGTGACGAGAATGAGAAGCCGAACCACTCTTTGTGGGTTTGTTTCGCGTGTGGCCTAGTATTGTATTTGGTTAAGTTTGTTTTAACAAACTTAACAGTAATGGCTCTATAAAGCCTTCTTCTTTCTCTAATCGGAGAAGCCATTCTTATACCTGTAAACATCGAAAGAAAAAGTTAGTGAATTCCGGTGTCAATACCGAAGAGAGATGTACTCGATTCAAAGGGGAACTCTGTAAATCTCCTGTTCTTACTTGTTTTCTTTGCAGTTTTACATTCTTTCTCTTTCTCAATCTCTAATCGGAACTCCGCGAATCGATTGAGCTAAAATCGGTAACAAATGGTATCAAAGCTTCATGGTTAAGTAATCGCAACCATAAGCGCAAGATTCAGCAGTTGAAAAAAGGAGAAGGAAGGTTCTTACCTAATCAGGAGAAGAAGATTGGAAAGAGTCTCAGTCTTGAGACTAACCTTCGGAGGCAACAAAGAATCTCGTAGATCCATCATCGTTCACCTGAAAACACCAAACCAAGGATAAAGAGAGTTTAACAACAATTTCAATTCAGATAAGATCAAGGAATTGAATTTCTATTAATCTTGTTAATCATCAGTTCTTATATCTCATAGAATATTTCAAGTGTATATTCGAAAGAAGGATTATCTGGTTCAAGAATCATAGAAGCATAATTATTTACTTAGGCTTGATTTGTTATTCTGCAGGTAATAAATCAAGTCAAGATTCTATCAAACTATGGAGCCAACACAAGGAAAGTTTGAGGTGGAGAAATTTGATGGACAAGCGGATTTTGGTTTGTGGAAGTATCGAGTATTGGGTCAGTTTGAGATTCAGGGACTGCTAGATGTTCTGGAAGAAGAATATCAGGAAGAGTCAGTTGTTGAATTAAAGGCAGATACTGGAAAGGACGATAAAGAGGTTAAGGTGGAAGAAAAGGAAAAGGATTCTAAGTAGCTTATGAGGGACAATAGAGCAAGAAGCCTTCTCGGTTAATGTCTCACTAATCCGGTTCTTAGAAAGGTTATGCATGAACCTACAGCTTACAAGCAGTGGAAAGAACTGGAAAGGGATTACCAAATAAAAACAAAGGCCAATATAGTATACTTAAAAAGACAGTTCTCTTTGTATAGTTTGGAGGAAGATAAGATTGTGGAGGAAAATCTTGATAAGTTTATGAAACTTATTAACGATCTAGCAAGTCTTAGGGTGACCATTCAAGATGAGGACCAAGCAATTGCATTGCTTAATAGTTTACCATCTATGTATGATCCTCTCGTTCATACTCTTCAGTTTGGAAATGCAAAGGGTACTCTAACAATGGACGATGTTATAACTGGAGACTATGGTATGGAATCAAATTTAATTCATAAAGGCTTGTTATACAAGAAGAAATGATCAGTAGAGAGGGTTGTTGTTAAAACAAGAGGCATATCAGAAAATCGATCAGACATAAGTCAGAGAAAGAATGGCAGAAGTAAGTCAAAAGGAAAAAGGAGATCAAAAAGCACACCTAAAAGAAAATCTAATGGAAAAGGGTGCTAGACTTGCAGTTCATAAAGTCATTGGAAAAAGGATTATCTTGAAAGAGGAAAAGGTTCAGACAACAAAGGTCAAGGTTCTGCAAATGTCACAGTAGTTTTACCAGATTCATCAACATAAGTTGCTAGCTTAATTGCTACATCAGAAGAGTGGGTTATGGATTCTGGATGCACGTTTCACATCACACCAAACTGAGATGTATTGTCAAATTTGAGAGAATTAGAAGGGAATCGAGTTCTCATGGGAAATGATACATATTGTATGGTGAAAGGTATTGGGAATATCACTATTGTAAAAGAAGATAGTTCTCTGGTAATTCTAAAGGATGTTAGATATATACTAGATGTGGGAAGGAATCTAATTTCCTATGGTTAATTAGAATAAGCTGAATGTAACTACGTTGGTAAAGACTTCAAATTTATCTTCTACAAAGATGTCAAGGAAATACTAGCAGGGAAATATCAAAAACGTCTCTACTTTCTTCAAGGTAATGTTTTGAAACCAGAAGCTAATGTTACTAAAGATTCGTCGAATGTAACAGAGAAATGGCACATGAGATTTATTTACATGAATCAGAAATCAATGAAGATTCTAGCTAAGAAGGGGTATTTCAAGAAAGATGAGATACAAAAAGTTGGATTCTGTGAAATGTGTACTCTAGGGAAATCACACAAACAAAGTTTTAAAAGATTAGAGAGTACAACAGAAGGGATTCTTAACTATGTTCATTCAGATCTGTGGGGCTCTTCTAATGTTACTCCTAGTATTTCAGGTTCTAAATACTATATGAGTTTTATTGATGATTACTCTAAAAAGACTTGGATATATTTCCTTAAAACTAAGGATGAAGCTTTTCAGAAGATCATAGAATGGAAAAATCTGGTGGAAAATCAGACTGAAAGGAAGATCAAGTGTCTTAGAACTAACAATGGCCTAGAGTACTGTAATGTTAAGTTTGATAAATTGTGTATGGAATCAGAAATCAAGAGACACAAGACAGTTCCTTATACACCTTAGCAGAAAGGAATATCAGAAAGAATGAACAGAACTATCATGGACAAGGTTAGATGCATGTTGGCAGATTCAGGGTTAGGTGGAGAGTTTTTGGCAGAGGCAGCAGCTACAGGCGTGAATATAATCAATAGGTCTCCCTCATCCTCTATGAATTTTAGAATTCCAGAGGCAATTTGGTCAGGCAGAAAGATGGATTATAGTCAACTAAGGGGTTTTGGATGTGTTGCATACGTTCATACTATTAGTGACAAGATAGGTCCAAGAGCTTCTAAGTGAGTCTTCATTGGCTATGGTCAGGGCACTAAAGGCTATAGAATCTAGTTAACAGAGGAACAAAAGCTGGTGATTAGCAGGGATGTTGTATTTGATGAAAACACTTTGTTCAAGGACACTCAGAGTGTTAATACAGGAAGCAACCAACCTAAAGTCAAGAAGATAGTTACTTTCAAAGATGATTTAGAAGAGATTTTGGGTCAAGAATCTAAGACTGTAACTATTACTTCATTAAGTGGAGGATTATAGGAAAAGGGTGTTCATGATAGTCATACAGTTGAAGTTGATTCAGATTCAGAAGATGAGAAAGTTCATTCAGATACTGATAGTCAAATGAGTTCAGGAAATCAAGATATTGAAGAAGGGGCAGGTAGTGAAGATGGCTACCTACTTTCTCGTGACAGACAAAGAAGATAGATAAGACCACCATTCTAGCTTTGAAGATGTAGATTTTACTGCCTATGCTCTAGCTAGTGCAAAACTCATAAATCTCAAAGAACCTAGAACCTAGAACCTATTAGGAAGCTCAGAAAAGTATAGATAAAATGTTCTGGAATGGAGGAATGAATAAAGAAATGGATTCTCTTATGAGAAATTTCACTTGGGATCTAAGAGACATACCTAAAAATCAGAAGGGTTTTCAAGTTGAAACCAGGTATTCTAAGAATTAAGAAACCAAGGTTTAAAGCTAGATTGATGGCAAAAGGGTATTCTCAGATAGAGGGAATATATTACAATGAAGTTTTTGCTTCGGTGGTTAAACATACTTCTATTAGAATTTTTCTATCAGCAGTGGCAAAGTTTGATTTGGAGTTGGAACAGTTGGATGTTAAAACTACATTTCTTCATGGAGTTTTAAAGGAAACTATCTACATGGAACAACCTGAAGGGTTTGTAAAAGCGGGCCAAGAGGAAAAAGTTTGTTTACTGAGGAAATCTCTCTATGGATTGAAGCAGTCCACTAGAGAGTGGAACCACAAATTTGATTCATTTGTGGTTAAACAAGGTTTCAGGAAAAGTGATTATGATCCTTGTGTTTTCTTAAAAGGTAATAAACCAGAAAACATGATCTACCTATTACTGTATGTAGATGATATGTTAATTGCAGGTTTGAGTAAAACATAGATAGAAATGTTAAAGAAGCTTTTGAGTTCAGAGTTTGAAATAAAGGATTTGGGGCAAGCAAGGAAATTTTTTGGTATGAATATTATCATAAACAAAAAGGAAGGCACCTTAATTCTATCTCAAAGAGACTATTTATTAAAAGTTTTAAAGTCTTTTAATATAGAAGACTACAAGTCTGTACAGTCTCCCATAGATTCTCATTTCAGAATTCAAAAATAGACTAAGAAAGAAGAGGAATCACAAGCAAAGGATATGGAAGGCATACCTTATGCTAGTGATGTTGGCAGTTTGATGTACTCCATGATTAGCACTCGTCTAAATGTTGCTTATGGAGTTGGTCTCGTCAGCAGGTACATGTCAAAACCAAATAAAAGTCATTGGTCAGTGGTGAAATGGTTATTGAAATACATAAAAGGATTAGCTAATGTCAGTTTAACATTCACAAAGCAAGATGGTTTTCAAGTCAGAGGTTTTTGTGACTCAGATTTTGCTTCAGATTTAGATAAGAGAAGATCTATTTCAAGTTTCCTTTTCATAGTGGGTGGAAATGCAGTGAGTTGGAGATCAAGGTTACAAAAAGTCATAGCTTTATCAACAACATAAGCATAGTATATTTCACTTTCAGATGCAAGCAGAGAAGTACTGTGGTTAAAAGGGATATGCGAATAAATGGGTTTTAAGCATAATGTAGTAGAGATATTTTGCGATTCTCAGAGTGCTATTCACTTAGCTAAGAACAGAATGTGCAACGAAAGAACTAAGCATGTTCAAATAAAGTACAATTTCATCAGAGATGTCATAGATGAAGAGCTAGTGAAAGTGACGAAGACCCATACCTCTGTTAACCTTGCCGATATGTTGACGAAGACTCTTCCTGGTAAGAAGTTCAGAGACTGTCTAAAATCTATGAACCCACTGAGTCTAAGCGCCGTCCGCCAAAGCTGAGGAGAGTCCACTGAGTCGAGCTGCCAATGAGGAGGAGAGTGAGCAAAATTGGATGAGATGAAAGTGAGGGAAGAGGTAAAATCCCTTTATATGGTAAGGTAAAAATCAATGGAAAGTTTCCTTCTTAGGAATGGGCCACGAGAAAGCCTAACAAACAAAGAAATGCTATGAAGGTCCAATAATATATGAAGGAAGAGAAAATTAAAAGAAATGGTCTAATAATGGAGTCAAACTAAATTGTCAAATAAACACATTTGAAGATTTGAATTCAAAAACTTCAACAATCTTGGTCATTGAATTAGAGAGGATGGGGACAACTGTTGGAGGTGGGCTTTTACCCTTGAAGTCCATCATCACAATTAAGTTTGGCTCACAGAAAAGATGGTCCATTTTAGGCCCTAAAAAATGAAGCCTTAAGGTTTCAAGGAATATTCTAGCAGTCTCGAGAATATTCCCTAAAAATAAGGGATAAGATCCAAATCTTATCAAGAATGGCGGGGAGCTCAACACTATAAATAGGGAATCATTCTAAGGAAAGAGGATTATCTTGGACACACAAGAAACCCGGAGCTGCAGGGAAGAGAAACCTGACGATGCGGACTTCCGACTTAGACGCTAGAAGAACTTTTCTTATCAATCTCTATTGTAATCATTTTACAGATTTATTCAATAAACGAAGGATTCAACCTGCTAAATTAATAAATCTTTATTGTACTAATTAACTCCAGTTAGAACAATACTGCAAGAAAGTACTAACACTTTTGAACAAATATTATTACAACATACTTAAGGATACATATCGAATATAAGGTTTGTTTTCACAATTTCTTTAGCTTGATTCAAATTAAGTTTCTCCCTTTTTTTTGGAATAATGGTGTTAATTTCATTAATTCCATTTAGTTTTTAAAAACTTAAAAGAGATAACCATACTGGGTATATATAAATAGCTCTTGGCATAATACTCGAATTAGAAAACCTAAATTTGTAAATGACCGATAAAAAAAAAACTCGAATCCGAACCTAAAATGCCAAAATACTCGAACGGGTCCAAAAATTTAGGACTCAAAGAGCTAGACCCGAACCTGAATCCGAACCGAGAACTGAATGGGTACCCAAACACTTGTTTTTATAGTACTATTTAGGTATTTTATGAGTATTTTTTAGTATTTTTAGATACTTTTAGGCATTTTTTAATATTTAGGTTTTCAAATGTATTTTTCTGTATTTTTAGGTATTTTTTTAATTTTTATAGGAATTTTCGGATATTTTTTGGGTATTTCTTTATTTGGGTATTTCTAGATCCTAAAGATCCAACCACAAGAAAACCCAAGCCAAACCTGATCCGAGGACCCGAACGCCCAAGGCTATATATAACTTTAGCATTGTGGTTGAGCTTTTAACACACTATATACAATTCATATTAGGGAATAATATCCTACATCATAAGTTGGAAGAAATCATCTCTAGTATATATAAGATATGAGCATCTCCACTCATTATCAATTGGTTTTGAGTTGGAAGCCAATAATCTAATATGGTATTAGAGCGCACGATCCATGCTGTCCAACCTTATCCGATCCAAAGTGGTCCAATTGTTGACAACCCAGGCGCAAAATCGGTACCGTCGATCCATCCTAGAATATATCGAGATCAATGGCCAAAGAGCCATCATTTCGAGGGAGTGTATTAGAGAATATTATCCCACATCATAAGTTAGAATGGATTATCTCTAGTATATATAAGATATGAGCATCTCCACTCATTACCAATTGATTTTGAATTGGAAGCTCATAATCTAATGATTCATAATTAGCTCCATGGATGTGTCAGTCTCTCGCTACTCAGGCACTCATAAAAGATTTTGTAGACTACTCGGTCATCAGTTCTCGTCGATCAATCGTATGATAAATACACAATTCAAATTATGATTCTAAAACCTTAAATTCATGATATTAGAAATATTGCAACTAATATTAGATTAACAGTTTGTTCACTCATCATCACCTTTGAGCTCATTGCTTGGATGATTATGTAATTAAGCTTAGTCCATATCAGCAATCTGAAAATAAAAATTTTAAATGAAAAAAATATCTACAAAAAACAAAAATTGAGTTATTATGATAGTTAAAATATTAATAACATTTTGTGACGTTTTAACTATAATTTTTGTTACAAATTTTATTTATTATGAATTTGTAATTTTTTAATAAATTATTATGACTTTGTTCTGTAACAATTTGTATCAAAATTATTACTAAACTTTTTAGTCACCAGTATTGTGACGTTTTTATTATGAATATAGATTTTTGACTGATGTATTATAACCATTTACAAATTGTCACAAATTCATAAGAATATTTTAAAAATATTGTGACGTAATATATTATCAGTGGCGGAATTAGAAAATTTATCTATTGGGGTCATTACAAAACAAAAAAAAAAGCGTAAATCTTTTTTTTGGGTTAAAAACTTGAACTTTATTAAATCCATAAAAATTTTGAAACAAATACAAATGGTAAACATTGAATTTTACGGTCACTTATATCTTCGAAATGCTTTATCACTAGTTCTTTTGTAACTGTTTCAACTATCTGCTTCTCAATAAAACAAACTAAACCATCACTTAAAAATGCATCATCAATACAATTTTGCAAGACCATTTTCACAAAATTTATCACAGAAAACATCTTTTAACTGTTGCAATTGCTACATGAAGGATCAAAAAGAACGTAATGCTTACAATGTTTTAAAATCATAAAAAAATCACCAATAAAAATAGAATATGTTTGAATGCATTTTCTGATTCTGACTGGGCTACTTGTCCTGGTACTCGTAAATCAATTAATGGATATTGTGTTTATCTTGGAAAGTCACTAATCAGTTGAAAATCGAAGAAGCAGAAATCAGTTAGTCGAAGTAGTACTGAAGCTGAGTATAGAAGCATAGCTTTGGCTACTTGTGAGTTGCTTTGGATGGATCAACTTCTGAAGGCTTTCAAAATAACAGTCTCCTTCTCAGCTAAATTATTTTGTGACAACAATCTGCTATTCATATAGCATCAAATTTAGTTTTTCATGAAAAAACAAAACTTGTGGAGATTGATTGTCACACAGTCAGGGACCTACTCAAGAATAGATATTTGAAACTATTTCATGTCTCTAGCTCTAATCAACATGCGGATATACTCACCAATGCTCTACACTCGAGTATTTTAGTTTCTCATTCAATTTTGGATAGATTGTCAACTTCAAGTCTGAGTTTGTTATTGGATTACTTAAATGTTAGTTTACTTAAACTGAGTTTGTTATTGGATTACTTAAATGTTAGTTTACTTAAACTGAGTTTGTTATTGAACATCATTTGTATATAACGTTACTATGTACATTCTCTTAAGCTTAATGAGAAATTAGTTTGTTGAATCTCTCTCGTTGTTATTGTTTGTTGTCGTGGTGAATGTAGATGAAGGCTTGTGCTATATATAACGATAATGTATGTGTAAAGAAAATCTCTTCTTATTAAAATAGAAGTACATTTAGTGAAGGGGAAAACCTCCTAAAAAGTACTCAACTTATGGCTTAAAACAAAATAAAACTCAAACTTACATTCTAATCCAAATAAATCTAAACTATTTTATTTAATCTTAAAAAATATCTTAACTTTTTGAAATTCAACATTTTTAGACTTCTGTTAATTAAATTAACAAACACCGTTAGTTAGAGACTACCATAGTTAGTTAGAGACTACCACCGTTATTTATAAACCACTGTTAAATTCTTAACTCTGCTGAGCAAAAGAGAGACCCTTCATCGAATCCACACTACACATAATCTTTTTATTGTTCAGAATTGAGAGTTGTTTAAGATTAAGTAAAGCATTTATGTCTTCACGCGGTTGCAACTTGAAAAAGAGAAGAAAGATGACAAAACATAATAGAAAAAGACAAGAAATAATAAAGAAAATTAAAAAATTGAGAAAAAGCATTACACAAGAGACAGAAACAATGAATCATATTAAAAACAGTGAGGGTGAAAGACAGTAAATATTGTTTCTCACACCATCGTATTCAAGAAAATCAACAAGCAAAATAATGAAAATCAAATAAAGAAAAACTGTGAATGAGAAAGAGTCCCTTCAATTTATGCTTTCGATGAATAGAGAGATGGTCCACTTATACCAAATAAATCTTCTCCTACATGTGAAACGTGAGGGGCTGATACAACCTGTAAATAAATGTAGTGAGTCAAAATTAATTAGTAGAATAAAAACTAAAAGTTAATTAATAGTATGAAAACTTAATTAGTAGAACGAATCAACAGTAAAAGTACTTTACATTGTCTTTCCTTGGCCGACCTTGTGACCTTTTTGCTACAACTGGCAAATTTTTGCATGTCGTGATATTATGTCCATCTTTCTTGCAACGAGAACATGTCATTGTTCTTCCATCACGTGATAGCCTTTTTTTTATGGTTTCTCATGTGGTTCTTTCACTCGATCATGACTTTTTGGTCTTCCCAGTGGTTTTTTGAGAGGCGGTGGTAAAACAAGAATTCTCATCGAGCGTGGCCATAATTTCATCTCATTAACTGGTCTTAGAGAATGTTTATACGTATTATGCCACTTTTAGTATAAAAATATTTTTCAAAATATGTATCAACTTTTAGATGCGTCCCACTGATCACTCACACTCATCACACTCATAGCATGACGACCATGTATACCCATTAACTCCCACTTTCGACAAGAACATGTCTTCAAATTCGTATTCACAACAAACTCTGTACCATGATCAACCATCTCAAACTCATTATTAGTGCTCATATACATGATAAGATAATGTCCATCTTCTCTTGATTTTCCAATTCTGTTTTAGCAACCTTGGTAAATTTTTCTTTGTACCTATGTGCTTTTACTGATCTTTTGGTAATTCGTTCCATGGCTTGTCTCCTTATAGTTTCTAACATATCTACCAATGGCTTATTTCTAGAACTTTTGATGGTTCTGTTAAAACACTCACACAAGTTTTTTTGCGTTATCTGCAGAACAAGATTCATTTCCAAAGTATGCTCGTGACCAAGTGTCAGGTCGAGTGTGCATCAATGAAGTATAAGCAGCACGGTTATACCTTTTCATGTCATCAAAGTTTAGTTCTAGTTCTCCCATTGTGTAAGAACGAGCAACCCTCCAAAACATTATCTCAAGCTGCGAGTCTTTATTCTTTTTCTTCCAGTTAGCTAAGATGTGACGAGCGCACATCTGATGCTCAGCAACATGTACTTTTTTGTGAACAGCGTTAATCAAACCCTACAAGAGATACACATATATAAGCAAAAGATAAAATGATAACCATAAAACTAAAATACAATGTAAAAAGTTGCTAACCTTTTGCTTGTCGAAGATAAACGTAATGTTTTCTCCTTCACCAATGTCTAAATCCACTTTTAAGTGATTTATAAACCACTCCAATTGTCTTCGTTCTCAATATCAACAATACCCCATGCAATAGGATAAATTTTATTTTCAGCATCTCTACCAACTGCGGACAAGAGTTGTTCTTTGATATCCAACTTTAGAAAAGCACCATCTAAACCAATTATAGGTCTACAATTTTTTTCCCATGAAGATCGAAGAGTCTCAAAACACAAGTATAAAGGATGGAAATGTGGTTGCCCAATAGTAGAACCATGAACCATTTCTATATCTAATGTAGACCCTGGATTAGACCTTAATATTTCATCTTGATAGTCCCAAAGTCTAGCAAACTGCTCACTATGAATCTTCATCCTACCATCCATAATTCTCTTTTTTGCGTTCTCACATTGTATCTCATCTACCTCAAAATTGTACAACCTTTTAATTTCTGCCATCATTTCTTTGGGACTAAGCTTCAGATCTATTATGAGACGTTCTAAACAACATGGCAATTCTTGGTACTTTAGCATCTTTGTATAGCTCATTTTCTCACAAAGATGCTTATCTTCATAAACCTTAATCACAAGTTTATTAATCCTTTTCTCAAGAGAACAATAAACTCGCCAGTCACACCCTTCTGCACCACATTTTGCTCCAAGTGCTAAAGTCATTGACTTGTATAAAGCAACATTATACTGCATCTTTAGTGAATATGAAAACACATCATCTTTGAACTCTTGAGCAACATTAAACTTTTTTCCCAAGTAAAGAAGCTCACTTGGATCTTCGTCATTTCTTGTTTCATATTCACACTCTCCCCATTCATCCTCAATTACAAGAGGTTCATGCATTATATCATCATCCCATATGTCATCTTTTACTTCAAGTTCTAACTCATAACTCCCTAAATCTTCTAAACCATCTATATCCTTTTGTTCATCATCTTGGGTATCTTCTCAGTCTGCCTCACGCTCATAATTTCTTAACTCATCATCACTACCTTGAGCCCTTAATTCTTCACCATTTTCAGAATTTTGACAATGAAATTCGTCCATGTTCTCTTTCCTATTTAGACCGAGAAAAATAAAAGTTTGTAAAGTGTAAGTATATGAAATGTAAGAATATAAGTTTTTTTTATTGTTGAGACTATTGTAAAGATTCTAGAATATGTTAGATGGTGATTGAGTCATGACTAAATGTTTAAGCCTTTTTGTCATTGTATTCTAAAATATTATTATTTGGTTTGTGAGCAAATTAGAATTGTAAGGATCTCTTAGAAGCAAAACGAATGGAAGACAAATACGAAAGAATACGGTTCGTTGTTTCTAGTTACAATGTCAAGCTTATCACACTCAGGAAAAAATAATCAAACCAGAATTCTCAACACATGAAAATTCGAAATCTCATACTTTATTCTCGATGGTTGAAAAGCTCTTCGAATATCCAGTTTCTTTCTTTGCTCCATCGCTTTTTTACAGTTTAAAAAAAATACTCAACTTAAATAGCGAATTTTGTCATTTTGGCCAAATTAAATACGAACTAGTCTCAAGCTAAAAAAACACCAATTTGTCGTTGACTTGGCTGTTTTAGTTATATAGTTAGTCAACTATAACAGATGTTTAACTGACGTTTAGTGCTTGTTAAACCTCGTTACTTTTCTCATTAATTCTAGGCCAAAAGTGCAGTGTTTGAGTTAATGAAGCCCCAAATCATTTTAACCCTAAACCCCCAAATGTTGGCAATCGACCAAACTCCTTATTCCCAGATTCATCTTTATTGATTTCTTTAGATATTTTCTCATTCTCGATCTTTTGGATCCTTCTGTTTTTTTTTCCTTTCCCATTGATTTCTTCTCTTGTTTCTCTATCTTTATTGATTTTTTTTTTTGTCTCGATCAAACCCCTAATTCTTTCTTTATCTTCCAGTTCTCTTCTCTTTCTATACACAGTATGAGTTCAATCTCGAAAAATTCAATTTCTAAAACAAATGGAGCTCGAGGTATATATCCTGTTGAAATGCATGTGTGGAGCTCGTGGTATCCCGTTGAAGAAGTTGAATATTTGTTACCAAAACTTGAAAGCTTTGAATCACAAGTTTACAACATGAAAATAGAACATGTTCTGATTACTAGCATTGTATCTCGTTTATTTTGAATGATAACAATGTCTTTTGGCTTTGGCTTATCATCGTCATTTTTAATGATAACAATGCTCTTTTGCCTCACTTTCTTTTGGCTTATCATTTTCACGTTCTTGACATGGAAAGTGTCATTTTATGAATAAGAGATAAGCACTTAAAACAGGTAACATGTAGCAATCTCTTAAAAGTTACAATAAGTTCCACTCCTGAAAATTAGTAACAGGCTCACAACATGAATAAGATATACAAACTCTTAAAAATAACAACAGAAGCAAAATAATCTTGAGAAACTGAGTAAAGCAGAAGCAACACAAGAGGAATAGAAAGGCATGATCATGGAACAATATCAATTTAACTATAACACAAGATTACTTGCCCCGTTACTTGGAATAAGAAAACCAAACATTAAGTTTCTTTCAATTTCTAAAAAGCTTTATCCAAAAAGTCAAGTTCCTAAGAACAAGTCTACCGTAAATAATATACAAGCTCTTAAAAACACAAGAACGTAACTGAGTCGTTCTATCTGTCATCATCCCTTCTATCACCACCTTCTTCGTCGTCGTTATCACCTACCTCCTCATTTTCCTCGTCTACTTCATTGGTTCCAACCATTCAACATCTCCTACTTCATTGGTTCCAACCATTCAACAACATCTCCTACTTCATTGGTTCCAACCATTCAACGACATTTCCTACAAATCTGTTTATTATAATTTAACTTTTTTAAAATTTATAACCCGCACTTTAAGCGTGGATACCATCCTAGTTAAAGTATATATAAGGCACCTGCTATTTGAGATATCTATACAAAGTATTACTTCAATCCATCGAACCCTAGAGATCATTTCATTAAATAATAACAGTGAATTTTTTGTTTGTTTTTCAATTGTAATAAAGACCAATATAATTCGTACTGTCACTGTCACTTTTCCTACAATAGAATTCGAAAATACCTTTATATATATGGTTTTCCTTTTGTATTTTTTTCATAATTTCTTTAGCTAATTTATCCAAATTAAGTTTTGTTTTTTTTTTTTTTGTTTTGGCGATTAAAATGGTGTTTGTATCATTTAGCTTATAGAAAAATTAAAAAAAACCATAAAACTGATATCACGAGTTATTAATCTTCAAAAACTACTGCAAGTGTACAACAAATTCAAATAGTATATAATGATCGAATCTACGAAGACCAAGTGTCACACTATTAATTCTTAAACCAAATTCAAGCTAAAACAAATCAAAGTAATGGTGGTGATTGCAACTAAACAATTAGGAAACTAAACGATGTAAATTCAATAATAAAAACATCACGCACATGGAATTCATCAAGAAACAAGGAATCTAAACCATGAAACTATTCAGGACACAATTATAATCAATTCTCAAACTCAGACCACTATTATATAGCAAACCCACTGCCGTGGCGTCAACTACTAAGACTACCAACCTAGAATCCTAAACTGTCGTTTGGTCTTAGAGATCTAAACACGCATTAACAAACATGTCTGATAAGTTTACAATTAGCCTTAATATCATCTTTCATTGGTTAATGACTAATTGTTCATCTATGTTATTTTAGGCATCTAACAAGCACTTTCGATGAGTTAAATAACCTATAATCATAAGATAAGAGATTAGGCTAACCTAAGCATTAAAACCAGCAATAAATGAAGAACACAGAAAAATAAAGCTTTATTTGTTCCTAATTCATTGAAATCTTAAATCCCTAAAAAACATTAAACCTGATTGGAAAACTACTCAGACATAATAGAAAAGAAACAAGCAAGTAGAAGAAAACATAATGAAATTACAAATAGAAATAAAAAGGTTCAGAAATCTTCTCCAAAAGTGGAAGAGAATGAGATCTTCTCGCTAGAGGTTACAAAAATAATGAAAGAGTCTCCCACTCAAAAAGTGAAAAGAAAGTGTTCTAAAAAGTGGCTAGATCGAGTTTTTCATAAGTCCAACTCGTTCGGGTACAGCTTGAATCAAACCATCAAATTAGAGGCAAAATCATGGTTTTCTCGCAAAACAGACTAGATCGATCATTTTGGAAGTGTACCGATCGATCACATGCTTTGGATCGATCGTTCTGGCAAGTCTGGTCGATTTTCTGGTCGAACCGCAGATTTTTAGGATGGCAGACCAATCGATCCAGGGGGGATCGAGCGATCTCGCTGTTCATGGGTAGAATGACCTATCTTCAGTAAAAATTCCATATCTTCTTACCTCCAAATGAACGCTAACTCACGTGGCTGTCTTGTGTCAAAATTTTAGCTCGATCCAACGGTAGAAAGTCTTTCAAAGAAAACCAAACGTTCTGCATCTCTATATTTGTTTTCACCAAAACATTTTATTTTCTCCCAATGTGACCTATGACCTAAAAATACTTGATAATGGACTAAAAGACTCTCAAAACACACATTTTAACTCAATAAATACACAAAACAAATGTTAAAAATCGATAAAACTCAGTTTATCAATTACTAGCTAAGATCCATAGATGTCAAAGTTCCGTTGAGAATGGTTTTTCCGTCTCGAACTTCCTTTTTCTTGTATGAGAAGCGGAGACCTTGAGAATTTTGCGTAGTTTAGGTTATTTTCAATGCAATGAAAATGTTGATTGAGGAAATGAATTATCAAACCAATGTTTGTATAACATAAAGTTAACATTATAACAAGTTTGATGTTTACAAACAGAGCCCTTAATTTGATATGTGTTGTTTACAACAAATTTTGGTTATAGTTTGTGTTTTTAGTTGGACTCATAATGTGTATATATGATACTTATAATTTATGTATTTCGGATGGGATTTGAAGCCAACTTCATGTACTCTTATATGGGATATTAATTATTATTATTTTGAACAATACTTTCTGCAAAATTATATGATGATTTTTGTTCGAGTGCTCGTCTTAAAGAAAGGCCAAGGAAAAGTAATGCATCTCATAAAAGTTCAATAATGGTAGGTGTGTACGTAAGCTTTGCATATACAAAACATACATGATTAACCATGTAAACGATATTGAGTAAGATTGCTAAATACTAAGATGCTTAAGTAAGAGTCGTAGAGATATTTATTTCATCATATATATATTAATTTAATCATTCTCTTTCTGATTATATCGTCCTTTTAATTGTCCAAAAGCATAGTGTTTTCCTATAACATTCTACTCCTTCGGTTTCTTAGAAAATGTCATTTTAGGTAAAAATATTGTTACACCAGAGATTGATAGTTCGACGGAAACAGTACCATGGAATAATCCAAAAAATCACACAATCGAGTGGTAATTTGGACAGACAATTTATTAAAAGTTAGTCTGGGCCTATAGGGATTATGGGCTTCGGTCCATAACCTTAAAAAAATATTACAAAAGTAGTTTCATTTTAGAATATAAAGGTAATTTTTAACAAGATTTTATTTTTTTAACAAATCATTACCGGTAAAGTAAAGAAACTATCCTCTCCATTAGGTTTTTTTTATATTGAGGAATGAGCGAAATTAGGGTTACCTAGGGGAAGTGCGAGACACGGCTATGGCGGAGGCTAATGATCGGGGATTACCTCTGGGTGATCCACCAGATGTGGGGAAAGCTCCAACGTGGGCAGCGAAGGTACGTGGTATGGGTTCAGGTGGACGTTTATGCCCGAAGGAACTTGTTGATCGGGCTTTTGTGGCGGAAAGGGTACGAGTGGATTTCCCACAAGGTAGACCGGAAGAAGTGTCTATCACGATTTATACGGATGTGTTGGTGGCGATGGAAGATAACATGATTTTACTATCAAATACCTATTACTAGATCATATCATCGCAGTACAATAGGCTATCAATCCAACTGGGAGTGCAACTAACAATCAGGACATAAACAACTTCTCTAATCCAAGCCAATCAAAGTAATTTGTATCTAGCAACCTAAATCAAACTCGAAAATAAACTAAAGGAAAAACAAAAAAATAGCAGAAATAGAGTGAATGCAAAACAGCGCAATGAAAAATAGAGCAATAAACAAAGCAATAGGCGATAAGAAAGATGGGTTCGTGAGGAGAAGGAATCATGGATTAGTGGGTGACTTAAATATACTAGGTCGCTTAACAAAATTCAAAAAGAGCGGATCTCTAGGCAATGAATTCGTAACTATTGAATCCACTTTCGTGGCAAACAAACTCAGCGAAGCTATCAACAGATTCTATCATCACAAATGTTTAATAACCTAACTGGCATGAAGAATCAACTCACTCTAGCTGATAAACACCTTAGTCAATCGATCCCTCGAGCTAAGAGTGTGAATCTCTGAAGTTGGTTCGATCAGCCATTCTATCAAACACTTATTGGGTGCTAGAATGTCTAAGAACATATTTCAATTGATGAGAGTGAAATAAGCTTTAACAGCACTAAAACATAAGAGATCTAAGTTATTCTACTTTTAAGCAACCTAGAAAACATAAGATCCACACTAATCTAACCCATTTCCTCAAGAACTCTATGTGATATACTCAGAAATCATGAAGTAAACAAAAACAACAGTGAACTAAAAACAATATGATGAACAAGATTAAAAAAAACAAAAATTGCATTAGAAAATCATAAGAAAAAATTTTAATATGGAATTACAAAGTAGAAAACGACTCTTGCATAAAAGAGGAAAAAACTATGTTCTCCGTTTTAGTAGCATCAAGAAGTTTATATACTCCTCCCCACTAAACCTAAAACTAAGTCTGAAATAAAAATCCAACTAAAACCCTTCCAAATCAACTAACTCGGCACATATGTAAAGTGGCCCATCAAGTGGTATTGTTCAACATCAAGTGGTATTGTTCAACATCAACACGACCACCGACTCGAGCTAGATGGTCGAACTGCATCAGCGGGATCAACTCGACCTATCTACTGGAGTGGAATTAACTTGACCACTAACTCGAGCAGGAGTGGATGAGCTGTATCAGCGAGATCAACTCGACCACTGGCTCGAGCAAGAGTGGTCGAGTGGAGTGGTAAAGTGGAGTGGTCGAGTGAAGTAGTATAGCGGAGTGTTCAAGTTCTATACAATTCCTTCCTTTGTTGCTTTACAAGCTGTGATCCATCTCCATGTCCAACTCCAAGCTCTCATAAATATCTAGAACACTCCAAATATGCTTTTGAAGTACCTCAATAGATAAGATTTGGAGTAACTATATGCTGGTTAAGGTGCTAGCCTGTATTGTCTCAATTTTGTCATTGAGGAAGAAGTTAATGGATATATGGAAACCAAGAGGTGAGATGAATATTGTTGATCTCCCACGGTCTTTCTTTATGATTCGGTTCGAGTACGAGAAGGATTACTTAGAAGCATTGACTGGTTGTCCCTAAAGGGTTTTAGGAAGCTATCTTATGATGCATGCATGGTGTCCGACTTGTAACCCTAGGTGTGAGGAAATAAAGACGACCCCGATGTGGGTACGTGTTTTGGACATCCCAGCTAACTTCTATCATGAAGAAATTATGTTAGGAATAGCTCGAAGCTTGGGTACTCTAGTGAAAGTGGATCTTACTACGTTGAACTTTGAAAGAGCTCCCTTTGCAAGGTTGTGTGTCGAGGTGGACCTCTCGTTGCCACTTATGAGTACTATTCTTATGAATGAAGATATGTGGAGTATGAAGGTTTGAATCCTATTTATTTTACTTGCGGGATCTATCGACACTTGGTTCATATGTGTCCTTGGAGAGGATTGGCTCGTGAGAATGCTTCTACCACGATGGAAGTTTCACAACCAAGTAATGTTGGTCAAGTTGAGAATAAGGAAGTTGTGCAGTCTGCAGTGGTGAATTTGAATAAGGATGTGAAAAGGCTGGTGCATGCTTCGAGTACTATTTTGAACAAGTATCCTCATGTCCAAAGCGGTGTGGTGAATAAGGTTGTTGTTGGTGTGGGTAAGGATAGAGCTGGAGGAGGGAAGTCTGTTGGTGGTGTTTCGAATGGGGGAAAGAAAGTTTGGTTCAGTCTTCAGGAGGTGTTCTTATTGGAGAAAGGAGTAATACATCGCATAGTCAGGGATGTAACATTGTTCAAGAAATTGGTAATGTGGATCAAGAGTTGGGTTTTATTACTAAGGTTAGTAAAGCATGTTTTGAAATCTGGGCGTGTCTTGAAAGAGATTCCGAGTAAAGCGAATATGGAGGTTGTTCCAACGTCCAACCGCTTTGCAAACTTGAATGCTGATTGTATTGCTTCAGATTTAAGTTCAATTAGAATCTCAGATAAAGAGAACAAGCAGAATGAAACGGTGGTATTCACTTCTGTGCAAAGTACGCCCAATCAAGTTGAGATGTTTGGAAGGAGTCACAGAGATGTTCGTACGACAGAGGAGAGTGGTAAACTGGGTTTCAAGGATAAACATGTGAGTACTCTTAACTCTCGTACATGTATATGTTAAAAAAGGAAAATCTTTAAACAGAGCCGTCCTTCTCGTGGGCTGGTGTTTTGGCCAGTGGATCAAGACTCAGGTATGGTGGTTATGGGAAAACGGTCGCATCTAGCCAAGGAAGCTGTGAGTTAAGCTAGCGGCCTTGTTCTGGACCCACCGCCCATGACACAATGGAAAAACACAAAGGTACGGGTATTAGTATGGTATAAAGTTTACGGGATCCTGAGCTTGTTGAGAACATTCAGACATCAAACCAGATTGTTGAGAAGTTGCTAGAGCTGCCGCTGTCCAGCAGTGGAGCGGAGGTATCAATGTAAGGGTGATGGGTTGCCCCAGTAGTTCGCTGGTTCTTATATATCGTTTTTATGATGAATGCTCTATTTTGGAATTGTCAGGAGGCAAATAAACCCAATTTTAGAAGAACTATTAGATATATTCTAAAGAAGTTTCTATTGGATATCTTAGCTATTTTTGAAACTCATGCTCGCGGTGATAGAGCTCAGCTATTTGCCAAGCTTTGGGTTTCGATAAATCCTTTTGGGTGAATGCATTGGGTCAGAGCAGTGGTTTACGGTTACTTTGGTGTGCTTGTGTTGGTTCGGTGTTGATTATTGCTTCATCGGGTTAATTTATTCATTCTTAAGTGACGACATACTTAATGACTACGAATTTGATCGCGGTCTATGCCGCACCTACTATTAGTAGACATGGTGGGTTATGGGATACCTTGGCAGGTGTTATTCGAGTGGTAGATACTCCTTTGATTATTGGTGGTGATTTTAACACCATTTTATATGTTGATGAAAAATCTGGAGGTAATGGGAGGTTGTCCCCTGATTCTTTGGCCTTTGATAATTGGATTAATGATCTCTCGCTTATTGATTTGGGCTTTAAAGGGAGTAAGTTTACTTGGAGAAGGGAAATTGTGGCTCATACCCATGTCGCGAAACGTTTGGATCGAGTACTTTGTTGCCCGAGCTTTTGTCTCCAGTGCCAGGATGCTTGTGTTTCTCACCTTTCGTTTTTGTCATCAGACCACGCTCCACTATATGTGCAGTTTTCTCCAATGATGAGGTGTGATCCCCAACAGAGACCTTTCGATTTGAAGATGCATGGTTAACTCATGCTGGGTTTAAGGATTTATTGGCGACATCATGGAGGAAAGAGTTGAGTACACCGGCGGCTTTGAGTAGTCTTCAGAGTACTTAAAAAGGGTGTTATATTGAGGTTTTTAGTGATATACAACGGCGTAAGGACTCCTTGTTATCACACATTAAAACCATGCAAGAAAGTATTAATTTGGTACACTCATGTGTTTCTTTGGAAGAAAAGAGTAGACTTTCGAAGGAACTTGATGTGGTGTTGGCATTATAAGAGGTTCTTTGGTTTCATAAGTCGAGAGAGAAATGGATAGCGCTTGCTGATCATAATTCCAAGTTTTTTCATACCTCTACGATAATCAGAAGGAAGAAGAATCGTATTGAAATGTTAAAGAATGAGGATGGTCAGTGGATAACAGACAAGGAAGAGCTTGAACAACTCGAGTTCGAATTCTATAATCGGCTTTACTATATGGATGATGTGGCGCATGAGGTTGACAAGTTGTCACATATAGGGTTCTCGCTGTTATCTCATTCTGAGCATTTAAGCTTGAATAAGCCATTTGTGGAAAGTGAGATTGAGGCTGTAGTTCGAAAAATGGGTAAGTATAAGGCCCCAATACATGAAGGCTTCCAACCAGTGTTTTACCAGGAATATTGGGATGTGGTAGGTGAGTCTACCACACGCTTTGTTTGGATTTCTTACGCACAAAGATTTTACTGGAAAGGATAAATGATGTTTTCTTGGTCCTAATTGGCAAGGTGTTACGCCTTGAGTTGAATACACAATTTAGACCTATTAGTCTATGTAATGTGCTTTTCAAGACGATTACCAAGACTTTAGTGGGGCGTATGAAAAATATTATAATTAATCTTATAGGTCTAGCCCAGGCAAGTTTTATCCCAGTTCGATTGAGTGTGGACAACATTGTGGTTGTTCATGAGGCGGTTCACTCCATAAGACGCAATAAATGGCGAAAGGGCTGGATGATCTTAAAGTTGGACTTAGAAAAGGCTTATAATAGAGTGTGGTGAGATTTTTTGGAAGATATTTTACTCGCAGTTGGTTTTCCGATTTCTTGGGTTCAATGGATAATGTGATGTGTCACAGGACCTTCTATGAGTCTAGTTTAGAACGGAGAGTGCATTGAGGGTTTTTCACCTAGCCGAGGGCTTCGTTAGGGTGATCATATTTCTCCGTATTTGTTTGTTCTTTGCATGGAGCGCTTATGCCATTTGATAGATGAAGCAGTTTTAGATAAGTCATGGAGGCCGATTAGGTAGTTGAGATCTGATCCTTCTCTTTCCCATATTTGTTTTACGAACGACTTGATCGTATTGCAGAAGCCTATGTTCAACAAATTAGGGTGATAAAGGTTGTGTTGGATCGTTTTTATGTTGCTTCAGTACATAAGGTCAGTCTTGAGAAATCCAAGACCTTTTTCTCCAATAATGTCTCACGTGAGTTATGCCTTAGTATCATCAATGAGAGTGGGATCAAAGCTACTCGGAATTTGGGAAAGTATCTAGGTCTGCCGGTTTTACATAAACCAATTAACAAAGATACCTTCAACGAGGTTCTTGAGAGAGTGGCTTCAAGATTGGCCGGTGGGAAGAGTCGTTCGGTTAGTTTTGCAAGCCGTTTAATGTTGACTAAGGTTGTATTATCATCACTACCCGTGCATACTTTGAGTACCATCTCTTTACCGAGTTCTAAACTTCAAAAGTTGGACACGATTTTTCATTCTTTCATTTGGGGAAGTGAAAATGGCCATCGAAAGTAATCATCTTGTTGCGTGGCGCAATGTCTGCTTATCGAAGAGTGAAGGAGGGCTTGGGTTGTGTAACGCTCAAGATATGAATAAAGCTCTGATTGCTAAGCTTGGTTGGCGTTTGATGAAGAATCAAAGAGGGTTATGGTCTATTGTGCTTTGAAGTAAATATAAGGTTGGGGATTCTCGAGAATTATCTAGGCTTATAGCTAAAAGCTCATGGTCCTCTACTTGGAAGAGCACTGTTTGGGACTACGCGAGATAGCGGTACCAGGTTTACGGTGGGTAATTTGCAATGGCAATTCTGTTCGGTTTTGGAGTGATCGTTGGGCTTTGGATACGCCTCTCCTTGATTGTACTGTTGGATCCATTTCGGATTTGGAATTATTATCTGTAGTGTCGGCGTATTGGACTGATAGTACAGGCTGGTGCCTTGATCATATCAGTTAGTTCAACTAGAAACTGATGGCGAGTGTAGTTGATAACGTTACCGGGGCTTCTGTTCGCTTAGCTTGGTTTGGCACGGCAGATGGTTAGTTTATAGTGGGTTCTGCGCATCACTTCTTAATGGAGAATTTAACTCCTTGGCCTAACATAACCAACTTCTTTGATAGGATTTGGAAAGTGAAGGTGCATGAACGTATTCGTACTTTTCTCTGGTTAGTTGGACATCATGCAAATATGACTAATGTAGAGCGTTACCAGAGACATTTGTGCGCGTCTTCGGCTTGTGAGGTGTGTCACTGTTGAGTGAAATCAATTCTCCACGTACTAAGAGACTATCCGGCTACTGAAGGAATTTGGAACCGTATTGTTCCTTTGCGATATAGGGCCCAATTTTTTGAGTTATCTACACGAGAGTGGCTATACGTGAATTTGAGTTGCCATAATGAGGTTTGTTGAAGCATGTGGAATTCGAAATGACGATGCGGGAATGTGTTTAGCTTGGATAGAAGTTGTCGGGACAGAACTAGATTTTTCACGAGATGGCACAAGAAGTGTGGTTAGCGGATGAGAAATCCTCCCTGTGTCTTCGAAATCCACAACGGGTAACGACTTTAGTAGCTTGGCTTCCTCCCCCGGACTCTTGGTATAAACTAAACACGGATGAGACTTTGAAGGGTGGCTCGGGTTTTGCGACAGCATGGGGTGTACTACAGGACAATACATGGGGTTGATGACGTGGCTTTGCGCTAATATTGACATATGCTCTGCTCCGTTGTTTGAACTTTTGGGAGTTTACTATGGACTCTACATTGCGTGGGAATACAAGATCCAACGATTCGAGTTAGAGAATCATTCTGAGATGGTGGTAGGTATTCTTTGGACATGGATTGTGAATTTGCATCCTTTCTATTTTCTGGTACGCTTGTGCCATGACTTTAAATCTAAGGATTGGATAGTCCGTGTTTCGCACGTGTATAGAGAAGCAAATCATCTTGTTGATGGTTGGCAAACTACGCTTTTTCGCTTAGCTTAGGCTTTTATTCTTTTATGTTTGTTCCTATTGATCTTTCTCAGAATCTACTCGAGGATGCTGAGGGCTTTGCTGCTCCTCGGCTAATTCAAGCTTGATTGTTTTGTTGTTTAATTTTTTGAAATAAACTTAAGAGGAATTTTTCTTTCTTTTCACGACAAAAAAAAAACAAATCATTACCGTTAATTATTAGAGATATACATAACTTTTAGTTTTATTTCTTTATTAGAATGATACTCTTTACTGAACCGTAGGAGAATATAATTTTGAACAATACTTTTGTTAGTAAACCACATGTTTTAAATGGCTTCAGGACTTTATCTCGTTTAGTGAAAAAGTTGATTAATTAAGTAGATGAAATAAATAACTTTATCCCGATTTCCCAATTTCCAACTTGTTATGTCGAATGACTTTGGTTATTCGTAAATAGAAATGTTAATTAAGTAGATGAAATAAATAATCTATACTTGTATCTGTAAACGTGGTGCATAACAATGGAAACACCGGTCTTGAAACTGATCGAGGTAGTCTGAGCCTTAACATAACCTGTAGCAAACAGATAGGTTCCACTTTCACTCACTACTTCTGACAAAAAATTGTGATCGTAATTCCCATTACGATTCCCTGCTTTTAAAGGTGAAATTCATTGCCATCAGGAAGTCCCACTTGTTGATGTTCAGACATAGCAAATCACTAAGGAGCTAAATAAGAGGAGAAGCTAGAAGAAGGATTCATTTATCAAAGAAGTTTGTAGGAGTTTAGTTACTCAAATAATGACCGTTTGTTTGGTCAATTAGCTTAAGAATGATTCCATTTTTTGTTTCAGTATTTTTAGGCATTCATTTTGATGTAAAGGCTATATATAAAGCCAGTCTTATTTATGAATAAACACACGAACTATTTAGAGTATCTATTCATTGAGTCTTTGATATAACAAATTGGTATTAGAGCTTTGTTTTAGATCTTTGAATATTCTGTGAACGAAGCCGTAGCTTCAAAATACGAGTGTGAAAATGAGTGACGATAAGATGAAACTGCCACAGTTTGATGGCCATTGGGATCACTGGAGTGAGGTGATGGAAAACTTCTTCAGAGCAAGGGATCTATGGAGTCTCATTGAAATTGGGTTTGAAGAACCAATAACCACAGTTGTGCTCACGGCAGAGCAAAGACAACAACTCGATGACGCAAATACAAACGATCTCAAGATGAATCACTATCTCTATCAATCTATGATACAATAACTTTCGATCAGATCTTGGATAGGAAGACATCCAAAATCATTTGGGATTCGATGTAAAGGAAGTTATTGAGTGAAGAAATATATGTTACAAAAGCTGAGGAGAGATTTTGAGCTGTTGGAAATGCAGAAATCTGAGATGGTGAAGGAGTATTTCACGTGAGTGCTTGCTATCACAAATCAGATGAGAAGTAATGGAGAAGTCATGGATGACTCAAAGGTGGTGGAGAAGATATTGAGAACCCTGAGTGAAAAGTTCATGTATGTGGTGGTGTCAATTGAGTAGTCAAAGGACATTGCCAACATATCTCTTGATGAGTTGCAGAGCTCTCTAGCTGTTCATGAACAAAAGTTTAAAAGACATGATAAGAGGAGATGAGCAAGTCTTTTCAATAATGTATTGTGGTCAAGGGAGTAGTGGCAGAGGAAGAGGATCAAGTAGTGGAAGAGGTAGAGGACGTTGTCGAGGAATATCAAACTTTAAGAGTACATTTGAGTGCTACAAGTGTCACAAACTAGGACACTACAGAAACGAATGTCCAACATGGGATGAAGAAGCAAATTTTGCTGATTTTGAAGCAAATGAGGAAGTACTTCGGATGGCTTACATTGAAGAGGAAGAAGATGTTGAAATATCAGAGGTAAACCTTGAGGATGTTGAACAATTGTTGATGTCATACACGGGGAAGCAAGAGAATTTGAGATCAAGAGCTTGGTTTTTGGACTCTGGATGTTCAAACTACATGTGTGGAGATCCGAAGATTTTCTCAACGTTTGATGCATATTTCAAGCATTAAGTGAAGCTAGGAAATGATAAACGTATGGATGTGATTGGAAAGGGAAGCGTGAAGCTGGTGTTGAACGATGTCACATACACCATAAGTGAGGTGTATTATGTACCTGCACTCAAAAATAACCTTTTGAGTCTAGGCCAGCTACAAGAAAAGAATCTCACAATTATTTTTTGAAAAGGCTTTTGCAAGATTTATCATGATGAGAAAGGTCTGATAGCTGAAACCAAGATGAGATTGAACAGGATGTTCATGTTGATTGATCAAGATAGCCGAGAAGAGAGTGAACAACACTGCTTGACAACAACATCAGAGGACACAACAAAGCTATGGCATAAAAGATCCATCTCAGTCACCGAGGGATGAAGACGTTATAGAGCAGAAAAATAGTGCTTGGTTTACCAAATTTTGAGATGCAGAAGTTCACATGCTCAGATTGCTTAGTAGGAAAGCAATAGAGAAACTCGATTCTCAAAAAGAGCTCTTAGAGAGCAACACAAGTGCCTGAGCTGATTCACTCGGACATATATGGCCTAATAAGTCATGTATCCACAAGTGGAAAACGGTACATACTATGCTTCATTGATGATTTTAGTAGAAAACTTGGGTGTATTTCTTGAAGGAATAATCAAAAGCTCTTACTTAGTTCAAGATATTCAAAAAGAGAGTTGAAACTGAAACTGGAAAAGTCATTAAATGCTTGAGAACTGATTGGGGAGGGGAATATATTTCTCATGTTTTCTCTAGTTTCTGCAAGGAAGAAGAAATCTGAAGGCAGTTAACCACGGATTACACACCACAACAAAACAGGATAACCGAGAGAAAGAATCGAACTGTGATGAACATGTTTAGGGCTATGCTTTCATCACAAAAAGTACCAAATATTTTCTAGACTGAGGCTGTGAATTGGACCTTTCAGGTGCTCAATCAATGTCCCACCTTGGCCGGGAAAAACATCACTCCACAAGAGGCTTGGAGTGGAGTAAAACCAAACGTGGAACGCTTCAGAGTTTGGGGAAGAACAACACATGTTCATGTCCCTGATGAAAAGCGAAGTAAGTTGGATGACAAGAGCACCACCTGCATTTTTATTGGTTTCTCAGAAGAATCCAAAGGATACAGGCTATACAATCCAAAGACCAAGAAGATTGTAATAAGCAGAGACGTGGTGTTTGAGGAATCAAAAGGTTGGAATTGGGAAGAAGAAAATGATTACATGGATGTAGAACTGACTTGGAGTGATGATGTTTAGGACTGGGAAGAAAGTACATATGAGAATAATGACAGAGATGAATCATATAATGAAGCAGATCAGGTTGTAGAGGCTGCTACAGAGCACCCTAGGGAGATTAAAGAAGAGCACCTCAGATTTTGCCACAAGTCGAAATCAGGGAGGGAAGAGCAAGAAGACGACCACGATACCTTAGTGATTATGTCACTAACAACAATGATGAAGAAGATTTGGTAAACATGGTTGAGGAGATTAATTACTCAACAGATCCCGTGAGCTTTGATGAAGCGAAATAAACCAGAAGTGGAGAGATAGGCTATGGATGAAGAAATGAATTCGATTGTGAAAAATCAAACTTGGAAGCTGTCAGATTTACCAAAAGGAGTCAAATGTATTGGAGTCAAGTGGATCTACAAAACAAAGTTCAACGAACTTGATGAAGTGAACAAGTTCAAGGTGCGCCTAGTGGCCAAAGGGTACTCTCAGAAATATGGAATTGATTACATTGTGGTCTATGCGCCCATAGCTCGGATGGATACCATCAGAACTTTGTTGGCTAAAGCTGCTTATAAAGGTTGGGACATCTATCAGTTAGATGTAAAATCTGCATTCATTCATGGAATTCTCGCAGAGGACGTATACGTCGAACAACCAAGAGGCTATAAAGTTGAGGGTGCAGAAGAGAAGGTGTACAAACTTCATAAAGCCTTGTATGGCTTAAAGCAAGCTCCAAGAGCTTGGTTTAGTCGAATGGAAGAGTATTTCATCAAGGAAGGATTTGAGAAATCTCATAATGAAGAGACATTGTTCATCAAGACAAACAAGCTTGGTAATATTCTTCTCATTAGCATTTATGTGGATGATCTCATTTACACAGGATATGATGTTTCAGTGATGAAAGGATTCAAGGAATCGATGGAAAGAGAAATTGATAAGACTGATCTCGACAATATGAGATATTTCTTGTGCATTGAAGTGTTACAAACACCTCACGGAATACATATATCTCAAGGAAAGTATGCTCTGGAGATTTTGAAACATTTTGATATGGAGAGTTGCAACTCTGTTCTTAATCTGATGGCTCTAAGAAGCAAACTCGATATGGATGAAGATGGAGAATGTGTTGATGAGACCTACTACAAGCATACTAGAGGAGTTGGGACACGATGGAGAAGGAAGTTCAGTTATTTTGTGTGACAATACTTCAACGAGTAAGCTATCTAAAAATCATGCTTTTCATGGGAGATGCAAGCACATTGGAGTTCGTTTTCATTTCTCAAGAGACTTGGTCAATGAATGAGTGTTACGACTTGAACACTGCGGTTCACAAGATCAGAATGCGAACACTCTTACGAAGTTGTTGAAGAGAGAGACATTCGAGAACTTGAGGAAGAAGCTTAGGATTTTCTCAGCTAAAGATAAGCTAAGTCTAGTGAACGAGTCTTAGTTTAGGGAAGATTTGTTGATGTACAGACATAGCAAATCACTAAGGAGCTAAATAAGAGAAGAATCTAGAAGAAGGAGTCGTTTATTGAACAAGTTTGTAGGAGTTTAGTTATTCAAATAATGACCGTTTGATTGGTCAATTAGCTTAAGAATGAGTCAGTTTTTTGATTCAATATTTTTAGGCATTCAGTTTAATGTAAAGGCTATATATAAAGCCAGTATTCTTCATGAATAAACACATGAACTATTCAGAGTATTTGTTCATTGAGCTTTTGATATAACACCACTCACGTTGGGTTGCTCCGGCGTAAAAACCATGCGCATGAACCACCAAAGTAGAGTATAATGTGCACATCAGATGTTTGTACATTTCAATCATTGTGATTGATCTGAAGCAAGTTGAGGAGTTAAAACCTGCGGTTAATGAGAAAATTATTTATGAATTGTGACCTTAATTAATTTATAATAGCACATTACATACCAAAAGTACAAAACCAAACCTAAATGAAATGAATAACCACTCAGAACAATGAAATACCGGCTTGGTTAAGAACTTAAGATAAAGAACTCTCAATCATGCCAAACTGTAGAGATGTTATACTACGTTTTTTTTTGTCGGCACAATACATGGAGGCGACATTTTCGATTTTATGTAAAAAACCACGTAAAAAAGTATTCGTTTTATTATTGTGACAATATAAGTTTTATTTTATTAAAAGAGGTTATATCTTCCAACAATCGTCAATCATTTTATCGAGACAAAACCCAAACATAAAATATATTTAACAAAATGATATTAAAAGAAAACGAGAGAGCTAGAATATATATACCGTCTTATGTCAATAATGCACGACATAACAATTACACTCAACGGTCGTCTCCTGACTTAGCATCGAGCCACATGCTTCGAGCTACTAAAGTCGAATTCACCACGATCTTCGTAGTCAATCGGTTATCACACAGTAACTGATCCGAAGAAAAGCAGAACTGGAGATAGGAGGATTGATCACGACAGAGCTTGGGTTTGAGCCGCTTAGAATGTCCTGTCAGTAGACACGAAAATGAGTGAGAGTCTCTTTAGGGAGACCGAGGAGGTTTTTGTCAATGCATTTTGCAAATTTTTCGCCTTTTCCGGCAGAGACAACGGCTAGTAAAAGTAGGATTTGGGAGACGATGATCTTTGCCATGTTTTGTGGATTCTGGTTTGTGTATTATTACTTCGTACTTATGGCTATATCTACATTATATAGCAGCAGAAGACGATGACATATAAATAACATTAATTATATAATTGCCATAAGTACCATTGGCAATCATGTGATGGGGAATGCTTGGGGTGAGGAGAAAATTCGTTGGCCTATGTTTGATTTTCGTTAAGAATAAAATTGTTGTTTTGGTCAGACGAAACAAAACCATGTCTTAAACCTTACTAAAAGAACTTGAAGTCAAACTTATTGTGGATCGTAACTTTTTTTTTGTTAACAATTGGATAAAAAGGTCCGATCCATAGTCTAAAGTTCACCCTAATTTTTTTTTTTAATCTACCATAATATAGCGAGTAGGAATCGAACTCTGGTGTCAAGTCATTAGTTAGAAATTATTTAGACTTTGGCCCAAATTTGCTAGTTAAAGAAATATACTACTTCTAGAAAGTTTGAATATGTGAATGAAAACCATTAATTTTTAACTATTTTATTTTTTTTCTTTACATCAATTAATAGAATGTCTAGAATTAATGAGAAAATATTACTTTAAATTAATATGTCTAGAGTTCTATTGCTGATTTTTCCATAAGTTCTGTAATTTTGGTCTTTTTATGAGCATCGAAAACACAAACACAATTAATACGAAGAAAAAACTCTAAAAAATCAAATTTTCTGTAACGGAAGTAATATATGCAAGTGATATTATTATCTATAATTTTATTTGAGCCATAGCCGGATTATTGGCTGGGCGGGAAACGAAACGTCGTTTAAGTTGAAACTAAAACTATTCTTAATTACTTTTCCTCTATGTAACTAATATTTCACAAGACTAAGATTGTCTATTGCTAATATTCTGGTTGTTGATGTTTTATTATTGGTAATTCAAATTAGGCCAGTATACAATTTTTTATTAAATAAAATAATAATACGACTTTAATAGTGATATAACAACTACATTATCATTTTGAGCCATTTCGTATTTAATTGACTTTTGTTTATAGATTTGCGTCTCCTAGCGCACTAAAGATCCATTGATAATCGGCCATTGACTACGAGAGCTTCAGCTAAAGTAAGCATCCTCGGCTCATGGGTCTTGTCGCTGGTCCACCAGCAACATACAGCGCGACATTTATTGCTAGAAAGGAAATTGTCTTTAAAATAGCCTGACATATGCGAAGTACAAGAGAAAGGACGAGTATACTGTCAACTCCGTGATAAACCGAGCTCGTACACTCAGGGCAAACATTATTGAGACTTAGACTTAGACTCAGAACACTTGCTGAAGATCCTCCTTGGCAACTTTGTAATCTCACTTATTAATACAAAATCTTCGGTTTCATCTTTTATTTATTTTCTCAGGTAACCCTCAAACATTCACCAACATTAAACATGGATGTGCGTGCACTGGTGGCAACATATTATTTTGTTGACATCGTGTGTCTTGTGTTTTCCAGTTTGTGTGCTGCACACATACCAAACGTACAAAAGTAAATCGAAATGAAATGAATAACCAATCAGACCAATACAGAATCGACTTGGCTAAGATAAAGAAATCTAAATCATATCAAACCGTAGTGATGTCACACACACTACTATTTTTTTGTTAGCAAGGTGACATTTTCGGTTTATGTATCAAAACCACGTAAAAAGAAGTTTCATTTTATTAAAAGAAATTCATATCTTCCAACAATCATCAATCACTCTAAGCAGACAAAATTTAAACATAATATATTTCTAACATAATATATATATATATATATATATATATAAAAGAATAATTCGCTATTGTCGTCAATAATGCAAAACATAACAATTATACTCAACAGTAGCATCTCCTGACTTCGCATCGAACCACATAGTTCGAGCCTCAACATAACCTCTAGCAAACCGGAAGAGACCACTTCCTCCAATCACTGGCATCTCTCTAACTTTAGTCAACACAGCGTTTCTACCAAGAATAGCGATCGTACTTCCATTATATTTCCCTGTGGTAAACACAAAGTTCATCACCATAAGAGCAGATGCATCACGTTGACCAGTAGCAGAGTAGATCCCTTGAGCCTGGCCTACTAAAGTCGAATTCACCGCGACCTTTGTAGTCAATCGGTTATCAATCACAGTAACGGATCCAAAGAAGGAAGAGTTGGAAATAGGAGGATTGATCACGACCGAGCTAGGGTTTGAGCCACTTAGAATGTCGTGCCAATAGACACGGAAATGAGTGAGTTTCTCCTTGCGGAGACCAAAGTGTTTTTTGTTAATGTTTTTTGCAAAGTTTTCGCCTTTTCCTGCGGAGACAATGGCTACGAAGAGGAGGATTTGGGAGAGGATAATGAGGATGAGTTTTGCCATGTTTTGTGGATTGTGGTATGTGTTTTATTTCTTCTTGATGGTTATGTCTACATTATATAGCAGCAGAAGATGATGGCGTTTGAATAATATTAATTATAATTGCCACGAGGACATGGCAGAAATATTATTTCTAATTTTATTTAAGCCACCATAAGTTTAAGTCGTATTGGCTGGCCTAAAAAAGCAAACTTCGTCCAAGTTGAAATATAAACTATTCTTACTTTTCTCTCTATGCAATTAATATTCCAAAACACTCGTATTATTTATAGTCTATTAATGATTTGTGCTAATATTCAACTAAATGAGATGAATTTATCTATAATCTAAATTTTCAAAATTCTAAATCCTATCGTATATAGTTATTATACGAATTTAAAGGAGTAAAATTTATATAGAAAATAAATTTAACTAGCTGACTAAAGATAGGTGTTTTACTATTGATTACACAATGTAGGCCCATATGTAATTTTTATTAATAAGACGAACACCGAATTTGAATTCAGACGGTGATACAAGAACTATACTAACATGTCATTACTTTGAGCTAATTCGTATTTAATTGACTTTTGTTTACCAACAGCAGACGTGACTGTGACCCACTGGTGACATAATATTCTTTGTCGACTCTTTCCATTGTCACGGTCAATGGGTCGCGTTCATACGTTCAAGTCTCAAGTCTTTTATTAATCAACCCGTTATAGTTGATTTGCCTATTGTAATAATTAATACGACATGGTGATAGATACATTTATTGGTTTATTGGTCATTTTCAAAGTCTTTGGTGTACTTTATGAGTTGCTGTCAAACTTTGACACATCTTTCTAAATGTAAATCTATTATATGTAATTCTCTGATAATTATTAATTTCTTAACCAAATAATTGGTCATTTTAGTTAAAAATTAAGGTTTTATTCTTTTCGTGGTGATTTAGCATGTTTAATGGTGAGATTATAAGAATCTCATATAATTAAAAATAAATGAAAAAACAAATAAAAATAATGATACTTTGGTTGATATGTCTCTACAGAATGAAACTAATGATATAGTCTCAAAGATAATTTATTACTAAATAATTTTTTAGAGACTCTTATAACTTCACCATTAAACATGTCCTTAGTGACTACACCAATTTTCAGTGATTTCAATTTAAATCCAGTATCTAAAATAATCAAATAACTAAAGAATTTTCTAAAAAACATTAAAGTAGTCATAGTTTGCAAAATAATTTTCAAAATCAAATATGTGCAAAATGACCCTTAAAATATGAAAAGATACAAAACAACTTTCCACATATTTACTGTTCACGGCCCAATAAACCATTTAATTCTGAAATAACGTTGTTTTCTGGTTAAAAAGAAAAATGTACATAGCCCTTTATCAAAAAAAAAAAGTAGAATGGACATAGTTTTAAACTTTTGAGTGACATGTATTTACAAAAATCTTGTTGTTTTCTAGTTAGAAAAATACCGTTGTAATTGTAAACTCTCAAGTGATATAATAGAATCAAAGAAGAAAAATATTTAAATCTTATTGTTTAATCATAAGGAAACAGTTCATTAGACGACTCTCATGGCCCTTGTATGTATGACAGACCGCTATGAAACCACAACATGTCGACCAACTTAAAAACTTTTTTCGAGATAAGCTTGGGAAGATGCTTGAGAAGCTGGACGGGTAAGGAATAATGGAGGAGATTTGTGTTGATATGGAGTTGAACAAAATCTTGAAGCGTGAAGAAATAGAAGTATCTGTTGGAGAACTGTTGAGAAATACATTTTTGATGAACCATCTAGTGACCTCGATGTGAGGCAAAGACTCAAAGTTGCCCAAGTTTTGCGCTCGCTTCGTAGGCATGACATGTTTGATTTTCTCATCTTCCTAATTCCTTGGTATTGAGTATATTTTCCTGAATACACGATGCTTACATGGGCTTTGCTTTTATGTTGTTGTAGCTACGTAATTGCTGTCGAGCATGAACTCAGTGTCCTTGCCTTTTTGTTGGATTTTGTTTGTTGTTTGTATGGGAAACCAGGTGTTGGGAAACAACACAAAAATTTAACACCTCGAATCACAATCATAGAACCACATGAAAGTTTCCATTTACCACCACCGAAAAAACTATAGAAACCCTCATCATTGAGTCTCTCTGTAGATATCAAGTTCAAGCGAATATCTAGGACATGATTAACACTCTTAAGCACAAATCTAGTACCAAGACTAGTTTTCAAGCAAATATCACCAATGCCAACAACCTTAGACACACCATTATTTTTCATCTTCACAAAACCATAACTACCCGGAGTATAAGTAGAAAACAAATCCATCTATGATGTAGCATGAGTAGTAGCTTCACTATCAACTACCCAACTAGTGCCTTCTGCAGCAACGCTAATGACATCATTCTCAAGAAGAATAAGAAACTCATCTTCAGTGACAGTCACCCAATCTTCACCATCTTCTTGACTTTTCCATTGCTTGTTATATTTTTTCAATTTCCAGTAATATTTCTTCAAGTGTCCCTTCTTATGACAGTAATGACACTCTGTATTCGCAAATCTGTTAGACCTGCTTTTGCTCCTACTCTTGTCACTCTTGGATTCTCTATGTAAACTTCTCCCCCCTCGACTGAGTAACCAGAACTTCTAAACGCGAGGAACTAGGATTTGATTGTCTTATAGTCTCCTCATTCAAGACATTGTTCTTTACCAAGTCCGTCGAAATGACACCTTCCAACATAGAGTTACAAAGAGACATTTTGAATACCTCCCAAGAATCTGGTAAAGTACCAAGAAGCCACAAAACCGTGATTCTCATCTTCAAACTTGATACCCATGTCAGATAGCTTGTTGAGTAATCCCTAAAATTGATTCAAGTGATTCGTCTTCGGAGTTCCCTCTTAGTACCTCAACTCAATCAACTTCTTAATCATGTACATCTTGTTATTCCCGGTCTGTCGAGCATATAACTGGTCCAACTTTAACCATAAAGAGCGAGCATTAGTCTCGTTTTCAATATGATGCAACACATTACCATCTACCCACTGCCTTATCAAACCACACACTTGGCGATGCAGCAACTTCTAGTCATCCTCCTTTTTATCATCAAGTTTATTCTCCTAAAAAACCGGTAGATGAAATCCCTTCACATAAAACAAATTTTGCATCTTGCCTTTCCATAGATGGTAATTAGCACCATTCAAGCTTATCATACTGCTCATGTTCTCCATCCTTCACACAAGCAAACCAATAACCCAAAATTATCAAATCCAAAGCTCTCTAACCAACAAACTCTGACACCACTCTGTTGGGAAACAAGCACACAAAGTGGGAGCGGAATAGAGTATCACGTACTTGTGTGAACCTGTGAGGAGAATATATTCAAACAATAATAGCAACCACTCAGAATAGAAAGTAAATAAGACAAGCAATTTTAATGTTGGATTTCTATTTGCATTAACTTAGGGGTTGATTGGCAAGACTTTTTGTTGAACTTAATATTCTTTTAAAAGTCAATCATGTTTTATTACTTTAGCATTATAGAGAGTATTATGCTTTCTAAATGCTCTATAACTCAATGTTCCTAAACAAAGCTTTCCTAAGCATAAAACATTAGAAACCATTAAAATAATATTTTATTCTTATTATTAATATAATTAATATTTTGTAGATAATATGAAAAGAAATTATAATATCTAATTTTATAATTTTAGTATGAAATATTACATATTATTCTAATCACATATCATGAGCTAGCTTATAGTCTCTATTATACTTATGCTGTGTATGCTTGTTAATACTACATGTTTATGCTTTAATTACCAATCAAGGCTTTAGCTGTATGTCACACACAATCTTTTGAAAACTGTAGGGGTTTTATTCAACTTTAAATAGAATAGTTTGCATGAAATTATTAGTATATTACAAAAAAAAAAAATTATATGGTGTATTTTAATATTTTTGTTTTTTGCTTGATCTACTGAGAGTACTGACTGAGTTCTTGTAACTAACCGAGCTAAAAAATTTGATCCATTTTCTATAAGAGTATTATTAATCCCATGCATATATTCATGGACGAATGAATATACATTTTAAGTTCTCTTTTTTTGTATAAAGCGCAACAAATTCCTAAACTATTGTCTTTTCAATTCATTAAACTTAACTTTAATTTATTTTATTTAAGAACTAATTACTTATATGATGTGTGAAAATATATTAATTACTTATATGGTGTGTTTTATGTTTAAAGATTTGAAGGAAAAGGGAAAAGTTATAAAAAATTATAGTTTTCGTTTAATTACAGTTGTGCCATTATAAAAAAAACAAGAACCCTATTCTATTCTTCTTCTCTCCTCTTCCCCCGTAAACAGTTCTCCTCTCCTCCTTTCCTCTTCTCCTCTCCTCTTCCGCCTTAGACACCTTTTGCTCATTTCTTCTCCTTTCCTTTCCTCTTTGCTTCGTTGTTGGCATCGTGAGTTGTTGCTTAGCTTGTAAGTTTATCCACTTCCGCTATTGTCCTCTCTCTCCTCACTCTCTCTTCTTTGCTGTCCAATTTTCTCATTGATTTTTGCAGTTTTGCTTAGAATTTTGGGGTATTTTGAACTCGTTCCTATTTGTTTTGCAACTCGGATCTTGAGTTTTGTTAGTATATTTTGAGGATGTTTGTTGTAATCTTAGAATTTTGTTTGTAATCTTAGATTATGGGTTGTAATCTTAGAATTTGGTATCATTGTTTGGGAGATTTCAAATGAATTTTGTGTTAGTTGTTTAAAGTTTAGTAGATAATGATTATATTAGTAAACCCATGTCTAGTAGATTTAGTGGAGTCTTTGTTTAGTAGTATAAGTGTAGTAGACGTTGTTTGAATTGGTTTATGTATAGTAGACTTTGCATTTGTTTGTTGTTTTTGTTTAAATTTGGTATACTTCGTTTAGAATATTTTTAAGTGTGGTAGACTTTGAATTGGTTTCGTTCTCATAGTATAAGTGTAGTAGATTTTGAATTAGTTTGGTAGACTTCACATATAGTGTGGTAGACTTCATAGATAGTTTGGTAGATTATGTTTACAGTTTGGTAAACTTTGTTTATAGTTTGGTAAACTATGTACTTGGTTTGATACAATTTTTTTCTGACTATTTTATTTTTCAACTGAACAGCTATGACGACAGCAATTGAATAGAAAGTAGTAGTGCAAACAAACGAAGATGTCGAGTCAAGTTTGAAACTGAGGTCGATCAATGCAATCTTTTATATGAGTTTCAAGGTTTGTGAAGGTCATGAGTGTAGAGGCGTTGTAAGAAAAACAAGTGGTGGAAGAAGTGGACACATGTGCCTCGAAGCTAGATGTTGGATTGATTAGTAACAACAAAGCTAAAGTACTTGCAATTCTTTTTTGTATCGATCTTGGTACGCTAAATGGTATCTAGTAGAAGTAGGAGATTTTCATTGTTTGTTACTTATGTATTATGATTTTAATATATGGCATTAGACTAAGTAACAAGTGAATCACTATATAATATACACACTGATTTATCTATACTTTAACTTTAAAGATTTCCAGAATTATCCACCTTTAAAAGCCACTTGTTTCTCTCATCTTTCCAATTCCTACTATAAGAAATAGCCACAAACTATCATAGTATGTGAAACAAAGTCTACCTAACTACCGAAAAGTTTGATTTAAAATCTACCAAACAACAAAATTAATATTCGCAACAAGGTCTACCTTGAAGGACTTCTAAGTTTACCACACTTCAACGAATAGTCTACCAAACAAGATATTTCAATTCAAGACTCTAAAGGTTACAAGGCTTGTAAAATCTAGTCCAACGTCTACTATGAAGGACCACAAGTATACTATAAGTTAACCGATAGTCTATCAACCAAACATTTCACCTAGAAATAGACTACTCCATAGTCTACCAAGGTAGCTTGTCAAGTCAACCAAACCCTACCACATCGGTTTTGTTAACTTTACCTACATCTACCATGAATGACATTAAGGTCTACCATACTTAAACTGACAGTCTACCACACTAGATATTTCATCCACAACTTGATACTTTTAAGTCTACCATGCAGGTTTGTAAACTATACCAACGTCTACAATGAAGGGCTTTCAAGTCTACTACAAGTCAACCGATAGTCTATCAAACAAGATATTTCACTTAGAAATAGACTACTCCATACTCTACCAAGGTAGCTTGTCTAGTCTTTTAAATTCTACTATGAAGGACTATAAAGTCTACCACAGTTCAACCGAAAGTCTGTCAAGCTTAGAAATTTCATCCTCAAACAGATACTTTTATGTCTACCATGCAGAGTTTGTTTACTTTACCTAAGTCTACCATGAAGGTCTTCAAAGTCTACTACACGCCAACCAATAGTCTACCAAACAAGACATTTTACCTACAAATAAAATACTTTATATATTCTACCAAGGTAGCTTGTCTAGTCTTGCAAACTCTACCATGAAGGACTATAAAGTCTACCACACTTCAACAGACAGTCTACCAAGCTTAGAAATTTCATCCACAAATGATACTTTTAAGTTTACCATGAAGGGTTTGTTTACTTTACCTAAGTCTACCATGAAGGTCTTCAAAGTCTACTACACTCAAGAGATAGTCTACCAAACAAAACATTTAACCTACAAATAGACTACTTTATATACTCTACCAAGGTAACTTATCTAGTCTTGCACTCTTCAATCGACAATCTACCAAGCTTAGAAATTTCATCCTCAAATCGATACTTTTAAGTCTACCATGCAGGGTTTGTTAACTTTACCTAAGTTTACCCTGAAGGTCTTGAAAGTCTACCACACATGAAATGATAATCTACCAAACCAGACATGTCATCTACAAATGGACTACACAAAACTCAACCAATGTAGCTTGTCAAGTCTACCAAAGTCTACCGTGAAGGATTTTAAAGTCTACTACACGTCAAACGACAATCAACTAAACTATAAATTTCATCCTCAAATAGATACTCTAAATTCTAACATGCTGGTTTGTAAACTCTACCAACGTCTAGTATGAAGGACTTTCAAGTCTACCACACGTCAAAACATAGTCTACCAAACTATAAATTTTCTCTCAAATTTCAGTACTCCAAATTCTACCAAGCTAGCTTGTAAACCATACCAAACTCTACCATGAAGGACTTCAAAGTCTACCACACATCATTGTTAAGTCTACAAAGGTATATATTTCAACATGAAATCTAGCCTCGTGGATCACTTGTCTAGACTTCGGGTCGAAGAGGACATACCGATAGATGATAGCCAAACTATCTTGTAAATTCTACCACGCATATGGTACAAGTCTACCCTATCATGCTTAAGCTCATTTAGTTTGATATGCTGATGAGTCATTTTTACAATAAACCAAAAATTTGACTTTTATGTAGACTTCAGTTGAAGTCTACTTTTTGTAAAGGGGTTAGTTTTGAAATTGACCAAAATAACGATTATTTGACCAAAAAAATCTAGAAATTTGTGTAAAATCGCAGACTTTATGTGAAGTCTGCTTAAATTCTGCAGATTTCATGTGAAGTCTACTTTAGATACTAAGATAATGCATACTTTGTTGACGTCTACGAAATAATAAAATTTAATTATTTATAAAATAAAGTAGACTTCATCTCATGACTTCACGTGTTGTTGCATACTTCACGTGTAGACTTATGTAGTAAAAATTAAACTTAGTTAATTGCATAAATAACTTTTATTTTCTAAAGTAGACTTCACATGAAGTCTGCGACATCATGTGAAATCTACTATTTTCATTTGAAATTAAGTAGACTTCAAATGAAGTCTACTAGAAAATTTTCAATATTCTAGGTAATTGCAAATCTAACTTCCTTAAAAAGTAGAATTCACATTAAATTTGCGCCAAAAAGTCAAAATTTGATCAATTGCAAAAATAACCTAATGAATTTTGTGCGTGTAAATAGTAGACTTCACATGAAGTTCCCTCTTGTTAGAGTAGACTTCACATGAAGTCTACTTTTTATACCCGCATACTTCATGTGTAGACTTCATGTGAAGTCTGCAATGTTAATTTTGTAAAAATGCATTTAAAGCATGTATTATTATTTTTTCTCTTTTTTGTATTTTTCTTATGTATGTTTGATACTTTGTTTGCTTATGTACAAGTTTAACATGATTATATATTATCGTAAATTTATGTATAAATGCATTTAAAGCATATTTAAATTTTTTCTTATATTTTTTGTATAGTTTTCCTATGTATGTTTGATAATGTATTTGTTTTTCCAAGTTTAACATGTTTATATATTATAGTTATAGTTGTATAAATTTTAGAAATAGTATATGTAGTTAGCTCATTGAAAGTAGACTTCAGGTGAAGCATGCGTCGGTGTTAGACTTCATGTGAATAACTTAATAATTTACAAAAAAAAAGTTATAAGTATTTGTGAAGTCTCTATTTATTATAAATTTTTGCTAATTCTAGAGTTTTTTATTTCCTTCCAACTTTATCTTTTGGCATAAGAAGTATAACTTATGCAATTTCAAATGTTTTTACCATAAATTGTGAAAAGAAACACTTCAATAAATTAGTCTATATTGTCTTTAGTTCAACATTAAATTTAGACAAGACTATTCAATATAAAGAATTTAAAACTCGAATAGAAATATGTCATTTACTTACAAAATTCTTTTGTCTACAACATAAATCAGCAAATGAAATGTATAACGGACTATGTGCTTAATTAACCACTTAAATATAATAACAAAAACTATATGTAATTATCAAATCACATGATAATTGTTAAGCAAACAAAAAAAATCAAGTATGGGCCATAATCATCGTCTTCGTCTCTTGTCATTTAGGAGTCAATCACTCATCAAGAAGATATGGTATCTTAACACTTGTTTCGGTTCGATTGAGACAAGAAACTATCTTTGGTTGAAGTAAGTATCTTCACTATAATAACCTATACTCTTTGTTGGCTCAGGTTCAACACCTTTTGTGGAAAGCTTTCGTAAAAATTTTGATTCGTCCATCTAAGTATGAAATTCTACAAACATAAATGAAAGAAAACTAAGTTTATTAAGTACTATAATGAAATCAATAACACTACAAAAGTCTAAAAAATAAATCTAAAAATAAGTCTGAAAAAAAAGTCTTCTTAAGAAGTCTTCCTAAGAGGTTTACTTAAAAGAACCAACAAAAATACTCACTTAAAATGTAATCTTTAATGACAAACGATAAAAAAAATTGATTCTTACACAATATTTTTAATAAAAACATAAATTTTACTAAGAAAATATCAAAAAATCAAAGCTTTCACATAATATTCATTAGAAATGTAAAACTTATACAAGAAAAAATCAAATTTTCTTATGATAGTCATTAAAATTGTAATCATTAACTAGAAAAAATCAAATTTTGAGAAAAAATATAAAAAAATTTAGAAAAAAGCCAAAATACTAAGTTTTCCTTAAAACAATCTCAACCAAATATGATTTAACAAATAACAAAATCTCATTTCAAAAACTAATCTTTAACTAGAAAACACAAAAAAAAGAAATCAAACTTGCACACAACTTTCATTACAAATGAAATCTTTCACAAGAAAAATTAAAAAAAAATTAGATCTTTCAAATCATATTCATTAAAAATATAATCTTTAACTAAAAAGATAAAAAAAAAATTAATTTTTCACGATCTCTCATTTCAAAAACAAATTTTTAAATAGAAAACACAAAAAAATCAAACTTTCACACATATTTCATTGAAAATGAGATCTTTCACAACAAAAATTCAAAAAATTAGATCTTTCACATAATATTCATTAAAAATATAATCTTTAACAAGAAAAAAAATTAGTATTTTCACAAAATCTCCTTTAAAAACAAATATTTAACAAGAAAACACAAAAAAATGAAGTCTGCAAACATCGTATAGACTTCAAGTGAAGTCTGCTTCGTGTAAACTTCACGTGAAGTTTGTACTAACCTCTAAACATCGTAGCTTCAAAAGTAGACTTCACGTGAAGTATTCTATAACCTCTAAACCCTATACCCTAAATTCTAAACTGTAAATTCTAGACTACAAACCGAATATTTTTTCTATAATGCGCAAATGTTAGACCAAATACTTATACTTTCTAAATATATGCACTATTTAACTCGTATATTCCATTTCTACATTTCAAATACAAATTTTACAAATCTCACATGATTACCATCTTGTATTGCTAAACCCTAAACCATTACATAGGTTGTTTATGAACTTTGTTGATTTTATTTGACTATGTTTTAGTTAAATTTTGTTTTTAATACTTCATAATTTTTTGTTATTAGATTTTCTAATCAATAATTATAAGCATATAATAATAATTACTATTTTTAATTTTGAATTAAATATATAATTATGGAGTAGACTTCACATGAAGTGTTCTCTTGGAACTAGTAGACTTCACATGAAGTCTACTCTAACCTCTAAACCCTATATTGTAAATTTTAGACCACAAAGTGAATATTTTCTCTATAATACGCAAATGTTTGACCAAAAACTTATACTTTCTAAATATATGCACAATTTAACTATTTTATTCTATTTCTACATTTCAAATACAAAATTTACAAATCCCACATGATTACCATCTCTTATTACCCTAAACTCTAAATCATTACATAGTTTGTTTATGAATTTTATGGTTTGATCTTTGTTGATTTTATTTGACCCTGTTTTAGTGAAATTTTATTTTTAATACTTCATAATTTTTTTTTTGATTTTGTAAACAAAATTATAAGCATATAATAATAGTTATTATTTTAATTTTAAATTAAAAAATTAAGTATGAAGCAAATTTCATGTAAAGTTTGTAATATTTGGCGAATGGTATAAATGTAATTGCGTTTCCAAATTTTTTTAGTCATTAAGGATAAAATTATAAATTCACTACTCCCAAAATATTACTTTTGGAGATAAATTCAATTAGAATTTAATTTTGCATTTAAAATGAAATTTTGAATATTTTTGTCATTCATGCTTAAAACAATGCATATATTAATAACAAGAAGAAGCATTCCCCTCATATGCTGAGTCAGGCATATCTACGGCCAAATCATCTTATCGATTGTTTCACGGATATTGGTCATCTGTTGACACTTCTCATAAACCATTTCATGCAGTTCAACTATGTACAAGATATAAATTTATGGTTTGATCAATATTTTTTTGTTATGCTTTAACAAAAAGTATTATATGTTATATATATATATATATATATATAGTTTAGCACATTTAATATCACAATTTTATACCTCAGGCACCTAAATTTATCACATCCATTTTCTTTATAGCACACAGTCAAAAAAAATATTTTATGAGTTTCTCATCCTCTTCTTACTTACAATATATTAAAAATTATGGATATATATATATATATATATATGACCTCTTTTTATTTCTTTCATAATTAGAAGGTATGTAATTCTTTTGCAAAGAATTAACTATAATATGTATTTATTGATAGGAAATGTTGGAAAACGAGAGAACCCCACAAAAAACCTTCAAAGTAAAGTTATCGAAATGTTGGACTTTTTCATTTTCAAAATAAATTTCCAAATTATACTAAATGATTTTTTTTAATTTTGAGTTAATTTTCGTGGTCAGAATTATCGAAAACACAGATTATATTTTCGTTATTTATACTATTATGGTATTCAGTTATCATGAAATGTTTTTTAATGTTGTTAATGTGGATTTTTTTTGTCAACAAGTAATTATTGGATTCCCGATTCATAGTTTAAGTTCGTTCTCTAAATGGAGCAGAGTGAGATTCGAACTCACCACCTCATGCATAACTAAATCATGGATAAATCAACTGAATCACATGTTTCTTGGCTGTTAATGTGGATAGTTTAATGAAATAATGTACATTTCATTTTGATATTTTTATTTAGTTTCAAGATATATTGTTTGAGTGAAATTTTTTTTTAAGGTGTAAATTATTAATTATTCTAACTTTTAGAGTTAAATGTAGCATTTTATTCTCTCTTTGTTTTAGTTTTAGATTTTAATTATTAATTATGCTAATTTGAAAAAAAATCGCATATCCGATCAGATATCAAACTGTATGAGGGAAATATCGGAGGAAGAAACAAATCATCCCTGGAAAAATAAAAAATTGAGTCTCTCAAAAATAAATTGAAAGACATGAAAAACCTAGACACATGCCTTACAATGGAGATACAGGAAGTGGCTCACGAACTATGTGTAGCCTATAAAGAAGAAGAAACTTTTTGGAAACAAAAAAGTCGAAATCGTTGACTTTCAGAGGGGCACATGAACACTAAGTTTTTCCATGCCCAAACAAAATAAAGGCGAGCCAAAAATAGGATCATTGGTATATACAATGACCAAGGAATCTGGATCGACCAGGATGAGGATATAGAAGATGAAGCTGTTAAGTACTTTGATACTTTATTCACTTCAAATGGGACAGTCAATTTCGAGGAATCTTTAGAAGGTATTCAACCTATTGTTTCCAAAAGGGACAATAGCATTTTGCTTGCGATGGCAACAAAAGCGAAAGTCAAAAAACACTGTTTTTGATGGATCTCGGAAAAATACCTGGTTCGGATGGGATGACGGCTCTATTTTTCAACAATCATGGTCAGTCATTAAAGAATACATGGTGCAAGTGGTTAATAATTTCATAGCGACTGAAATATTTGAAAGAGATTTAAATCTTACAAATATTTGCCTAATCTCGAAAACAGCTAGACCTACAAAGATGACGGACTTCAAACACATCCGTCTTTGTAATGTGGTTTATAAGATCATTTCAAAAATTGTGTGTTTAATATTGAAACGGATCCTCCCAAAGCTAGTCTCTAATACTCAATCTGCATTTGTATCTGGTCGTCTAATTTCAGATAATATCTTGGTACCTCAGGAGATATTCTATGCATTAAAAACTAATAAGAAGATCCAAGGAGATTACATGGTTATCAAGATAGAATGGGGCTTTTTGCATAACTTTCTTCTCAAACTTGGGTTCGAGGACAGATGGGTTAAGGGAATAATGCATTGTGTTTCGTCGGTGAATTATTTCATCCTCATCAACGGTGCCCTTAGGAGCTGCGTTTTACCAAAGAGGGATCTTAGGCAAGGTGATTCTTTCGCCATATCTTTTTATTCTCTGCGTTGAAGCCTTAATAGTAAAGATAAAAATGGCATAATCCCAGAAACAAATGACATGGATTTCAGTCGCTCGATCAAGCTCGGCGGTATCCCACCTTTTATTTGCTAATGATAGCATGTTCTTCTTTGAGGGCAACTTAGAAGAATCAGCTACCATCCTACGTGTTCTGACGGAATATGAAAAAGTCTCTAGACACAATTAATTTCTATAAATCATCGATCCAATTTGGGAAAGATATAGACACGATCCAAAAGCATGAGATCCAGGAACACCTAGGGATCAAAACTTTAGGTGGTATGGGTACTTACTTAGGCCTCTCTGAAGGTCTAGAAGGAGCCAAAACAAAGGTCTTTGCATTTGTTACTGAGAAAATCATGATAGGATTAATTCATGGACGACAAAGTTCCTTTCCAAATAAGGGAAAGAAGTCTTAATTAAATCTGTACTTACATCGATTTCATCTTATGTTATGTCCTGCTACCATCTTCCGAAGACAATTGTATTGAAGATTTCTGCAGCTATTGCGAATTTCTGGTAGCACAATTCAAATACGTCTAAAGGCATTCATTGGGTCAAATGAGATAAATTATGTAAGCCCAAATCAGAAGGGAGTCTAGGTTTTCGTGCAATAGAAGAGTTTAACTCGGCTTTATTAGCAAAACAAATGTGGCGATTTTAGATCATCCAGATTCTCTCTTATCCCGGATTTTTCAAGCACGATATTATGCAGGCTCTAATCCCTTGGTTCCTAGGTGATTATATTTGTCTTTATATGGTTGGACATGTATTATATTGGTTAGAGCTCTAGTAATGAAAGGCCTGATAAGGCGGGTAGGGAATGGCGATACGATACGAGTCTGCAAAGACCCATGGATTCCAGACCAGAATCCCAGACCGGTGGTGGGTACCGCATCGCAGGTTCATCCAGATCTTAAAGTATTAGATTTAATAGACCCACAAACACGACTTTGGCGAGAGACCCTGATTAATCAATTTTTAAACCCTTGGGATGCAAATTTGATTCTAGGAATCCAAATTCCAAGGAGACCATGCCCTGACCGTTTTGGCTGGCATTTCAGGAAGACATGCATTTACACAATGAAATATGGATATTGGGCAAAAAGAAAATTATCCCTGAGTAGGGTGAGCTCTTATGGTCCAAATATCCAGGAACTTCGATCTCAAGTTTGGAGTGTAAAGGCCCCCCAGAAACTAAAACATTCATCTGGCAAGCTCTGTCCAGACAGATAGTGGTAAAATCAAATCTTATAAAATGAGGAATTAACTGCGATCAAAGATGAGACAAATGTGGCGATATTGAAGAAACCGTAAACCATGTCTTATTTGAATGCCCTCCAGCTCTTCAAGCATGTGCAATTTCCAAGATACCAGCAAGTCCACATTTCCCAGGTGCATTTATTTTCTCCAACATTGATCATCTGATTTGGTGATTGCCTAAGACGGAGGAGTTTAGTAGTTTCCCTTGGATCCTATGGTTCTTGTGGAAGGCAAGGAATGACAAATCTTTCTCAAACAAAGACAGAGACCCTCGGGAGATCGTTTAATTGGTAGAAGCAAAAGCTAAAATGTGGAAGAAGCGCAACAAGGGAGAGTTATTAAGAACTGTCTTGTGTTACAACTTCAACCCTCCTCTGAGTCTACGTTCCGACCTTTAGCAGTTAATCCATCTTTTAAGTTACTGGTGCATGGTCGATGCTTCCTCGAAGGATTTGGATCTTGTTACAGAATTGGTTTGGTACTGCTTTCCTGATGGAATAGACGGTATTAACTCAGGGGCTCAGAGCATACGACGCAGTTTATCTTCTCTACACTCGGAATTTGAAGCACTCCTCTGGCCGATGACATGCCTTCTCTCTCTATAGATTTTGGAGGTTATGTTCCTCGTCGACTGTTCAGAACTACTCAATATGATAGAGGATCCTTCTGCTTGGCTGGTTTTCTTGCCCTACTTGGATGACTTCTCTCGACTCCAGAGCTCCTTAAGATTCTGTTCCATTTCGGATCCCTCGCGCTCTCAATCACAAAGCAGATCACCTTCTGTTAGAGGATTTTCTATGAATCTAGCTTTTGTGAACAACTCTCCCTTACATTAGCTAATGTAATGTGTTATGGTATTGAGTTAAGTTGACAAAAGAAAAAAATCTTAATTTTATATAATAGGATTAAGATATTTTTGTAAATACTATGAAAATGTTTACAATTTTATATGTAAAATTAGTTTTTAATTATATTTTTCTAAGTTTTAAATTATATTTTTCTAAGTTTTAAATTAATTTTTATTTTATATTTAATATGAAATATTTTTATTATATGTCTTTGATATTTATAAATAAAGATAATTATTTTAAAATAGTATGTTAAGATTCTAAATGGATATAAAATAATAATACATTTAATTACTCTTAATTTTATGTACATCTTTTTTGTTTGCTTGTCTTGATTTCGTTGGATTTATACGAAAGAGACAAAACTAATAAAGTAAAAAAATATTTTGATGCAAATAGTAGTGAAACTTGTTTGTGAAACTGTTTGTTTATGATTATGATTGTGAAACTTTTTTGATGCAAGCAATTAATACTCACAAATTCTTTTTAGATTATGATTCTTTTTTAGATTAGGAATATATATATATATAGTAAAAGAGAGATATATTGACAATATCCTCTATTAGGATTGGCTTTGTTAAAATTATAAAAAGTTTAAAAGAATTTCGCAAATTCATTTTTAATTTATATGTTTTAACTATTGACAATTATTTTCTATTGAAATTTATTTTATTTTATAATTAGTAAAAGAAAAATATTTATTTTACTATTTATTTTTGTGTTAAGATTGTGAATAAAGTTAGATATTTTTTGATAAAGATAAATATTTTTTTAAGTATATTTTATTTTATCTTTTATATATAAATACGAAAAGATTTCTGATTGTTGGATTTGACACGTGAAAAATTTTTATTAATAAATCTTTTGGAGAAACTATACTTTATATAATTAGATTTAATATGGTCGAAACTAACAAAGAAAAATAAAATATTTATACTATTTTTTTGAGTTTCTGATATTTGTGATTTGTGAATGTGGAAATGTTTCTGTGACGTCTTCAATATATCAGTTGATAGATACTGACATTGAATTATACGTGCATGTTGATGAAGATTTAAAAATAATATTTTGGTCCAAAGATGAAGATTTAAAAAGAATAATAAAGAATAGAAATCGAATAAATTAATTTAAATAAATAACTAAGATATAATAATTGATAAACATATATTGGATGAGCCCAAATCTTGAGCAAAAGATTCGACTAACTAACATGCATGCACGTTTGTAGATAGAATTTTGGTTTCCGAACTCTTTTAACCTGATTCGAATTTCCATTATTCTCCATTCGATTTCTCTATACACGAGCTCAGTAACAACAATAGCCAGTTCAACAACAACGTAGTAATACTTCAATTCAATATCATTGGACAGAAAATTTTCAATTGAACTCAAAACCTCAAAGATATCTTTGGTCTCAATTGTTCAGGAATTTGTATGATAATTTGTTATCATATGTTCATAATGCACATAACATGCACGTTTATCGAGTTCAAACAACGTTGGAAAGGTTCTTTAAAATTTAACATTGGTTTGGGCCATGCCCTAAGAGACGTATGGAGTCACGAGTACAAAACTCTTCGGTATACAAAAAAATTTTAAAAAATAAAATAAAATAAAATAATTTTAAAAATGACATGCACGTTTATAATGAAAATGTCTCCCAGTTTGATATATAAAATTTGTGTTATATGGCATTTATGTATTTTTGGTATTGTCAAAAGAAAAAAAATTCATAAAATTTTCAAGGATAAAGAGATTAAACCAGAATTTTTTTATCTTTCAAAGTTTGTTTATATATCTTAAAAATACTTTGTTACTACTTTTTTTATATATATATTAAATTTCACTACTAAAGTTTGTTATAACCAGAATTGTTTTCTTCAAGAAAAAACGAGTCCTTTATCAACAATAAAAATCTAACAACCAATTAACTTGTTGGATTTTGAGTAGTCAACTTTCTAAAAATTTAATATCGTCGAAAAAATATAAAGTTTATACTATTTTTTGAGTTTCTGATATTTGTGATTTGTGAATGTAGAGATGTTTTTGTGAAGTCTTCAATATTAATAAAGATTTATAAATAAGTTCAAAAAAAAGATTTATAAATAATATTTTGGTGGAAAGATGAAGATTTAAATAATATAAACTTGTGTAAACCCACATTATGTGGGCATTCAACTAAAAATAATAATAAAGAATGGAAAAGTCGAATGAATTAATTTAAATAAATAAGTAAATAACTAAGATATAAATAGTTGATAAACACATTTATTGGATGAGGCCATATCTTCAGCAAAGATTCGAGTGTAACTGAACGCACATAACACGTTTCTAGATAGAATTTTGGATTCTGACTTTTAATTCGATTTGAATCTCCACTTCTCTCAAAAAAAGAAAACTCATTAATGGCAGATTCAGAAACATCAAGATCCAGGCACGAGCTCCCAGTAACAACAGCCGGTTCCAGCGGCAACGTAATAACAGCGAAAAAACTGACTTTGGTGCCTCTGATTTTCCTCATATACTTTGAGGTTGCGGGTGGGCCGTTTGGTGAAGAACCGGCTGTTCAAGCGGCTGGACCGCTTTTTGCGATTATTGGTTTCCTCGTATTCCCTTTTATATGGAGTATCCCTGAAGCCCTAATTACTGCAGAACTCTCCACTGCGTTTCCAGGTATATACATATATCATAATCACACCACACCGAAGGGAGACAAAAATCTACACTTTATGTATTGGGTTCTCTGTTTAGACTGTTTTATGTTGTTGTGAACATGAATTTGACTTCAAAACCACTAATTTCAAAGGTTATTTGTGTAAAGGAAGCAACTTGCTGATTGATTCGATGTTAAAAGAAAACTAATGTTTCTAATTCAGATCTAAACCTGAAGCTTCTTCAAATTTGATTTCAAAAATTCCTGATTCTGGTGAATTGTATTAGGTAATGGAGGGTTTGTGATATGGGCGCATCGTGCTTTTGGTGCTTTTGTTGGCTCATTGATGGGTTCGTTGAAGTTTCTGAGTGGTGTGATCAACGTTGCTTCGTTTCCTGTACTCTGTGTCAGTTACTTGGAGAAGCTATTCCCTGTTCTTGAATCTGGATGGCCCCGAAACGTTTCCATATTCGCTTCAACTGTGATCTTATCATTCTTAAACTACACTGGCTTAGCCATTGTAGGTTACGCAGCTGTTGTTCTCGGTCTGGTGTCTCTCTCGCCTTTCCTTGTCATGTCAGCTATGGCAATCCCTAAGATCAAAGTTCACCGATGGGGTGGCTTAGGAAACAAGAAAAAAGATTGGAATCTCTACTTCAACACACTCTTCTGGAACTTGAATTTCTGGGACAATGTCAGTACTCTTGCAGGGGAAGTGGATAACCCTCAAAAGACATTCCCATTGGCACTTCTCATCGCTGTGATCTTCACTTGTGTAGCCTATTTGATTCCTCTTTTCGCAGTCACGGGTGCGGTCTCTGTCGATCAGAGTAGATGGGAAACAGGGTTTCACGCAGAAGCAGCTCAGATGATTGCAGGGAAATGGCTGAAAATTTGGATTGAGATTGGCGCTGTCTTATCAAGTATAGGACTTTTTGAAGCTCAGTTAAGCAGTAGTGCTTATCAACTAGAAGGGATGGCGGAAATAGGGTTCTTGCCTAAATTCATTGGGGTAAGATCGAAATGGTTTAACACTCCTTGGCTCGGAATTCTGACCTCAGCTCTCATGGCGCTTGGACTATCATACATGAACTTCACAGACATCATCTCTTCAGCCAATTTCTTGTACACTTTAGGGATGTATATAGAGTTTGCGTCTTTCATTTGGCTAAGAATAAAACTACCTGAGCTAAAGAGACCTTACCGAGTTCCACTGAAAGTCCCAGGGCTGACGATTATGTGCTTGATACCTTCAGGGTTTCTAGTTCTGATTATAGTATTTGCTACTAAGGTTGTCTACCTGGTCAGTGGTTTAATGACCATAGGAGCAATCGGTTGGTACTTTTTGATCAATTACGTCAGGAAGAAGAAGATCTTCGAATTCAACGAAATTAGTGATGATCTCGACAACAATGTTACCGGAGAACATCCCAAAGTAGATTCATGATAGAGTTAAACAGAGGACTATAACAGAGGATCTTATCAATATGAGACTGTTTTCAGTTCTGTGAATTCTTCCTTCTGTAACAGATTTTGGCAATGCAATGTAGTTGGGCTTTCATGTTGATCCGAATGAATCATCTTTTTTGCGGAGTGAAATATTTGCCTGCTAGGCAAGATGATAGGATAGCAAGTTACAAATTCTGTTTCGGTAGGACATGTATTTCTATTACTATGAAATTCATAAATGACATATATTTCCGGCTAAGTAATGGGAAACCTTTCTCCTGTTACATTACATGAATCCTATTTTCATTTCATCCGGGAAAAGCCATCTTTTTTTCAACTAGAGAAATAGTATTTGATCAATTTTAGTAAATTCTTATACAACACTCTTCTGAACAGAGAACAGACACAAGAAGACATCATATATATCTCTTCTTTCTTTTTTATTCACTCACACACAACATAAACTGGAAGAAGAAGAAGAAAAAAACCTCAAACTCCTTGAGGTCGATGGTGATCATATTTTGGCGAAGTCGACGGTTTTCTTTCCGTCGTGTGCCTTCCTGAAGAAATACCTGACGTAATCAGAGTAGACGACGTCTCTGTAAATCGGTTCGTCTCCGTTTGTGATCACCTCAGGAAGAGGACCAATAACAGACTCTGGTTTTGGATTCACAAAGATAGGAACAGAGATTCTGTTATTCTTACCGTTGGCTAAGACACGATGCTCCACGCTCTTGTACCGACCATTGCTCATGATCTGCATCGCATCTCCAATGTTGATCACAAAAGATCCTGGAACCGGTGGTACGTGAACCCAGTTCCCTGATGTTAGAGAACGCACGTGTAAACCACCGATCTGGTCTTGCAAGAGAATGGTGAGCGAAGAGACGTCTGAGTGGCGACCAACGCCAACGGTTAGGTCCGGGTTAGGGCAGATCGGGTAGTAGTTGAGGTTGACTCGAATGGAACCCATGAAGAGTGCTTCTTTTGTCTCGTCGAGCTCTTTCACATTGAGATTCTTCCCCAAATACTCTAGAAGCTTCCTCACCATCTTCTTTGACTTATTCATGTACTCTAACGTTTCATTCCTGAAGACAAAACAAATATAAGAATTAGATACCAATTGATGATTGCGATTACAAAGAAAGATTTGGCTTTGAAACTGTGAAAAGTCACCTGCAGATATCAGGCCAGAACTGTGATGCTTCAGCTTCAGAGACGAAGAAGAGACTGAGATAATCTTTCCACTCAAGAGCTTTCTCTGCATAAGGACTGAAACTCGTCCCAAACCGAACATTCGTGGACAGAGAATTCTCTTTCGTGAATTTACTCTTCTCATCCACAGGTAAATTGAAGAATCTGTGAGTCGCAGCCTTCACGTTATCAAGTACTTCCAATGGAACTCCATGATTGATGACTTGAAAGAAACCCCATTTCTCAGCAGCATCACAGATAGCTTGAGCGACACTGTTCTCATCAGGGTTCGACATGTCAATCACTGGAATGGCTTCGCCTGTTTCGTTGACGAATTTGTTGATGAGTCGTTCTTCATAAGGCTGAATGTATCGATCTGGAAGAGCTTTGATTCCTGTTTCTGATAAACCCTTTACACCATTTCCTTTGTTGACAACGAACTCAGTTACTTCCTGTGGGTTTGAGAATTGGACAGTAGAGAGTGTTGGAGCCATTAGATCGAATTGTGGAAAAGAAAAAAGGTTGGAGCTTCGTATTCTATTGCTGTAAAAAAATTGGGGCTTTAGATTTGGATTTTGTTGTGAAGGTAAGATGCAGAGAGGAGAGAGTATTTAAAAGAGAAGATAGGAGAAGACATGTAATCAGCTGATGAGTGAACAACCTCAATGGCTCTCAGCATGCTTCTTCTCCTACTTTTCTTTTCCCGCTTTCATTCTTCTATTTAAATATTTCCATTTGAAATTAAACTAATATTGGCTTTAAAATATTTTTTTGGATTTCGTCTATATATAAAAAAAACACTTAATTTTGGAAAAGAAAAATCAATGATGCTTAACTGTTGGTTAGAATTGTATATATATATTACTAAGTCAAGATGTTTATGAATTGTTTTAGATTACAAAAATATTTGATAAACTAAAAAAGAATGACCAGATAACCCATAGTCCAATGATAGAGCCATTAGGATCAGTTTCTTAGTACAGGGTTTCAAGCCTTATCCCATGTCCAAGATTGGGTTAGTGGAGACCAGACAAAAGAAACTAGTAATCTAAAGACAATTAACGAAAATAGTGTTTTAACTTCAACTACTCCTTGAATGATGCAAAACACGATCAAAATTTTGATGTTGTTAATGGTTAACATGATTTAATTGTAAACCTATAAAAATAATATTGCATGATAAAACAAAAATATAGAATGTATGTACAATAGTTATAACTTGTCAGAATACATTTTGGTTTTAAGAGATATGTTGGTTTAGAAGCTGAATGAATCTTATTAATCACAAGGTTACAAATATATATACCAATACAAGAGCCCAAATCGAGTATACTAATATATATATTTACATTATTAATTTTTATTAGTCTTATCTATGCGCCCTCTCAAGATGAAGGTACTCTAGTAACACCAATTTTGGAAAATAAGTTTTGAAATCACGGTTTGGGTAAAGGCTTTGTGAAAGCATCAACGAGTTGGTCCTTTGTAGAAACATGTGTAACAGAATGAGCACCAGATTTGATGTTATCTCGGACGAAGTGATGATCCAATGTAATGTGTTTCATACGAGTATAGAAAACTAGATTCGCACTGAGATATGGCGCACCAATATTCTCACAGTAAACTACCAGAGCAGCGGGAACAGTAATGTGGAGTTCAGTCAATAGGGAACATATCCAGCAGAGTTCCAGGTTGTTAACAACATAGGAGATGTATGGTTGTGTGAACGATAAATACTGCAAACTGCTGAGAAAGCGCCAATATTCTCGAGCATCATCAAGTTTCGTACCAAAATGAAGTGACAAGCGTGGAGTCGGTGACATAGGACTCATAACAGGTTTTATATATAACATATTCTGACGTGCTAGCAGGTCCGTAATGTATTTGTGTTGCGCATTCCATGGTATGAGTGACCTCTATACCAAGAGAGTAGCTTAGCGCTCTCATATCCTTGATGGAAAATCTGTCACCAAGCATTCGAATAAACGAGTCCACTTTGTTGGAGTGTGTTCATGTGACTACAATATCATCAATATAAACCATGAAATATGCCAAAACCGGACCATAGTGATATATATAGCCCAAGGTGTCGGCATTTGAGTTCGTGAACCCTAGGTGTAGAAGGTACGACTTGAGCTCTTAGTACCATGCATGTGGGGGTTGTTTTAAGCTGTAGAGAGCCTTACGCAATTTACATACGTAATGGAGACAATCACGATCAATATCATCTTCAAGCGTGCCTTTCAAGAAGGCATTATTGACGTCCCATTGTCGAATGACCCATTTTTTACTCACAGCAATCTCCAATACCATTCTTATAGTTGTTGCCTTAGCCACTGAACTGAACATTTTGGCATAGTCTTTACCATATTCTTGGTTAAACCCACGAGCAAAATACCGAGCCTTATGACTAAAAACCCTACCATCTGGATGGTATTTGAGTGTAAAGTGTCAGAATTGCAGAATCATAATGAAGAATAAGTGAAGAAAATGAGTGAAGAATATAGGCAAAATTTCTTTTCAATTTCGACAAGTGTTTACAAAGGGTGAGGAAGCCTTAAATAGGCTTGATACATTTGTTGTTACAGGTCTAAACCTAGTCGCAACACAAAAAGGAGAGAGACAACATTTTTCGGGATCCACAAGGCATGAAAGTGACCTTTCCTTGCCTTGGTCCGAGTGAAAGAAGTCACATGTTTATTCTTGGTCTTCAACGGTCATCAAGCTTCAACGGTCGGCTTCTTCACTTCTAGAAGGTCAACTTAGTCGACCAAAATCATGGGCTTCATGGGCTTCATGGGCTTCAATCGCATGTGGGAGAAAACCCACAAAAATCAAAACGTTGACTTTTCAGCATTCAACCGTTGACCAGTCCGCGGTCCGTAAAGTCTCGACCCGCGGTATGCAAAGGCTCGACCCATGGTACATGCTTCTCAGCCTGTGGTACGTGAGCATCCTACCCGTTCTGATCTCGACCCTTCTGCTACCCGCGGTACGTAGAGTCTCGGACTACGGTACATGAACCTCGGACCTTCCTACGACCCGCGGTACGTGTATGTCTTCTCGACCCATCCACTACCCGCGGTACATAAAGTCTCAGATTGCGGTATGTGAACCTCGGACCTTCCCACGACATGCGGTACATGATCCAACCGTTGACTTTTTCAGCGTCCGTTGACCACACCCGCGGTACACGATCCTCGACCTGGTTCCTTCCCGCGGTCCGTGCCACACCGTCCGTTGACTTTCCACCAAACATATTTTTCTTCCTTTTGTCTTATCTAACATTTGCTCATTTATTCATCTTGATCAATACTCTCCCTCAAGCTTAGCCATAAATGGACATGTTGGTTAAGCTTAGAAGACCCGAGAGCTACACCTCATTAAAAACTTTGGAGAGAAAACCACGTGGGACAAAACTCATCCAAGGGAAAAAGAGTGTGTAATTCTTGGGAAATGGGAACTTTGATCAAGACCGAGTGAGATCCACAAGTCCAAGTTTGCTGTGAATGTGATCACAAACCTTGAGACTTGCGGCCTTTGTGAAAATGTCCCCTAGTTGATCTTCACTTCTAGTGTAGCACGGAAGAGTCACTCCTTCCTCAATCTTTTCCCGAACTTTATGACAATCCATCTCGATATGTTTGGTTCTTTCATGAAAGACGGAGTTGGAAGCTACATGGATTGCGGATTGATTGTCACAATGCATGGTGATGGGATGGTCTTGTTCAATACCAAAGTCCTTGAGCAAGGCTTTTAACCATGTCAGCTCGTTTGTGAGTTTCCTCATTGCACGGTATTCGACCTCCGCACTTGAGTATGAGACCACTTTCTGCTTTTTAGTTTCCCAAGTCACCAAATTCCCTCCAATGAATGTGCAATATCCGGTCATGGATTTCTGGTCATTTTTATCTCCGGTCATTTTTATCTCCATCCCAATCCGCATCACTATACCCCATAATCTCGGTACTCTCGTTCTTGTCCATCCAAATGTCACAACCAGGACTTCCTTTGAGATACCTTAGGATCCGCTCTATTAGACTCCAATGATACACCATAGGTTCCTTCATGTGTTGAGATACCTGATTCACCGAAAAACAAATATCAGGTCTTGTAATTGTCAAATAAATCAACTTACCAACAAGCCTTCTATATTGTGGTGCATTCGCGTATGGTGTGTCATCTTTCTCCCCTTTTCGAGCGACCTTGTAGCCATCTTCTAGAGGTGTCTTGGCTGGTTTCGAGCCAAGCTTTCATGTCTCATTTAAAAGGTCAAGTGTGTACTTTCTTTGAGATAGAAACAAACCTTCCAAAGATCGGCAAACTTCTATCCCAAGAAAGTACTTAGTTCACCTAAATCTTTGATATCAAATACTGATTTAAGAAAGGATTTAGTTGATTGAATACCATCCTTGTCATCACCGGTGATGATGAGATCATCAACATATACGAGTACCACCACAATTCCTTCCGTCCCACGGATTGTGAAAAGTGTATGGTCGGCTTCGGATTTCTTGAAGCCTCGGGACTTGAGTTTGGTACTTAGCTTATGGTATCACGCCCTTGGTGATTGTTTAAGGCCGTATATAGCCTTCCAAAGCCTAAGAACTTTACCGGGTTTGATCATATCTTCAAGACCGGGCGGTGGTGTTATGTATACCTCTTCTTACCGTATGTAGCTTTGCTACGGGTGCAAAGGTGTCTGTGTAGTCATCGCCATAGCTTTGAATGAATCCTCTTGCAACCAAGCGAGCCTTGTGCCTTTCAATGGTTCCATCACTCTTATATTTTATGGTAAAGATCCATCTTGAGCTGACTGCCTTCTTTCCCGGAGGTAAATCAGACTTATACCAAGTTTGGTTACGTTCCATTGCTCCGGCTTCATCCTTAACCGCATTGTTCCATACTTTTATGTTTTTGGCTTCTTCATAGGTTTGAGGAATGAACTCGGCTTCAATATTTCCAAGGAAGGTGGCATGTTCTGGTGGCAAAAGGTCGAGAGAACACACTTCTTGAATGGGATGTGCCACAGCTTGATTGTTGTAGTAGACCCCCGTATTACGAATTCTTGTACTTCTTCGAAGAGATTGTGGCTCTTGTGGTTCAGCTGGTACTTCCTCACCATCCTCCTCATGAGTTGTGGGGTTCCCTTCTTGACCATTGTAGTAAACCCTCGTCTTGCAAATTCTTGTACTTCTACGAAGAGATTGTGGCTCTTGTGGCTCAGCCGGTACTACCTCAACATTTTTCTCATAAGTTGTAGGAGGTCCTTCTTGATGAGAGCTTGCCTCTTCGTCTTCATAATCGATGTGACCCGTGTGAGTTGGTTTCTCTAGTTGATCTCCAATATTCTCACCCGAGTTTGGTACATCATTTGATCTCGGTCCATGATCATTTGGTCGGTTAATTCCGAGATGATCGAACAATATCTTCAAGTTGGTGGCACGGTCACTTGATGATGTAGAGAGATCCCTTAAATTATCTCAATCCTTGTTATCAAAGTAACATTTGTCCTCCATAAATTTGACATCCCGAGAGACATACATTCTCCGTTCCTCAGGACTATAGCACTTGAATCCCTTTTGAGTAGTTGAGTAGCCAAGGAACACACACCGTTTGCTCTTTGTTTCTAGCTTGTTACGTAGTTCTCCGGGTACTAAAACATAACAAATACACCCAAACACATGTAAGTGATCAATGGATGGTTTTGAATTGTTAAGTACCTCAAATGGAGACTTGTCTTGAAGAACTTTGGTCGGTGTGCGATTGATAAGATAGCATGCAGTAGTTATGGCATCTCCCCAATAACTCTTTGGAACACTCCTATGGAACATCATTGAACGGGCCACTTCCATCAAATGTCTATTTTTCCGTTCGGCTACACCATTTTGTTGTGGTGTATAAGGGCAGCTCATTTGATGGAGAATGCCTTGTTTTGTAAGATGTTCTTGGAATGGGTGGCTCATGTATTCCCCTCCATTATCAGTTCTTAGTACCTTCATTTTAGCGTTAAAATGATTAGTGATGTAAGATTCAAAAATTTTAAACGCACTAAATACTTTGTCTTTTGATAGAAGTAGAGTTAACCAAGTATACTTTGATTTTTCATCAATAAAGGTAACAAAATACTTAGACTTTTCTCTAGATAAACATGGTGAAGTCCATATATCCGAGTGAACTAGATCAAAACATTTTTCATATAATGTTGAAGACTTAGGGAAAACGGTTCTACAATGCTTTCCAACAATACAAGCCTCACAACTATGGTTATCAAAAGTCATACTTGGTAACATAAGTTCAAGAGCCCTAGCATGAGGATGACCCAATCTATCATGCCAAACTACACTACTCAAACTACTAACGGAATTTAAAGCATGCGAAATATTAGATATAAACTTGGTGTCTTCAAGAACATAGAGTCCGCCTTTGATGACTCCTTCACCAATGATTTTCCCGGTCTTAATATCCTGTAATTTCACATCATTAGGTCCGAACATAACTAGCAATCAAGATCACAAGCAATTATTTTTACGGATAACAAATTTGAAGTAAAGTCCGGAATAAGAAATGCCTTAGTATTTTTCTCAAACAATTCCAAGGTTCCAATTCCTTTAACCAGTATCTTAGATCCATTAGCTATCACCACATTTTCTAAAGCCGGTTTCACATTATTTATTAAGTTTGGATTGCAAATCATATGATATGAGACACCCGAATCAACAATAAATGAGTCTACGGGTTTATGGGATAGAAATGTGATACCGGAGTCCCTAAGGAGCTTAAGGAGAGCCTCAACGTCAGATTATTTGAGAACACCTTCTTGCTTGCTTGCTTGAGCCGCAACCCCCAGTTCACGGCCGAATGTGCTTGGTGCTTCTTGTTCCTCCACGGCATTTTGAGAGACATTTGCTCTTGGTGTGTCTTTAAACTTAGCCGGTTTGAGGTGAGGGTGAAGAAGCCAACACTTGTCCTTGATGTGTCTTCTCTTCTTGCAATGATCACAAATGAGAGTTTTCTTGTCTTCATGTTTGTAGCTCACTTTACTCGCCATGAGAAGGTCACTTCTTCCGCCAAATAGTCCTAGGGATCCTTACTCATTGTGAATATGGATGCATACTTCATCGAGTGTTGGAAGAATGAGATCGGAATATGTTGAATCAAGAGTGAGAAGCAAGTTAAACACTTTTTCTTGCTCTCTTCTTTCGCCGAGAATCTTTGGGTCAAGGGTAGCGGGTCTTAACATTTCCAACTCAGCCCACAAACTTTTCCACTTACCAAAGTGTTTGGTAAACTCGAAGCCTTCTTGAGAGAGATTGTTGAGGGCCTTTTGAATTTCAAACACTCTTGTTATGTTTGAAATTTTTCCGTAAACCTTTGTGACAGTTTCCCATAACTCATTTGCCGTCTTGCAATAGACGTATGCTTCATGAATCGTCGGGTCAAGGGAGTTTTGGATGAGCACCAACACGGTCTGGTCATCTTGAGACCATTTTTCCTCTTCTTCCACCGCCGTTCCCGAGGATCCTTCCTTATCTTTTCCTCTTAGCACTGCTTGAGGTGGTTTGGAGTTTGGACCTTCAATACGACTCCAAAGTCAACGGCTACGCAAGACTGACTTTGTGGTTCTTGCCCACAAAAAGAAATTAACCGAAATGTAGAGAGATTTTGAATTTTCCATAGCTTAGATTTTCCAAAAATTTTGAGAAATGAAACCGAATAGAATTTGAGAAAGAGAGAGAGTAAAAACTTTGAGTTTAGAGAAGAGAATAAGGACCAAATTGCTCTGATACCATGTGGGAGATCCATCTAGATGGTATTTGAGTGTAAAGATCCACTTCGTGTCAATGGCATTTTGTTGCGGATGAGGTGATACCAGATCAAATGTGTGATTACGAATGATTGCATTCACCTCGTCGGTACACACACCACGCCAGTGAGGATCAGCTAGAGTTTGCGTGATTGTACGTGGCTCAGTCTCAGAATTTGTTACCGCTACAGAGAGAGTGAACTTGTGAGATGGTTTCACAATCTTGTTTTTGGCTTGTGTCTACATTGGATGAGTATTCACGTCTATCGGAGGTAACACACACGCAGCATTATCTACGACTTGATGAACTCAAGAGTCATTAGAGGCATCGGCGACTGGAATATCTGTAAAAGAAGGATCCAAAGTATAAGTTATACATGAGGCCACTATAGAGGGTTGTGCGAAGGCCCAAGTTGTAAGGTGGGAGAACGAGTGAGTCTAGGTTTGGAGTTTTCTGGTGCAATAGTGGTTGTTGCCAGAGATTCAGGTAGAGGAGTTGGACACGGGGCCATGTTACTCGCCGGCAATGAAGAGCAGACATGTACAGACGACCGAACCGCTACAAGTCATTTCAACGAAGTGGACATGCCTTGAAGTTTATATATGCGTCTAGTCTCCGGATGAAGGCAGAGATAGGCACTATGATTTTGATAGTAGCCTACAAACACACATGGTAGCGACCGCATAGCTAATTTATTTAGTGCATAAATCCAAAACTAAGGAAAGCACAAGCACCCAAATATCTTCAGCTTTAAGTAGTTGGGAGATTGATTGAAAAGCTTAGCACACGGAGATGTGCCATCAAGAACTAGATTCGGCATTCGATTCATGACAGTGGAGAAAGCGTAGTGGCAGTAGGAGACATGTATTATTGCATGATGTAAGAGAAAGAGTCCAGCTTCAACAATGTGGCAATGTTTTTTCTCTAAGACTCCATTATGCTCGGGTGTGTGCGGTGGATTGTAAAGTGAGAGATCCCATGTGTTGAAAGGAACAAACAAAGAGCAATGTATTCACCGCCGTTATCAGAGTATAGTGTTTGGATTTTGGTTTGGAAGTGGTTTTCAACAAGAGCATTGAAGGTGAGGAAGGTTTCATGAATTTGTGATTTGGTTTTGAGAGGATATAGCCAAGTGTAGCGGGTATAATGATCAACAAAGATGACATAGTATTTGTGGTTTTCATCCGAAATAGTGGGGGATGTCTACACGTCGGAGAAGATGATTTCGAGTGGGTGAGAAGAGGTAATGGTTGTGTTAGAGAATAATAGTTTGTAAGTTTAATTGATAAGACAATCTGAGCAAATGAAATCTTTATTCATAGAATCCAAAACTAGTAAATAAAAGTTTGAAACAAGGATTTTTAAAAGAGAAAGAGATGGATGGTCGAGTCTCGAGTGCCAATATGCGGTGGTGGCGAAGAATAAGGCGACGGTAGTGGTGAAATTTATCCTTGTAAACAGGTCTTGCTCAACTTTGCCTTGGAGTAACATGATTCTCGTGTGAAGATCCTTCACCTAAAAATAAGAGGGAAAGAATTCCACAGATTCTTGATTAGCACAACACAGACACTTGACTGAGATCAGATTTTTATGTACTGCTGGAACATAAAAAGTATCAGCTAATTGAAGTGTGCGAGTGGGTGTAGGAAGTAATGTTAAACCCATATGTGCAATCTTAATCGTGGACCCATCAGCAATCATCACATCATCACCTTTATTCTACGGTTGGTGGAGGGAAAGATTATTCAAATCCGTTGTAAGGTGGTGTGTAGCACCATTGTCAAGAACCTAGTTTTGAGGATTGTAGGGCTGACTCACAGCCATATTGGCTCTTGGCTACCAAGAGAAATTAGGAGATTGGTATGGCATGTGAGGCTGATTGGGAAGGTTCGGTGAGCACTAAAACACTACACATAGCTAATAATTTCCTTGATACCCACGATGATTGTCTGGCCGAGTCTGAATTTGTTATGGGTATGAAGGGTAGGATTGATACTGATTTCCTCTGTTTTTATTCCTTTGTTGATTTTGATTTGTGTTGTTGTTGTAGTTGTGGTACGAGGTAACACTGGTTGTGAACAAGAGAAAAGCATTAGATATGTGAGCTACGAGTTTAAATTCATAATTGATCAACTTCTCGTGAATTTTTGTGATAGATGGCGAGGTGACACGAGACTCAACTTGATCGGAAATAGTTTTATAGTCGTTGGAGAAGCCTTCCAAGATATGTTCGATCTTATCTTCATGATCGAGTGGTTTATCAAGAAGAGCGAGTTGATCAAATCTGGTTTTGAATCCTTGAATGTATTCGTCAATTGATCGAGTTCCTTTAGTCCAATTTTTGATTACCTGACGGAATTGTTAACCTCAACTAGGTTTGGCATGCGTAGCGGTTAAGGTATCCCATATTTGAGCCAATGTGGTTGTTGTAGCAAGGGTATGTTGTATAGGGTTGGAAATGATATTGAGAAGAGCACTGTAAATTAGTTTATCTTATCGACTCCGTAGAGAGGGAGTCAGATTGGCTGTAGCACCCATCGGGGTGGGGAGCTTTGGCGGAGGAGCAATGCGGTTCCATCAAGATATTCGGCAAGCTCATAGCCGTCAAATAGGGCATGGACTTGTCTACATGAGAAAATTGGAGGCATTTAGCTTGGAAACGTTTGTCATATTGACGTTGAGAAGAATTGGGGTAGCCATTAAATCTAGAAAAAAGTGGCGACTAGAATTTAAATGATTTTGAAGGCTCTGATACCATGTAGGGTTTAGAAGCTGAATGAATCTTATTAATCACAAGGTTACAAATGTATATACCAGTACAAGAGCCATAATCGAGTATTTGTGTTTTTACATTATTAGCCTTTACTAATTTTATCTGTAAGATAAATCCTTCTTTTTTATAAAAATAAAAAAGAGATAAACCTTATTATATACAAAGATATTCATGTCTTTTTCACTATATATTTGGATGGACGAATAAGAAAAATTAGTTAAGGGAAATAAATAAGAGCAACACATAACTATTAGATCTACTTTTAATAAACAATTATGGCATGACTAAGGTGGAATAATGTTTATATGGAAAAATCACAAATCAAAACTCTAAACTTACAAGGGAGGAAATTTGCTTTGTGATTCACCCACCGATCTAGGAATCAAGTCATTTAGATTTTATATTTTTTAAGAAAAAATTCAAAAATTCAAAAAGTTAATGTGTTTAAATTGATGTACACCGATAATATTAGTTTTAACAGCTAAAAAACAGGTGGTTTAATTGGCTTATCTCTGATCTAGCTAGACATCAGGTAAAGAGTTCAAATTCCACCAGTTCTAATTTGAGCATTTAGGTTATGGATCTTATTGTTGATCCAATTGTTAATAGTTGACAAAAAAAAAATGATGTAAATCAAAAATTTCTTCACTATTTTTAATTTAATGTAATAGAAGATACATCTAGTCAAAATTGTGTATGTTTCATGTATAGAATTTGTCTTTGAAATTGATTTCAATGTTTAGTGGTAGGTGGTAAATTTATTAAAAGTAGATATTATCTCATATCTATATATCAAGTTTTACTGTCTATATTATATAAGAAGTTGACCAATTCTGACCTAATAGTTATAAAAATAAAATTGATTCTAATAGTTTGTAAGGGCCATCTCTATTAAATGTCTCGCCTAAATTTAGGTGCCTTTGCAGATATATTAATGCATTGAACAACCAAACATTAATATTTGGCAATTCTAGCAAGCAAACCATATCTTAAACTGTTTACAAAAATACAAATTTTGCCATAATACTAACTATTCAAGATAGTACAATTGAATTATAGTTCAAATGTCATCCTTTGCCTTTGATAGATTATATTTAGATTGGATTAGTTAGTGGGTCGTACAACAATACCAATCTCAGGATTAATTCAAATATATAATATATTAGAAATCCATGTTGACTATATTTAAAATGTAGTTAATGAGTTGTTAATAATGATAATTGAAAATCAAGTGTCATATATTTGTAACAAAAAAAATGTTATATATGCGTCATATATGTAACTATTATATTTCTTCTGGTCTATCCACAACAATAATTGCAAAACCAAAACTTTCTATGGAGTCTCAACTGTCACATGATTCATCTAATAAATATCTTAGCCGTACACATAACACATTATAGTCGTAAGAAATAGGAAAAAAAAAAAAACCAATTGATATACAAAAAAATCAAATTATAATAATAATTAGCCTAAACTTGATTATTTATCATTATAAATTTAGTTATCTGTTGGTAGGTGGAGAAGCATGGTTCTTGTTGCGGCGAGAAATCTAACTGGACTTTCTTCACTTAACTAGAACGGGCCTATTAAGGGCCCAAACTATTCGTTTGAATAGACCAATAACAGAGACGTAGCACCACCAGAGAGTTCGGGTCGATTGTGAAAACAATCGATCTCATCAAATATCAAATGGGGTTCGTGAATTGTGCAGTTTTCTGGATTTGTTAAGGAGTACGGAAAAAGAAGAGCATTGTGAATATTAATACTGTGTAATGTGTGTTACAGGCTTCTGCCAGAAAAAGAAAACAAAAAGCCTTCAAAGGAATCTAACACTTTTAACTTTTGTAATTTCTTGTTAAACAAGAAATTAAATTAACAAATGAAATACTGCTCTGTTACATTTAAGCAGGTAAAAAAAAAAGAATACAAAAGAATTTCTAAGTCATCATCTTCTCTATTCACATAAAAAGAATAGATCGGATCGATAAAGAACTTATGAATGTGTATCAGTTATCAATGTATGAGTGTGATATCTGCAGGTAGAGACATTCCTCGCCATAATGGTGACATTTGTGGCGTTTGCGTTTGCGATGACGATGAGAAACAGAGTCTTGAAACAGAAGCACTTCTTGGAGATAAGTTCACTTGTTCAAGTGCTTGAAACTGAAGCTCTGATGGATAATCTCTTACACAACCGATCCTTGGTCCTGCACCTGTTGTCCATCTACATGATAATTGTTTCCCGAGTTGGAAGGATTTTGTTTCCTTCTTTGAATTGATCCGTTTTAGGATCGATTCGTCTGTAATCTTCTTTTTTACTTCACTCTCCTTGGTTTCTTCTTCTTTCTCTTCATCTCTAGGTGAGGTCTTCTCTGAAGGCATTGATTCTTGTTCTAAATCAAACATTTCTTCCTCTTCCTCTTCATCTTCATCCTCACCTGAATCGTAGTCGTCAGATGTTTGTGACGACTTTGATTCAGAAGATTGGGTTTCGTCACCAAATGTGCTGAAGGATTCCATCTTTTCTGGTGTCTCAAGATCGTTATGCTTTCTGGAGATGGACTCATTCCTCACCAGAGTTTGTTCTTCTCCATTTGGCGCAGCCATATTGTGAAAGGCAATAGTCTTCTCAGCCTCCAAATTCTCTTCCAAAGAATGGTTTCTCATATGAGTGCTTCTCTGTTTGTATAAAGAGAACTCATCTTCATCTGTAGGATTCATCTGAAATACGACAAAAACACTTATAAGAACATTGTTCACACAGACTCTACAATGAATGAGTCATTAAATCAGTCTCTTACTTTTACATCGGTGATGTCGACGTGGTTTTCTCGGAGGAAAGAGAGGAAGTCCATGAAATTTTCTTCTGTAGGTTGATAATGTCCACTATGTGGCCAAACAGCTTTAAGAACGCCATTCTCAACAACTAATCTTCCCGCAGCAACAGTAGCTCCTCCAGCTAAGAAGCTTGAATGTTGAAACATACCCTTCCTCTTCTTCGCAACATATAATACTTTCGATGTGCTCAGCACAAAAATCCATTTGGAATCACTATCTTCCAAATCAGAAGTTTGAAGAATTTCTCCACTATACTTGTAGTAGAATTTGCCATCTTCCACAACCACTTCATAAGCTTTCCTTTCCATCTACACAAACATAAGCATGACAATAATAAGAAAGAAGTTCTAGTTTTTAGGCCAAGTGACATGTTGAGCAGAGATGCAGAGGTAAGTACTAACCGGACCAAGGTACTTAATGCACTGTTGTTGAAGTTTACATCGCGAACATTTCTCCACTAGATTTACTTCTTTTCCCTCACCGATATCAAGCCTGCAACATTTAATTCAAACCCATATCTAAGTTTAGTTTCTTGATCCAGGACAACAACAAAAATTGCAGAAATCTGATAATTAGTCGGTGAGAAGGAATTACCAGTAGAAGAAAGGTTCTCTACTCTGACAGTGGAGCCATTTGTTGTAATAAAAGTGAAGGTTGTGTCCATACCGATGTCTCGGGTCAATCTGTGAAAGCCAGAGAATACACAAACCAAGATCAGATTACGTTTAATTAATAAAAAGGTTAAGTGAATAAGACAGAGATTAATCTCAAACTTACAGCTTCAAGCCAGTGTTGTAAAGCAAGCTTTTGCGCCTTTCCATTCTTTGACAAACCTTTACCAACCTTAGCTGCTCTAGTTCTCGCTCTAGACCACCTTGAAATCGCGGTTTCGTGCTTCTCAATATCGAAGAAAGATATAGAACTTCTCTTCAGCTCAGCAAAATCCAAAAGTTTCCACCTGTAAATAGAAATAGATCAATAACATTAGATCACCACAACACAATACAAGAAATGATAAGTTTTTGGAATTTAAGAAAAGTAACTAACCAGCTTTGCTCCACGATGACAGCACAATCCGCAAGCTTTCGTCTGGTGCGGAAGCTTTTGTAAACTTTCTGCAATTTAATAGCAGCTTCGTGTTTTGGGTTCTTGGGATCAAGAGCTGAGAATTCTTTAGCAAGCTCAAAGCCATTGTCTTTGGTATCATCTTTTTTGAAGACAGACCTGTTAAGTGAAATCATTCTCTCCAGTTGCATCCCTTTAAAGCTAACTGATTTCTCAACAACCATTTTACCAGATCCCATAGATTTCAAAATCGTAGGCTCAAGAGTAGCGTCATTAAAATTGACAGATCTCGTTGGAGTTTTGCACTCGTCTTCATCACCAAAGCTTATGGACTTGACTGTGACGGAGTCTAAAGCAGCCTCGACGTCGTTTTGCTCGGCGAACGGACAGGAGAATAATACCCCCATTCAACAGATCCCAATCTGACACAGATTCTGACCTGAAGTAAAACATCACATTCCTGTTATGTCTGATTCGAATATCTATTGTACAGATTATATAAAGAAAGCAAAAAGCGCTTTTTCACGAACACCTTCCGATCAATAAGTGCCAGCGAAAAACAAAGTTTTACAGAAATTAAAAAAAAAACAAAAACTTTTCGGATCTGGAAAACAGAGCATCCCGGAACTAAATCAGAATCTGATAATCAATTCGTAAAATGAAACACATTTTCCCCATAACATCTGAAGTTGTAAGTATCAAATCACTGGATTCGAAAGAAAAAAAATGGTGCGAAAAATCAACAAAACCAAGTTTTTTGAAAAACCCACCACGATTATCTCTTTTAGTGAAATGATATCAAAAGATTGTTGAAATCTTCAGAAAGAGCGAAAAAAAAAACTGGGAAATCGAAAGAAAGAAGAATGAGTCGTGGTAAGAATAAATGAGTACCTGGAATATCCTTCAGCAGAGAAGCTCTATAAGGAATCTTAAAACTTTGTATAAGTTGCTCTTGAATCTTTTTTGTTGATTCTCTTGTGTTCTTTGATACAAAGATTCGTAATGGTTTCTTTGCTTTGACTTAGAGAGAAAAATGAAAGCTCACAAATCACAAGTTACAAACTCTTCACCGAAGGAGTCCATATATATAATACCTTCCAGCTCCAGAGCGACAAGAGATGATAGAAAGAGAAGCGTCGATATTTCCAACCACGTGTTTTTAGCTTCAGAATTTTCATACGAGGTCAAAAGTTCGATTCAATTTTAAATTTAACTCAATAAATTACCAATAATAATACTAATATACAAAATAAATAAATTAGTTAATTGTCTTTACAGTTAACAGAGTTCCATGTTTACATAGAGCATGTTTAAACATCTTCAAAAACTGTTGTTAATTTCACTTGATTATTTCATGTAATATACATATTTTTAAAAATTATCGAGTTAATTTTTTGTATTTATTTTTAGTTTTAATTAATCGAGTAAAATTGTTTTTATTATTTACTGGAATGCGTGACTGACAAGTTACTACTAATTGTCTTCTTAGAGATATTGGTCTCCCAAAGTTAAATAAAGAATATTTGACTGAATCCATATTTAAGTTTGTAGATAGTAAAGTGACGTAGTTGCAAACGTGGAATCAAATTAGGTGAATAAAATCGTTGAAAATTAGCATTTTATCCATATCAGTTAAGAACAAAAAGAAATTCAATATTTATTATTTATGTGATCATATACTAAGATTAATGAAATTTCCTTGCTTCTTTCGTTGCGCCCCACAGATTTCTACTTTATTCAATCAAAAGTGTTTTGGTGAGATAATAAAAACAAAAATTTGATGAATTGAAAAAGCATATAATAGAGTCATTTAAGTATTATAATATTCTAAATGTAACGAAGCAATGGAACGTTCAAGCTTTGCATAAAGCGACACTTTTTTCTTTTTTATTGTATAGTTTTTGTTATATCTGTCCTTCGAAATGATTTATTCTTAAAAAATTTGTCGTCATCGACATGAATACTTATTAGCATATATCATGGCAATGTATGTTTTAGTTGTTACTTAACTATATCATTAAAAGTAACAAGATCACTTATAACACCATACCTATAGTGAATCAATTTGTGTTATACATATAAGTACATTGTTTTTATATATACCGGAGAAAATTATACAATATTTATACGATGTTTCGATGTTTTTATAAATATATCCCTTCCAGTTCAAATTGATAGATATTTTGAACTGTTCATACATATCAACAAAAATTGTAAAATGACATTTTAACTATATAGTAGAAAAGTAATTAAAAAAAATAAGTGAGGGCAAAAACAAAAGAATATTTAATCAAATATGTATTGAAATAGGCAAAATCTAATTTTTTGACAAAATTTAATTTTAATGCTATGAGATAATTTATCAGTATTTATTATTATATTAATGTTATTAGTTGTTATTATTTTATTGTGAGAGTGAGATTTTAATTTGTTTTTGCATTTGTGTATAGTATTCATCATGATCAACACTTAAATATTTCATTGTAGTGAATTTTATAATTATATGAAAATCTTGAGAATTATTTATGTTTACATTTTTTTACAAAAATAAATTATCTACCGAATAAATTGTCATATATACATCTAAAGTGTATACCGTACAGTGGTTTGTAATGTAAACAACTAAAAATCAACCAAAAAAATGTAAATTAAATAATAGTAATAAAGAGGTGATTGTAGTAGAGAATACATGCATATGAACACTTTCGTCTAAAAGTTAGGTCGATAGCGACTTGTCTCCTTATATGTCCCTCTAACAAACTCGAAACATATCAAAAACCCTCTAATCAAATTGCACCTTTATTCACCAACATTTTTAGTCAAACTTCATATCTATCGTACGTCATTTAGTGTATTATATTAAATCCAAACTACTCACAATTCACTATTTAAATACCGACACTTATTTCTAAAAACACGGTTACATTAGTTACAATAGTAGTAATAGCCAGATATTCCAAATCAATACATTTTTCATAGTCGAAGATGGATGATTGAATCAGAACTTACTATTTAACACATGTGTATAATAATATATCAACCATAAGTAAAGTTGTGTACGTACGGACGCGTGATACTTTAGAAACATCGGTCGAAGCTAGCATTAAGCCACCGTGCATGCACATGCGCTTATTGGATAGGCTCACTCAATTATTTCAAATAACTCTTTTCCCTCAGTACTAGATTTAAATTATAAGTTTTTTTTTTCAAATATTAACCTACAACTGATCCACACATTAACCAAATTCCTACATAATATGGACAGTGGAATTCGATTCCTGATTATGCAAATGTGCATGTCTTATTGGACTTACTGTCTGCCACTAGACTAAAGACCACTTGCATACGTATTAAAAATATATTAATATGTTATATTAGTTAATTAATTTCATTAAGCATTTGATTGGATAACAAATAATACTTACAATTCTCGGATCGAATATTTGAATAGAAAAAATCAATTACATTATCGACGATTAGTAATCGGTTATATATATATATATCAAATAGTTTGAAAAGGTATAAAATCAGACGAATTCGAGCTTCTGATACCAAAACCTCATGGCTCATAGTCCTAGTTTCAACCTAAAACATCTTACTAAGTAATTAATTGATAATACCAGCTAGATATAGATGATCGTATTCAGTATAATCGCTTTATAAAGAAATTATTGGATTTATATATATAATCTAAACTAAAAAAGTTGTGTCAACTGAGTAGTTTGTAGAATCCTTCAATAACAATGAACCAACAAATTTGATGTGTCCAGATTCCGTATTACAAAATACATAAAATCAATTGTTGGATTATGCTTGGATCTCATCGATTTTATTCCCTTCGTTTAGCATTACCATTTAATATGTATAATTGTATATATAAAAGTTTATATTTTAATAAAGGTTAACATTTAATATTATTGACGTATACAAATTAGTGAATACAACTGTCACTCAGATCTCAATGAATGAAAATGATGGTAATTATGATTACTTAGCTCGGTACGTACGGACTCATTTAATGCACTATCATAAAATCCTTTTTTCCTTTTTCCCTAAGAAAAATCGAATTTTGGTGTTTAAAAATTTGTAAAATGATCACTATCACTAGACAACATATTATGAGCAATGCACTATCATTCATATTGCTAAATTAATTAAAAAGTTTCATAAATAATTTTCCATTGGTCTCATTTTTAAATAATGTTTAGTTTCCATTTTTTAAATATTTTAGATTTTTAACACAATATATATGACTTGTTATGTCATCTAGATTTTGATTAATAAAAAAAAATACAAAGTTCAATTACATAAGTCGATAAATAACGAGTTAATCTCTAAAAACAAATCCGTAATAAGAGGAGAGGAGCTAAAAGATTTTAATCCAAGAAAAGATTAAGTAGAAGAAACCTAATAAAAGAGTTGATAGAAAAATAGTTTCAAACCCGAAAATTGAAGTTTCCACTTCAAGTAATCTAGGCCGCGGGACTGCCCTTTAGTATTAATTACACTACTAAATATAATATAGGTTAATATTTTGCATACCTTTCATTTGAGAATACCTTCAATAGAGATTTAATTAACTTGATAAGGCCGGTCCCAAATACTGAAAGACACATTAGTACTGTAATAAAACAATAAGTTATTTTAGTTAAATATAATTATAAATAGGGATATAATTCATATGAAAACCGTTTGACAAAACGATCAACAAATAATACAAGTTCACTAGAACATAGGTTTCAAATCACAAAATCATGAACTTGGATTTCGTTCTCTTTATTTAGACCATAATTGTTCACAAAACAATTTAAAACCAATCATCTTAGATTTTGTTCTTAGCATATAATGAAACTATTTAAAACAAATAAAGTTAATCAGAATACTTTAATAGAAAGAAATGACATAGTTCGACGTGAACAAACTCAGGACCGCGCCATGTGTCTAGTTCACATTGAACCACGAGGACAATGTCGCTTCAAGTACCACACCGTACCTAACATGGAGACAACCGTATCTTTTGGCGGCACGCAAATTTATGTCACATTTTAATTGTCTTCAAGAATCTTTAGATCTGTTAAAATAGTAATTAGAGCAGCTCAGATTTTATTATTCGTTTAATTTAATTTACTTATGGACCAATAATATAGTCATAGAAACCTTTAAATATGATTGATCTGATCCAATTATAGTGGCTAGTAGTATAAAGTTTATTGGTCCCAAAATCAATGATTAAGTGTTTAATGCCCAACTTGCATACGTATAAAATGAATAGACTTTCTATAATTGCTCAAGTAAAAACTAATGTAAACTAGCTCTTGTTAATTATAATAAATACTTAGATTAAAAGGTAACAACCATTAGTATAAAAATAGTAATTGGATGAAAAAATAAGCTAAAGCTAGTAGTAAGTGTTAACGTAATAGGTAGAGAGAAAGTCAAAATCCAGCTGGGAAGCACAAGGACGAATTAAATAATGCCAGAGAGGATTCTCTATATGGAGGGTAAAATCGTCAAAGCTATATTTATAGGAAAATCATTTTTTTCTGTTTAAAGAGCAAAGCCGCAAGATTCCAAGGAAGAAGACGCGGGTTTGGTTTAAGTAAAAAGTGCACCGACGCGACGACAAGTCTCAGTCTTTGACTGACTCGTCCAATAAAACATCTAACTCTTTAAGTCTTTGGTGCTGTTCTGTCTCAACGTGTGGAATGGATATAACAAATCCTGCGAGTCCATAAAGTAAATCGGAAAATGTTATGAAATTGTTTCATTTATTGGACGGTAGAAGAAAACACCAAAGGAGTTTACCCAAACATTGGGAATTAGCTGCTGTGTCGACCATTATACCATTTAATACTCATCCATCTACTTTTTATATTGTACTTCTATTTATTACAGATATTTTTGATTCGATTATTTTTAATATAATAATATTAGTATGTGTTAACTTGTAAAAATGTTTTTTCTTTTTGATAAATGGTTGATGTAAAAATGTTAAAGACTAGTGTGAAGGACGGTGGTTTAGTGGTAAGGGAGAGTATCGGGTGTTAATATACTTGTGATTCATTTCTCAATACTCGAAACTAAACCATAATTTTTTTGAACACATATTATGGATTCATGTTTTTGACCTATTTGAATATTTAGAGGTGAATGTCTATCCGTGTGATACATTATTTTGAGAAAATAGTTCATGCCTCTTTCACAATGTTTAGAAACTTCTAAGTTACAAAAAATAAAAATAAAATATGAGATGAATTCTTACGAAAATTTAATTTTAAAAATAAAGCTAAACCGATGCATTAGTATATATGTGTATATAAATGAATATGTGTTTTAAGTATTAATTTGTAAATATTAGTTCCCGATGACCTTTACACACGGTTTTACTTGCACCAATGGACTTGGAATTACTTATGATATTATAATATTGTCTACTTCGATATTATTCCAACTTCACTAGCATATCTTTTATTTTTATTATTTTCTTGTTGACTTATTCATATTGTCTATTACAATATCTCAGACTCCCAGTAGCTAGTAATTGCCGATGGCCAAAATGTCAATACTGTTTATAAACCAAGAAATCATTTTTACGAGAACACCATCATTTTACTTTAAAGGAACAAGAGGTTTACGCCAAGAAGATCTGATCTCCCCACCTCTATTTGTCATGGTAATGGATGTTTTTTCGCGTTTGCTTGATAAATCCTTCCAAACGGGAGCTATAGGACCTCATCCAAGAGCTTTATCTCTGAGGATATCTCATTTAATATTTACGGATGATATGATAGTGTTCTATAATGGTAAATTACAATCCCTGCAAGTTGTGGTTAATCATTTAGAAGAGTTTGCTACCATTTCAAGTCTCACAATAAACATAAGAAAGGCCACTTTATTTCAGGCTAGTGTTGGTGTTGCTGATCAAATAATAATATCACATGCCTTTGGTTTATAAGAAAGTACATTGCCTGTTAGATACATGGGTCTTTCGTTACTTCCTGGCAAGCTAACCAGATCGGATTATTCCCCATTGGTTGAGAGAGTCAGAACTAGGCTTCACTCTTGGACTACTCGATACATATCATTTGCTGGCAAATTACAATTGATATCCTCTGTCATTCAAAGCATTATAGCCTATTGGTATGCAGCCTTTATACTTCCCAAGAGGTGCATAAAGGACATCAACAGATTATGGAGGAACTTTCTTTGTGCTGGTGATCCGGGTACAACAAAGAAGGCCAAGGTTAGGTGGGCTCAGGTTTATTCACCTAAATCTGCAGGGAGTTTAGGGTTGAAAGATCTATGCACTTGGACCAAAGTGTTCGACCTAAGGCTAATTTGGCTTTTGTTTTCAAGCTCCGATTCCTTATGGGTAGCTTGGTGTAAGAAACACAAGCTCAAGCACCGCTCATTCTGGTCCCTTTCTGATTCTTATGTAGAGTCTTCAATGTGGTGTCAATTATTGAAACTGAGACCCCTTGCTCAGGATTTTATATCCTGCAAGTTGGGAGATGGCAAAGATTGCTCCTTTTGGTTTGATAAATAGACTTCGTTTGGCAAACCAATATACTACATTGGCACAAATGGCCCACGGATTTACGGTATCCCTTTGGATTCCAAAGTCAGCTATGTTGTCAATGAGGATGGGTGGAATATAAGAGGTGCTAGATGTGATAACTCAAAACAGCTACTTCGACACATAACATCGACTCGGCTAAACCAGGATTGTCTGGACACATACATATGGAAAAATGGAACAGGTATCCTAAAGGATAAGTTCAAGTTTGCTGCAACAAGGAAGGTTATCTCTGTTGTATATCTTGGTTTCATGGCACAAGGAAGTGTGGTTCTCGGGTTCTGTCCCAAAACATGCTTTCATTCTTTGGCTTGCTTGCAATGACAGGTTATCTACAGCTTTTCGTTTAGTGTCTTGGGGAGTATTAAATGACTCCACTTGCCATCTTTGTGAAATTTTCACGGAGACCAGGGACCATTTACTCTTATGATGCCCATACAGTTACGATGTGTGGAGAATGTGCTTTCAAAAGTTTAACCAACCTTACCTGGGCTTCACAACTTGGGATACCTTCCTTGCTTGGCTTAAACGACCCGAGCAAAACATGGCAGAGAGAAGTCTAAAACTTATCTCAGCTCACACAATCATTTATTCTCTATGGCGTCAACGCAACGATCGGGTTTTTACTAACACATCCACTCCGGCTCAGGCTCTGTTCAAGATTATCGATAGAAGGGTCAAGAATATTTGTCTAGCTCGACTCCACCTTCCGCAGTGCAACGACTATCTTGTATTATGGTTCAGGAACTAATCATTTGCTTTTATATTATATTCTAAGGCTAATTTGCTTAGATTGTTTTGGGCTAACGCCACTATGTAAATTATATTACTTAATTTATTGTCCAGTTTATTAATATAACCAGAAATTTTTTTTAAAAAAATCATTTTTACTTCTTCAAATTAGAAGTAGTCTTAGATACAAACAAGTTAGTCATAGTTTTGAAAGAGTCAGTTCATTCATTCATCTCAACCAAATTACACGATATCATATGAAAACTCTGTTTCATTGGTTCAAATTTTTTTAGTTTATTGTGACCGAGTAAAAACCATAACCGAGTTAAATGAAAGTTTCAAAGTCCCTATAATCGTGTTGATATGATATAACATAAACACATAAACAAACATTAAGTATTGACATCAGTCTGGTGATTATGATTCAGTTAATAACTTACCACTAGGATTCGATTCCTACTTGCTGTATTATGGTACTTTTAAAAAAGAATTATAGGAATGAGTTTTATGCTATAAATTGGGTCTTATCAATCCAATTGTTGACAAAAAAAAATATTGACATCTATCGACATCATCAGCTAACATCATGGCCGTCCATTTCACTATGGGACCAAAACTTATGGTTATATTCTAATTAATGAGATGTTTTCATTAGGTGTAATAGTATTTTAAGATTATTAATAGCTACTTCATCTACTTTATAATATATATATATATATATATATATCATATTAAATATATAGTTTTTTATTCGAAATATATAAAATATATAGTTCTATTGTATTTGTATAATTTGGAAGCCCGACTTTTACAAAGTTTTCTGCACATTTTGTTCATCCACAAACAACCACGAAAAGTAAGTTATATTTTTTTTGTATCAAATGTCAAATCTTTCATTATACCGTTTTCAAATTTTTCACGGAATTACAGAGACAACGAAGAAAAAGAGCAAATAAAACTACAGAAGAAACGAAAACACAACACAACAACATTAAACCTATAGACTACACAACTCTAGAAAAGAAAAAGCAACTACAAGACAACGAATGCAAGAACAGAACCTTGACGATTGCCACGAGCAACTCAGTCCAAGAGACAGCCCTCAATGTTTGGACCTCGAGACACCTACAACTTTGTCAAGGAGACTCACAGAGAACCATGCCGAATCGTTGATGCAGTCGAGCCGAGAGCACCATCTCAAATCCACATCCGAAGTTGTCAAAGCCAGAAAACAGACGAAACAAGAACAACATTGAGAAAGTCGAGCCTAAACTAGCCAGATCAGAGACTCTTACCGCATTACCTAAACTAGGTTCTCCCTAATCTAATTCCGAGAAGCAAGCGAAAGAGCAACACAAACACCAAGTTGTCCTCGTGCTAAGCCTAAACGAGCTACAAACAAAAGCAAATCGGGAAAGAATAGAGAGGCCACAACCTAGAGCTCCAACAGCAGAGGCATTAACGACGGGTAACCAAGTGGAGGCTGAGATAACAAGAACCACCAATATGATGTCACACACCACTGCCAACACACTGTCGGGATAGTGATGAACCGGAGAGACGATGCAGTCAAGCTTCGCCGGTGAGGACAAGGTGGAAGTAGCAGAGATTCTCTGTCAAGGGAAACACCGTCCTCAAGCGAAACTGGAGGAGAAGAGAAGCTCTGCCGCACCACCCACGATACTCAGCGAGGCATCACGCGAATGAACTACCGGAGAGGAGGGAGAACACAGATTTGGGGTGCGTCAGTCAACTGTATAGGGAGAAAGGAGAGAAGGAAAAAGAGAGAACACTGGTTGTCCACTTTCTGGCGGTGGTGAGGAGCTGAGGCCGCCAAAAAGGGAGATTAAATTTCAGATCTAAACCTACAAGTACAGAGAGAAAAAGAGAGAAAAAGATGATGAAAGAGTGAAAAGTTCTAATCCGAAAAAAGATTGTTTGACAATCTTTTAAGTAAGTTATACTTATATATATCTATATTAAACGTCATAATATAACATTTAGTTTATTACTTAAAAGAGTACAAAAATGAAAAATTAGATGAAAAATGGGATTTTCATGTCGCTATCTTTGGCAAAAAATGTCAAAATCACGACTTCATAACTTTTTGATGAGGTCAGTCTTTTGGTCCCGGTATATATACAACTTGTACGGCAAGTTGGTCTATAAAAATGATCTCATAAAACATGTATATGAAGTCAAAATGTTAAGTGTTTCCTTAGAAAATTACGGTCAAGTCAATTAAGAGATAATCTTAGAAAAATGCACTGAAATTCAAAGTAAAAGCAAAGTCTTTTTAAATCTCAACTTTCTACATGGACAAATCATCTTCTTGTTTTATTTTCAGCTGCCCAAAATAATTAAGCCACGAAGACATCAAGACATTTGTGTTAGTTAATAGTTATGGATGGTGATGATCATCAGACCAACCACGTTATTATTTATGATACAAATATTCAACATGTACATGCATGTTCTTAATATGTAGGAAAAAACATTAAACGATATTTAAATTAAATCAGAAAGAATAATCATTGATCATATAATAAATACTAGATGATTATGTGTACATGTTGAATATTTATACTATACATTTTATTTAATACTCCATCCATTTCAACAGTCAAAATATATTAATTTAATAATACAAAAAATTTCAATATTCAGATATAATTTATTAATAGTTATTAAGAAAATTAAAGTGTCAAAGTAATATTATATATATCAATATTGATGAGAATATAATAAACCATAATAAACTCTTAGTTTCTCAAAAGTCAACATTCAAAATTTACTATATTAGATTTGAACTATGTAAAAATGTTATTTATAAGAAATATATTGTTAAGCTATTATACACTACAACAGATACGCTTCATCACGTCGGTTATACAAATATTTCATGTCATTTCTTCACTGACTCCATAAGGTCTGTTGTAATCTTTTTTAGTGTCACTTGTTTAACTGATTTCATAGGTGTGAGTGAAGAGCAAAATTGTGTCGTCAGTCTTGTCGTTTGAGATCGTCGCCGTTCATCGTCGTGAATCGCCTTTCGCATCGCCGTGAATCGCCTTACGTATCACCGTGAATCACCTCATGTTCATTGATTTTTGTTTCTCAGCTCAAAATCGAGATAATAACCGGAAAAAAAAATCCATTTGAAACTAATGAACCAAGTTTTAGGTCGGTTATTTAACCGATGGTGAATTCCATCTATTTTGTAATATCAGCGACAGAAATTATTGACGTGATAAAGCATATTTGTTGGAGTGATATACAGATATATAGCAAGTCAAATAAAATATATGTATCACAATATGAATACATTTCGTAATGGCGCTTTAGACATTCAAAATCTCAAAGGCTGGCCAAAGGAACACCATGCACAATCCATGCCTTTCAATATAAAAACCACAAAAGATGATCAGATCTAAAGAAAACCATATACATCCAAAGAAATTAATTAAGAGACTTGATTTGTTTAAAGACCACATAAACACATTAATACTACAGCTAATCCATATTAATCATACAAATTATGTAAAACATGTTCAGTAGTTGTACTAATTTAATATTCAACTTATGGCCTGGTTTAACCCTTTTTGCCTTATAATTACTTACCTAATTATCACTTAGGATCACAGTTGGTTACTAATTCACCAATATTTTTTATCATACACAGGTTTCTTTAGCACTTATTTTCTTTAGAGCTAAACTATATTTGCTTTATGTTAATTGGTTGGAATAAGTTTAGAGGTCAATGGCTAAATGTACATCTTTACAGTATTATACACTAGAATTCAATTTCATGTAGTTGTGTAATTTCGTATTAGATTTAGGCTATCAATTGTACTAAATAAAAACCAATGTGTTTGTATTTGTAAGTTTACCCTATCAAATTTTCAAATATTGCATGAAACATACATTCTAGCAAATCCAATGAATAACTACAATTACGAGGCACATAACATAATGATAGAACAACAACCCCAAAATGTAAACAAAAAGAGCCATATATAGATTTAATGCAATATGACCACCTTCCATTGACAAAAGTCTGATCTCAAGTTCGAACAAGATTCAAATCATAAGCCATTTTTGGTATATTATAGCTCACCTGTCATCGTCCACGACACACCTGTAATCCAAACCAAATCAAGCAGTTCAGACGTATTGATATCTTATCTTCACCTACCATTCTATTTTAAACCCAAAAGATTAAAAAAATCAATATTACTCTGCACTTTAAAGATGACTGTCTATCTTTTATGCTTACATCTCAACAAATCTAAGATTGGTTTTGAGTTTGCATGTGAGAAAGTATGAAGTAACCCAATAATAAAAGAAGATGAAAGTTTTGAATATAATAACATGTGTGTTCTGATTCATCCTTATCGTGAATGTACAGAGACAAGTACAACTAGCTGTACTTGGACTTGGAGTCATTAAAAAGATTAATGTCATAAATGTGAATTAAGTTTGACTCTAAAAAGCTGCACAAGGTACTACGGAAAAGAAGATCTGAAGAATTATTTAGTTAATAAATGAGCCACTATTGAAGCCACATGGGTTTTGTGATATGTTTTGGAGACAAAGAGCTTGCATGATATGGCTTAACTAGCTGGATCTAAAATTACATCTTTGACATAATAAACGATTCAGTTTCAAAAAACATGTTTCATTCATGAATCCGTTAGGGACTTTGTGTCAGACAGAGATCTTCCACGACAAAAGGGCTGGCTTTGTTTGGTTTCGCATTTAGAGGAACATTAAGTAAACTCTCTATCTCTCCTGTCTAGATTCTGTGGGATTAGACCCTTGTTTTAGGACATGATACACGGAATTTGATGAAAACAAGAGAAGCAATCACATAGATATGTTACATTTTCAACTATTAGACAGCTCAAGATATTCTAATAAGTCTCTTTCGGTTGCAATGTTAGATCATCTGCGTCTCTAACCATGATCATCATCAGGGCCGGCTCTAAAATTTTGGGGACCCAAATACAAATTTTAAAATATGAGGCCTCTTTTGAAGGTTTAGGAAATTGGGGACCAATTATCTTATCAATGGGTCTTAGAACTTGAGTGATTTAAATCCAATAGGGAAATTGATTAGTATCAGGTATGGTCTTGTTATATCACCAATAATCATAGTTTGGGCTCAACGGAATACTCTGACTCGTACAGAAGGTTTCTCTTTCGGCTTAAGACAAGTACAGAGTATTGTATCAGCCGTAACCAAGATCAGAGTAATTGCATAAACCAACCCTAACATGAGATTATTGGCCTGTTCTTTACCGTGTCGCAGCGACACCTTAAACGACCAAAAGTTAGTCATTAAAATAAATGAAAAAGAAGGGTAAAATAAAAAAATTAACGCAGCGATCATGATTATTACTTTGATGAAGGTCGCTACACAAAACAACGACATCTAATAAGGAAAACGTGGACGCTGCGATTAGTTTTACGGTGACACATGCACTATTCTCTACATAACCATATATTTAAGTTGCTTATATTGTACGGTCATTCAGCGACTTTAAAAAAAAACACGCCTTTCTTAAAAATTATAATATTTTTATACGAATTTCTGAGTTGCATAGTCAAAGCTCAACAACAATATCCTAACACTGACACAAACTAACTATGTTATATAAGTCATACGTAATATTTTCTAATTATACGTTTATAGTTCCAGATTTTGATCGGCAACTTTCTTTGGAGTTTTTTTTTCTTTTTTTTTCCATAAGACCTTGTTCATTACTAGTTGATAAAGAGTATTACACAAGGAAAGAACAAACTGAAAAACATAGCAATTCAATCACTAACACCAACGCTTATAGAGAAGACGTTAAAAAAAACATTAAACATTACACTGAAAATAAAATAATACATTGTAAAATAAAACAAAAGAGCAACTTCATGTTTGAGCTTCGACATCTTCAACTCGAGTTTTAGTTCCAGCTATATGACTTAGATTTTCAAGGTGGTGAGTTTGAGTTTGGACATTTTCAGTTTCAGTTTGAGTTTTTGGCTGTATGACTTAGATTTTGAAGCTGGTGAGTTTGAGTTTCGATATTTTCAGCTTCACTTTGAGTTCCGCTATATGACTTAGATTTTAAAGCTGTTGAGTTTGAGCTTCAACATTTTCAGCTTCACTTTGAATTCCGGCTGCATGATTTAGATTTTGAAGCTGGTGAGTTTGAGCTTCGACATTTTCAGCTTCAGTTTGAGTTCCGGTTGCATGACTTAGATTATGAAGCTGGTGAGTTTGAGCTTCGACATTTTCAGCTTCAGTTTGAGTTCCGGCTGCATGACTTAGAATTTGAAGCTGGTGAATTTGAGCTTCGATATTTTCAGCTTCAGTTATAGTTCCAATTGCATGACTTAGATTTTGAAGCTCTTGATTTTGAGCTTTGATATTTTCAGGTTTAGTTTGAGTTCCAGCTGCAAGAATTAGATTTTGAAGCTGGTGAGTTTGAGCTTCAATATTTTTAGCTTCAATTTGAGTTTTGTCTGCATGACTTAGATTTTGAAGCTAGTGAGTTTGAGCTTCGATATTTCCAACTTCAGTTTGAGTTCCGGATGCATGACTTAGATTTTGAAAATGGTGAGTTTGAGCTTCGATATTTTCAGCTTCAGTTTGAGTTCTGGCTGCATGATTTAGATTTTGAAGCTGGTGAGTTTGAGCTTCAACATTTTCAGCTTAAGTTTGAGTTCCGGCTGCATGATGTAGATTTTGGAGTTGGTGAGTTTGAGCTTCCACATTTTCAACTTGAGTTTGAGTTTCGACTGCATGACTTAGATTTTGAAGCTGGTGAGTTTGAGGTTCGACATCTTAAACTCGAGTTTGAGTTCTGGTTGCATGACTTAGATTTTGAAGCTGGTGAGTTTGAGCTTAGACATTTTCAACTCAAGTTTGAGTTCCGGCTCCATGATTTAGATTTTGATGCTGGTGAATTTGACCTTCGAGCCTCATTTTTGAGTTTTGGCTCCATGATTTAGATTTTGAAGTTGGTGAATTTGAGCTTCGAGCTTTATTTTTGAGTTCTGGCTGCATGACTTAGATTTTGAAGCTAGAGACTGAGCCTCGACATTTTCAGCTTCAGTTTGAGTTCTGTCTCCAGAATAAATTAAGTCAATGAGTACAAAAACTTAGTCAAAAGTTCAAACAAATCAATTTTACTAATAACTCAGCTAAAAGTGGAAAAAGTTTTAAAAAGACAACTCAACAAAAAAAACAATAAATCAACTACCAGCAAAAATAAACAAATCAACAATTCAAATAAGTCAACAATAGAATAAGTCAACCAAAAAACCATAAGTTAACAATTTAAATTAAGTCAACACAGAAAAAATTAATTCAATGAGTACAAAAAAGAAGTCGACAATTCAAAGAAATCAACAATTCAAATTTTAGAAAAAATATTGTTTATAATGTATATGTATGATGCATCATAAGTTTCAAATAATATTTGATAAATTTTAAAGTATATATATGAGGCATTTTGAAGTTTGACGTATATATACGATTTATTTTATATTTTAAATTACATATGATAAACAAATTTTAATTTAATTGTTTAAATCTCTTTTTGTATATATATAATGCATTAGCTTTTCATAACATTGTATTTTAAATTATATATACATTTATATTTATAATTTAAATATTATATACACAGAATAAGTATGTGAGAGATGAATAAGAGTTATTTGGTTATTTACAAAAAATGTAACTATAGTTTTCAAATTTCAAATTAAATTTAGGGTAATTATCAAATTCTCTCAATCTATGTATATATAATATACATCAATTTTAAAAGAATACTGTGAATTCACAATGATATGAAATTTTTTTTATGAGGAATCCTAGAATAGCAAACATGGAAAACAAGCAACATAGTTCCCACTTACACCAAAACGCTTACAATTGAGTTCATTCTCCTAATGAGCTTGTTGATGAAGTTCTCGTGGTTTCCAGAATCTCCACTTTATACATAATGATTCCTCAACCCTCCTAATGGTGCCTTCAACTGGAATGCCAATAAAAAGTTGTTGGCTTCCTTGAAATGTGCTTCGACCGTCATGATCTCATGGATCAAATCCTTTACGCATATGATGCCATGCTTCCTAGCCCCTAATTCAATGGAACATGAGAAATTAACTATAGAGAACTTATAGAGTTTTGGTGATGAACAACGATCCAATGCATTTAGATCCAATGGATCTAGCAATTGGTGATTGAGCATCAATTTTTCAATGGGCAGGAGTAAAGACAACAAATTAACTTTCAGAATTATTCCAGACATGACTAAGGAAATAAACTGATGGTATTCACCTGGTCTACAATGGAGTTATTTTTCAAGACAATCCTTTGGTGGTTAAGCTTTCCAAAACCATGTTTGTAAATAAATTCCTTCACATTTTTAAGTTCGGGTATATGAGGAAAGCAAAATCGTTCACGGGTAAAACTATCTAAGCTAAATGGAATAAGAAACTTCTGGCAAAACATGTATCATGCTTGGTGTTGCATTAGGAATAATACCATCAAAGTGTGACATCTCGATTTGTGTCTCTCTTTGATTTCTTCGTAAAGCTAAGAGCAAAAACTATTACAGAACGCACTCGTACATATCCCTATTTATATGTGGTTGTAAGATAAACTATAACTAAACTGTATTGGATACCTAAATTGTATTTTATTATATTTAAAAGTATTATATCAAATTAATGAAAACAAAAAAAAAGTAAAATTGGATTAAAATTATGGTTATTTTCTCCAATAAGTGAAATTGTAAATTAGAAAAAAAAAACATATTATATAATTATGTATAACATAGTTGTTAAATCATGCAATTAATTTTAACTACCTATCCTGTTTTATATTTTGCATATTTAATTAGTTTAGAAAGATATGTCTTAGTTATATTAGATTCTGCTTTTTGGACCAACATATTGGATTCTATTAGATAAATATAATATTTTTACCTGATTTATAAGATTATCTTGATCAGTTGATCTCAATAATTATTGGATTCAACCCGCAACAATGGCTTTGAAAATTGCAAGCATACATTTTTTGTCACACAATTAGATCGACAAAATCAAATTTATAGTCTAAATCTCATACTCTAAATTTGAAATAATCAAACACTATACCAAATATCTAAAGATTTTCCTAAAATCTCTCCAAATCTATTAAAATCTAAATGTCATTTATGGTTTATCATCAACAATTTCAACAAATTCATTGCAGGAAACTCATCTGACTAACCAAACTTGCGAAGAAAATATTGTAACTACACAAGCTAACATTAATTGTGTTTTTTTAAGGAAACGGAGGAACATATTTAAATATTAAAAATTGTGGCTTGAAAACTCTATAAATTTTCTCAGTCATATTTCTTAGTGACGCATGATAATGATTAAAGAGTTCATACGGATTTTCTGGATCGCACTCTTGGCCATCAATTTTGGAAAAATTTGCACCGGTTTGCATATTTAAAATCAGCTAAATAAACTTTTCCTAAAAAGATATTAAATATTTACAATTATGAGTTGAGAAATTTGACTCCCTATACATTAAACTTTGTGACAAGCATATTAATCATAGACAACTGTTTATGTTTTCGGACGATTATGTCTCTATCATCCTATCCTCTTGTTTCCTTTCCCTATTCTGCTCGATTGAAGGGTCGATTGGTAAGGATTATATCTTTGAGTTTTTTGTTGTAAGATTAGACGGTAGGTTTTTTGGCTGTAGATTTTCTTTTGCTGTATATTTTTTTTTCTGTAAAAATTTAGTTTTGTAAAGCTCATAAATTTTGTATTTAGGTTTTTGGTTTTCCACATCCAAAAACATTCAATAAATAAAGAATTGATTTTCTAGAGCAACAAAAGAAAAAAATAAATTTATAGCATGCTTGGTTTAGTTTCAATGCTTTATTATTTTTCTGTTTTCTAGAGCAACGAAAATCGTTGCCAATTGGAACTTGAGTCATCATTGTTCTCAAACTTATGAGAAGAGAAAATGAAACAAATAATTGAGTTCTTAAGCTACATGCTGATTAAGGTATCATCGAGATCAAGAAGAACATAAGGAGAGATTTTTTCAAGGAATTGCGAATCGACATTATTCCAACAACAAATTGATTATTCACTCTCTTCTTTATAATGTATGTACAATCTTCGATCGGAGATGCGGCCGATCGTTGCGACAGCTCGTAAAAACCAACAACAAAACAATGACAACAGAGAAATCACATAACAGAGTAAAAATGAAGAGGAGAGGCCGAATAAACGCACAATTAGAGATTTTAGCATTTGAAATTAAAGATTATGATTTCTAATTTAAAATCCTATTCCAACTGAATCATCCTGATTGATATTCGGTTTGTCCCAGTTTCACCAATATGGATTCATATGGACTTGGTTGGGACGAAAAGAAATGAGATTCAGCCGTGAAACAAACACATTTTTGGACGGATAGAGTTTCAACATATCTAGCGTTGCATGTCAATATAAAATCTTATGAAAAAGACGAAGATAAATCGATAATTTTACCAAGAACAATAAATTTTTTTATTAGATAAAATATATTAACAGATAATTATGTGTTAATCCAGTAATATATATGTCAACGCACAATATGTGCTAATCAAATATGTGTTTATAAGATAATAAATATGTTAACAAGTAAAAATACGTGTTAGCCATATAATATATGTATTAATATATACTCCATCCGTTTCATAAAGATAAATGTTATGAAAAAAAAGTTTATATAGAAAAGTTATATTTGACTAAAGGTTTGTTGTTTTGCCTTTAGTTATTTTGTTTCTTTTCTCAACTTAATAGTTTTTTTCTTTTGTAATTAATGAGGTTACAATATCATTTTACAATATTTTTTAAAATGTGTGAAAATCCTAAAACATCTAACATTGTGAAATGTAAGGAGTATATTATAGATAATATATGTGTTAGCAGGTAACACATGTGTTAGCAGATAACAAATATGGAGACATCGTATTAAATGCAGAGATCATGTATTTAATGCACTGTCTCATATTAAATACAATGTCATCTCTCTCTTCCAACACACATTCCACAAGGTCAATTTGGTTATCTAGAGAACCTAATGCTTGCTACAGATGTGGCAGAATTGGCCACTATGCAAAAAATTGCAAGGTCAAAAATAAAATAAGGAATGTTAACATAGATGATAATTTAAAAGATTCTTTATGTAAGATTCTTTTAAACTCTTCACCAGAAAATTCTGAATCAGAAATTTCCAGTAATAATTCTTTTGATAATGAGAGTATAAATGAAAAACTCAAAATAATAAAAGATGAGGATTATACATCTACATCGGAAGATGAATGTCTTTCTTATCAATGGGAAAACCATGTGAAAAGGAAGAAAATGATGAATTCTATAATATATTCTCACAATTTGATAATATAGAAATCAATGTTTTAACAAATGATGATTTGTTAGAATTATTAAAATCAACAAAAGATCCAGAAATAATATCAAAAATAATTGATAAAATGGATAAAAATAATAAACCATCCACGAGTCAGCCAAAGGAAATTCCTTCAACTAACAAACCTTATTTAATGTCAGAAGTTCATAAACTTCTAAAAAAATGAATAAATTTAGTTGAAACACCAACTACTATTCAGGATTTATCAAAAGAGATTGATAATCTCAAAATAGAAATCAATGAGATAAAATCTCAAAATTATATCCTTAATAAAAGAATACCAGATATAGAAAATTATAATATAAAAATAGATGATACAAACCTTAGCCAATTTGGCCAGATTACTGATAATAATCAAATAATCCAAGAAAGAAAAGAAGAATTTCTTTCTAAAATGGAGTTAATAACAACCCAGAAACCAATGGTTAAAATAACCTTACTAATAGATTATAATTTTAAGAAAGAATTCATAGCACTTATTGATAGTGGTGCAGATTTAAATTGCATACAAGAAGGAATGATACCTTCTAAATATTTTCATAAAACAACACATAGCTTAAAAAATGCTAGTGAAAATAAAATGTTAATAAACTATAAATTACCAAAAGCATATATATGAAAAAATGAAATCTGCATACCAGAAACTTTTGTATTAATTAAAGACATGTCAAATGAATTAATATTAGGAATGCCTTTTCTAAATCACATTACCCCATTGAGTAAATGGGATAATAAATGAATAACAAGCATATATAATAATAAAGAAATACACCTTGAGTTCATAACTCAACCATATTCTAAATACATAAATGAAATTAGAAATTCAATTCTGAATAAACAGAATCAAATAGAATTTCTAAAAATGAAAATATGTAGTATAACAATAAATACTACATTAGAAAACCCCAAATTAAAAAGAAAAATTGATTTAATAAAAAATCAATTTGAACTACAAATATGTAGTGATCATCCTAATGCATTTTGGGATAGAAAGAAACATATGGTGAATTTACCATATGAAGAAAATTTTCAAGAAAATCATATACCCACCAAGGCTAGGCCTTGCCAAATGAATTCAGAATACCTGGAATTATGTAAAAATGAAATAGAAAACCTATTACAAAAAGGTTTAATAAGACCTTTGAAATCTCCATGGTCTTGCACAACGTTTTATGTAAATAAAATGGTGAAAAAGAAAGAGGAGTACCAAGATTGGTAATAAATTATAAACCTTTAAATAAGGTATTAAAAAGGATAAGGTATCCAATCCCTAATAAAAAGGATTTATTAGAAAGATTGCAATCTGCAATAATATTTTCAAAGTTTGATTTAAAATCGGGCTATTGGCAAATCCATATAATGGAAAAAGATAGATATAAAACAGCCTTTAATGTCCCAATTGGACAATATAAATGGAATGTAGTGCCATTTGGATTGAGAAATGCCCCTTCAGAATTCCAAAAAATTATGAATGATATATTCATTCCATATAGTAATTTTATAATTGTTTACATAGATGATATATTAGTATTCTCAAACAATATTGAGATGCATTTCCAACATTTGGAAATATTTAAACAGATAATAATAAAAAATAGTTTGGTAATATATAAACCTAAAATGTTATTGTTCCAAACAAAAATTAGATTTTTAGGATATAACATTGAAAAGGGACAAATAATCCATATACAAAGAAGCATAGACTTTGCTTCTAAATTCCCAGATATAATAACAGAAAAAACACAACTCCAAAGATTTTTGGGAAGCTTAAATTATGTTTCATCTTTTATAAAAGATTTGACAAAAGACACGTCTATATTATATGATAGACTAAAGAAAAACCCTAAACCATGGTCAAATGACCATACTAAGGCAGTAAAAACAATAAAGGAAAAAGTAAAAATAATTCCTTGCCTTACATTACCAAATAATAATTGGAAAAAGATTGTTGAAACAGATACCTCAGACATAGGTTATGGAGGCATATTAAAACAACAAGATCCTGATAATAAACAAGATTACCTAATACAATTTTATTCTGAAAAATGGAATAATAGCCAGAAAAACTATGCTACTGTTGCTAAAGAAATATTAGCAATAGTAAAATGTGTACTAAAATTCCAAAGTAATTTATACAACCAAAAATTTATAATAAGAACAGACTGCCAAGCAGCCAAATTTATTTTTAATAAAGATTGTAAACATGATGTATCAAAACAAATGTTTGCAAGATGGCAAGCTTTGTTAGCCTCATTTGATTTTGAAATAGAATATAAAAAAGGTTCAGATAATAATCTGCCGGATTTTCTAACCCAAGAATATCTTAATGTCTTACAAGATGCATCAAAGATTTAAACCTCCCAATAAAGGGAGAGGAAGAGGAGGCCGAAACTCAATGGGTAGAGGTCAAAGCCGAGGTAATATCCTCATCCAACACGGCAATAAAAGGCTTATAGCCCAAAATATTGTAGAATCAACCACTAATAATGGAATAGATCCAAACCACCCGAGATAGCAGGAATTCATGGATTTCATAAAATCCAAAGAAAATGAAACTAGTCAAACTAGTCAATCGGAGAATTCATATTCAAATGCCCTCACTAATGAGGAAAATGAGGTTTATAACAAAAACCCGAAAGAAGAAGTCATACTTCTCTTGGAACATTCGGATCTAAAATGGGAAAAAGATCCATGGCATCTGATGAAAAGATATTTTGAAAAATCATCAGGTCCAACACTCAATTATAAACCGAGAATGCATTACGAGACAATACTTTTGTCTCAGAAATTGGCTGAAATTAATCATTTCTCTCCAGCCAATTCAAAAGAAATTTATATTTTCTCGAAAATTATTATAATTAAAGTAATAGTTGCTGAGGAATGGGGACTTAGCACTATGAGGGATTCAGATTATATCCACCCTCATTTAAAAATCCCAATGAAATATAATTACTGGGATTATATTGAGAGTTTTTCAAAAGTATTCTTATATGAAAATGAGAATAAAAAACACTCTTGGTTCATAAAAATTTGTTCACATGTTTTTGAACAACAGATACCAAATTGGTTCTGTAAATGGTGGATATATCATGGTCCAATAGTAGAAATTCTCCCTGAGGTCTTTAAATTATTATATTTACAATGGGTAGATATATCTCCCACCTTAAAGGACCTCCAGAAAAAAGATATATACTTTGAAGGAATATCTACTATGTATTTTTTCATAGAATTTTCTATCCCATGGATATTAAAATGGAGAGTAGAGGTCAGCATAGACGAGGATAATATTCCATGTCTAAAAAGAATATTTCATACAAAATTCTGGAACAAATTGTTACAAAAAACTCCAGAAGAAAAATATCATAGATAAGAGTTAATAGACTCAATCAAAAACACTTTGGAAAATTATAAAACCAAAGAGGAATTGCTCATAGTACAAGAAATAAGAAGTCCTTTCAGACATATCACATAGAAGATAAAAATGAAGAAAGGATTAATTTCGAAATCGGAATTATTGACTTCATACATGGAAGAAGTAAAAAACGATATTAAAAGAACTTTAGAATTAGAATTTCAAGAAGATGATGTTTCAATGACATCAGCATCAAGAAGCATGGATGAAGATACATGCTTAGCCGGGGAAGCCCAAGAAGAAGACGATGAATACGACGTCGAAGCAGAGTGGATAAAATTTTAAGACACGATCAAGGATCAAATCATGACCGCAGAGCAAGGAGAATCTTCCAGCTCAAAAGGAAAAGGAAAAGCAGAATAAAAACGACAAAAATGGTCCAAGAGGACAAAGATAAACAGGGACAACTGAAAAAGGTTCCCTAAAACTTTTATAAAAGTTTGTATTATAGTGTCGGCATCATATAAGCCGTAGATTTTACTTTTTCTATGTCTATATAAGAGAAGCTCATGCAATGTAATGGGGGGAGCATCCAAAAAGAAATAAATAAAATCTCTTTCTAAAATTCTCTCTCAAACAAAACTTAGAAGTTCCAATCAACAACACTCACATACGAGTTCATAAAAATTGTAAGTTTCATTTCTTTTCTTTTAATTGAAATTTTATATTAAATTAAAAAATTAAAATCAATTAGCCTAAAATGATAGGCTAATCACTTAAAGGGTGTAAGATTACTTCAAAATTAATCATGAAAAGGTTAAGTCGAGTATCATTGAAAACCTTGATTTAACTTTTATGGCTATGGTTGGGTAAATGTTTAAATGAGGGATACAACTACAATAGTTTTTGGTAGCAATACCGGATGTTCCAAGATAAGTCCCGTAAAGCCATGAGAAGGTTGGGTAATAAGGAACTAGTTTTAAAGAACTATTGTAACTGGTATATTATTTGCATCTAGACCCGTAAAAGCATAATCTAGTAGTCATAAGGGTTAAATCTATCTATCAGTCTTAATCACTCTGAGACGAAAGTCCTCAAAGTCATTTAGTATATATTCTAAATTACCATATAGAACACAAACTTATTTATTATCCTCTTTAATATATTATATAATAATTTTGAATTATGAGTTTAACCCTTCCACCCACTAAAATCATATATGAATTTAATATCAAAGTTGCAAACAGCCAATACATTTTGTGATATTACGACTACGTACCATATCATATATATGTACTATTGATTGCTCCTAAACAATCCTAAAACAAATATATATATTTTTGGTTTTTCAAATATAGTAATCAAAAATTGTATAATTGAGAAGGTACCACAAGGTTAGGTTTGACCATCAAATTCGGTGCAATTATATTAATTTCCTTTAAAACTTTATGAAATTTGTACTTTTTGCAAATTTTGAATTTTTAAAGGTGTCTTTCGTATACTTCGAATTTTGGCCGACAATAACTAAGAATGTGGCAAACATTTCTTTCACACAATTAAACTTTTTTTTTGTCAACAATTGGATTGATAAGAGTCGATCCATAACCTAAAGTCTACACCCTAAAATCTCTTTTTAATCTACTAGTGTATTGTGGAGGAATCGAACCTTGATGCATGAGTCATTAACTAGATCATCCTAACCACCAGACTGAGAGTAACTCAGCTCCACACAAATGAATCTTATATCTTTGAGATGTTTTTATATTTCGAATAAGCTTATTTATTTTAAAGGTGTTGGATTGATAAGACTCAATCCATAACCTAAAGTCCACACCCTAAAATCTCTTTTTAATCTACTAGTGTATTGTGGAGGAATCGAACCTCGGTGTCTGAATCATTAATTAAACCATCCTAACCACCAGACTACGAATAACTCAGCTCCACACAAATGAATCTTATATCTTTGAGATGTTTTTTTTTATTTCAAATCAGCTTATGTATTTTAAGAAACATAGTTGGATACATACGATGCAACTGCATATGTAGTCATATCCAGTGGCGGATCCATAACCATTTTTAATATGGGGCACCCTTTGTATACATATATAAAAAATTTCATAATTGTACTAGTATAGTAGAAGTAGTTGGCATGCGACTGCAAATGCTTCACAAGCAGAAGCAATAGTAGTACTCTGTGCAGTCCAAAATCTTTTTTCTCTAGGCTATAATAATATCTTATTCTATATGGATTCAAAGAAAATACAAGACCAGCTCAAAGCCCAAGTGAAGTCACCTCCGACGCATCCATTGATCACATACCTCCAAGATATAAGGAGAATGACTAAGTCCAACATATACATCTTTTGTCATATAAACAGAAAATACAATGTAATAACTAATAAGTTGGCGAAACAAGTCTGAACACTTTAATATACCTCACTTATCTTTTGAATTTTTTTGTAATGACCTTGTACTGATAATTAATAATGACCAAAAAAAATTAGTATAGGGCACGAGCTCCATCCCTTACCTACTTGCGTCCGCCGTGCAACCAACCTTTGAGCCAATCGCCTAATTCAATCATCGTCACCAATAAATACAAGATTTTTATATATGTATGTTTATTAATTAATTTAAATCAAACCATATACTTATTATGAGAATATTTGTCAAATGTACTCATGAATTCAAATATTTCTAAAATATTCTTCAATTAGTTAGTATATTTTTTATATTAGTGATTCAAATACTAGATTTTGTATATTACAGGATTCAAATATTAGTTTTAGTATATTTTAAGTTGGTGATGATTAAATTTTTTATTTTAATTATGAGGTTCGATATTTTCCCACTATTTATATAAAATTTTAAAAGAAACTTTATGGTGTGCGTTTTAGGTAATATATTGAATCTTGTCGATCTAATTGTTGATATAAAAAAGAAACTAAAACAATTTTTTTGTGTCATTTCAAATATATATTATAAATTTATAATGAGTAAATACAAAACCCATCAAAAATGTAGATAGAAATTGTTAACAAAAATAAAATCATAATCCCATCAAGTTTGAAAATTTAATGATCTTTAACAAAATTAGCGTATACTACTATTCATATCTAAACGATATTCACACAAAAAAAATCTAATCGATATTCAAATATTCAAGTTTGTTTTATATATTTAAATTCATTTTTCTTACATTGTGAAAACTAAAAATATCATCTCACTCTTTATCCTCGGCGGTTATCTTTGTTAACTACGTTGAGTTATATTCTGTTCTATTCTGGTTGGATTTAGAATCCATCAAAATCTATAGACTCTGGATCCAATAACACCTCTAAATTTGGGTCTCCCATGTAAAATAAAAAGTATGAGTGTAAAATTAAACTCTTAGAATGAATTTGTGTCAAAAGTTAAAAAAGAACAAAAAATAAAGGATTTGGAGGCAAAACATACGAAAGGAGAGAAAAAAAAGATTGAAGAAAAGCCCTAATGACACGCTCGTTCCAGACCATAAGATCCAAAACGAAAAAGTAGGTTTCACTCTTCGTCCTCTCTTCTCCACTTCCTACCGCGCCGCTTTCTTCGCCGTCCGTCCTTAACTGTGGTAAGCCTCTCCGATTCTTTTTCTTACCTCACCGTCGAATTTCGCCAATGCGGTTGATTACGTAACGGCGGAAACGTTGTAGATCGGATCCTTCGTTTCTGTTACCATAATTAAGTTCAGATTTTTATCAATATTCGGTGCGCTTTGAATCAAATTGATTTCAAATTTGTGCCCTTGGTATTAAGTTCGTTGTAAAAATGGTTCTTTCTCGTTATGGATGAATAGTAACCCTAACCTTTTGCAATATCGATCTTGATGTCATCCTTAATTGGGAATATGGCTTTATAGAAGCTGAAAAGTAGTACTTGATAAGTTCTCCGATGGCTATACGTTAATCCGCATTTGGTTATTGTTTTATTCCTTAGTTGTTAGAATTGGTGAATTTTAAATTTGGTTATATGATTTTTGAAGTTCTTTTGATGCTGTTGTGTAAGAGCTTTTGCGATTTCTTAAGCATCTAATCACATTGCTTGATTGATATAGAGTTTGAAACAATGAGGGGAAGGAGCTTCACTCCATCACCACCAAGGGGTTATGGGAGGAGGGGCCGGAGCCCTAGTCCTCGTGGCCGATATGGTGGGAGTCGTGACAGGGATCTCCCAACCAGTCTTTTGGTTCGCAACCTACGTCATGATTGCAGGTATATTCGTTACTACTTTATGCGTAATTCCCTTCACTGCCTTCTTCTCTCTTACACTGAGATTATGTGGATTCTGGACCATGTTTATTTCAGTGATCTTGTGGTCAAGTTAGTTTCACGATTCCATATTTACTTATTAAGGGTGGTTGTCTGAAAGGCTTATAGGAAGATCATGTGTGACTTATAATTATAGATTGTTAGATACATATGTTGAGTTCAGTAAATGCTTTTTTTTTTTGCTATCAAAAGTATACATTGGAGCATATAAAACGTATCTTTGTAAATAGGGAATGCGTGAATATTTTTCAGATTTCAAGAAAGTCACAGTTATTTTTCGAGATGTTTGACTCTGTTATCTTTTTCTTGACTTTCTATTCTCCAGGCAAGAAGACCTTAGGAGGCCATTTGAGCAGTTTGGTCCTCTCAAGGATATCTACCTTCCTAGGGATTATTATACTGGGTGAGCATGATCAGTTGATAAGACATTAAATTTTTGAACACCCAAGGCATTATTTTACTTCTGCTTCAATTAGATTGTGTCTCTACCTTTAGCATATAGTTTTTTTATTCTTTGTAAACTATCTTTTGTGAATCTTATATTTCCACATCTTCAGCTCATGAATTTGTTGGACTTAAAAGGATTTTCGAAAATGTCTTGATGTCATACATGGCCTTTTATATCCATTTTTTTCAAAAATCACCTTCGGAGTTTAATAGATGTTTATTTTCTCTACACTTGGATTAGAAGCTTAGTAAATTATACCTAAAACTTCATCCTCTTCTAGTCACTTTAGGGAAAGAATACAGTGATATGTTTTATGTTCGACCACACTTCGAGTGTGTTTATTAAAGTTGTTGAGGTTTAGCAGTGAATCTAAAGAATTCAAGAGACCAATGAAGTAATTAGAGTTCTTTGGAAGAAGTTCTTAATGGTAGTGAAGGTTGGAAGGAAGTTGGTATGAATTCAATTTGAAGACATATCAAGTCTTGGAGAATTCATCTTTATTCTGAAATTTGCAAGGTTTGCAGGCAAGTGCTTGTTTTGTCATGTTTATCACGATGGCTTCTATTGCAGGAGACTGTAATGCCAACTTTTGATCTAAATGCTTGTCAAAGTGTTACAATTTCCTTGGTTATCGTGTTTTTCATTCCTAAGCTGATTTTATTTCTGCCTATTTGATTTGTTGCAGAGATCCTCGGGGGTTTGGTTTCATTCAGTATGTGGATCCAGCTGATGCTGCTGAGGCAAAACATCACATGGATGGTTTTCTTCTTCTTGGTCGTGAGTTGACTGTTGTATTTGCAGAAGAAAATCGGAAGAAACCAACTGAGATGCGAACAAGGGATCGAGGTGGAAGGTGAATTGGAATTCTTCCTCCTTTGAATAAAGGACTCCGGAGAAGGATTAATTTGTCTATACAACCGCAAACGATGACTTGACTCAATTTGAATCGTTTTCATGTTTACAGGAGCAACAGATTTAATGACAGAAGACGTTCTCCTCTTCGGTACTCTCGTTCTCCTCCTCCCCGTGGTCGTAGATCACGATCACGTAGCCGTGGCTATAATTCTTCTCCTAAAAGATATCAATCTAGGTAACTGACTTTTCATGCCTGTCTGAATTTCTTGCTATCAAATGTCAATACAGTTCTCTGATGGATTAAACCACACTCTATTCTCCAACCTTGTGTTATGGCAGGTCTGTCTCACCTCAGGATAGAGGATATGAGAAGGAAAGATCATACTCTCGCTCACCACCCCATAATGGCACAAGGATTCGCAGTGGAAGTCCTGGGAGAGCGAAGAGCTACAGCAGAAGCCCTAAAAGAAGCCTGAGCCCAAGAAGAAAGGTGAGCCCGAGAAGAAGCATAAGCCCAAGAAGAAACAGGAGCTACACGCCTGAACAAGCAAGGAGCCGCAGCCCAGTCCCTAGGCAAAGCAGGAGCCCGAGCCCAAGCCTGCGTGGGGCACGAAATGGAGATCGTTCTCCAAGCCAGTCATTACACACCATGCATCTCTGTACTCTTCAGTTTCTCAGCCTTGTTTGTGAGCACTGCTTTATCAGGTGTTTTGGTTGCCTTTTAGATTGACACTTCCTCCTTAAAATGTGTTTGCTTAGAGTAGTTTTAAGACAGATCTCTATTGGTATTATGCTTTTGTATTTGCTCGATGGATGATGTTGGGACATAACTTTGAAGTAGCATGTGCTTTTTGTCATCTTATCCTTTTAGATCTCATCTAACATTGTTAAGGGAAAAGAAGATGGTCCTATTAGGCCATGTCTTATTTTGACGTAAGCCCCTCTTCTTTTGGTTTTGAATCGGCCTTTCGCACTTTCCAGCTATTTTCTTCGGTACTATATTTCTTCCTTAAAGCATCATAGAAAAGAAGCTTTCTTTCAAGACAAAATGCAAAAGATAACGGCTCTTAAGCTTCTCTTTTTTTGGCTAACATGTAAGTATTATGCCTTGGGTCAAAGTCATTGATAATAGTACTCGTTAAAGCCAGTAGTTTTATTTCCAAGTCGTATAATTTACTCTGTAATATTCCCAATTTTTCAATTGCAAGTGGTTATATTGGAAAGAAGATGGTCCTATTTGTGACGTGCGTTTAAAATGTTAGAGTGCCCTAAACCCGACAAAAGTCTTGGTCGTCGCATGTTTCTGAATTTATTTTTGAATATTCAGTTTTCCGTAGAGCACGTAGCTTGGACTTTAAATGCACGGCGATAATGTCTATAACCATTTCTTTCTCATTTTGGAGAAATTTGTTTGAATTCTATAATGAGAAAAAACTATTTACCTAAGACTGAATTAGACAGTTCTTAATTACATCAATGTCAGATATATGTGATAAAAAAAAAAGAGATCACTTTTGTCATTATTTAAGTTTGGCTGATTAAAAGAATCACCCAAAACAGGAATAATTAGAGCATCCAAGAAACATATGGAAGTCCCTTTACAAGAGAAACATTTGGAAGTCATGCATATGAGAAGAGCGTGAAAATCTTATTTATAAAATAAAATAAAATACCCGAAAGAAAATGAAAAGAGCTTGGAAATTTTATTAAAAGTATTGTTTTTAGTTTTATTTAATTTGATATTTACTTAATCATCTTATAATCAAACCGGACATTTAATTTGGGAGCACTGACAAATTGAGCTAATTAAATAATTTTGACTTTGAACCTCACCATCCCATTCCACACACATACACACCTCTCTGGTTTCCCACGCATTATAAAGTCTGATGAACCCAAGTTTACTCAACATATCACTCTCTTAATTTCTTCTTCCTCTTTTAAAAATAAATAAATTCATAAGTAAAATTCACCGAAAGAAAAGAGGAAAAATAAAAAAAAAGGTCTTTGCTTTTTGGATTCTCTACCTCTAGGGTGGGTTCACTTGTAGAAACATCTCTGAACCTGTTCTGTCTCAGCAACAAAAACTCGAGGGTTCTTTTCTTTTCTTTCATTTTTCCTTGAATTTCTTTTCTCTTATCTGAATTCTCTCCGGCTGAATCTGGAACCAAGCAAGCTCGAATCAGGTACTGTGTTAATAATGTTCTTGAATTTGCATCTAAGTGTTTGATTATTGTCGCATTGTTGCTCTACTTTGTGTTCGAACTAGCTTTAGCTTGTACCTTGATACCTTCCACATTCTTCTTCGCTCTGCAAGTCCTGTTTCCAGAGAACATGTCTGACAGAACGAAACGACAAAAGAGTTAAGATTATGCCCAAAAAAAAAGAAGCGTGGCTTTTCGAATACTCGATGGGTTATTGTTTACTGTTTCCGCGGAAGGTTGATTAGTTTCTAGACCCTATTTGTTTAGTTCTGTTTGAAATCCTCAGAAAAACTTAAATTAATATCCATGAATTAATAGTGTCTATAGTTGCTTGCTTGATTTTAGGGTTCTTACCATATTTGTCCAGTCCCAATGATACGTGTTCTGAAAAAATAAAAGATAAAGTGCTTGCTGAGTGTGACCAGTAGAAATCTACAATCCATGTCATGTTAAGTTCATATTGCTGTTACAATCATTGAGGATTTGACGCAATTTTGGACTTTTTAGAGTTTTTCTGTCGGTTTAGGTTTTCAAGTTCTCTGTTCCAATGCTGCTTCCGAGATGGTTTGCAGAAGCGCTCGTGCTCTTAACTTTAATTCTTGCTTGTTCAAACGGTAATTTCATCTAATTTCATAATTGTATCTCCTTAACTTTACTATTTATTTTTGTATCTGGTGAAAGTTCAGAGATGTTAAATCTGTTACTTTGGTTGTTTACACAGCTGCATTCATTGGTGTGAACATTGGGACTGATCTCACCAACATGCCATCGCCTTCAGACGTTGTAACGCTTCTCAAATCACAACAAATCACGCACGTACGTCTCTATGATGCCAATAGCCACATGCTCAAAGCATTTGCCAACACTAGCATTGAAGTAATGGTTGGTGTAACCAATGACGAAATCCTCAAAATCGGACGGTTTCCTTCAGCAGCAGCTTCATGGGTTAACAAGAATGTCGCTGCTTATATTCCTTCGACTAACATAACTGCTATTGCTGTTGGTAGTGAAGTTCTCACTACAATTCCTCACGTGGCGCCGATTCTTGCCTCGGCTCTCCACAACATTCACAAGGCTCTTGTTGCTTCTAATCTCAATTTTCAGGTCAAAGTCTCGAGCCCAATGTCTATGGACATAATGCCTAAACCGTTTCCTCCATCTACATCGACCTTTAGCCCATCGTGGAACTCAACTGTGTACCAGCTTCTCCAGTTTCTTGAGAACACTGGTTCCGTTTTCATGTTAAACGCGTATCCTTACTATGGTTACACAACTGCTAATGGGATATTCCCGCTTGATTACGCTCTCTTCAAGCAGCTTTCTCCGGTGAAGCAGATTGTTGATCCCAACACGCTTTTACATTACAATAGCATGTTTGATGCTATGGTTGATGCTGCTTACTACTCCATGGAAGCTATGAATTTCTCCAAGATTCCCGTTGTTGTCACAGAAACTGGCTGGCCTTCACTTGGAGGAGGTGGTGAAACGGCTGCAACCGTTGGTAACGCAGAGACTTTCAACTCTAACTTGATCAAGCGAGTGTTGAACAACTCAGGTCCTCCTAGTCAACCAGACATACCAATAAACACTTACATATATGAGCTGTACAATGAAGACCAGAGATCCGGACCAGTATCAGAAAGAAACTGGGGGATATTGTTACCGAATGGGACATCAGTTTATCCTCTGAGCTTGGGCGGTGGCTCTGAATCCGCAGCTCTAAACGGTTCATCGATGTTCTGTGTGGCTAAAGCGGATGCTGACGATGATAAGTTGGAGGGTGGTTTGAATTGGGCATGTGGTCAAGGCCGGGCTAACTGCGCCCTGATTCAACCAGGCCAACCATGCTATCTTCCAAACGATCTCAAGAGCCATGCCTCCTTTGCTTACAATGATTATTACCAAAAGATGAAAAGTTTAGGTGGAACTTGTGACTTTGATGGTACAGCCATTACTACGACGAGAGATCCTAGTAGGTTTCTCATTTCTCTAATCAATTTACTCTACAATTACGTCTTGTCTCCATTGCATAAATCTCATATTTCAATGTCTCATGCGTTTTGCAGGCTATAGAACATGTGCATACACAGGAAGGTAACCAACAATACGAAGCTTATGACTTTGTTAAGTTTCTAAGTCTTTTGAAAACGAAATCTGTTCTAAACTAAACTCTTTGATCTATCACAGTGCAAACGCAAACGCAACTGGAGGAAACTTTCCTCCGACTGCTTTAGGACCCGTAAGTCCTTTAGAAGGAAACGCAAACGCACTTACAATCTCTGGTCATCTTCCCTTTTTGGCACCCTTAGTTCTAACGTTTCTACAACTGTTACTCCAGCAAGATAGCCTCTTGTAGAACGTCTGCTAAAACGCGGTTTTGTAGTAACCGGAAAAGTCTGACGGCGGCCTAGATTTTTCCCGTTACCGGTATTTATTGTATTACTTTTGTTTAGTGTAAGTGTAACTAGAGACCAGAGAGAGCTCATAAGTTCCCATTCTTTGTCTTCTACATCTTTGAACTAAAAATCTTCGAATTAGAGGGATCTGAATTTCATATTCAAATGAATCATTTTTCTTCATGTTCATTCAGAATTATAAAGCTTGCGTAATTCCTAGTATTCAATCAAACTATATGGTAATTTGGATATATAAGAATTTAAACTTGTGTAATTGTTTTGTGAAAACTATGGAATAATGTATCAAAATTATTAAGGATTCACGTGGTAACAACATGATCTCCATGCATCAGAATATTTGATGATTGAAATGAAATTTATTTGGTTGTCAAAAATGATTAATAAAATTATTGACATTGAGTGGCAGAGGAATTTCTTTTAATGGTTACATATTATTCTCCACGTCAGCAATTACTTTATTTAGTTAGTTGATCGGACCAAAACGCAGCGTTTCGACAAAGTTTTTCCGATGGAGTGCAAGCGAAACGCGGAAATGGTGATTTGGATAAGCATAGAGGAAGACGACGACGACGGGAAATGATGACACCTGGAGGAAGCGGGAGGTTTAGGCCGTTACCAACGGCGATGTACGCCGGATATTCAGGAACAGCGTCGTCTTGGGTAGCGAAGACTTCTGTTTCTGCTTCAGGGAAGAGGATACAGAGAGAGATGGCAGAGCTTAACGTGGATCCACCTCCTGATTGCTCGGCTGGACCTAAGGGAGATAATCTTTACCATTGGATTGCAACCATCATTGGTCCCTTGGGTTAGTTCCGATTGTAGAAGATCGTATGGAAATTGTTAGGTTTAAAGTGTTTGATTTTGATCTAATTCGCTTATTAATGGACCTTTTGCAGGAACTCCGTATGAAGGAGGGATCTTTTTTCTGGATATAATTTTTCCGTCTGATTATCCATTCAAACCACCCAAGGTATTGAGCGTAGAGATTCTTCCGTGAAATTAGCTTTCTTTTTGGTTAATTTGTCCTTAGTAAGAGCTTTACTCATGTAACTGGTTATGATTTAGGGTTTAGAAGCTTGATTACAAATGCTGAGTTGCTTGAGAAAGAACTATTTAGTGATTATCAATGAGAGTTAGACTTTAACATCTCTGTTCGTCTTTGACAAATGCTTGAACTGCGTCGCAATTTAAATCAAAAATCGTCTAGAAATTCAATGTTTGGCTCAGTTTGTAGCAAAGTCATGAACTTTTGAGTTCTGAGAGAATCAAGCTATGCCTATGGATTCTAATCTTTAACCTGCGTGTTCATTACATCAGTAGTTTCACTTCATTGGTTTATTTGTCTTGAGTCTTTTATGTTAAAAGAGTGAGGATTTGCAGTTGGTGTTCAAGACTCGGATCTACCATTGCAATGTCGATCCTGCGGGGAACTTAAGTGTGGAAATTCTAAGAGACAGTTGGAGTCCAGCACTCACAATCACAAAAGTTTTACAAGCCATCAGATCGATCTTCTTAAAACCTGAACCCTGTAAGTTTCTATTCTTCCTTAGCTGTTTTATCTGTTAGTTCTGTTGCGGTGAGTTACATTAAATGAACATATCCTCCTCCAGTCAGCTACTATCTTTAACTTCCACTGTAAACTATTTTAGCTTTAACATCTGTTCTCATTCTTTGTCATTCTTCTTCCTCTTCCAGATAATCCAGCTTTACCAGTGATTGCACGGCTCTACTTATCAGATAGAGAAAAACATGATGAGGTAGCCAAAGAATGGACATTGCGATTTGCCAAGTGAACAGGATTTGGATCTTCAATACGAGAAAAGAAAATAGATCTATTATATACACCTAGTATGTACTTTGATTTATGGTCATCAATGTACATCCATCAAAGTGGAACCACATTGTTAGATGGCCAAGAAAGTTGTTTGCTCAGAGAATCTGAGGTAGGGCCTATGCTCATTAACTGTAATTTATTGAAGTTTATACAATTTAGTGTCAAATCTTTTCTTCAAGGACTCTGAGAACCAAATATTACCATATATGGTCTGGCTTTAACTGAGGAATTGTATAACTTGTAGAGAGATAGAGAGAGGAGTTTGCAGATGAGATAATTAAACTGAAGAGTATTAGTTGCTACCTAATAGGTTCTATAATCTTCTATGATTCATCTTTCTCCATAGAAAAAAAATATGAAAATTTATATCATAGCAGAAAACCAAATCTACCAGTCAATTCGTTGGTTCTTTTAATCTAATTCAGCGCTACATAATTGTTACAAATGGTCAACACATATCTATGTATACATCGTTTATATATATAGACTATGAAAACATTAAACAACAATTTTTAGAAAAAGAAACATATGTTTTGAGATCGGACGACTAAAATCTTCATACATATATCGGTATGTCGTGATTTATTCATTTTATAACATGTGTCTGCAGATGAATGTGTCTTTTATGCATCCTGTCTCCTTTTTCTTATTACTAATTAACCTTTGTTGTTGCTTTCACAATTCACGTATATATATATTAACGTTCGTTGTTCTTACTTTGGTACGACGAGAGATCTTGGGAACAAGTAACGACATCACAGTATATATTTTGATTACAGTTACAAAACAAATGAATGTTCGAGAAGAAATTAATCATTTTCTTACTAAGAAGTTTGATTGAGCCAAAGAATATCTGGTAGAGTAATTTAATATTTACTGCTGTGAATGTGAAACAAAGGGTCAAAGAGAAGGTTAGGTGGAAGCAGCAGAGTCGCATGCGAAGTTTGTTCAAGTCAAACTTATGTTAATATCAATCTGTTTAACGGCTGGCAATTAATCTAAATTTCGTAGCATTTAATCGATTGGTTTGGTGCCAAACCGGCATTTTGTGTTCTTTTTGGTTTCAAGTTTAACGAAGTCGAGAGGGAGAAGGCAAGGATCTATCACCAACTTGATGAAGTAAGTATACTTTTAAGACTATAGTCTTCTAACTCAAAACTCATTAGTATCATCGAAATTGGGAGATTTTTATAATAATTTAGATTGATCTATATTCTGAGACATTCAAACATATGCATATACGTAATAGTGTTCAACTGCATCTGGTAAAACGTAAAATTTGCAGTCAATAATGGTCTTGAAATATCTTGTACATGTGAAATAGGCAACAAAACTTCGAGTTTCATTTTATCATCGAACGAACCTATTTTTTCTACTCGTGATTTATGTATATGTTATTAATATAACAAAATCATAACTCATAATCATCGATTCAAACCTAGTTTTATAATTTATAATATTTAAAAAATATATATATAAAAAACTTTTGAGTTTGTTCGATTTCAACTAACTATACAATTCATATTCATATAAACATTATGTACGTCTCTGATACTTTAAAAACAGGATTAACAACGTACTTAGCTATTTTTGGCTTTTGATCAAAATGTAATTTTACATGAAAAAAAAAAAAAGAGTTTACACTTTAGTATGCAAACTATCCCTAGTTAGCAAGTTTTATATAAATATAACTTTTTTTTGGGTAAAAATGTTAATATTATACCAAAAGGGTCGAAGCCAAAAGTTATTTACAAGAGGAGATTAAAGCGAAAATGAAATATAACCGAAATAAGTCAGTAATAGTGAGGGAGTGCCAAGATTAGTAGAAGGAAAAGAAAGTAATCTATTCCTCATGTTACGGTCAATCATAGAATTGATAACTGAGGTAGGATAGCTGGTCGATGTGAATATTCGAGCGTTCAGTTCACACCATGTGGCGTAGAGAATGTTCTGAGCAAGAGCTTGAAGATTGTCATTGTGGCAGTTGGATACCCAGTTGTGGAAGAGCTACAATAGAATTGCTTGCAGAGTGAGAGGTGGCGAAGTTGTTACTCTTTGTCGCAAAAGTAATCCAAATCTGTGAGGAAAATGGACATGAGAAGAAGAGATGAGAGTGATTCTCCACAGCAGAGTAACAGAGAACACATTATGCAAGGACTGTCATGCTCCATCGGAGGAGTCTGGTTGTAGTCGAAAGGCGCTCCAATCCTGCAAGCCAAACCATAATCGAGAATCTGGGAATATGCTCCTTGAACCATACCACTTTTGCCCAAGTTAGAGGAGGGGAGTGGTTGGAGATATGATGCCAAGTATGCTTTGCAGAGAAAGAAGATTTATAAGCTCCACCACCTGATATCCAGAGGTAAACATCAGGTTCAAGAGAAGGGTTTGGTATTGGCGTTGCCGTGAGCTGAACCTGTAACGCCGGCTGCGTCAGATCAAGCTCCTGGAAGTTACCAGGACCCATTTCTAACAGCATCATATACCCGAGCACCCTTGCGCAACCTTAACTGTTGTGGCCAATCATTGCTAATCACATCCAACAAGGGACCTGCACCGAGCCAATTTTCATGCCAAAATTCTGCAGTTTTACCATCTCTAACATCATATTTTAGAATATCTTTCAAAAGCGGTTTTAACTTGGGCCATCCTCTGATAGTTTTTGAAAACCGAGAAGAGTCCCTAAAGTTCCAGAAACTTATCCTATAGAAGATGTTTGCGCGTACCCAAGCAATCCACAAATAACCAGCATTTGTGAAAAAATTCCAGACTTGGAAAACCACTTCAAACTCCTCCAATAAGCGTAAACCAAGACTGCTTTCCTGTTTTGGTCTACATATGTCTCGCCACGAAACCCGAGCACCATGAGCGGAGTGTGATTTGTTTTTCCAAAGAAAAGTTGAACACATGGAGTCCACTTGCTTATAGAATTGCTTTGGTAGGCAAAAGACTTGGCTCCAAAAATTTACCATGTCATATATTACATATGAGATTAATCTGATTTTTTCAGTAAATGAGAGTGTGAGAGCAATCCATGAGTGGATCTTGCTAGTTATTTTTTTCTAGGAAAGGCTGAAGCGAAGCCAAAGAGAGTGTCTTTGAGGATAAAGGCAGTTCAAGGTATCTCGTTGGAAGAGAGCTGAGTTGTATGTTTGTCATCACACTTTGCTCTAGCATATAAGCGTTTGTGTATCATGCAAAGAACAAATCCGACTTGGTAGCATTCATTTCTAGCCCAGAGTAAGATCGAAACTAACCAAGAATTTCAAGGATACCGTGCAAAGATTGAGTTGAGCCATTGGAGAAGACGAGAAGGTCATCCGCAAAAAGCAAGTGAGTGAGCCGAGGTGTTTCACACTGCGGGTGAAGCTCGAAACTCCTATCACAGCAAGCTTTGTCCAACAACTTTGAAAGTACATCCATTACCAAATGAAGAGGTATGAAGAAATTGGGTCGCCTTGCCTTATTCCCTTTTTGCCTTTGAAAAAACCTGCAAGTTCTCCATTTATAGCAATTGAGAACCTTGTTGTGGTAACACACTGCATTATCCAAGTTCAAAAAAGCAAAGGCAGATCTATTGCTTCCAAGAGCTTAGCAAGAAAGTCCCACAAACGGTGTCGAAAGCCTTTCGCAAGTCGACTTTGAGCATACACGATTTTTGTGCTGAGCATTTACCATATTTTCGGATAAGTTATGTTGCAAGCAAGACATTATCTCCCAGACAACAATCTTTCAAGAAAGTGGACTGATTGGGGGAGATGTTCTCCTTGAGAAAAGGTCTAAATCGATTTGCAACGATTTTAGAGACCACCTTGTAAACAAGGTTACAACAGTTGATGGGCCTGAGGTTGGTTAGACCACATGCTTCCGGAAACTTAGGCACTAATGAGATGTAGGTTAAGTTTAGCTCCATTAAAAGCTAATCTCAAGATTTGGTTGAAGTCTCCTAGCACCACCCATGGGTGCGACGAGACTGGTGTAGTGCTTGCAATATGATTTAACTTATCACAGAGCTCAATTCATTGCTCTGGAATATTATGTCCATATACAAAAGAATCTGTTACAGTAACATTCTCTTCCTGAAGGTAGAATCCACAAGTCACCATCTGCGGTGAGGCTGCGTAAATAGTAGCAATAACCGTAGTATCCCATATAACTGAAATCCTGGCTGAATCCCATAATTCAAAATTTTCAAAAATGTTTCCACCCCGAGGAATAGCATATTGAATTCTCCCTTCATTTATAGGAGAGATATGCATTTCTAAGAACGCTCCAAAATGTGGTATGTGGTTAAGGATCCACTCTTTAGTCATATTTTGTTAAAATGTGGTGTATATATATATAGGTTAGATGGAGTTTGTGACCTTGCGGTGACGCTTCTTGTGAGTAACCAAGAAGAAGGGATTTTTCGAGCTGGATTGATGGTCTCTAAAGTTTGCTGCTTGAATCGGAGCTTGAGTGGTTGCATCAAGTGGAGTTTCTTTACTCACATTAGGTGGAGTTTTTTTACTCGCATAAGGTGGAGTTTCTTTACTTTTGTCAGGGGGAGTTTTATTGGGATTCATATCACCTTGTTGGTTGTCTGCAGGTTCAATCAGAGTTTTATCTGCTATAGTTACAGTGACAGAGGGAGAGTGTTCACGATGTGAGGATTCATGCTCAGTGGTTTACTGTTGGGAGCGAGCAGGTGAAGCTCTCCTTGAGCCCACGCGAGGGCTAGAGGGACGAGAAGTGGCTTTTTTGGGGTGAGTAGTAGGAGGTGAGGGAGGAGGAGCTTTTAGATAGTGGTAATGAGAATATCCAAACTCCTTGCAGTGAGCACATTTGGGAGGGAGCCAAGGATAAGTAATGTTGACCTCAAACTCTCTTCCATCTTATAACTCAGAAACCAATTTGTCAGGCAGGTTAACAGTAAGATCGACCTCAATGATGATTTTAAAAATTCCCTAGCTTTCTCAGTCTTAGGCATAGATGGCTTAATACTTTCCGCCATCGTCATCCTCATGAGGTTCAGACTCAGCCTGTTAGATCGCTCCCAAGTCTCATAACGCGACTTATCAGCTTTGGAGCTATCATTCGTAATGGCTGAGGGCTCCTCATCAGTGAGGATTGCATGGTCCAAAGACATTACACCCAGTGTGAACCGGATCTGTTCGGACCACTCCGCGTAATTCAGCCCATTAAACTTCATGACAGAGTTAACAATGCCTACATACTAGATGAAGCTGCAAAAATTTATACATGCTTACTCGTTAGTGCTTTGAGGCTTTTATACAGATTCCTAAATTTTTATTCTAGACTTTAAAAGCATGTATTTAAGCAACCTTTGGGCAATACTTAAATATACGCACTATAAGTGATGCTAGTTTTAAATTTTTAATACTTTTATAATTAATCAAATCACACATATAAATCAAACAGATATGTTACCTTTGGGTAAGCATACTGTCGACTATAGCGGAAATGACTAATTTTTTTTATATTATTAAATATATCCAATGATCCACCTTTGGGTGATCTCCAAAAATATAAATAATAATTTAATTGATCAGTAGAACTTTTATGTCATTTAGCATCTCTTTAATTATGATCAATTAATGTTTTCACTTTAACATTTACATATAATATGACAAGACCACTTTGGTGATTAACATATGTCACATACAATGTAAACATTAAATCTTAACGATAAATGACTTTTATATTGTATTAATATTTCATAATACAATTACCCTAACTTATAAAATGCAGCGGAAGCTTTTATTTATATATAAATATATATAATTTACTTTACATTTACTATAACATACATAATGCTATCTACTTAATGCATTATATATAATACATGCCACACACTATTTTGCGGATCACTAACATAAACATTTTCAATTATATATGAATGACCCATATTCAATTACCGTGGCTTCATAAAACATTGTCACTACATGCGCTTATTTCATGCACAATTTCAACAGCGGCAGTTACTTGAATATCAGGTAACGATTCCTCAACCAATCAAACAGTTACAACTTACAAGCATGAATCGATTTCATTCAATCGACTCATCATTACGATTTCGCATTTCTATTCGAAAATCTTAAACCAATGCATGGTGATTAATTTTTTTGAACGCATTCCATTCAGTAATTGATACGAATACATGATTGAAATATTAACCACAAAATGTTGTAACTTGATCAAAGTAACTGTAATTTTTGTGTTTAATCAAATCATTTGCACAATCATGAATATCAAGTAACGATGCACCAACCATTTCTATTCGTAATTGATATGAATTAATGATGTTGTGATTAATTGATCCGACATCACTATTAACACATCGATTAATCAACTTTTCGATCAAGTTCAATTACGCAACCATGAAGTCTCTTTAAAATCAATTACATTCAACTGTTCTATGTGAACTAAACAAATCTAGATGGCTCTGATACCAAATATAAATTCATTATTTTATGATTTCGGTTTATGAAATCTGTCCTAAGTCCATTCTAAATTTGTGTTAATTCAACAAATCAAATACTTATTTAAGGAAGAAGAAAACTGACCTTGATCCATTGCCTTTGAATGATCTGAATCAAAACCTCTTAGATTGATTTATCTTCCCTTAGCCTTTAATACTTTGATCGATCCTTTGATGGACAAGGATCTTCACTCTCCTTCTCTATCTCTTTAACGTTCGTGAAACGGTTTTGGTAACAACACGTTTTCGCCAATAGATACGAGACGTTACCCATAATCACTAAACGTAATTAGTGTTGCTTTTATATTGACATGAAGAGACACGAACGTTCTTTTGTTAACTGCCACTTTATTTATATATATACATATATATGGTTATATGTATTTGTAATTAATTAATTACCATATATATATATACATATATATACTTGAGAAGCTCAATACAATATAATTTAGTAAGGGAAGAGGGTTATCAATACACCCGATTCTAATTCGTTAATCGAAACCAATCCATCACGGTATTGTCTTTTATATTAGAACCTATAAACTTTAATATGAACTTTAACGTTATAATTAAACCGAGAAACACATCGGCCATACATAACAGAAAATATTCTTACAGATCTTTGCCACCTCAAATGATTCCCTCCTAGCAATTTCCGGCAATAGAGAGACATGACGACCAACAACAGTTGCTAGCCTCCCGAGACTTTCATTGTTGAACAATATGGGACTCCATGAAATTCCACAGTGACTATGGCTTTTGTAATCGGTTCAGTTGGAGAAGCTACATCCTTAGACCAACCAGAGACTAACATTGTGTATCCAGCCACATTCCACATAGTTCGACTGAGTAAGAGGACCCTTGTGCGAGAATTTGGAACCTTCACCAAAAAGGATCCAGTGCCGAGCTTGTATACATAGATCCTAGGACCTGATTTTGCCCATATTGCGTTCAGGAATCTGATAATTCGCCCTGTGTCTGTAGACTTGCCAGTGAATCGAGCAAAAATGTAGTCTGAGAACTCTTTTCTTGCAGCCTCAAAGTTTTCATCAAGTATCAGAATAAATGGAACTCCCGATATGTGAGTAAAGGGGGTTTCGATGGGTTTCAGCTGAGAGGACTCTTAGAAGAGTTTTGCCCAATTATGTGGAGGATCTGCAAAAGATAAGGTAGTAGGAGCTGCTGGAGGAGTGTCTGTATCAAGGGATTTCGAAACACCTTGAGCAGAAAGAGGAGTATCGCTCTCAGGAGAAGAGACCATAGCAACGGTGGAGGGAGGAAGCCCCTTAGAGAGGAGAGGGTATGCTGGAGAAACCTGAGATATTACTATCAGATGCTGAGGTGGAGTTGGGACCAGATCTAAGATTTTTTCTTTAGTAGAGGGCTTTTGACCAATTTTGGGATTGAGTGGAGTGGGACCAACAATAGCCTTTAACGCGTTCTTCCTTCCCCGGGGAGCCATTGAGGTAGCCACCGCCGGCGACGGTGGGAGGAGCCTTGAGAACTATCGCCGTTGGAGTTGCTTAATATCGCCGTTGGAGTCGTTCTTTTGTGGCCCGTTCACAATCTTTTGCCCTAAATATAACTTAATTATTCGCTTATGCATAAATCGTAATATATTAATATGGATACATAATCTTCGGACAAACGAGAGATACATCCATACATATAGTGAAGTTTGTGTATATATATCAATTATATACACATACAAATGTGATTTCATAATCACCCACACCACAAAAGCCACTTAATTAGCCACACACACATATTTTGGAAGCATGGTATATATAGAAGACATCACATATTTTCATCTCTTTGGTCATGTCCTAAGTTTGAGGAGGTTCCAACGATCTCATCCGTACAATTGTGCAACTGCAAAGGTTGTGATATTGGATTAATATTGTTACCAAAAGGATCATCATCCTCGTTGATAAGCGAATTAAGAAACGACGAGAACTTGTCGTCGAAGCAGAAACCAAAGTCTTCATCATCATCTTCATGGCTAAAGACATTGATCATACTTATCTTGATAGCTCCATCTCCGCTATTAGCAGCAGTTTGAGAACTAGAATTAGGCTCTAGAGCACCGGAAACTTGTTCTTCTGGTTTATGGATGTTGTTTGCATCAAGAGGTTTGTGAGTCTGAGGATCAATGCCTTGTCTTAATAGTTTCTTACGAAGATGAGTGTTCCAATAGTTTTTTATCTCATTATCAGTCCTTCCTGGTATCCTTCCCGCGATCAATGACCACCTGCATCACACAATTCAATCCTCATCAAAATGTAATTTTTATTCGTGTTTCCTTCAATTGATAAATCATAAACAATATGAAGCTAGTGATGATTTGATTCCTAAAACTACTGCCTAAGACAAGGAAAAAAAAAACAATTCTATACTAAATGAAAGAGATTAATGTTTTGCTAAAATTCTAATCACCAATCGAAATCTCGATATTTATATGAATATATAGTGATTAATATACAAAAGGAATTTGGAATAAAAAAATATCGAATGTGGATGTTTATGTAGAAGAAACTAAACCCTAAAGCAAAAAAATAAAATAAAATAACCCTTGTTCTTTATGCATATAGACGTGATAAATTAGCTACTATCTCGAAAGTTTGAAATCTTAAATAAGTTAGTATAGTATAACTGTTTCATGATACCGGTTGCCGAGGAGGCGGTGAAGGCGGAGGATGAGATCTTCTTCATCGGAGGTGATACCGCCGCGTTTAACAGACGGTCGGAGATAATTCATCCAACGTAGACGACAGCTTTTACCACAGCGAAGCAAACCAGCTCTTTTGGGAAGAGATCGCCAACGTCCTTCTCCTTCTTTCTTTATGAAGCTCATAAGTATTTCGTCTTCCTCCACCGTCCATGGCCCTCTCTTCATCCCCATCTTCGTGCAACACGGCGTCGTTTTCTTCGTTACTGCTTTCTGTCTGTTACATGACGTCATCATCTCCGCCGTCTGATCAACTAGGGTTTCGTGATCACTGTGAGTTCTTGGATTGGTGGGCTTTATTTATTGCTCTCAATGTTTCTCTCTCTCAATTAGTCTTCTGATGTTACCAATGAACCTACCGAGTACCGACCTTTTTGCCCACGCGCTTGTTTATGCGTTTGGTGATAGACGTTTATCATCTTTGTTTTGGTTTTTATTTCACCTGCATGCATGGTTAAAACAAAAAGAAAAAGACTTACCTTGATATTAGAAGCCAAAGTACCTGACTAATTTCCGGAAAAGTCATGGAGTGAGTTATTAAAAAATATACCACATTTGGAATATTAAATGGTGTATCCAACTTATAAATTTTTCTTTTTTCTAGTCTAGATCAAAGGACAACTGGTCAGCTCATTAGCCAAATTCTTACATAATGTAAATAATGAAACTCGATCTCCAGTAAGTCAGGATCTATTATCTGAGATCCGATCCGTGATCCGTCCCAAAATTTTGGTTATCTGGGATGCACGATCCGGATCCGGGTAATAAAAATTACGGATCCGCGGGTACTAATCCAGATCTGGGTAATAAAATTTTGCCTCCTGATGCGATCCGATTTAGAATATTTAGTATATAATTTTAATTATATGTATTATTGCTATTAAATAATTTTAAATATGTTGATATATAGATTTTTTTTAAATTTTCAAATCATGAACTATATAATATTTTTAGATGCTAATGTTAAAATTTAACATACAAAATGTTGTTATTCTAAATTACTAATGGTATTTTAATATAAGTTATAAAAAAATTAATTTTATTTTATTTTTTAATATCATAATCTTGTTTTATTACAATGATGGTATTATTTTTTATAAAAAAATTATTTAATGTAATAATAATTCAGATTCGGATCTGCAGATATCTGGATCCAAATATTCACGGATATCGAGTCTCAGATATACGTAGTGTTCGGATCCAGATCCGGGTATCACAAAAATCTCGAATACCCGACCCGTGCCCATGGCTAATCCCTGGGCATGAGATAGTGCATGCCTTCAGTAGATTTACCACCTACCACTAGACTAAAGTTACTTCACATCCAACTCATGATTTAATATAAGAGATTTGATTTCTCCAGACTACATATAATATATAAAAAAGAAAGTTTGTGTAGTAGATTTTAAACTATGGATCAAGTCTTATTAATCCAGTTGTTGACAAAAAAAAATCCAAAGTCTTGGATATGGAAAAATTGAACCGAAAATGAAGACGGCTTGAAACAAGACAATTTTATTTTTTTACCGAAAACTAAGTTACTCTATTTTTTGAGAGAAAAGCTAAATATTGGAGTATTAATTGATTAGCTGGTTCAATTGTATTAAACGTATAGTTTAACTAAAAAGATTGATTGTTCTCTTATATAGAATTTGTTCTGTACTATAATCTTTAACGAAATAAGAACTCTTTTCATGAAATCAATGGAGAATCAATTTTCTCTCTTCGACTCTTTCGTGTAACATGATATCAGAGCGTTGAATCTTCAAATTCAACAAGTTTCGGTTCTGTTTCTTACCTTTTCTTCTTCAATTCACGGTTGATTTTCTTTTCTTTCGTTTGTTTTTCACGTTTCTTTTCTTGATCCTTGGTTGTTCCGCCGTTGAATCAACTTTCTGGTCAAATCAATACCAGTTATTCCGTCGTGTATTAACTTTAAACTCCTATTCTCTTGGTTATCATTCATTAAGACTTCTCAATTTCGATTTTTTGTAACAATAGTTATAATCAAAAGAAATCCACCTCGCAAAGGAAAAGCAATGGCTTCGGTCTCAAAGATGAGTCGATCAGCGAGGTCAACAACTTCCTATCAAGCTCAAGATGGTTCAGGAGATTAGTCTCTCGAGCAATTGGTGTTTGACGGAGAACAATACTCTCCCTACTTTCTTGTATCAGGTGATAATCCATGAACAAACATCATAGCAGAGGTATTAAATGGAACAAATTATAATACTTGGAGTCTTGCTATGACTATGGCTTTAGAAGCAAAGAATAAGCTCGTATTCATAGATGGATCTTTGCCATGGCGTCTTGATTCTCATCCTCATTTCAAAATATGGTCAAGATCCAATAGCATGGTCAAATCATGGATTTTAAATTCTGTAACTAGGGAGATCTATATGAGTATCTTGCGGTTCAATGATGCTGCAAAAATTTGGAAGGATTTGATGATGCGTTTTCATATTACAAATCTCCCTCGGTCATATCAGATCACTCAGCAGATTTGGAAACTTCAATAAGGGAATATGAATTTATATGCTTACTACACAAAACTGAAAACTCTTTGGGATGAATTGGACAATGCTGATTGTGTGAAAACTTGCAAGTATTGTCAGTGTTGCAAAGTTGTGGCTACAAGAACAGAACATGACAAGATAATCAAGTTCCTTGCAAGTCTGAATGAATCTTACATCAACGTTCATGGACAGATTATAATGAAGAAGATAGTTCTTGACTTAGCTGAAGTTTACAATCTACTTGATCAGGATTTTAGCCAACGTAATATCACTCCAATCCATTCAGCCACTGCTTTTTAGGTGCAAGAAATAGAGGGAATTCAGAATGTTTCAGTAAACCCAGTTATACTAATCAAAAGACCCAGTGACCAATATGCTCACATTACGGTTATACTGGCCATACAGTAAAGAAATGTTACAAAATCCACGGTTATCCACCAAGCTTCAAATACAAGACCAAACAAGCAACAGTCAAACCCATAGTAACTCAAATCACCTATCCAAGCACAGAAAATGGGGAAAATCTGGTTACAGAAATGCTCAAAACATTATCCAAGGATTAGATAGAAGGAGTAATTGCATATTTCAACTCACAGTTAACTTCATCCTCTTCTACATCAACAACTATCATTACAACATTACCTGGTATGGCTTTTTCAACTTTGAGTTTAGCTTGAGAGATACATGAAATGTGTTGTCTTCTCATTCCTGGATAATATATAGTGGAGCTACACATCATGTGTCTAGAGATAAGGATTTGTTTGAAAATCTGAGTGTTAGTTTGGGTAAAACAGTTATTCTTCCTACAGGTTTGAAAGTTGAAATTGCAGGAACTGGAACAATTTGATTTAATGAGTATTTGGTGCTGAATAATGTTTTGTTTATACAAGATTTTCACCTCAATCTCCTTAGTGTAAGTCAGTTGACTAAGGATGTGAATTGTAGATTGGTTTTTGACAGTGAATCTTGTATGATTCAAGATCCTATCAGGGGATTGACAATTGGACAGAACGAGCAAATTGGAAATTTGTATGTGCTGGACAAGGGACCGATTTTTGATGACAGTTTGAGTCAATGTGCAGTGTCTGTGAATGCAGTATTAGATAGTACTTTGTGGCATAATAGATTGGGTCATCCGTTTGTCTCTAGAATAGATGCAATCTCCAATGTACTTGGTCTGAAACAAGTAATAATAAAACTCATTTACTTTGCAAAATCTGTCCTCTTGCCAAACAAAAGAAGTTACCTTTTATTTCAGAAAATAACATGTGTAAAGCTGCCTTTGATCTGCTCCATATAGATGTTTGGGGGCCTTTTTCTATTGCAACAAGTGAAGGATATAGATATTTTCTGACTATAATAGATAACTATACAAGAATGACATGGATATATCTTCTAAAGGCAAAAAGTGAGGTTCTTAAAGTTTTCCCAGAATACTTGACTATGATAAAGAATCAATATGATGTTAAAGTCAAGGGAGTTAGAGCAGATAATGCTCCCAAACTTCGGTTTGATGAGTTATACAAAAGAAAAGGAATTTGTTCTTATCATTCTTGTCTAGAAACTCCAGAATATAATTCAATAATAGAAAGAAAGCACCATCATATACTCAATGTAACTAGAGCCTTGATGTTCCAAGCTAACATTCCATTAGAGTATTGGGGAGATTGTGTTATGACGTCTGTTTTTCTCATCAACAGATTTACCAACGCCTTTGCTCAAGAATAAAAGTTCATATCAACTCTCTGTTCCAAACTTCCTAATTGCACTAGCCTCCAAGTTTTTGGTTGTTTGTGTTTCAGTTATACCTCTTCGAAGAACCGACATAAGTTTCAGCCTCGATCTCGACCTTGTGTATTCTTAGGGTATCCAATAAGATATAAAGGATACAAGTTGTTAAATCTTGAGACCAATGCAATAATCATTTCAAGGAATGTGGTTTTTCATGAAAAAGTATTCCCTTTTAAAGATGAGAATTCTGATTCTACTGATTTCTTTAGTATTTTGCAACAAAAGCAAAATTCAATAGGCGATATAAATGATTCTTCAGACTAGATTAAAGCAGATTTAGTAATAGCAACACAAAATGTACATTTGGAGGAATCTACAGTTGCTAATACAACAATGAATGCGGCTCACAGACCTGGTAAACGAGTGATAAAGGTACCCACCAAATAAAAGATTATATATTATGTAAATCAAACAGAGACTAATATCCCTTATCCCTTAGCTGCATATGTGACTTATGGCAATTTGTTAGAACATTATAATACATATGTTTGCTCTGTTAACCTTCACGCTGAGCCAACAAGTTTCAAACAAGCATTGAAATTTGAAGAGTGGATTGAACCTATGAATGAAGAGTTAATAGCATTAGAGAAGTCTAATACTTGGAGTATATGTTCTCTACCAGACAACAACAAAGCTATAGGATGTAAGTGGGTATACAAAACTAAATTGAATGCATATAGAAGTCTAGAAAGGTACAAAGCCATATTAGTTGCAAAAGGGTATACTCAACAAAAAGGAATAGATTTTGTCGATACTTTCTCACCAGTTGCCAAAATGACAACAGTAAAGACACTTCTATCCATGGCAGCAGCTAAGAAATAAAGTTTAACTCAGTTAGATGTCTCTAATGCCTTCTTAAATGGCAATTTACATGAAGAAATATATATATGCAATTGCCACCATGTTACACTCCAAAGCCAGGTACATCTCTTCCTCACAATGCAGTGTGTAAACTTCGTAAGTCTCTTTATGGTTTAAAGCAAACTTTACGGCAATGGTTTTTGAAATTTAGTGAGACACTTACTGCTATAAACTTTCAAAAATCACATAGTGATCATAACCTTTTTATTCGCAACATTTCTAGGAAGTATATGGCAGTCCTTGTCTATGTAGATGATATTATAATTGCTTCCAATGATGATGCAGCTGTAGAACAACTCACTAATTCTTTGGGAGTACTGTTCAAGCTATGCAATTTAGGACCTTTGTGTTACTTCCTAGGACTTGAAATAACTCGTTCTTAGGCAGGAATCATTGTGTGTCAACGTCGCTACACCTTACAACTTCTTGAAGAAACATGTTTGCTTGCTTCTAAACCTTCAAGGATACCAATGGAACCTAGTATCAAACTCTGTTTAGACAGTAAAGAAGAGTTATTAGAAGATCCAGCTCAGTATAAACGATTGCTAGGGAAGATGATGTATCTAATAATCACAAGACCAAACATTACATTTGTAGTCAATAGGCTCTGTCAATTCTCATATGTGCCTAAGCCCTCTCACCTTCAAGTTGCACACAAAGTACTCATATATCTTAAAGGGAGTATTGGCCTTGGACTATTCTACTCTGCAGAAAATGGTCTCACATTTGCAGCATTTACCGACGCCGACTAGGCATCTTGTAGTGATACAAGACGTTCTACATGAGGTTATTGTATGTTTCTGGGCCAATCTCTTGTCTCTTGGAAATCTAAGAAACAACAAACAGTCCCAGTTTCTTATGCAGAGTCAAGAGTATCGAGCAATGAGTTATGCATCTCGTGAAGTTCAATGGTTAACTAAACTTCTTACAGAGTTGCAAGTACATCAACCACGGTCAGCCCCTCTATTTTGTGATTCATTAGCTGCTAATCACATTGCCAACAACCCTGTGTTTTATGAAAGAACAAAGCATCTTGAAATAGATTGTCACAAGGTCAGAGAACTGATTGCAAATGGATTGATCAAAACTTTACATGTGAAGATAGAACATCAAATAGCTGATGTATTAACGAAGCCGCTCTTTCTCGGTCACTTCCATTCCTTAATAAACAAGATGGCTTTGCATTCAATCTATATGCCATCTTAAGGGCAGATATTGGAATATTAATTGATTAGTTGGTTCAATTGTATTAAACCAGGTTTTAGGTTTGGTTTACTTTAACCAAACAGATTGATTGTTCTCTTATATAGAATTTGTTGTGTATTGTAATCTTTAACGGAATAAGAACTCTTTTCACGAAATCAATGGAGATTCAGATATTTTAAGCTCAGTTAAAAAAGTTGGATATAGACTAATTGTTGTTTTCTTGTAACTATTTGGTTTTGGTTTTTGCCCAAATTTGATAACATAAGAAATGCAGCGAATTAGCGTCTTTAGTTGTACAAATAGATCAAAGTGGCTTCTCCTTGTTTGTATCAATATTAATTATCGCTATATACATAACTATAATTTGATTGTCCATAAAACGATGCTTAAATAAACTTCTACCATTGAGAAACTTATAGCAAAATGTTTAAAATGGTTGATAAAACATTAATGAATACTAACCACCTTGATTTTAAAATAATTAATTAGGATTGATACAAATGAAAGAAGCATTAAAAAAAATTTGGACCAAAAGCGGTGATTAGAGAAAACGCTAGATATTGTTACAAATCGGGAAATAGAGAGGTGAAATTGTGAAAAAGCAAAAGTTAGGGCCCCACAATAAAGAAGGATACTGGCGCATGACGAATTAACATAAGTATCCCTTCGGTATTACAGTTAGTCAATTTCCAACCCTAAACTTTTGTTGTTTGTCTTTTTTTTTCTTCCCATTTTTCATTTTTATTAAATTGTCATCATATTTTAATTTCACTACTGTAATAGAGCTGGCATCTGATCTCTCAACCCCAATCTCGAATCCTTCAATTTCTCATAAAAATTAAACCCTAATTCTTATTTTCTTCTGAATTTTTTTCCCTCTTTAATGGATCTGTTTCCTTGAGGAAGCAATTTGTTCGTTGCATTTTGCTGACGGACGGAGAAGAGATGGCGCGGCAAATGACGTCATCTCAGTTCCACAAATCAAAGACTCTCGACAACAAATATGTGCGAACTTCTTCTTCTTCCGCAATCCTCGGATTTGTTTTATTTTTTTGTGGGTTTGGCTTTTGATTTAGTTCTACCAATTTGAAATTGAACGTTAAATGTTTGTGGAACTGTTCGACAATAGATGGGCAAAAATGAAATTTGTTTCGTTTAATCATTCAAGCTTCAAGTCTAGTGCTCTAAGCAACTCTATTATATAAAGGTTGATTCTTAATTTCGTGTGCAGATGCTTGGAGATGAAATTGGTAAAGGAGCGTATGGTCGAGTTTACAAAGGATTAGACTTGGAGAATGGAGACTTCGTGGCCATTAAACAAGTCTCTTTGGAGAATATTGTTCAAGAGGATCTTAACACCATCATGGTTTGTTAATCTTTTTTATTTTATTTTATTTTATCTATCCTTGTTATTTGTCGAAGACCAAATGTGTTCTCTCATCCCTCCTTACCACTGCCATGCTGACTGAATCCTTGTTTTACTTATGGATGGTTCTTGGCTCTTGTGATGATTTTCTCCAGCAAGAAATTGATCTGTTAAAGGTAGCTTCTTTCTTCAATATTCCACAATTCCACAATCAATTGTTTCATTACACATATTGTCAGCTTTAACATTGACTGAGACTGGTCTGCATATGTATTTTGTCCCATTCCATGTAGAGCTTGACCCTCTTTTCTGAATTGTGGACATATATTTGTTTACTAAGTTGGGATTCTGATTTTTTTTAAGTTTACGTGAACTTACACCAAATCATTCGCCTTCCAAACTTTGGCATCTTCTCATTAAGATGCAGTCTTCCTCAATGCCTGTTAATATAACTTTTCATTACAGAACTTGAACCATAAAAACATTGTGAAGTATCTTGGGTCCTCGAAGACAAAGACTCACCTTCACATTATTCTGGAGTAAGTAGCTTTTGTGTTTATTTTAATCCATTCTGGACTATAATCTGGAAACTCATGTTCAATCTTGTGTTTGCAGGTATGTTGAAAATGGCTCGCTTGCAAACATAATTAAACCAAATAAATTTGGACCTTTCCCCGAATCATTGGTGGCTGTATATATTGCTCAGGTCTGTCTTTATCTTTCCAGGTTACTTAGTTTCCTTTTTTTTTTCTTGCAAAATGTACTAATTAGTTAATACAGGTCTTGGAAGGTTTAGTATATCTACATGAGCAGGGTGTCATACACCGTGATATCAAAGGTGCAAATATTTTGACGACAAAAGAGGTATGTATTTCTGTACCATATGTTTTTTTATAAGTTTTTCTTAGGCATGCCTTCAATGTGTTTTTGTTTCAAAATCTGTTGTATTCTTAGGTGAATAAGATTCTTCTTGGCTAATTTTCCTTAGATAGATACTGACTTTCTCATATTTCAGGGTCTTGTTAAGCTTGCTGACTTTGGAGTTGCTACTAAACTAAACGAGGCTGATGTTAACACTCACTCAGTGGTTGGAACACCTTACTGGATGGCTCCTGAGGTACACCTTTGATGATATACCCTCTTTTAATCACCATTTCCTGTATACTTGTTGTTATGAGAATTGTTACCTGATTATGTGCTTATCACGGCTACTCAACTTCTCTTTCAGGTTATTGAAATGTCTGGAGTTTGTGCTGCTTCTGACATTTGGAGTGTTGGATGCACTGTTATCGAACTTCTTACATGTGTACCTCCTTACTATGATCTGCAACCCATGCCAGCCCTCTTTCGTATTGTTCAGGTTTTGCCAATATTTTATGAGTTTGTTTTTAAGTCAATGAAATTTAGGTGTATCTTCCTTCCAATTATTTATTATTCTTTCTTATTGTAAATTACTCCTCTTCTGAAGATATGCAAAAGAAGCCAAAAGTAACAAACTATTGCGTTTTCCTGGTTTCGTTTCAGGATGATAACCCTCCTATTCCTGATAGTCTTTCTCCAGATATTACAGACTTCCTACGACAGTGCTTCAAGAAGGTATGTTTTCTGCTATAGCTTTTAATCATTCCACCAACCTATTTACCGGAACCGAGACACTTTTGATTTGCGGTATGTACATCTGATTTTATATCTTTCATACTACAGGATTCCAGGCAGAGGCCTGATGCAAAGACACTGCTCTCTCACCCTTGGATACGGAACTCCAGACGAGCATTGCAGTCATCACTTCGGCATAGTGGAACCATCAAGTGAGAACTACTGTCGAAAAATATTTCAAATAATATAATTTTTCTGTCATCGTAGGGAATGCACCAGTGTTCCTTGCTTCCACTGAAGCTGTAGTGATTTCCTTGGAAACTTTGTCCCAGATATATGAAGGAAGCGACTGCAAGTTCAGAGAAGGATGACGAAGGTAGTCAAGATGTAGCTGAAAGCCTGTCAGCAGAAAAAGTGGGGATGGCAAAAACTGTATGAATGCTCAGCCTTAATTTACTATCAGTTAATTTTTTGAAGATGCAGATAAAGAATTTAGAGAAGAATAGGAGAACTATTTTAAGCTACTAATTTTTCTTCTGTTTTTTTGTTATCTAGGACTCAAAAAGCAAATTACCTCTGGTAGGGGCGAGTTTTAGGTCTGAGAAAGATCAGTTATCACCCACTGATCTTGGTGAAGAAGGAACAGATAATTTAGAAGATGATATTACGTCAGATCAAATTCCTACATTTTCTATTCTTGAGAAACCTCCTCTTCAATCTGGTAGTGGCAGTATTTCTTCAGATGTAAAGGAGGCATCTCAGGATATATTAGAGTTAAATGGGAAATCTGAACATGATGAAATACCTGAAAATCTTGAAACGGAAGTGTCTGAAGTAAGAAAAAAGACTATAGCAACAAAGCAGGTTGGAAAAGAACCTTCCATCCAGGTGGACCAGATATCAGATAGTTTTAGTAAAAAAGGCGAAGATCGTGGGCTACGAAAGGTAAGTGGTGTTGTTACGTCATTATTGTCCTAACCCTTTCTTAGATAATCTGCTTAAACACGACGGAGAGTATAATGTGCTGTGTGTTGTGAGTTGGTTGATAAGTGCCTTTTCCTTACCAATCAAATAAAACAGTTCAATGTGATTTTACTGTGTAATAAACGTTTTTTGGTGAACCATGCATAGACGCTTTTAATAGTGAGACATATATTTGCTTCCTGTTGGGCCTTTAACTTGTTCATTACAAGATCATGCTTATATTGCATCACTTTCCCTTGCTTCGTTGAATAATCAATGATTGTGTTCTGACTAAGTGCTTTAGACGTAGGATGTTGATGACTGCCTTAATCTGTGTTGAAAAATTATAAACTAACCAAATTTGTTTTGCTTGTTATTTCTATCTTAAAGCCTGTGAAGACGTCATCTGGTGTTGGTGGCAACGAATTGGCTAGATTTAGTGATCCTCCCGGCGATGCTTCTTTGCATGATTTGTTTCATCCATTAGATAAAGTTCCTGAGGGAAAACCAAATGAAGCCTCAGCATTGGCACCTACATCAAATGTCAACCAAGGTGATTCTCCTGTTGCAGATGGTGGAAAAAATGATCTTGCAACAAAATTGCGGGCTACAATTGCGAAGCAAATGGAGGGGGAGACGGGGCACTCAAACGATGGTGGTGATCTTTTCCGCTTGATGATGGGTGTTTTGAAAGATGATGTTATTGATATTGAAGGCTTGGTATGATATGTCTCAAGTATGTAGGTTAAACAACTCAGCTACTATACTGCTAAAATATTTTCATATCTTGTTTCTCAGGAGTTTGATGAAAAAGTGCCTGCGGAGAACCTTTTTCCTCTGCAGGTATTCTACAAATTTATATTCTGATTGGCAATATCAGCATTTTTTCTTTGCTAATGCTACCTGAATGACTCACTTCATGCTCTGAAAAGGATATCTTTCAATTAAGTGTGAACTGTTGCTTCTCAACTCTGTAATCAGTTGTCTCCATTTTTTAATTATTAGTATTTATTGCTTAAGTTTTTTGTAGGCAGTCGAGTTCAGCAGATTGGTTAGCTCCTTAAGGCCAGATGAGTCAGAAGATGCAATAGTATCTTCCTGTCAGAAACTTGTTGCCATGTTTCGTCAGAGACCTGGGCAGAAAACAGTATTTGTGACGCAGCACGGTTTCCTGCCTCTAATGGATCTCCTCGATATTCCTAAATCTAGAGTATGCTTACTTGTAGACAAGCAGGATTTTTTTTTTCTCCATCATCAGTAGTTGTCAGTTCGGTGTGTATACTGAGTAGCTAATGTTCTTTCCTGGTGCTTTCAGGTAATATGTGCCGTGCTGCAGCTTATAAATGAAATTATTAAAGATAAGACTGATTTCCAGGAAAATGCTTGTCTTGTTGGTCTTGTAAGTATCACTTTCCATTTGGTCACTGACTTGGTGGATGTTCACTAGTAATTCCTTGGTATATTTGGGTGGTCTATTTGTTTTATCAGAGGCTTGTCTCCCCATTTTCCATCGTAAACATCTATTTCGACAGTGAACACCAATTTGGGATAAACTTAGATAGGTTATCCATGTTAGTATGATGTTCTCATATCGCCAAATCTGTGTTTTCTTTTATGTGGCAAACAATCCTATGTAAACTAATTATTCCAAGTGAAATGGCAGATTCCTGTGGTAATGAGTTTTGCTGGTCCTGAGAGGGACCGCTCACGAGAGATCCGTAAAGAAGCAGCTTACTTCTTGCAGCAGCTTTGTCAGTCAAGGTTAATAATTATAAAATATTTATTACTTTGCCATTTTTTTTTCGCTAAGTCGTAGAGCTGATTTGGTAGCTTCCTTCCAGCTCCTTAACGCTGCAAATGTTCATAGCTTGCCGTGGAATTCCCATTTTGGTGGGCTTTCTTGAAGCAGATTATGCCAAATACAGGTCGGTATTGTTTACTGTCTTCTTATGGTGTTTTGGACTACTTTCCGCGTATTATTATTATTATCTGATGAATGATTAAGTTGATGTGAGATCTGTCAATTAATTTATTGTGAGGAGTTGGAAATTACCCTATTCCGTGATAATTAGGTTTATTACAAGTCCCAGCAGCATCTGATATTGTATGTGAACCTATCAGCCTGGCTAATTTTCTTTGTTCTATTGAAAACAACTGATACATTTCTCAATAGCTGAAACTTTTTTCTTAGACCTCTCTTTAATCAGTTCAGGTCCTTTTCACTCTTCGTCCTACTAAAATCTACTGATTTGAGCTTTTCTATTCAGGGAGATGGTTCACTTGGCTATTGACGGGATGTGGCAGGTATTCAAACTCAAAAGATCCACCCCAAGAAATGATTTCTGCCGTATAGCTGCTAAGAATGGAATTCTTCTAAGGCTAATCAACACTCTTTATAGCTTGAATGAGGCAACCCGACTGGCTTCTATATCAGGGGGCGCACTGATCGTGGATGGTCCAGCTCCACGGCCTCGCTCTGGTCAACTTGACCCTAACAATCCTACTTTTAGTCAGCATGAGACTTCCCTCAATGTGTTTGATCAGCCTGATGTGTTGAAAACTAGGCATGGGGGTGGTGAAGAGCCATCTCGTGCTTCAACTTCAAATTCTCAAAGATCAGATGTCCATCAACCAGAGACATTGCATTTAGATGGTGATAGGCCTAGATTAAGCAGTGTCGCACCAGATGCCTCAACGTCTGCCACAGAAGATGTTAAACAACAGCATCGAATTTCTCTCTCCGGTAATAGGACATCGACAGATAAGCTTCAGAAGCTGGCGGAAGGTGCCTCTAATGGTTTTCCTGTTACTCAGACAGAACAAGTTCGACCTCTGCTTAGCTTGTTGGAGAAAGAACCCCCTTCAAGAAATTATTCTGGTCAACTGGATTATGTAAAACACATTACTGGCATAGAGAGACATGAAAGCAGACTTCCTCTTTTGCATGGCTCAAACGAAAAGAAAATCAACGGAGACTTAGATTTTCTGATGGCTGAATTTGCGGGTAAGCTTTAAAGTTTTATATATAACAAGGCTGTTCATACTGTAGATACATGTATGATTATTTGTTTGTGCTTTCTTATTACATTGTTTCTTCAGAGGTCTCTGGACGTGGAAAAGACAATGGAAATCTTGATACTACGACTAGATATCCCAGTAAAACAATGACAAAGAAGGTTCTGGCTACAGAAGGAGTTGCTTCGACGTCTGGCATTGCATCGCAGACGGCATCTGGAGTACTGTCAGGTTCGGGTGTTCTAAATGCTAGACCTGGAAGTGCCACATCGTCTGGTTTACTTGCCCATATGGTCTCTACGCTGAGTGCAGATGTCGCAAGGGAATACTTGGAGAAAGTGGCTGATCTGCTTCTTGAATTTGCTCGAGCTGATACGACAGTAAAGTCATACATGTGCAGCCAAAGCTTACTCAGTCGCCTTTTCCAGATGTTCAACCGTGTGGAACCTCCTATTTTGTTAAAGGTACTTGAATATACTTTGAAGTTTCACAGTTTTTATTTCCCGAAACTGCTTTTCTGTAAACATTTATGTTTCCTTTCTGAACGGGTTTGGATGTGTGGTTTAGAGGTTCAGGGTCACTTGCTTACTATGTCTTTCATGTGTCCCAGATACTGGAGTGCACCAATCATTTATCCACTGATCCAAATTGCTTGGAGAATCTTCAGCGTGCAGATGCAATTAAGCATTTGATCCCCAACCTTGAGCTTAAGGATGGGCACCTTGTTTATCAGATCCATCATGAGGTTACCTTCCTGACTTGTGTTGAGATACGTTTCGTCTGTCAGTTGCATTTTGTTGTTCAGTATGCTAATTTTTTGAAAAAATGAAAGTTGATTGCTTAAACTTTAATTATGTAGGTTCTTAGTGCACTATTCAACCTGTGCAAGATAAACAAGAGGAGGCAGGAACAAGCGGCTGAAAATGGAATCATTCCGCACCTGATGCTTTTCATCATGTCGGATTCTCCTCTGAAACAATATGCGTTGCCGCTATTATGTGATATGGCTCATGCATCTCGGAATTCAAGAGAGCAGTTAAGGGCCCATGGAGGTCTGGATGTTTACCTGAGCTTATTAGATGATGAATATTGGTCTGTGATAGCCTTAGATTCAATCGCTGTTTGCTTGGCGCAAGACAATGATAACCGCAAGGTGGAGCAGGCCTTGCTCAAGCAAGATGCAATTCAGAAATTAGTTGATTTCTTCCAGAGCTGTCCAGAGAGACACTTTGTGCACATATTGGAGCCTTTCTTAAAGATTATCACGTATGTGTCTCTCCTCCTTTCTATAATAGATTATCAATCTTTCCAAAATTTTCAGTTCTGATATAAGCAAATAAAGCTGAAGTTAGAAATACAAGTGAAACTGCCCCTTCTTTAGTCTAATTCTTCTCATTTATGAATTCAGGAAATCATATCGGATCAATAAGACATTAGCTGTAAATGGATTGACTCCATTACTAATCTCAAGGCTAGACCACCAAGATGCGATTGCTCGCCTTAACCTCCTAAAACTCATCAAGGTAATGAATAATTGAATAGCCATAAATTATGTATAAAAAGTTTCTCTTGGTGTTAAAACTTTTAGTCTTGTGGGATCAACAGGCTGTTTATGAGCATCACCCACGGCCTAAACAACTGATAGTAGAGAACGACCTCCCTCGAAAACTACAGAATCTGATAGAAGAACGACGTGATGGACAAAGTTCAGGAGGCCAAGTTCTAGTGAAGCAAATGGCAACATCTCTCCTCAAAGCACTTCACATTAACACTGTATTGTGAGTCGGTAACCAAACAACAATCACTTGGGATTGTACATTAACTCCCATTTTTTCAACAAGAAATTTTATATATCATCCTGGTTTTTGCTGGAGATTGAAACTTAAAAAGATTTGTATTGTTTGGTTGTGATCCAACATGGCTCTCGTGTTTTTTGTATTCCCTCAAGAGATGCCAACACTCATGGTTTTGTAATATATAACCATTCAACCTATAAATATACTTCTAGAGGTTTGTAGCTGTGAAATTTGATCTTGTCCTCAACAATGCCTTCTACTGCGATTTTAAATTGAAATTTAAGTTCGTTAGCTCCATCCATAGTTCCATACCCATAGTTGAAATCAGAAAGTTCAACTATTTATGGTGTTGCATTTATGTCGGAATTTGTGATTTTCATTGTCAGTTTTGTGGATCTCAAAAGTACATGCGGTTTGTTAATAAATCATCTAGTTCAATGTTATTGAGTATTGATGACTGTTAAGTCCAATTGAAGCTCATTCGTAACTTCTAGGTTATAGTTTTGCTTCTATGATTCAGCTCAATCCCATTCATTCATAGATGTAATCAGTTTCCCTATATTGTGTTTTCAGACCAAACATTGATCAAAGTCGAAACCTTTTGAAGAAAGTACATATGATCCTAATACATTGGAGCATATCTATATAGTTAACAAATAACAGAGCTTACTCAAGCAGATAGGATCTTCTCTTTACGCACAAATAAAATCCTCGAAACCACTCTTAGAGCGAATCTAAAGGCTTCGAAGAAGAACTATGTGCGACATTCAAAACACAGATCGAAGTTAAAACATGATAAATTAACGAAAAAAAAAATATTGTACAGACAGAGGTGCTCAGTTATAGAATGAATGGTTGGAAAGTAAGTATCTTCAGTAAAAGAATTTCAGATTAACGAGATTTATATACCCATCATCATTGCACCATTATGCCTCTCGTATTTTCAGGAATAAAAATATCGAAACGAAAAGAAGAAGAGAATGGAACAGTTTCAAAAATCAACAGAATCCAAGGACGAACAGAGGTAGCTCTGTTTTAGGGCTAGTAGAAGAACACCTTATTTATAAGTCTCGCGCTGAAGGTATCCCTCGTCCTGGCTGAGTCGATATTATGGGCCTTTCGTTTTAGCCCATTATTGAAGTCTAGAACTAAAATATAGCCCACCACGATTTTTTTTGGAAAGCTTAACTACTTTCCCTTTTTGCGAAAAAAATACCAAACTTTTTTTTTTGCCATAAAAATTATGATAAAGTGTTGACCTAGCCGTTTTGATATCCAATTTAGTCAACGTTACAAAAAATTAACCTCCGTTAAATGAAAAGTCAACATTGACTAAATTGGATGGCGAAACGGAAAAATCTAACACTTTGTCGTGATTTTGTTGGCAAATAAAAAAGTTTGGTATTTTTTCTGCAAAAAGGAAAAGTTCAGTATTTTATTGAGCATTTTTAATTTTTTTTAAAAATGAGATAAAATCATAAATACAATTAAATATAATTCTGATCTAAACATAATGTGATGTGTATACGGACAAGAATCAGATCCTTAACAAAATGACCAAAATCAAACTGAGCTAAACTCGTTCTATAACCAAATCGAACGTATAAATCAAGCAAAATAACCAATAACCAAACCATATAATTTCTCGGGTAATTTTCTTATACATTAAAAAAATTTCGCTTTAGATATCTAAAGATACTGTTTATATAATATTCAAAATCAAAACGCCGGAAAAAAACGAAATAATTGAGAATTTGAGGCTAGAGCTGTTTTCAATATCTGATGTGCTAAGTTTATATTTAGAGCCAATCAAAAGAAAAGATTTATTCATCATTATTGTGTGCATGTCATCATCCATTATTCTTTTCATTTGATTCGCAGGCCTTAAAGATAGATAAATGTTAATATTTCTTTTTCTTTTTCTTTTTTTGGTTTTGAGAACTGTCTAGAAAAAACGAAGAAATTAATTTTAAAAATGTTTTTTATTTTTTTGTCCGAGAAAAAAAAAGCTTTTTGTTTATGTTCTACTTTGCTGTATCCAAACTTTTACTATGAGACGAAAGAAAAAAAAAATCAAAAAAATGCTTTTGCTATTTCTTCAAAGTCAGAAAAAGGTAAAGTTATGGATCCTATCAAGAGCTAAGTCTCTCACAAGAATCTCTTATAAAAACCTAAAATAATAAATTAATATATAATATTTTTTATTTAAAGAGTTTTTCAAAATTTAAAAACTTTCATCCATAATCTTTCAAATGAGAAACTCTTTTATTTTTATAAAAGGATTCTTCTAATAAAAAAATATTATTTAATATATTATTATTATTTTTTTGATAAAAGACTCTTGTGAAAGACCTCTATTGCAGATAGTCTAAGCCTTGGTGCGACCACTTAGCTTCTATGCATCTAACATGGCTATAACATGTTTTTGTCTGAAATCATCCCATGTTCCAAACATAAATTAAATCTTTTATTTTTATTACTTGATTAGTGGCTGATTTGTGTTCGGTTGGCCTGAAACATAGCTTGTGTTTAAGTTATTATCTGATAGGCCTGGACCCTCAGATATGATTATGATCAGCTGTAATTAAAATCAAATTAGTACTGGCTATGAATTAATTTATACGACTAAAATCATCTATATACATATATAGCCTTTACAATGTACATTGAAATTCTTATAAATATATTTGATTTCCACTTTTGAGTTTCAATGCATGTTTGATGCAATTAAGGTATTAAAGTTGCAAACCCATTTCTCAGATTTATCCTTTTTGTGTCACATAATTTGGTGCTTTATTGTTGTTGCCATCTATTTGAATTCTATTGATAAATATTCAAAGCCGTAGCATGATGATAAATACCACAACCATCTAAAATTTGACAGCTCATTGCATCATCGATCATACCCCTTGAAGATGTGAGGTTAACATCGTTTGTTAGAACTTAGATATAACTTGCATGTGATGTTTTTCTTAATTATGGTTATTGTAAATCAATTAACCAAGACTCAAATATAAACATTGATCGATCCTAAGAATGAAACAAAACCAATCTATAAATATAGTATTAATAATGAAACATATAAAATCACAACAGAATCACTCAGGCAACTATAATATATATATAGTCGTCCAAATATTAGAAACAAAGATAATAAATGTCATAAAACATAAAGCGTAAGTAAGTAAAGGCAAAACAGTTTTAAAAACCTAACTCTGTGAATGGTTTTAAAAGAGAAGGCCAGAAGCCAAAGCAGCAACAGATGCAAACAATGCAGGGACGAACATAGTCGTATCAGAAGTAGGACTTGGAGCCGGAGACTCTCCGGTCTGAGCCACGGCCTTTCCTACTAGGGAGAAAGCTACAATAGCGACCGTCAAGACCACCATAAGCTTCATCTTCATTGACTCCATCTCTTCTCTTTTGTGATTGATTTGAAGAAATCTAGTCAATAGAATATGTGTATGATGATGTTGATTAGTCTCTCTGGTGTGAATTATGAGTTGTGTTGCGGTCTTTGTGGTTTCGAAAGTGTATTTATAAGCCAATTTTGAGAATGTTGTTTCTAGAGACGTCTCTATTGATTATTGTATATTTTAGTTAACTTTTTTGCAAAGGAGAAGGCATCTGAATTACAGCAAAGTGCCAAATAGATACCAAAAGAAATATTTATTTCTTTTTACAATTAATCTCTTTGTTTCAAATTAAATACCGTTGTACACATATTTTTTAAAAACGATGAAAATTACCTACTTTAGTATACATATTATCGTTTGCCAAAACTCTACAATTTTGTTCTCTTTACGTAATAAACTACTTTATTTATAAGAAAATAAATAAATCTTATATCAAAACCTAAGCTTGTGAGTATGTTGTATATACCTTAATGAACCTTTTAAAGTAAAAGTTTAATTTTCATTAATTGCAGGATTTATGGAATTACAAAATGATGTTAAAGAGATTATAGACATGACTATACCAACATTGTTTTTTCGTCCACTTTAATACTTTTTTTGGTCAAGAGTTAGATAAATAAAATTCAATCCAAAATTCAATTTCTAATTTCTATAACACCATATTACACAACTATTTGAAGTTGAAATCTGATCGAAAAATTTGCTTCAAGTGATTTAAATAATTAACTTACACAAAAACAAGTTTTTTTTTTGTGGTTTGCTACTCAAAAAGAAGTTAGTAATTGAAAAGGAAAATGGATATAATTATTAATATGTAATTGTGAGTGGAAATTTGAAACGATTCGTGAATAAGAAAACAAAACAGGTTGTCGAAAGATATGAAAGCGCTGGCAGAGATAGATTGGGTGTCAGTAGGGCCAAACTATATTGTTGTCTTCCCTCAACCACTCTCTTCTTTCTTGCAACCTCACCACTACTCTTTTCATTCATTTACTGATGTCTTATTATTTTAAGCTATAGTACTAATTTACATCATCTTCTCATTCATTTATACAGTATTTTAGACCAAAATATTGCTTTGAATACACGTAAATTGTATTGTATGTAGTGGTCTTTGTTTATTTAGTTGTTTTAGATTCTAGAAGATGTCTTTTTGACATTTTTGATTCATATTCCATTATAATATGGTTAAATAATAACGTACATGGTCAAATCAAAGTTCAAAACAATATGTAATGCGTGTTCTATTTTTAATAATCACTTCAACAACCTTTCCTATACATTGTATCGTGCTTTAGATTATGACATAGTATCTTCTATCCCACGTTAATTCAAATGGTAGTTTTAGTTTTCAAGATAAAAATATTAATATATATGGGAAAATAGTTTTAGTTAAGTGTTTAAATGTATATTTTTATAACTTTTCTACCTAGAATCTAATTTCAAAGAATTGGTTTAATAGAATTTGGAGTAGAAAAATATTTCTGATCAAGTGATTGAATATTAATTTTGGTGGTCTTTTTATTAGAGTTCGATTTCAAAGAATTGTATTGCCTCACGTAATATTATTATGAGTCTGGAGGATTGAATTCATATTGTTTTTATTTTGTCAATAATTAGATCAACAAGATTTAATCTATATTTCAATTTTTTTTTTAATTTTTCACTTATAGTAGATATCAAATTGATTATCATGATGTTCAGTTTATTAGATATGTTAAAATAGTTTTTCAGGATTTCTATTTTTTAGAATGGAAAATATATACATATATAGTTTAATTAGGATTAAGTATCCTAATGTTGACTCATGATTCGTGAATGTAAAAGATTACATAGGAACACTCAACACCTAGATTGAGATGAAATTCAGGAACTCTAATAAAAATTTGTATATTTCTTGTGGATTCTGTAAAGTTATACATGTGATTGCGTAACTCGAGGATCGATTAGCCTTTAGAGTTTCGTTGAAATTAATGATAAAATGCTTTCCTCAACGTTCACAATGTCATATCATACCAAACTGTGAAAATGACCAACCAACGCTTTTCCCAATATCTTTCTTCACACCTGTTATACTTCTGCTGTTTTTTATAGTAATATATGTCGACCATTTATTTGATTTAGAATAATTAGTAATTTAATATTAAAACGGCTTAGATATTTGTTTTGTATTATATAGTAAAGAAAGTAGCCGGAAAGCTTGACTACCAAACAAACATGCATTATTATAAGAGATTTTTTTTTATCTAGTGCCATATATAACTTCGAAGGTTTGCAGTGTTATTTGAAATTTTATTATTTTGTAGTTGTCATAAAAGTACAATTTATGGCAGATACAAAAGATGAACGTACTTCTGAAATTGGATGCAAAAATTAGCAGGAAAGAAAAACGTATTCCAGATATTTCGCCTACTAGTTTATGAAAGACAATATCTGATATTTATCAACTATTACGAGATGCAGAAACACGAAAAAATCAGTTTGAGAAAAAAAAAATTAAAAAAGTAAATAGAATAGAAGATGGAAGAAGGCAAAAAAATCATAGAGAAATATAATTTTGTCTCATGGTTTATGTCCAAGACATTTGTCCATGTCCACAATCGACATGTGCTAATGTCTAATGTCGTATACAAATCTTCCACGTGTCAGTTAGCTATTTGCTAGCATCAAAATGTCTGTTCAAAATGGACAAATGTTCATATCTAGTATAGACATGTGTCCATATCTAGCATCGAACACAAATTCAGACACGTGTCAAGTAGCTATTCGTCGCATGAACATTTCTATGTCCAGCACGAACAAATATATGTGTCCAACACAGACAAATGTATGTGTCCAGCATGGACAATTGTCTGTGGGCAGCATGAACAATTGTTCGTGTGCAGTATGGACATTATTTATATGACCTCTTCACCTGAAACTTCATCGGCATGAGAACCAGGAGTCACTCTGATATCAACCTGAAACATAAGTTAAAAAAAGAAAAGCAATCAAACATATGTAACAAGTGACTATTGAGAATTTGTAATAATCAGACTAGAGTGAAAGAGTTTTATTGAAAGCATAGATGACCTTATAATGAAGTGGCAAACATTCTTTCAGCTTAGCTCTCAAGCACATACCAATTACACATGCCATACTACAATGAGGAACTGTCAGTGTAAACGTTATCCTATCATAATTGATAAAGGTCATGTAAGTAAACACAAAAAGGTCTCAACATTTGGATCCAATTTCTAGGAAAATACATTTAAGATAAGAACTTTCTTCTGGTAATCTAGAAATCAATGGAAGAAAGAATATACAAAGCAAAGATGTAGCTTAATATTGACTCACATGACGAGATCAAGCTTATCATCGACAATGATGAATCTTCGGACAAAACACTTAGCTTTGTCTATCTTCATCAAAGATCGCAAAATATACACAAAACTCCAAACCGAAACAAAAACCCAGAACAAATTGATCTCACAAAACTCAAATTGAAAAAGATATCACAGATTTCAAGAGGATCAACACCATCATCTCTATATGTGTCCGTACACAACCTAATGGATTGATTAATTAGTGCTCTCCTACTACAAGGTTATGGATTCGAAGCTCCAATATGATTTAAGTATATATATATTTATGGATTCGGTCTCAAACGGAAGAAATAAAGTTGTAAAAGTGGAAGAAAATGAGATATAAAAAGAGGAGAAAGATATTTTGGAGAGGAAGAAAGCAAGAAGACGTAAATAAAGAGTCGAGAGAAAATAACGAAGAAAAAAATTATTGGTGAGGGTAAAAAATTAATTTCAAAAAAAATATGGCAAATAAAGAAGACATGAAAATGTTTTTTTTTTTTTGGAGTCTCTTTCGTTTTTCTTTATACAAAATATATAATTATATATAACTTTCACGACAAGTGCATGATAATTACATACTTTAACAACGTTTTTTTTGCTCATTTTCCTTTTACTTTGAAAATGAAACGTTAGTGGAATTTGAATTTAATTGCTTTTTTCCGACTACAATATTTTATTTTCTTACAACATTTTTCCAAATATTTTGTTAGGTGAACTTTATTGTTTTGTTCCTTATACGTTATGAGAAGGTTTTATATAGAAACTATTATGCCACCGTTGGCGAAACGTGTCTATATATTACATAAACATCATAAAATTTTCTTAATTACCAAAGAATTCTGTAAATGACAATTGCAGAATATATTATAATATATTTATATTTATTTGGATGTAAGTTTGCTATAAATTTTTATATTCCAAATTAGCTTGGCTGAAAAATACGTAACGTGATCGCAAAATTACTCTACTAGAAAAATTAAATTTGCAACATTACTTTGAAAGTTACATTTTGGACAACAAGTAACAACATGCATTATGCAAATTTAGATTTAAATTATGGCATAAAGAGTTAAGGACGGTAAGAACCACTAATTACATGTCCCATCATTTGTGGATATATACACATAATTTTTACATATATAAAAAGTTTTTTTCTGACAATATATGTGAAGTTGTCAAGAGGACTTGAGTTAGATAACATATGAAGTTGAGGAAAGATCAAAGCCTAAGAATTTGGAAGGTTAAGTTGTTATTTAAATGAGCTAAAACTCACTTCTCCAGTGACACTTTCGTCTTTCAGGAATGAGACCAAGGGGACTGGAAGCTGTTCAATGCATGTAATGGCGATTCAACAAGGAAGTTTTCTCGTGAAGGAATGAGTGATTAAGGAGGAGAAATACAAAGGAGAGACAATATGATACCAAGTGCTTAAGTTTCTTTGAGCTTTTAAGAAACTTAAGTTACACCTACTTTTGCCTCCATCTACTTACATGGAGACTTCTACAAACAAACAGCTTATCATGAAGTTACAAACAAGACATAAACCAAAACTAGAGACCTTACACAGACTATCACTAATTGATTTTTTTTACTGCAGCCTAATACTACACAAGGATGAGGAATTTCACACAGCTGCAAAAGTGGAAGAGATAAAATAGCTGAGTACACTACACATACGGCCTCGGTTATGGGCAGTTCTTGTTCTTACCAGGACCACCATAGTAGAAGTAATGCCCCCAGTCATCATTGCTTCCTGTTTGAACATCATAACAATTCGATTTCTCAGTGAATGTCCCAAGTCTTTTTGGTGCTTTGAGGTTGTTAGATCCATCAACTACTTGGATGTTCCGAAAGTAACTTGCTTTGCTGAAACCTGCTTCTGGAAACTGACCGCTTCCCATCTGTGTCGAAGTGTGGTGGCCATCTGACTGTGAGTTCACAACTTCTCCTCCCCATTCGATCATCGATGCACTCTCTGTTAGGTAGGAGAACAGAAACGATGGCCAGTATCCTAAAACGTAGCCATTCCCAAATTGCATCCACCAATGCCCTTCCTTTAGATCCTGTGACAAGTTCAACATTAACACAATCCACCTCAAGGTTTTACTTCCTTGCTAGAGGAAAAAAGATTTCAGTTATGGAATAAGTACCTTCCAGATTAGAATACTGATATCGTACTGAGAATTACGATATCCAGAGACTGGTGAGATGCTTGCTCCCATTGCTACGTCACTATTGATTTGAATAAAACCTGAGCAAAGAAGATTGTAACAACCAGTAGCTTGATAGGCATCACTCTGCAAGGAGGAAGATTGAGGAACATAATACATAACGATGTATTACAGACCACAAATATTGAAGTGAGAGTTTTAAAACTTACAGTCCAGTATGTGAAGAGTCTTGTATTATTGTCTCCATATAGATCCGGGCTCACCTATAGTAGAAACCACAAATCAAAACACGCAACAAATTGCACACGAATAATCTTTGCATTTCCAAGAACAAACTAAGGCTTACCTGCCAACCAGCTTCAATGCTATTAAGATCTTGTCCAAAGGAACCACCCAAAAGCCATATCTGCGACAAACTGAATTCATTTGCGTGCTGTATCTTTGGCTCCCACACATTTAAAGTCGCCTTAGCTCCGTAGTACTTATCTCCTTCCACATAAGCTATGGCATGCTAATCTCATTCGAGAGTTCAAGAAACCAAAACATAGAACAAAAAGTGTCAGACCAACAAAGCTACATAAAATGTCAAACAAATGAAAACATCTATACTTTCCCCCACCTGATGACCATTTTGGTTGATGAGGTCAGGTTCGGCAGATTTAGGAATAGGAACAGTTCTATGCTTCTTCTTGCCATATCTTTTAACTGAACTTGCTCTCAGCACATCATCCTTCTTTGTCCTCCTCATGGGAATGGTTCCTTCAGGACATTTGCCATACCGGTGCCACAATTGAGGAATATGAGTTTCCTTGTCCTTTTGTTTTGCAGATACCTTATTATCATCATAGAGCCCTTCAGGGTGGTAAGTAGGCCTCATCTGAAGACACCACCAAATAACCAAAAATTCACCATTAGAACAGACATCCCAAAAGATAAATCTAAATCATTAGTTTTTATCCTCTGTACCTGAATCTTGTGATCTTTGAGGAATGGGTGATCAAAAGCAGGCTGCTTTGAGATAGGAACACAGTCGATTTTATCTCCATCTGGACTCTGGTTAACCGCAAAGAAGAAAATTAATGCATTTTCCATCAAAAATAAGAACTTTTCCCTCACTACTTCACTGTAAACTTTGACTAAATTGTAAGGGAAATTTTCAGGACTAATGATTTATCTAACAATAACTGAGGAACAGTCACTAAAATACTGTGGTGTAGCAACACAATAAGAGAAAACTTCATTGTTGTGCATTAGCAGACAAAAAGAAGGTTAAATCATCAAGCAGTCTATCAGTTTGCCATCAAACACAAAGCAGAGAAAGATAGAGAGATTTTGAACCTGAATGGTTTTAACAGCAGGTTTGTTCAGTCTATTCAAGTGCTTCTTCACCTCAAGCTTTTGCCTTGAAGCACCATACCTCGCTGCTGCGCATGATAGCGAGAGAATCCCCCACAGCCATAAACACAATAAAAAACCTCGATTTAACTTCACCAGGCTAAATTGCACCGCTCCCATTGTCGCAACAACAAAAGCCAATGAGATTCACACACACTTAAGTGTATAAGAAAACCTAAGAGGCAGTGAAAAGAAACCCTAAAGAAAAGAAATTCAAACAAGAGAATGATAATGTTGTTCGTGAGGACAAGTAAGAAGATGGGTCTGGTTTTCTACTTCACACAAAAATCCAAACTCTCACCTCTCTCTCTCTTTCTTCTCGAACTTGAAAGTGGAAGCTGTCTCTTTTCCCACTTCACTTTTTCTCTCCCATGGCCCCCACCTATCCTTTTCTTAATTAATTAATAATCATTAGCTAATAGCTACGTACAATTAATTAGATTTGTTTTCGTGAAAGAAAATCCAAATTCCAGAATTGTTTTCAGTTTGGTTAATATAATCTAGTTAATAATTTAGGCATGGGATTTTGATTTTTTCTATTATATTTTTAAATTTAAAAACTTTTTAAAATATAAGATTTAAAAACTTATCAATCTAATTAATAAATAAAAATCAAACTAAGTTTATGAGTTCATTTCTCTTTACATAAAAACCCACAAAATGTAAGAACTCTTTAACATTATAGGATGACAATGTCTAGAGATTTTTACAAAACAACATTAATGTAATACAAACTATGAAAATTATATAAATATATAATGTTATTCCCAAAATAAAATTGTTTTCAAATTGGTCTAACTTTAAGTTCAAAGTATATTGGTTTGTCACGTGGTGAATGTGGTTTTGAAGAGAACTTTGACCTCTCTCCTTCGCATTCCTAAAGTTCCTTCTTTTGCCCCTTCAGTTGAAAGCAAAATGTTCCTTTCCTGTTGGGAACAAAGGGTGTTTATGGGTACTTTCATGTAGAATTTATTGCCGGAATGTCATGGGAACAAAGGGTGTTTATGGGTACTTTCATGTAGAATTTATTGCCGGAATGTCATAAAAGGTAATGTTATATTGTCAAAAATGCCATAACCGTTTATTTCTTCTGCTACATGCTACAAGTAGATATAACTAGTTCTATGATGAATGACTAAAAAAAATGCTTGCATACTTCAACTCTTTAAATTAGATAAATTTGTGAAATTCAACTAGTTATTTTTTTTAGTTTCTCAAATCGGCTTCTTCTCTTCTCTCTCTCCTAGATTGATTATTTCTTCTATCTTCTCCAATTTGCTATTTTTCTCCAAACTGTTTAATTCTTTGTTTTCTTTTTTATCTTCTCAAGAATTTCAACGGACCCGAATTTTCGTTTCTTTTCAACAAAATTTTCTCCGTTAAGAGGTGTCATCTCTCCTCTCTCTAACTATTTTTGCTTACTTTTTGATTTTATCTCTTTTTCTTCATATATGTGATATCATATTTAGATCGAGACTCCATTTGCACTGTTTCTGTTTCTGTGATATTTTATTTTAGTTTTACTTTAATCTCATGATGAGTAAGATATGAGATTTTGTTTGATTAAGGCTTCAATAGCTTTCTCTTGTGTTTCTTCAGGTGGTTTTGAGCTTATGTTCGTGATATTTATTGTAGTATGAAGCTATATGCAATATGTATGATTAAGGCTTCAAAAGCATTTTTTTTCTATTTCTCTGGTGATTTTGAGCTTCAATTCGTGTTATTCATAAACGTATAAAGCTATTCACAGTTTTGTTTCTCTTTATTGGTTGTTAATTGTCATTTTAAAGACGTCACATATCACTATCACTGAATGACGTGAATGTCCTTCTGTTGTGTTTACTCTTTTTTCTCTTCTCATAAATTATATGTTCTTTTTCAGCCTTCAAACGAGAAACGTAGCTGCTGCAAAGGAACCAGGCATAACTATGTCACTTGCATAAATCCTATAGTTTTTCTTTCTTCTGTTTCGTCTTTATATATGTAATCTATGTCCATGCTTTGTATCTATTTCCACACTGTGTATCTATATCTAAGTCTTGTATATACAAGTCTTGTATTTATGTCATTCTTGTTATGTCTTTATAGGCAAAAACCATGCCTCATTTGGATGTCCATATTTTACGTCCTCGTATTTTATATGTTCCTATCAAATAAAATTCAACGTTTATGCTTTACATCCACGTATTTTTTCGCTTTATGTCCACACATGTTTTGGTGTTCTTTGTGTTTTGAAATGCCACTACGTACTACGTGTCTTCTCCTCACTCGCCCCTATGTTTCTCTTTCATGTCCCTATATCAAATAAAATCGTATGTCCTTTTTTACGTCCACATTTTTCTATCTTTTATGTCCATGTTTAACATCTAAGTTTTTTCACTCTTGATGTCCATATCTGTTTTTGTGGTCTCTGAAATGCCCAATTGCCATGTATCTTCAATATTATTTCCTTAAGGAGGTTGAACAATTGTGGGTTTGGCTGCTCTAAAAAAATCATTTTTCTGTTTATTAGAAACCGAGCTCTATTACAATGCTTTAATATATATTTCAGTTCTGCTTGTCCATGTCCTTTAACCACGTCCTCTCCTTTGTCTTGGTGGTTACGCGCGTTTCTTTTTCTCCTCTGCCCACGTGTTCCCTTTTTCCCTGCCAAAACTGTTTCACTGTTCACCATTTTCTCTACACTAATTAAGGGTATATTTGGTATAATTACTTCTTATCGTCGATTATGGTATTTTTTGAAAGATCCACTTTTTGTGGTATTTTGGATATTTTGATAAATTTAGTGGCATTCTATAAAATATTCTCCTTCATGTAATACCGAATAACAATTCCCCTCGACTAAACGTAAACGGTGTATAAACGAGGCGTTAAAATCTTGAGTAACGTCGTTAACTCCACGTCAGTAGTGGGTGGGCCACGCTTTCGAAGCATGTGAAAGCTAGACTAGTAATACCATCGCACACGGACGTAATGTATCTGCTCTGAGGCAAAGCTCACACGCGCGACTAGTTGCATCATTCACCATACACGTGTCAGTGTTAGTGTTACCAACAATAACTATGCAATCACAAAGACAAAACCAAAAAAGGAAAAATGTAATTTCAGCTAACAGTCAAAAAATTCGAAGAATCCAATGTGAAACTAGTTGGACTTAGAACCATATAATTTGTCTTGATAAAAGCAGAATTTCTCCTTCTACCAAGTTATTATCTGTCTTTAGTGTAAAATCATAAATCATCGTGGAGACTTATTGGTCTTTTTCTCCATTCACTTTTATATTTTGCAGTTATGTTTTTTCTTTATTAGTTGACATTCGTAACTAAACTAATGTTTATGTCTATACATACATATTTTTATTTTCAATAATTAGATCGACAAAATCCGATCTACACAACTCCAAATATTTGAATCATTAATTGAGATATATAATTAAAAAAACTGAGACTAACTCGACTTTGTGTACAATTTACTGACTATAAAAGACTAGATATTAAGCCAGTCATATCCTAAAAAATTGCATTACAAAGCCATCTAAAACATCTCTTTTCAATTTGATATATATACTTCGAATCGTCCGGTTTACGTGCGTAGAAACGAGATAGCAATGTCATTGAATAGTAGCATTGCACTTTGCTAGGTACTACGTATGTCTCTGTACATGAACAATCTATAAATGACCAATACACGGGTTAAGACAAGACTAGTCCGGAATTTCGGCAAACCAAACAGCTATCCACCACACAACTTTGTGATAGGTTATATATCGTAAAAAGCAATTATATGACAATAGTGATATGATGTTATACCATACGAAACGAAGTGGATTTCTTAACGTATACTCTTTTATTATAGAATTAATTATGAGAATGCACTATTAATATAACATTCAAATGTCTTATGAAAAAAATATCATTTTGTGCATGAAACGCCGAAATTACCCGCATTTTTTTTATCTTTTTTATTCATGAATTTTTTTTTTTTAACTATGATTTCTCAATTTTAATATTTTTTCTTAGGTTTAAGCATCCTATAAGAGATTTAGAGTATAGTTTTAATAATTTATATAGTATTAAGTGTATTGAATTTGAAAATTTTCAAAAATTAAAAAATAAGAAGATGAAGACAAAATCCTCCAAAATCACCTAAAGTATCTTTCTTCACGTCCTAACTTTTGACTCTACGATTACATCATCATAACAAACCATGCACATTTTTAAAAAACAATAGGCAAATCTATGACTTTACACTTTATTTATTTTCTTTTTAGCAATGTAATTATAGGGATTAGTAGACAAAACCATTTTCCGAAATTTTTCATAGGGACAAAAATCACAAATTAATGACAAAAGAATTGCTCCATCCTAATAGTCCACCAGTTCGGCCCAATAACTCTCGGCCGGTAATCAATAACCTGAGAATTGTATATGTTGTTGATAAATCCATAAACCAATCCACCAACTGATCCAATCCTAAAGAGTTGTGTAAGTGTAAAACCCAATGATCACGACGTAAACTCACAAAAGAAGTATAATGACTATCAAACTAAATAGTTTGTTAATAGAAACCACTTATATATAATTGAGTAAAAAGTAAAAGATAAATCACCATCCATCTAAACATTACTAACAATGAATACACCCGCGCAATATCGCGAATTTATATTGTTAATAAATTTATTTAACATTTGATTGAAAATTTTAAGAAATAAACTTATATTATAATTGACTTCAAAATTTATTTGGATTGTAACCTAAACATTTTAACAAATAAGCTAGTACTTTATTTTAAAATATTCACACAATTTAATAATTTTATATTTTATATATGAGAACCAAATACCAAAAGAACGAAATAATAATCAAAAATAATGATACAAAGTGGAAAACTACTAGGCATAAAACTTCCGTGCAAAAACTGAACATAAAATTATGTTAGACTGGCCGTTTAATTTATTATTTTATATTTGTTTTTTTACTTATTGAAGAAGAAGTCTAAATCATTGATCAACTTAGTTTTTCTTACTAACCTATCTCCACATAGTTAGTGTTAACATTCTTTTTAAAATGGAAGATTTCTTTTGTTTATCTCACATGTTAATATTCACTGCAATGTTACTGACTATTAGATTTGAGAAGAAGCGCATTGAAGAATTTGAAGAAAATGAAAAACATTTCTTTTCAGTTATGTGATGTTTTTAGTTGTCTAATGTTTTATTTATTTTTAGTTTTACGAAATTTTAACTGTTTTTTGTAATGTTCTTTTTTGTTTTTTTCAATAATAAAATATTCAATCAAAAAAGTCTATGGTTTCTTCCTTTGTAAATAACATGTTCCTAAAACTAAAATATTATAAAATGATTCCCATTTTATATAGTTTTGTTGATACAAGTGTGCATATACATACATATATAAGAAACCGTACAAAAAAACAAATCGAAATGAAAAGAATCAGAAATATAAATTAAGATTTGAAATATATTAACAAATAAACATCTTAACAAATAAACTAGTAATTTATTTTGAAATATTCACACAATTTAATAATTTTATACCCCATATATGAAAACCAAATACTAAAAACCAAACAATAATAAAAAATAATGATACAAAGTGGAAAACACTAGGCATCGAAAACTCCATGCAAAACTGAACAAAATAATCTGTTAGAATATCCATATAATTTTTTTATTCATTGTTTGACAAAAAAACTTAAGCAAACTAATAAATTTTTAAACAAGTTTAGAGTATTGCACGATAGGTGATTTCATCCAATAAAGAATACGATTCCATGAATTCTCCCTGCCAAAACTAGAATTCACCAAGAAAAAAATATAATATATCAAGCTAATAATATCTCTTTAAATATTATATATTATATATTGCTTGAACAAATTCATTCAATTTTGAATGATATGTTCTATAAAATACAGGCTGAGGAAATATACATGTCACCAAAGTTAAACAAATACTTTAATCATGAAATTATTAATTATACTTAAAGAACATAACAAAAACGACGAAAAAAAGAACATAACAGAAACAGTTTATCTTTCTCTTAATAATCGCCTTAGTGCATGTAGACGAGAACTTGCAAAATGGAAAGACACAATGGTGGTAAATTCTAGTACTACTTTGCATCGGCTGAAATCTGAGCTTGAACTGGAAGTTGCAAAAGCTAATCCAAACCGAATTAATCTTCATCAGATCAAAAGAGAGTTAAATGAAGCCTATAAAGAAGAAGAAAAATACTAAAAGCAACGTAGCCGAGAGCATTGGTTAAAAGCTGGACACAGAAATACAAAGTATTTCTGCTCAAATATTAACTAGGGAGAGAGCAGCTTTCAGAGGGCTCTAAGAGTAATGTGGCTATGTCATACTTCAAGTCCTTATTTCGGAGTTCCAAGCCTCATGATATAGAGTCTGTTTTCTGTGACTTTCAGCCGAGAGTATCCCCTGACATGAACCAAATGCTGTTAGAACCGGTCTCTGATGAAGAAGTTAAACAAGCAGCCTTTGCAATCCATGGTGATAGGTGTTCAGGGACGGATGAATTTTCAAATAGTTTCTATCAACATTTTTGGGACATCATTGGGCCAGAGGTGTGAAAGGAGGTAAAAATCTTCTTTAGTTCCGACCATTTACCTCCGGGGTGGAACTTTACACAACTATGTCTCATTTCCAAGAAATCGAACCCAACTCATATGCAGGATTTACGACCAATCAGCCTCTGTATGGTCCATTATAAAATAGTCTCAAAAATTCTGAGTGGCCGCCTTAAGAGGATACTACCTCAGATTGTGTCGCCGACACAAGGCGCATTCATATCAGGTCGGATAATATCTGATAAAATTCTATTGGCTCACGAGCTGGTCCACTCCTTACGAACGAATGAACGTGTTGCTTATGGATTTATTGCTATCAAAACGGACATGTCCAAAGCATATGACAGAGTACAGTGGTGTTTTCTTGAGTGTCTTTTAAAGAAAATGGGGTTTGATGCTATATAGATATATTGGATAATGCAATGTGTAACAACAGATACATATACTGTGTTACTCAATAAATGCGCCCACGGTCTTATCAAGCCCGAGAGAGGATTGAGACAAGGCGATCCTATATCGCCCTTTTTGTTTAATTTATGCACCGAGGGATTGATCCACATTTTGAATAGAGCTGAAACAAGGGGATTACAGGACTGAGTGTAACTCTGAATTGTCCTCCTATCCACCACTTATTATTTGATGATGATAGCATAATGCTATGTCGTGCAAATGTAAGAGAATGTGAAACGATTAAGAACAGTCTGAAGCTGTATGAAATCAACTCAGCCAGAGTATAAATTATCGGAAATCCTCTATCTTTTTTGGTAATAAGATTTCGGTAGAGACCAAAGCTTAGATTAAAAGTATTCTCGGTACACAAAAGAGAGTGGACAAGGTAAATATATGGGTTTGCCTGAGTGCTTTTCAGGATCGAAGAGAAGGTTACTGAATTTTATACACGAGAAGCTACGATCTAGGATGAATGGTTGGTTCGCTAAGTCTCTTTCACAAGGAGGGAAGGAAACCCTCCTCAAAGCGGTTGCTACATCACTTCCCGTATATGCTATGATGTGCTTCAAGTTACTAATACACACATGTAAGCAAATTACTTCGACTATGCGAGATTTTTGGTGGAATAAAAGTGGAGATAAGAAAAGTATTCCTTGGGTTGCTTGGAATCGGTTATGCAGATCAAGGAAGGATGGATGGCTTGGTTTTAAAGACATAAGTCGTTTTAATCAAGCATTGCTAGGGAAGCAAGCCTGGCGCATATTATCTAATCCACAGTCCCTTCTACATTGGGTGCTACAGAGCAAATATTTTCCTAGTAAGTCTTTCTTAGACAGTAAAATAGGTGTGCGTCCTTCCTTTGGTTGGCGAAGTTTGCTGTATGGTAGGACCTTTTAATTAAAGGAGTGGCTGTGAAGTTGGGTGATGGTAGAACAGCAAAAGTTTGGCGGGACAAGTGGGTTGCGGATAAGGAGTTGAGAGCTCCATCCTCAGCTATGGGACAAGGAAATGAGCATATACGTGTGTCTGAACTTTGGGACATATCCAGGAATGAATGGAAATTGGGGAAACTTGAATAGGTGTTTAACCAGTCTGACATAGAGATTATTAAATCTCAGAAGTTGTTATATCCTAAGCGAGATGAGTATATCTGGCCTTATTCTAAAGATGGGAATTATGAAACTCGAAGTGGCTACAAAATCGCTGAAGATAGAGGTCCCCAGCCGATCGTGAATCCACTGCAGCAATCACCCCTTGAGCAGAATACTTTCTGTATGCTCTGGCGTATGAAGACTTCCCCTAAGATTAAACATTTCTCTTGGAAAGCTTTGATGGGTGCTCTAGCTGTTACAGATCGACTAAAGAGAAGAGGGATAACTGTTAATGCTACGTGCTCTCAATGTGGTTTAGAAGATGAATCCATAAATCATGCGCTTTTCTCTTGTAACTCTGCAGTACAGATTTGGGATGCGTCTCTGTTTACTAAACCTCGAGGTGGTTTCTCTGGTAATTCAGTGATGCTCAACATCAATTACTTGCTAAGATTCCAGAAGAATAAGCGAGAACATATAAAGATGCGAGTTGTCTTACCCTGGTTATTGTGGCATACATGGAAGAGTCGAAATAGTTTAGTCTTTGAAAAAACTAGGCTGGATCCTCTAAGTGTTGTACGCAAGGCTTATGATGATATGGAAGAATGGTTTGAGGCTAATAAGGCACCAGACAGCCCGTGCAATGATGGCCAGAGGTCTGATGTAGTTAGGACTGAGTGGACAAAGCCTGTATCAGGTGTGCTTAAGTGTAATCTCGCTAGCGCTTGGGACCAGACCACATCACGTAGTGGTGCAGCTTGGCTGATCTGGGATGATAAAGGCTCTGCGCTATTACACGGTCGTCGTGCTTTTTCTAACATTAGTAACGCTGCTGAAGCAGAATTACGAAGTTGTTTATGGGCGGTTCAATGTGCTTATGAAACAAAACAGGAACATGTGGTGTTTGAGACGAGTTCTCGTACTCTGTACAATCTGATTAGTGGGATTGAAGGTCCGTCGATTCTCCCTCCAGAAGTCCATAAAATTCGTGATTATCTCTCGAGAATGAATGCAGTTTCTCTCAGTCTTATTACAATGAGAGTTAATCATGTTGCAGGTTTAATTGCAGACTCCGTAATCACTGAGCGGAGGTATCAATCTTACATTGCCATCAATGGACCGTCTTGGATTCAACAGCTGCTCGATGATGAAGCATCGTGTACCTAAGCTATAAGTATTCTCCTCAGATCCGATCTGAGTTTTCATCCTGTGAGATTTATCTTAACACTGCTCGATCATACCTTGTGGTATGGAGTTTTGGTTTTACTTAGCTTGTTATCTTTTCTTCCTCTCGGTTTCCTTTACATGTACTAAGACCTTTATCTTTGCATATTTCAAGTTGTTTGAAAAAAAAAAAAAAAACTCACAAAAGAAAAGCAGAGCTTTGCCCTAAATGTAAGAAAAACAAAACAAAGAATCATCACCAAGGCTCTTGGACATGATGTAGTTTGCTTGAAATATGATATTTGTATAAACGTTTATCTGACAACAAATAACAAGAAATGAAGATATACTTGTGCATAACATAATATTATAATCAATCAATCTCTAAGAATCGCCATAAGTTACATACAGACACGGATCTGTTATATAATTCGAATATCCAACAGAGTAAATTAACAGTTTCCGAAACAAATCCTGATATCTAACCTTGAGAATTAGGACAATACTAAAAAGAATCACAAGTTAAAAAACAGAGTTCGGCTAATCTAAATAATCGACGTGCGAGTAACGGTAATATACTAATATATTCATCAAAATTGAATGGAGATGGTCAAGAAGACTCATGATTATGATCATTCATCGTAATTTGCGTTACTATTATGATCAAAATCAAGCATATCGTCGTCGTCATCATCATAATAATAATAATCATCATCATCCTCAGAATCAGATAGAGGAAAACAGAGAAACTCAAATAAACCGATAGCGATATGATAAAGAGGTAAACAACAAGCAACCTCGAGAATCTGTCGGGAATGCAACATCTCCGACGACGGAACCCTCATCATCCGTTGCCACGTGTCACCTGAAACGTTTGCCACAGCCAACATAGCCGAGCTGTTGAACACCATAGCTAGGGATGTTATTATGGGTAAAAAAACCCGACCCGAGCCCAAACCCGAAATAAATCTACCCAAAAAAACCCAAAACAGAAACCTCCAATAAGACTCAAGTCTTATTAAGACTACCCAAATAAAACCCAGAAAATTTTGGGCTTTATATGGGTACCCATTTATTTTTCTTTTATTTTTAGATTTGTTTGTAGTTTTCAATAATTTCTTTAAAAAATAAATATTTAATATTTAAATTTTGTAATAAATCTATAGTTTCACAAAATTATCCATGCTCTAAAATTCTTCCACGAAAATCAGAGCTTAAATCAGTTGACTTTTCATAACGATTTTGGCATTTTAAACAGTTTTAAAATAAATAATATTTTATATATAATTAATTAATTATATATAGTATAAAGATAACCAAAAAACCTTAATCACAGTAGTTATGAATTTTTTAAAAAATTAAAATTTAACAAAAACTAAACCGCCTAATTTCCAGCTAAACCGCCTAGTTTGCTTTAGTCTGACTAACAATTTGGTCCCATTTAATTTTATAATTTTCTAACAACTCTTAATTTCTAATTATTGCATAAAGTAAGTGGAAATCATTACTTAAATCATTACTTAAATCATCCAAAATCTTTTAGATATAATAGTTTCATAAAAAACACAAGTACAACAATAAAATGAAACAAAAATATTATTTAGATCTCATATTCTTGAGCTGCTTGTCATGGATGTAATGTCTTCAATTTCGTCATCAAAATCATCTTCTATATCACCTAAAATTTCAAAATATAAATGAATTCATCAATTTAAATGAATAAATTCCAAAATCTAAAATTGATTTTTTACCTCTAATCTCGGAAAAACCACGTAACCAATTTCTTGTACATAGCAAAGCTTGAACATTTCTTGGAAGGAGACGATTCCTGTAAGAATTCAACACTCGACCTCCTATGCTAAAAGCGGATTCTGATGCCACTGTGGTGATTGGAATACTGAGAATATCACAAGCTAGAGAAGTCAAATCACCAAACCGTTGTCCGTTGTTTTTCCAATAAGTCAGGACATCTATATCTGTAAAAGACCTCAAATCTAATCTTGGTTCATCCAAATACATGTCTATATTAGATTTGGTATTATCTGAGTCAGAAATGATGCTTCTCTCAAGTTCAAAGAGTTCCTGTATCATAGAAACATACTAAATGTGATAAATTCTATAAAGTAAATGATAATGTGAGAATGAGAAAAGACACTTACAAAATTAGGATCATCTTCTAATGGTGACTCAGTAAGAAGTCCATCAGGAGTTGGGGTTGGGGTTGTGGTGAAAGTGGAAGAAACTTGAGTCTTGGTGTGATATTCTTTATAAAGATCCTTCAAGTTTTGCTTAACAATACTAATTTTTTCCTCTGAAGTACTCGGATCCACCTTGTCATAAGCAGATTTGAGGATTTGAAGCTTTAACCTCGGATCCAAAACGGCTCCCATAGCTAAAATGATACTATACTCATCCCAATATTTAGCAAACTTGGACTGCATACCCTTAGCCATAAATTCCACTCTACTATCACCACAATCAGCATATTTTATCAACAAACACTCAATTTTCCACACTTGTAGAAAATACACGTTGGCTGTAGGATATTTGACCCCAGAAAAATATGTAGTGATCACACTGAAAGGCTTCAATAGATCACAAATTTTCTCACCAAGATCCCACTCATCTTGTGAAGGCAACGACTTATAATTTCTATCATATTCTTTCAAGCTGACAAATGCCTTACGAAACTTCAATGCTCTAGCAAGCATATCATAAGTGGAGTTCCATCGGGTAGGAACATCTAATGACAATCCAGCTCCACTCCTAATCCCTAAACTTTCAGCACAAACTGCAGATGCGTCTTTTCTGGAATCTGATGCTTTGACAAATTTAACACTATCTCTGATATTTTCTAAAAGATTAGTAGCTAGTGACAATCCTTCCTTAACTATCAGATTCAATATATGTGCACAACATCTAACATGAAAGAATTTCCCATCAGAAAACAATCCACCACCACTAATCATCTGGAGACGATTCTTAAGAATTCTTTGCATATTATCGTTACTAGTAGCATTATCCAATGTCATAGAAAACATCTTCTTCTCTAAACCCCATTCTTTCAAGCAACCCATAATCATTTTAGCTAATTCTTCACCGGTATGTGGAGGTTTCATATCAATGAATGCAATAATATTGTTATTTAAGGTCCAAGTAGCATCTATATAATGAGCAGTCAAGCAAATATACCCAGTCATGGTGCTACGAGCTGTCCATAAATCAGCCGTAAAACAAACTCGACCTTTGAAATCTGCAAACACTTTTTTCAACTTTTCTTTTTCTACCTCATACCTCCTAAAAACATCATTTCCAGCTGTCTGTCTACATATAGGCTCGCAATTAGGATTCAAATACCTATCTCTAGCTCTAACCTTTTCATACTCCACATATCTAAAAAGCAAATAATGGTAAATAATGATTTCACTAACCATTTGTCGATCGACTTTATGATCATATTTTCTCTCTTCTCTTGGTTGTGGAACTCTCTTTGGACAGCAATCTAAATGGCGCTTTAAAGCTGATGTTCCATGGTTTGATTCCGTGATTAACTTCTTATTACAATGAATGCAACGACCTCTTTGTTTACCATCTGATTCTACTCCAACTGGTACAAATTCTTTCCGAACACTAGACCTTTTGCGTTTATTAGTTGCTTGAGTAGACTGAATTGCACTTTGCGTTGCTTCTTGAGTTTCAGCCTCCTCATTCATTGTGGTATACTCATTCTCAGCATTTAGAGCTGCCGTTGTTTCCAAAGACTGTGAATCCATCTACAAAAACCAATAAACAATACAAAAGAATCCAAATGAAAATAATAATTTGGAATTTTCACATAATGCCAACGCTCATAATAATGAATCTCTACATTCTTTTCTTCCATTTACCTCCAACGCTCAAGTCTCACGCTCACACTCAGCTCAAGTCTCCTCTGCATCTTTAGAGATATAGAAATTACATTTGTAGCGATAAGAACATTACAATACATATTGTGCAACTGGAATCTGACCAACCACAAGAAAATATATTACCAACGATGACATCTATTCTTCTAACAACATAACGTTAGTTGTTTAAGCAACAGTTGTCATTTGTTTGGTCACAACAACAAATTCAAACCACATTTAAGCAAAATTTTGTTTAATACACTCATTACCAATATCAATTTCATGACTTTCATTGGAAAATCATTAAGTTAACCCAAATCGGAACTTAATTAAAAGCATAAGACTAAACTAAAACCTAACTGAACCCAAATCAGAATCTTACAAAGCAACGATGAGAACGCAACGACGGACGGAAAAAATAAACACCACGACGAGAGAGGAAGAAGACAATGGAGCTGGTGAAGACAACGTTCTCAATTTGTTTCGACAAAAAAATGGATGTTTATCAATTTGTACACTATAACGCAAAACCTGGTTGAAAGGAATTAAGGGTTTCTTCCAAATTTTACAGCAATAATCTTAATTTAAAAAAAAAAGATGAGTGAGATATTAATTTTGTTTTAAGCCCAATGGGTACCCATTACCCAATGGGTAAAACCCGAATAAAATTTATTGGGTTTGGGTATCCGCCCATTTCAAATATAGTTAAATTTTTATACCTAAATGGGTTTTTAAGCCTGTAATAATTTATGGGTTTCGGGTACCCATTGGACTTAAACCCATTTTAACATCCCTAACCATAGCCAACCAAAATTGTCCCTTTTCCTTCCGTCTTCGCCGTGTTTTCGAAAGTCTATGGCTTGTGCTCTTGACTTTTGACCTTTGTCGTTGAGTAAGTCGTGAAACTTGTGAATTGTAATATCAATTTTTTTTTTTTGCAACTTTTCGAACAATTTATAGAGAACTGAGTCGTTTAATGGACGTCAGCAATAATACGTATGTCTTACAAGTAGGAAAAGAAAATGACAAAGTGGAAAGAGATTATTATAGCCAATTTTTGCATCTTTCTTTTTCAATTTTTATTCATTTTTGTCTCTCTTTTTGTTATTATTTTTAGGGAAATTTACTTAAATAATCCACTTATAATTACAAATTACTTAAAATTTTATAAATTGCTACAATAACCCACTTTTTTCTCTACTAATTTAATTATCAAAATACCCATAACCTTATAAAATCGAAAAAATTGTAATTTTACAAATATTTTTTTTGTCAACAATTGGATTGACAAAACCCGATCTATAACCTAAAACCCACCCCTATAATCCTTTTTTTAAGTTACCATAATTTTACAATTTTTAGATTAAGAAAATAGATAATTTGGAAAGATATAAATAATCTAAACAAAAAATGGTAATATTCTAGGTTTCCACATGAAATATTATTTTCCTTATAAAGGTATAAATTTTGACGAAAGTCCACTTTTCAACAATTTCAAAATCATGGTGAAAGACACAGAAAATCTCACTTGCAACAATCATGATTCAGTGCCTATAGATATTCATGTAACAATATAACCAAACTATTTGTTCTAAGGTTGCGAATTTGAAATCCTCAATTTTGGCTGACTTCCTGAAAATCTATCGGATTTCTAACAGACTTCCCGCAAGTCTGCTCGATTCGTGGTAGACTTCTCGCAAGTCTGCCAAATTCATGATAAACTTCCCGTAAGTCTGCCAAAAATATAGTAGAATTTCCGCAAGTCTGCCGAATTCCTGGCAGACTTCCCGCATGTCTGCCGGATTCATGGTAGACTTCTGGTGAGTCTGGATAAGTTTTTTTGAGGATCAATTACGTTTTGGATACAGATCGATCGGTCTGGTATCAAATCGATCAGTTCGTAATTGTCATCATTTTTTGTTCGTCATAAGAGTAGATCAATCGGTCTTGTTGCAGATTGATCAGTCTATGCGTTTAAAAAAAATTAAGAACGTGAAGTACATACCGACCGGTCCGGGCACCGATAAATCGGTATGTGCTTCTTGGATGTTTATAAATTGTTTAATTTGATAATTTTTGATATATATTGATTAATTTAAATAGCTATTTTACTAATTTTTTTTTGGTTTGATTTGTGTGCAGATAAATAACAATATTCCAGAAACAAGTGGGATGTTAGATAAATGTGAAGACTACGATGAAAATAGTGGTATTATTGATGTGGAGAATGAGGAATGTAATGATGATCAAGAAAATAGTGGTACACTTGATGAAAATTGTGAAGATGGGGCAGACATTGTTTTTTCAAATAAAGTATGTGAAATACAATAAAAAAGGCGTGCTCTTAAAGAATATGGTTTTCATGAATCAGAAAGTTTTACATTTGATATTCACGAAGAAGACAATCATTTTGGTTAGTGTAATGGTGAATTAGATTCTTCAAATTGTTCTCTAAAAGAAGATTTTGAAGAGCAATAGAGAGATAATTTAGAAGGTACTCAAAACACTCTTCAAACTTTTGATGATATTAAAGAAGGAAAAATATATGGTAACAAGGATGAGTTACTGAAGAAAGTACATACGATCACTGTTTTTGGGAACTTCGATTATACAACAACAAGTCGACAAAAAGTTTGATGGTATTGCAATGTCATGTCACGTGTGTACTTGGAGGATTCGTACATCAACAATTAGTACAACGGCTTAGTTTAAAATAAGGAAATACATAGGTACTCACACATGTTCTGTTACGGAGAGGGATGCTCGTCATCGACAAGATACACCTAAATCTATTGGGGAGTTATATTTGGCTTAATTTGGGAGAATTGGTGTCGGGATCAAACCTTCGCATATAATGGAAGCCATGAAGACTACATATGGTATTGATATTGATTACTGGAAATCATACATAGCATTAGTGCATGCCCGTGAAGTAGAACGAGGTACATGGGAGAGTGGTTATGACAATTTGCCCACTTATTTACATATGATTCATGCTGCGAATCAAGCTACAATTGCTAGACTTGAGTGCGATGATCAAAATAGATTTAAGTACATGTTCAGTGCATATGGTGCATGTATCACTGGGTTTGAGTTTATTAGAAAAGTTGTGGTGGTGGATGGGACTCATTTGAAAGGAAAGATCAAAGGTATTCTATTGGTAGTTGCTGGACAAGATGGTAATGGTATGATATTTTCTTTGGCTTTTGGAATTGTTGATTGTGAGAATGATGCTTCATGGAAATGGTTTTTAGATAAGTTGCGTTTGGTTTGTGGTGACCATGAAGAGTAGGTAATAATATCAGATAGACACAAGTCCATTGGAAAATCTGTTAAAAAGGTGCTTAAGTTTGCCAAATGGGAAATTTGTACCTATCACCTCTTTCAGAATCTCATCACAAGATTCAAAAAGTCTAATACGCTACATTTAGTTAGAAAGGTCATCAATTTCTACAAAGTTTCTGAATTTACAGCAATTTTTAAGGATGTCAGGATCCTCAACTTGCAGCTTATTTGGAGAATGTTAATGTTCGATTGTGGTCCCGGGCAAATTTCCTAGGGAATAGGTACAACATAATGACGAGCAACATCGCTGAGTCTTTGAATAATGTCCTGAGGGGTGCTCGTGAATATCCTATCGCTTGTTTTTTTAGAAGAATTGTGCAAGCTGATTGCAAAGTGGTTTGTGAAACGTTGTGAACTAGCTATGGTACTGCAAACATTGTCACACCTCGTGTAGAGGTAACTTTGGCTGAAAGAATAAATATTGGCAATACACTTATTGTGCAGCACATCGATATCCAACGTAGTCAAGTCACTCGTTGTGATCCTAATTGTGTAGTTGATCTGCAAGAGGTATGACTTAGCTTGTTTCTATTTATCTTATTGTGCTTGTAATCATTTTATTAACTTTTTTTATGTGACAGAAAACATGTACTTGTCGTGTCTTTGATATCGATAAGATACCTTACGAACATGCTCTTGCTGCAGTTGTGAATCGATGAAATGAGTCTCTGCAAATGTTCGTTGATCAATACTACACAAAGCCTTATTGGTATAATGCATATGCATAATCTATTAATCTGATAGATGTTAAGACTGAGCCTTCTGCATTTGCACCAGATTTTATATGTTATCCACCAAAAGTAAGACGTGGTGCACGAAGACCAAAAAAATCCAAATATCTTTCAACTCTGAAGAAGACATTAGGCAAACAACATATATGGGGAAAAACGAAAAAAAAAATTCGAGAAGAAGAACAACCATCACAGAAAGTACGTAAGCAGTACACATGTCCAAGGTGCAAGGAAGGAGGACATAATCATTCCACATGTAAAAGTATTTTATAAATGATTCTAAAGGTTTTTATAGTTGAATATTGATCTTTGAACATTTGACTTTCGTTTAATATCTTTAGATTGTATTATTATTTCAAACATATAATTATTAGACATATAATTAGACTGATCAACCAATAATTAAAGAGATCAGAGTTTACACAAAAATATGTATGTTTTTCAGAAACAACGAAACTGATCGGTCTGTGCCTGAATCGATCGGTTTATACATATCTGAAAAACACGAATTGTTCTTAGAGATGTTTACACCGATCGATCTAGGTACAGACCGATCAGTCCCTTCTTCTCTAAAAAAATATATGTATTTTCCAGAGAAGTATAGACCAATCGATCTAGACACAGACCGATTGGTCTCTTTGTTTCTGGAAAAGACGGATGTTTATCGGAGACGGAGGGACCGATCGGTTTGTGCATAGATCGATATGTCCTTACTTACAAGGACCCAAAATTAAAATGATTTTAGTTAACCAAACCAAATTGGATTTAATTTAAACTGGAATAACACTAAAAAAACACCTACATCTTGTGAAAAATGGATCAAAACCTTCATTCTCCTATTTTCTTTCATCTTCTCAACTCCTCAACTCTCAAACTCTCTCTCATTCTCAAAATCCCTAAAATCTTCAAAAACTCAACCAAAATCAACGATTCTTGGGTTTATTCTTATTAGATTTTCGGCCTCTATCCTTATATCTATATTTCATCTTCGATCTACCAAGGTTTGTTTCCGAAATCTCTATATTAAGAAAAGAAATTTACCTTGAACTATATGTGATGCTACATTGTTTCTATTGTTTGAAATTCGGGTTGTTTATGTTGATTCTATGAGATTAATGTGTTTGATAGTGCTTAATTTGATTGGGTTTTCGGTTAATTTCGAAAATCATTATTGATGTTAATCTTGGTTGGGTGCTTTTTTGTATGATATATTTGAAGAATATTGAAGTATTAAAACGATTATGTGATATATTATGATTAAAATTGCTTAATTGTGTTGGTTGTGTTTTTGAGTAATTTCAAAGAACGATAAGAAAATTTAGTGTGAGTTCAATTGGTTATATATATACGTTTAAAGAATGATAAGAAAACTGACTAATTAAGTGTAATGTTTGCTTGCATTTTGATTAATATTTTCGTGTAACAATTGATTGCATTTTTATTTGGTTAGTTAGTTGTTGGCATCTTGACATTTGTTGGTTACATGGAAAGGTCGCCCAACGAAAGCGGAATGAGCCAAAGATCCAGCGAACTTCCCAGCATCATCTAGATGAGAAAAACATGACATAGAATTCTTAAACGCTATGAAATTTGTTGATATCTTACCGACGAGGTTCGCTTGTGAAGATACACTTAAGAAACTTGGCATATGGGATGATGTTGTACAGATGTTTGAGAGCATGATTTTGGGTCACTTTATAAAGTCGAGCACCACACTTACCCGAAACTTGTTCGTGAGTTCATGGCCACCTACAAGGTAACCTACAAAAAATCCAAAGAAACCACTAGCTAGCGAAGGAATACTCACATTCTTCATCAACAAAAAGTATTATTCCTTGTCAATAAATGAGGTGTGTGATATCTTTGGCTTCGCACACCATGAAGAGATATCATTTACTAAGTTTAAAGCGGCAAACAGATTTTGGAATATCGTTGAGGCATGTAGATACACTTCTCGTGGAGCAAAGCTACTCTTATCTGTAACCATGCGGTCCGCGTAATTGTGAAGATCATCAACAATTCTCTACTTTTCAAAATAGAATCGGGTTCGGTTCGTGATGATGAGTTGTGGATTGTGTTTTACGATGTCAAACACCTTTTGGATGAGTTTGTGTTCCATAGAACTCCAGACCGATGGGTCTACACACGGATCGATCGATCTAGACGTCTTTGGAAAACGTAATACTCCCAGAGACGTTTAGATCGTTCAGTATACACATGGATCGATCGATCTGGACGTCTCTGGAAAACTTAACACTTCCAGAGACATTTAGACCAATCGATCCATGTATTGATCGATCGGTCCGTACCTCTATGGAGGTGTGTTAATTTTTCCAGAGACATCTAGATCGATCGATCGGTGTATAGACCGATCGATCTGGATGTCTCTGGAAAATGTAACACCTCCAGAGATGTACACACCGATCGGTCTTCGCATGAATCGATCAATCTGAACGTCTTTGGAAAACTTAACACTTCCAAAGACATTTAAACCGATCAATCCATGTGTTGATCGATCAGTCCGTACCTTTGTGGACGTGTGTTAATTTTTCTAGAGACGTCCAGATCGATCGATCTATGTGTAGACCGATTGATCTGAACATCTTTGGAAAACATAACACTTCCAGAGATGTACAGACCGATCGGTCTTCACAAGGATCGATCGATCTGGACGTCTCTAGAAAATTTAGCACTTCCAGAGACGTTTAGACCAATCAATTAATGCATGGATCGATCGGTCTACCTCTGTGGACGTGTGTTAAGTTTTCTAGAGACATCTAGATCGATTGATCCATGTGCTTACCGATCGATCTGAATGTCTCTGAAAAATAAGTTCACTACTACCAACACTAATCAATTAAAAGAGGTATAAACGGATTGGTCATATACAATTCAGGTATAATTTAACAATAAACTAAAGGATAATTCAAATTAATAAATGTCACTAACAATTGTAATTATAAAATAAATGAAACACTCACTTAGCAAGTTTGATCATGAATTCAAAATAAATTTAAATTGTAATATAAAGTTCCACTCATACTATTTTAATTCATCAAAAAAATTTGCAGCCAGCTTCTCCCTATCCATCTTGATGTTCGGATCAGATATAAGTGTTGTAAACAGAACACCTAACGCACGACATTTGATGAATTTTACAGCATAAATACCATAGTCACCAATCTTAAGCATTTGTGGAATTCCTCGTTTTGGTCTTTGAATTTTATATTTCTCAAAACTCATACTTCCTCTTTCTGATGGTGGTACTGCAGCACGTAGTAGATGAGGTAGCATATGAGCTATTGGCTTCACTATTGTATAGCTTGGTTCGAAGTGTCCTTAAACCCACAATCTAAAACTTCAATGGATCGACTTAGGATATAAATAACCAGTGCAACCCAATGATTATCCGTGACATTTAAAACACAGTAGATATTATCTACGTCAATCCTCCAACACATCCTTGATTGAGCATATGCATGTAATTCACCCTTAGCATATTGAAATGAATCGTTAGGCAAAATTGGCACATCTTTCGAATCTAGGAACTCATTATAACTTCAAGACCAAAGAGCTGCAAAATAAGTATCAATGAAAGCGATTCTCCTAGTTCTGAAAGTAGTTTGAGTCTTAATAAATCTCAGTCGCAACATGTTCATCTCACTATCAATATGTTGTTAATAAAACAAAAAAAAATTATAAAATAATAAAAACATGATAAATTTGAATGACATAAACTTACCAGCGTTTGAATGCCCTCCAGCCCTTCAGGCCTGGGCTCTCTCAAAAATCCTTGCAGGCCAGACTTTTCCAGGGGATTCAATCTTCACTAAAATGGACTATTGTTATGGAGATTACCAAGTAAGGGGGAAAATAATAGTTTTCTCTGGATCCTATAGTATTTATGGAAAGCACAAAACGATAAGGTTTTTTCAAATAAAAATAAGAACCCAATGGACATAGTACAAATGGTGGAAGCAAAAGAAAAAGAATGGGAAGAGGCCCATACGGATAAGTCTACTAAGTCAGTCTGTAGTAATATGATGATTCAGTCACCACCCAGCTCTATAACAAGTCCAACGACAGCAAACCCATCATTTTCTGGGTACCGTTGTATGGTCGACGCATCGTGGAAGGAGGAGGATTCTTTTACAGGTATAGGATGGTTTTCCTTCCCAGATAGCATTGAGGGCGTTTCATATGGAGCACAAAGGATTTGACGTAGCTTATCATCCCTTCACGCAGAAGTCGAGGCACTACTTTGGGCGATGACATGTCTATCCGGTCTACAAGTTAGGGAGGTAGAGTTCCTAGTTGACTGCTCCGAGATCATCAAGATGATAGAGGAGCCTCAAGAATGGCCTGCCTTTCTCCCTTATTTGGACGACTTTACCAGACTCCATAGCGCCTTCCGGTCGTGCTCCGTTCACCATATTCCCCATGCACTAAATCACAAAGCTGATCACCTAGCCCGCACTGCCAGACGGTCTTCTAGGTCTCATGTCTTAGTGAGCAATGTGTCACAATTTGTGTAAACATTATGATATTGAGGTAAGTTGACAGAAAAAAAACAAACAAACTTACCAGTGTAGTTAGCCAGCTTTGTGGAATTCATATTAATTTAAAAAAACTTTTCGCCATTGTATATGAATCTAATTGGATTATTTCTGAAATTTAAAATTAAAAGTTAATAACATTTATAAGTAAATGATATGTTAATACATCCAAAGAATACAAAATGAATATAAAGAAAAAAAACTCTTACATCTTTAATTCAAGCCAATCATCCAAAGCCTTAGTTTTCTAGAAATCCCCCGGTGCAAATGGATCATATTCAACTCCCACAAATGTCTTCAAATGTTTAATTATGATACTGATAGCAGTGTCATAGACCTTATATGGTGTTACTAAGAAAGGTCTAGGTTTTATCACTCATGTGCTCTTCTCTCTGATATTTTAGCATCATCGTCTTTACCCATTTCCTTTAGTGCTTTTTAATTTTTTTCTCAATAAATTTCTCAACTACAGAAGAAATGGGCTCAAGTATCTCCACATGCGAAGATTGTTGGAAAAAATCTTCATACCTTTTTGCGTTGGGTAGCTTCCCTCTTCTGTGTTATCATCATTTGATGCGACAATTTTTGGTGAGTGGTTTTCGCTTCACGTAAATTAGCCAGGAATTCAGATGTAGGCATATCATCAAAAATATTGTCTTTCAACGTAGACCAATTAATAATACAAAATTGTATTTATTACTTCAATTATAAAAATAATATCATCTACCTTAGTAGTCTTCAACTTCACTCTCAATATCGTCACTTCTTTCTCGAGCAATTTAATCCTACGATCATCGTTTCATAATCTTCCTTCTTCACATTTTTCTCAAGAAATCAATCCTTATCTGCATCATTTCAAATTATTTCATCTTTTTCCTCATATCGTCAAATTCGGCCTGCAGAGCATTATTTTTGGATTGTAAAGCTTCAATCGTCTCATTTAAAAATTTAATTCTGGAAATGTCCGATGATTTTTTTTTGCGCATATGTTTTCAGCACTTGTTTTTTCTGTTTAAATGATGCTTCCACAATGTTTTCCTCTTCAAATCCATCACGACTTTCTGCAGGTACGTCTTCTACTACACTGTTCAATCTCTGATTAACCCAATTCACAATTCCCAAACCACCTTCTATCAAAATGGCTTGCAAAAGAACATCAATTTATTTGTCACTACGATCATTGTCCCAAACAACAAGTGTCAAATCGTTCATTACATCAGTTATATTTTTCTATATTGCACACCAAAAAATAAAATAACTAGTTAGAATAAAAAATTTGAAAATCAAAAAAATTACCAAACAAAAAAACACATATCTCATTCTCTAATACAATAGTATGGATGTCCAAATTCTTTTTTCCTTTTGTACCTCTGTATTTTATAAGAAGAGGACATGCAACGTATGATGACCGACCAATTTGAGCACCAAGATTAGGTACAACACAATACGCCCATATTTGGAGTGATTGTATGAATCTGTGAATAGTGCATAATGGTGCAGTTAAGTCTACATCTTTTACTGACTCTATCAATAACTTGAAAGCTAATCTTTCTCATTGATACTTTTCAAATCTTGACAAATCAATCACCATATTCGCTAGTGATGTGCTATGTTTCACCTTATCATCGTAACCCAAAATGACTGATGCAATAGACAAATATGTGAAGCGAGTTTTCTTATTTGTTGACCAAAAACCTACGTCTCCACACACACCTTTCAAATCCTTCTTGCACGAACTTTTTCCTTTGATTTTCAGCTTTTCCCACAACAACTCATGCTTATTAGTACTTACTTCAAACTCTTTATCATCTAGAAAATGTGAACAATTAAAGAATGAAGGGCAAATTATGTATTTTTAATAAAAAGTAGGTTATCTATGTAATTAAAAAAAATGTTATCCTAGTTATTTTAAAAATATTGTAGGTTATCTTAGTCAATTTTTTCTTACTTTTATTACATTTAGTTATATAAAACCGTCCAAACAAAATTGTCAAGAATTAAGTGGTCAGTTGGCTTGTCCCTGATATAGTTAGACATTAGGTGCTGAGTTCAATTCTCACTCATTCCAATTGGAACATTTAGATTATGGATCGGGCATTGTCAATTCAATGACTAATTGCTGACAAAAAAAATCGTCCAAAATTTTCGAACTCATTAGATTAAAAAAAACATCGGATACATAACAAATTTATAGTTTTTATTTTTTTTGGTCACAATATTTTTAGTTTTCTTGAACACAATTTTATTCCCATAAGTACTACATACGTTTCATTTTATTTAATGTTTTAAGTTTTTTACACAGATTAAGAAATCAATAAATTTTGTATTTGATCTAAATAAAATTTGTTTTATCACAAATTCTAAAATAATCTAACCAATCACAAATCAATCTGCAGAATTCAAAGAGTCAAAAACACTAAAAACAATAAATTTTGCATAAGAATCTTAAAACATCAATTAAATTGAAACACATTTTTTTTGCTAAAACATCACTTATAATAAAACAGAAGGAATGCAATTTAAAGGTTAGAAACGACTTCTAGAAAGAAAAAAAGAAAGAGAGGAGAAAAAACGGGAAATTATATCACCAGCTCGTTTCGAGTAAAAAGAATCTAAAAACACCACCTTTAAATAAGAATTTAGTTTAGATTTAAAAATAAATCGAAAATGAGTTATTTTACTATTTCACCCTTAATAAAACTTCAATATTACATTTAATACTCAAATTATACCCATCCATCCAAAATAAACGGGTCAATATTTGGATCTACCAAGTCAAAATCGATTCAAACTCTCACCATTTCTCATTTTTCAAAATGTTTTGTGAAATCAATTTATCTTTCTCTCCAATCATCTATTTTGACGATTTTCTACTACCTCTCTTTCTCTTCTTCCTATTTTGACTATTTTAAACTTGATTTCAGCTAAAAAAAAACCCTAATTCCCATTTCATATATTTCCATAACCCGTGGAGAATGCATAACTCGATGACTAAAACTCGATAGGGAATCAAAAGGAGAAAGAGTGCCCCAACTCTGAATCGTAAGCAACGGCATAGCCATCGACTCAGTGGTAAGGATTCAAAATTGGATAGTTTTTAGAATTAGGTAGTTGCTCTTGTGGTCAATTGTAATTAGAATTATAATTAGATTCGATTTATGATTAGTTGTTGTGGTTAATTATAATTGAAATTAGATTCGATGTAGGATTATATCAAACGGTAAGTAGTTGGATTTGATTTGGAATTAGGATTATTTAGGTAGAGTTAAAGCGTTCGTAAAACTTCGTATAACTAGGTAGAACTACTGGGTTCTTAATACTACGTATAACTATGTATAACTACTAGGTCAAATTACTGAGTTTGAAAAAACTTTTTGTTTCTATGTTTCAGAATGTAAAACAAATACAAGAAGAAAAGATCAAGAAGTATTACAAGAAGAAAATCAAGATCTAGAAGTACAAGAAGAAGATTATATCTTTGTCTTATGATGGTTGTTTGGATTATTGGTTTTATGTGTTTTGATTGTTGGTTTTATGTATTTGAATTTCTAGATGTCCATAAACAATGTTGTTTTCTTATGTTTTTGAATTTGTATAATTAACTCAAGAAATTATTTGTTTGATGATTCTGTGCAGACTAAGCCACAGTTCTACTACATTGCTTCATGGACTGTTCTGTGTTAGTTTAGCATCTAGCCATCCATCTTCATTTGCTATTAAAACCACTAGAATCATAGTTTTGACCTTGCTTAATCTAATGTGAATCAGAAGGAGAACAAGGAAAAGCTCGTGTCAGTTCGTATAACTAGGTAGAACTACTGGATTTGTAATATTTCGTATAACTAGGTATAACTACTATGTAAAATTACTGAGTTTGTAAACTTTTTGTTTCTATGTTTCAGATATACAAAAGATACAAGAAGAAAAGATCAAGAAGCATTACAAGAAGAAAATCAAGATTTAGAGGTACAAGAATAAGATTATATCTTTGTCTTATGATGGTTGTTTGGATTGTCAAAGAAAACGACAAAAAAGCGTTTCGATTCGACCTCCAACCTTCTTAACTAACACCTACAAATTTCCAATCTCTTCTTCAATTCTTTCATCCCATTCTAACAACATTTCTCTAATGTCTTCTTCTAATGTTCAACATTACACTACACATGCGCTTTCGGCCTTTAAAATGTATGTTGACATTGTTTCTCATTGTATCCTGCCAAAATAGTACAAAAAAAAACTCAATCAATATAGTAATACTAGTACTAGTTTTACGCAGTTATTCTATCGGGAAATCACCTACTGAAATTGAAATTCATTTACAATCTAAAATCAAAATCATAACCTAATCAAAATTCATAATCTAATCAAAATTCATAACCTTAATCAAAATCAAAAACAAAACCCTAACCTAGATAAGAACCAAAATTGCCACACAAATTGAAATTCTAACATGAATAAAAACCAAAATCGCAAATTAAATCAAAACCCTAACATGAATAAGAACCAAAATCAAAGATATTGGAGAAGGAGAAAATCTTCAGAGAGAGAAGAGAGTAAACGAGGATGAGGAGAGAAAATAAAAAATAAAGAAACGAGAATGAGGAGAGAGAGAAATTTTTGGCTTAATAAAAGAAAAAAAATATATATAAATAGTTTTGGCGGTGAAGTATATTTGTTGGCGATGAAAGAAAAATTTCCAAAATCTGCAATAGTTATACCAAGTTAATGGTTATACAAAATTTCCAAAAAGTTATACTTTTAATGATTTACATTAAAATTAGTATTACATATCCTCAAACAAATTATTTTAACAAATTATTTTTAGGTATATAGGTGATTCCATCATATTATCCTATGATTATAAATGTTTGTTGTATTAAAATTCCTTAAACATAGATTTACGTAACTTCAAGTTCCTAAGTTGGTTATTATTTAAAAAAGTAAGGCTTAAAGTATTAGTATCATAGTGTGTTGATTGTTACATTACATCTTAGTCTATAAAATTATTTTAATTTCTGTCTTAATACATATTATTATACAAAAATAACATTATTTTTACCAATTTTGTTGTAATCTATATCCAACTTTTTCCGATTATTTTAATTTTAATTTATATGTTTCACACATTATTTATATACACATATCTATTAGATACACATATAGTAATTATACATACCTTATATTACATATTCGTATTACTCATATATATGACATAATATTGCATACCAGTTTAACATGAAAAATTACATAAATAAGAACTAGTTTTATGAAGTCGTACAAAGTAATATATAGTTTTACAAATAAAAAATGAAGACACTATAAAATCAAAGACTTAGAATCTCGGAATAGTATCCACTAGAATCTTTGTCTTGGGCTCCTCATGTTTGTGTCGTAGGACAACTTCTTTCCCTTATAGATGGATAAATTCTTTTTTACATATACCATTACATTCATTAACGTATGCAATATAACTACGCACATCCACATCATCACAAATCCTCATTTCTTCCTCATCTCCGTCCATATGTGTGTATAAACTCAATTGCAATCTAACCTTACCTTCATCTAAAGTAATCATTTTGAATAGACAATCTTCCATCACCGACAGAGTGATATCATATACTTTATGTTGCATCATTAGACATCTAAAGTGATCTTCATATTTAAACCATATGAAGATGTCATCGCTTATTGTATTCTGCAAAAACAAAAACTCGGCCAATTAAGTGATACTAGAACTAGTTGTACTCAGTTATACCATCGTGAAATCACCTGAAAATGGATAGACTTGGGTTCTAATCTGTAATGCATTTCAATTAAACCTATGAATCGCAATTGTTACCAATTTCAAGTCCTATTTGACTAATATTGAATTACTTTCAACCAATTAAGCTAGCAAAATAATCAATTTACAAATCAAAATCCTATTTCAGTTAAATAACCTTCAAGGGAGAAGAGATAGAGATGCAAGGCAAGAAGGTGTTGCAGAAAAAAAGATTCGACGAAGGTGGTTCCCTGTGGTTGCAGCGATATCGGTGGCGCCAAAGCACGTCATCATCGTCGGGCCAAAGAGAAGAGAATCTGCAAGAAGAGAACAACCCGATGACGACCTAATTTTTTAATTTTTTGTAATTTTTTTTTTTTAGTTTTAGTATTTTTATTTTAAAAAAAGAAGAAAATGGTAAAATGGGTAAAACACATTTCATTAAAACTAATTTAGTGTTAGATCAAAAAGAGATATAAGATATTCTCATTTCTTTGAAATGGATTATGAGGATCGTGCCCCAGAAAAAAACTTAGAAAGAACCAACTTATAATTTTCAGAAATGAGAAAGTCGAAAAGTTGGTAATTGACAATATTTTGGGCTTAATGTCCAACTCCAAAGCCCAAACCCACTTGTATTGTTCTTCCACCTATCCACAATAGCACTACTCGAGAGGGGCCAATGTCTAATATACTACTCTTTGTTATATTTTTGTTTGACATACTACTGTCTAATGTATGTTACTCTTCTCTTTTAATGAAACTAGTAATACCCAAACTACCCTTAATTGGTTAATAAGAATATATTTTTTTCTAGACCAAAAAGTTGAACCAAATAAATTGTTCCAAAAACAGGTCTCCCAAAAATCTGAATATTAAATATATATTTTAAAATTGGTTTTCTAAAAATTGGGTCCCTCAAAAAACAACATTAAATAAATAAATAAATAAATATATATATATATATTTTTTTTAATTTAGTTTCTTAATTCTGATTATTTTTCGCCAAATTTATAAATAAATTTATTTGATTTTTTATTTTCAAAATATGTACACTTAAAATTATGACACATTTAATTTTAATCTCTTTCTAAAAATCAAATGTTAAAAGTATATATTCTAAAAATTTAATTTTGCAGAGTTTGTAGATATTTGATTTATAAATAAAAGTATATAAACAAAAAATCTAATATATAATAAATCTAATTTGATTAAAAATTAAATGTGAATGGAACTTATAACGTTAGTACCCATCCAAAATGTGAAAGATTTAATTTGAACCAAATCTTCGTCTATATTTTATTATTACAATAATTATTGAAATTTTTTATGATAAAATTAGTATAAATTAGTTGGTAGTTTATTATTACGATTTAGAGACTAATCTAAATGATATGTGACATGTGTCAACTCTATAATTCTCTAAAAGGTTAATGTGTCATGTTGAGAGACATCATCTCTATCTTTATATATAATTAGGATGCTATAATCCACGTAAAACTCATACATCTATGATCCACTCATTTGATACTATGATCCATTCATTTGATACTATTATTGTAACATTTAATTGATGAATATCCATATGAGGAGATATATAAACTAAAAAGACAAGTTCTTATAATGAAATGAAACAAATTTTTCTTGTATGGATTATCATAAGAGTTTCTATATAAAACACCATACACTTTTGTTAAGGTTTTGTTGATGTTAAAGATATTAAAATGCAAAATATATAATTAAGTTAAATAAGAAAGAATGAATACATGAATTGTTATGAAATATACTACAACTATATAAATTCATTTGTACAAACAAAAAAATGTAATTTTCACCTTTGTAAAACTAACAAGATTGAAAATTTTGAAAAACTATATACTCTAAATCCTGAACATTCAATTTTTTTCTGTCACCAAAATTTTTGAATTTTTGTTTTAATGTTAAAGGGACCCACTCGAATATTTATTTTCTCACTCATATTTTTAGGTTCCCTCCAAATTTTCCTTCCAAACAGTTATACATTAAATATTGAATATGACTAATAGAATTATTTAGCTAGTGTAGTGGTTGTAGTGTTTTTTATTAGTTTAACTATGGTTCAAACCACACAAATGTCATTTAAGTCACTTTTTTACATATAACTTAAATGAAGGATATAACTTAAGTTACTTTTTTACATATAACTTAAGTGTCATTTACCCTTTATCTTTTTCCTAAAACCCTAAAATTAACATCAAAAAGTTTAACAGCGGTCGTCTTTTCGTTTTTCATCATTTTCTTCTTGTTTTTATCGTGTTTGCACTTAAAATTATAGATCTACTAAAATATATTCAAGTTTAACACTCGATAATAACAAAATTTAAGGTTTTTCAGACTGATTTGAATATAAGAATCGAAACTGAAGGAAGAAATTTAAGTGATAGAAAGAATGAGAACTAAATTATTTATTATTGAGATTTTAGAATTTTTAATGTTTCTGGTTTTCATAAATTATTGGTTTGATGAATTTTAAAGTGGTTATCAATAATGGTTTCATATTGCTTTTGACCTAAAATATATTCAATTGGGTCATAAAATGGATGAAATTTGAGTGGTTGGGTCGGTAATTATATCAACTTCTATTTGGATAAATATTCATTCACTAATACTTGTATTTAAAATAAATATTAAAGAAAATAGAAACTAACGAGAGTATACTAGGATTTAATTTTGCGAAGAGTAGTATATCAGCCATTGATCCACTCGAGAGACAAGAGAGATATGGAAGCACTGAAGGTATGGAGTCTAACGGCGACGCCGTTAAAGCAATTACTTCGTCTATCTTCTCCTTCTACGCGTCTCGTCACTTCTATCTATGGAAGGATATCCTACCATTCATCACCGGCGCTTCGATGTGCCTATTCTGCTTCTTCTTCTTCTTCCAATGCCACGTCGGCTGAAACTCCCAAACCATCTGGCCGCAACCGCCGGTCCGCGTCTTCTTCCAATTCTACCTCAGATCGTGAAGCCATCCGCTCTATTCGCCTTAAAAAGGTGATATTTTTTCTTTCAAAGATATGATTTTTATTTAAAATTCCGGCATGGTGTGGAATTGGGTTTATGTTGCGTTTTATTCATTAAGTTGATGATCAAGGTTTTGTTTGTTCACAGGTTGAAGAACTTAGAGGTCAAGGTCTTGAACCGTATGCTTACAAGTGGGAAAAAACTCATAATGCTAGTCAGCTTCAAGAGATATATAAGCATTTAGCTAATGGTGAAGAATCAAACAATGAGAGTGATCGTGTTTCTTTAGCCGGTAGAGTCGTTGCCCGTAGAGCGTTTGGCAAACTTGCTTTTTTGACTCTGAGGGACGACTCTGGAACTATTCAGGTTTTTAATCCTTTTCCATTGTTTAGATCATTAAGATGGCTTTGGCTTGATTTCATTAGCAGCTAGCTGTGCCATTTGCAGCTTTACTGTGAGAAGGAAAGGCTTTCAGATGATCAGTTTGAACAGCTGAAGGCATTCATCGATATTGGTGATATTTTGGGTGCTAGTGGCTCAATTAAGAGGACCGAGAAAGGTGAATTCGAATGAGATAATTAATGTCAATGGAAATGCATATTTTTGGGGGTTGGCTTCTTAACTCTGTGGTCTCTGAACTTTCCAGGGGAGCTTTCTATATGTGTGAATTCGTTTTCAATTCTCACAAAATCTCTCCTTCCACTGCCAGACAAATATCATGGTCTAACTGATATTGATAAACGTTACCGCCAACGGTGAGAGCTCTATTTTCTGCCTCTGTAAATCTATGGTTATAATTCTTAATGATCATAAGTTTTATATGGGTTCCACCTTACTTTGCATGATCTTACTAGGTATGTTGATATGATTGCTAATCCTGAAGTGGCTGATGTGTTCCGGAATAGGGCAAAAGTAGGTTATCAAAATCTTCAAATTGTTATTTGAGTATCTATTTATACTTTTCTTGCATGATGCCTAAAAAAATTTGCTTATCTCATAATTTATCAGTAAGTCTTTCTGCGGCATTCATATAGGATTTGTAAGAGTTATTTTTGTCTCGCAGATCAACAATGCTCATCTTCTGTTTTGTTTTAGTAGATTGTTTCCGAGATACGCAAGGCAGTTGAGTCCTTTGGATATCTGGAGGTTGAAACCCCAGTTCTTCAGGTTTGTGGGCACCTTCATTCTCAAAGGCCCCCTTAATATTGAATTCTTGTATGGAAGTCGGTTTTATGAACTTGTGAAAACTAGGGAGCAGCTGGTGGAGCCGAGGCAAGACCTTTTGTAACATATCATAACTCACTTGGGAGGGATCTCTACCTTAGGATTGCGACTGAGCTTCACTTAAAGAGAATGCTGGTCAGACACATCTTCTATGCTAATTATTTCGTGGCATTTTTGTCTTCTTATATTTTGTATCGACTCACCATTTTTGGCTGGGAAATTACCTCTACGTGAGATATCTATGAAAGGTAAAAGTTTTCACTGAATAGAATTCACTTTGTGATCACAGGTTGGAGGGTTTGAGAAAGTCTATGAAATTGGTCGTATATTTAGAAACGAAGGCATTTCAACACGTCATAATCCTGAATTCACAACCATCGAGGTAGTTTAAGATATCTCCTTAATCATCTGCATCTCATGGGTTTCCAAAAACTTGAATGGTTTTCTGATTCATAACAGTTTTAGCTTTATTTAGATGTATGAAGCTTATTCCGACTACCAAAACATGATGAACATGGCAGAAATAATTGTCACTCAATGTGCAATGGCAGTTCATGGAAAGCTAACAGTTGATTACCAGGTGAGTACGCTCTGGCATCACAGCTAGTGTGTTGAGAGAAACTCATCTGAATTTTATGTTTGTTGTGTATGAGTGTATCTTTGAGAAATTGAGTTGTGATTACTCTGTGCAGGGAACAGAGATTTGCCTCGAGCGGCCTTGGAGGAGAGAAACCATGCATAATCTTGTTAAAGAGGCAACAGGAATCAATTTCAGCAAGCTCGGGGAAGATCTCAGAAATGCCAAAGACACAGTTCTGCTGGCACTCCAAGACGTGCTTGAGCCCAAGGACAAATCTGGAATTGGAGCTTGCTCTTCTTTGGGCCATCTTCTTAATGAGGTGAGGCTTCTTAGTGGGCACTCTACTATCAAATCTAGGACTTAATGTGCTAAAATTCGATTTGTGTTTCCAGGTTTTCGAAGTTGTTGTTGAGCCAAAGCTTGTGCAGCCAACATTTGTTTTGGACTATCCTATTGAAGTATCTCCCTTGGCCAAGCCTCATCGCAGGTAAAGTTGTTTATGGAGTTCTGGTTTTTGTCAATAACTCAATTTAGACATTTCCCCCCTATACTGTTACCACCTTCTAAATTATTCATTTTTCAAATGTAAATTACCGCTTCTTTCTTTTTTTTTTAATTGCAACAGCAATGTAGGTTTAACTGAAAGATTTGAGCTGTTCATCTGTGGCCGTGAAATGGCAAACGCATTCTCTGAATTGACAGATCCAGTGGACCAGGTAATAAAAATAATGGAGTCTCCCACATTCCTGCAATATAGTGTCTTCTTGTATAACATTGTACATCTTGAATGATCAGCTAAAAAGTTTTGTGATTGATTTAAAATATGGTAGAGGACACGGTTGGAAGAGCAAGTAAGGCAGCATAACGCAAAGAGAGCAGAAGCTGCACCTGAATCTCCTGAACCAGACGCCAAGAAAAATGATGATGATGATGCGTATGAGGTGACACTCGATGAAGACTTCCTCACTGCCCTGGAATACGGAATGCCTCCAGCCTCGGGGATGGTACGTAAAACTAAAATTCTCTCTTCTATATAAATAAGAGTAGTCGTAACACATGCACACTCAAGTTTAAAACATGACAAGACTTGTATCCTCAAGTACTTATATCAATTCATTGTTGTTGTTTCTCGTAGGGGCTTGGAATTGACAGACTGGTGATGCTGTTGACGAACTCTGCGAGTATAAGAGACGTGATTGCGTTTCCTGTTCTGAAAGTCCAGCAGTAACACTTATGTAGCAAGTGGTAATGTATGATGCTGTAGCTTTTAGCATTCTTGTGTATCTTTTTGGTGATTTCTCCAGCAGGAAGTTGGGAGAAGGATGTGTAACAGACGATATAGATATCAAACAGATTGAAGAGATGAAGATATAAGTATCTATATCAAAAATGATTTTTTCTTGATGTGTGGTTGAAACAAAACTAGACAGATACTTTATTCTTTACACAAATAAAGTTGGGTCAATGTTATAGCCTATATTGTCCAAATGCAGTCATAATCTGCGGTTTGAAAACTTACTTGTCTCAAGCATGTACATACTATGTGTACCCATTAGCCTGCCTCGTGGTTGAGATACTGCAGTAAAACTGATTCAGTTTTCTTTTGCTTATTTTCTAATTGATTCACCTACTCTTCTATCTTACTTTTGCTTATTTTCTAATTGATTCTGTGTCGGCAAAGGATGATCTCCTGTAGTTTAGGTTTGGCACAAAGCTATAAAACAAATAGAGATGTTAATCATTACTTTCCATTAATTGCTTGGACAAAATGCTTCGAATGTTGTTTAAGTATACTAGTATAATAAGATTCTTTCTTCTTGGTTCGAAAAGGACAAGCTAACACCAATATTAAACATGGATTATAGTACAAAGGATTAGTCTTCACTTGGGATGGATTGAGTTTAAGCTTTTTATGCTGATGGGGTTACTTGTGGAATGAATCTGGCTAATTATAAATGATTGATACCTACACAATAATAAGCAAATCTCACACATGGGTGAGACAAGTTGTATGGCTTTTGAGTTTGATTGATCTGAAATATATTTAAATGTCAAAACTCAGAAGCATCCTATGTCGCATCATTGTTATCTATATTGGCACACGCATTGTACGCATTTACTTCTCTGTATATATTTTCCTACAAATTTTGTCTATAATTCAAATCCTATGATGAAAAAATTACAGATGTGGACATTTATCTATTTAATATTTATATCTAATATGTATATATAGTATTTTGGAATCCTAATAGATACACATACATGAATAACTAAGATCATATTTGGATTTGTCAAGTATACAAAATATATGTATATTAACTTTAGCTTCGTTTGACTTATTCTGTTAACATTAATCATTTAGATACGCCATGAGTGATCCAATTTTATATTAAGATTTACAATATTATTGTGGATTTATGTCACACATATTTCGGCATAGTAGGTATAAGCTTGTGGTCGTATTAAAACCGAGTTAAAGCCTGAAAGCATGAATTAATCAACTATAATCTCTCTATTATTTACATATTTAATGTAGTAACAAATACAGTATCTACTCTACTAGGAAATTTAAAATACTTACAGCTATCAATAAAGAAAACCAATCCCAATTATCAACTAATAAAATAACAAAATCAATTCCGATATCTGAAAAAACAAAAAGAATCCAATAGACTCGATACAGAGATGAACCGAGGGAACAGTTACCAACAAAGTTAAAAAAAGACTTCACCATTAGAGGCACTGAAAAAAAGCAAAGGTTCTTTATTCTTAAAACTTTGTCATTCTTCTTTTTGTCTCTCACAAATCAATCCCTAAAAGTAAATTCTTTTTTTCTCTTTTATGGCCATGGCTGATTGTTATCAATTGGAATCTGTTCTTTTCCAATTAGTATGAACATTGCGTGGTCCCTGTACTTTTGTTTGTTTCCTCATCTGATCAACGCTTAATTTATGGTCTTTGGATTCTATCGAAGTGGGATAATATATATTGTGGTTATTAACTCTTCCTCGAAAACCTTGTTCTGTGTCTTTTTGTTTCTTCCTTTTTTACTTTCAGAAATCCAGAAATCAAACTCTCTTGTCGCTCGAAGTTATTGGGTTTCTTTCTTTCAATCTGGGCACATCAATGGGCACAAAAAGTTCGTAGCTTTATAAAGACAGAAAGAAATTTCGAATTTGATGATCGGGTGTTTCAAAGACCCTACGTATGTTTTGATGAGGGTTTTGCTTTGTAAGATTCAGTGTCCTTCTTTCATTTGTTTCTGTAAGCCTTCTCCTCACATCTATGCACCAAGCTCACTGAAATTGGAGAACACGCCTCAAGTGTTGACTACGGTTGTTGATGGTCATGATCATGATGATAATGATGATGCACATGTAGAAGAAGAAGAAGAAGCAGAAGTTGTTGATCATGTGGATGGTTTGTTGAATGAGGCTAGAGAGGAAGATTGTGCTGTAGAGGAAAAAAAGGAAGAAGAAGAAGAAGAGGAAGGTCATAGTAATGGAGAGATCTTGAAAAGCAGTCTCAAAAAGGAAGTTTTAGTAGATTCAACAGATGGTAAGAGAAAGGAGAAGAAGAAAGTACAGTGGGTGGATTTGATGGGGAAAGAACTTGCTGAGATCCGAGAATTCGAGTCTAGGTATGGTTTCTTTGACGTGAAGATTGAATATTTGATCAATTCAGGCTTCAAAGTTGCAAATTTTGTTATTGACAATTAGTTGATCTGACATTGCAGCGAAGAAGAGGATATCAGATATGATGGCGATCAAAATTGTGTTTGCACTATTCTGTAATCAATTCATCTTGGTTTTACCCGGAGATAAGAAAATGGTGAATTTTGCTTCTGGTCATCTTGTGGTTTTGGCTTTAGAATCCATCTACATTGAGGTATATATAGTAGGATCTACATTGAGATTATATGATGAGATTCGATTCAGCATTTACAGTTTTAGGATTGTTAAAAGAATTGTTTTCTTTTACATTTGGTTGGATAACCATTTAATGAAGTTTCTCATCTTGTTTACAAGGTCTTCACTTTCTTAAATCCTCAAGTTTTAATTTGTATATACTGGAACATACCAAACCAAAAATGGTTCCAAGCTCCATCAACTTTAGTATATAGAAGTTTTGACCATAACTTAGAACATATATAACTCCTGGCCATGACCGGGCGGTTGTGAATTACGGGCTAGAGTCCTGAGTTGTTCTACCCTTAAAAAGGATTGCGTAAAAGAGCTACGATTTGTTTGAAGCCTCTGTACATCTCCAAAATTGAATTGTATGTTTTTACATTGGCTTTGATGACATTGATCGAACGGTCCGAGTTTGTGATAGAAGTAACATACTTCATTTTACAAGATGGCGCTATTGATTGACAACATGGGGAAATTTTGAATAAGACTAATAATTTCTTAAAAATCTCTTATCATCATCAGCATCATTGATGGAAGAAGTAAGTGTGGATCACGTGATTAGGCATATTTCTGGACCTACTTTATTTCATCTTTTGCGTAATTCAGATCCAATATCTGTATGAATCGTCTCCAGAATTTTGAGTAATTGGGAAAAATGGAAAATCCGCGGCCGAAGAGAGTTTTGATGACATCCAATGGCGACGAGCGCTTTCCAACTAGCCAAACACGGTTGCAAGTGAGATATATATAAAGGTAAAAGTTTTCACTGAATAGGATTCACTTTGTGATCACAGGTTGGAGGGTTTGAGAAAGTGTATGAAATTGGTCGTATATTCAGAAACCAAGGCATTTCAACACGTTATAATCCTGAATTCACAACCATCGAGGTAGTTTAAGATAACTCCTTAATCATCTGTGTTTCCAAAAACTTGAATGGTTTTCTGATTCATAACAGTTTTAGCTTTATTTAGATGTCTGAAGCTTATTCCGACTACCAAAACATGATGGGCATGGCAGAATTAATTGTAACTCAATGTGCAATGGGAAGCTAACAGTTAATTACGAGGCGAGTAAGGTTTGGCAGCAGAGCTAGTGTGTTGAGAGAAACTCATTTGTGATAGCTCTGTGCAGGGAATAGAGATTTGTCTGGGAGGAGAGAAACCATAAATAATATTGTTAAAGAGGTTACAGGAATCAATTTCAGTGAGATAGGGGAAGATTTAAGATATGCCAAAGACACAGTTTTAATGGCACTCCAAGACGTGGTTGAGCCTAAGGATAAATTTGGAATTGGAGCTTGCTCTTCTTTGGGCTATTTCTTAATGAGGTGAGGCTTCTTAGTGGGTACTTTACTATCAAATCTGCGAATTTATGTAATAAAACCCGATTTGTGTTTCCAGGTTTTCGAAGTTATTGTAGAGCCAAAAAGCTTGTGCAGCCAACATTTGTCTTGGACTACTGTTGTGACTCTGCTCGCCGGAATATGGAAGAAACCTGGCGGTAGAGCGTTTTACCAGAAGAGAAAATTACAATTATGCAGAGATACGTGAAAGTGATGGATGATGAAAATATAGGTTTTTTTTCTTTTTGTGAAATCATGCTTAGAGGAGTAGAGTTTTGAGATTTATTTTTCAGGTATCTAAAATCTACAAGAATCAAGTAAAGAAACTTTTTTAAAGAAAATTGTTAACTTTTCAGTGACAAGAAATTAGAGATTTAATATGATTTTCATAAATTTATGATTGAATAACAAAAATTTGTGTATTATTTTAAGTTCAATAACACAAAATTTGAAAAATGATTTAAAAATTATTAGTTGAATAATAGGTGATTCGCAAGTGAGCTTTAGTCTAGTGGCAGACGATAAGTCTACTAAGACATGAGCACTTGTACAACCAGTGATCGAGTTTCACAGCTTACATTATGTAAGAAACTAATGGACATGTCAGTTATGACCCAATATTGACAAAAATAAATAAATAATCATAGGTGATTTTAAAAAAACTCCAAAATCACAAAAAATTTTAGTTTTAATACAACCCTAATTAGTTTTAATTTAAAAATATGAATATATTTGACTTTTTATCGGGTTAACAATTAGTCATTGTGATATCAAATATATTTTTATGGGATTAGGATTAGATATATATAATTTCTTTTTTTTGTGGGAAGATATATATTTTGATGGAGTCAAAATTTATTTAGGAAGAGTGTCAGTTTTGAACAAAAAACAAAATATATAAAAAAGAATTGAAAATTCATGGGTGCCAATTGATACCTTTTTCCCTCTATCCGCACACCTAACACAGAGTAGATGAAGTCTGTTTGAATATCAGCACCTTGCAGCAAAAGATTAATTTGAGATAAGATAAAATTATGGGATGCTACATTGTCCAACATAGCCAATCTATTCCACTAAGTCATTTACTCGACCATCAAGTAGCTCGACCTGCTGGCCATCAATTACCGTAAGCACATGTAAATGACGCATCAGACATATGTATTCATGAAACCAATGATCAGTACACTTAAAACAAATACCCTTCTTCTTGTAGTCAGCATATTCTGCATCTGAAAAATGTAAACGTCCTCTTGACGTAGATGAACTAGCAGAAGATGAAGCACGAGATCCCACCGAAGCAATTGCACCAACAAAAAGGTGCTAATAGTTCCCGATTTGGTTAGCGATGGAGAAGTTTGAGGAGAAGACCGGGAAAGGATCGGAAGACTGATAACCCAAATGCTTTGGATGATCTAAAAAAGAAGCCATTTCCTTACAAATAGCAAGTGATTCTAAACTTATTGCAGATTTTGTTGCTGGAGTATTAACTAGGTTCAAAGCAATAACCATATATTTATGAGTTAAATATGACAATTGTACCGCTAAAATTTTGGTAGACTTAGCAAACTTGCAAATTTACTATGAACCTATCAAAATACAGCAAATTTGCAGAAAATCTACCAAAATTCAACACAAATCCAAACCATACATTAAAATATTTTTGTTAGGTTTTTAACTAATTCACCATATACTTTAAATCATGATTGTTGACTCTGATTTTGTTTTCCTCTCACCATGATATCACCGAGATAAACATGGTTGTGTACTAGTGATTTTAAAATTGTTGAAAGTTTATTAATGTACAAAAAATTTCAAGTTATATTTATTCTTAAAATAAATATTCTTTTCTAATCTTAATCCCGATTTTTTAAAATAATTAACCAATATTAACAATTTTTTAGTAATAAATCATTTTTTATAAATTTAATACAAACAGAAATTAAGTTATTCTAGTAATATATGAAAATAAGTAGATTATTGTAGTCAATTTCACTTTAAAAAATTACAAGTCATAAAATATTTTGAGTTAGAAAATAACTACTAATCATTATATATACTATATGTCGGAAAATATGTTGTGTCTCTTTCTCTTTTAATAGCGTTAGATTCATAAATTCATTGGCAATGATTTTGTTTTTTGTTGCTTTAGAGAAAAAAAAAATTTAAACACTAAAATTAATTTAATCATGTTTTAAATTTGTTTTTTGCTCTTATTGTTTTGGAAAACCAATATAAAAAAATCTCTTTCAGCAGAAAAATATAGTACCAGAAGAAATTTACTAACAAAACTACAATCCTAATCAATCAGGCCTTTTTTTTCTATATATCAAATATATCAAAGAATACATCATAACATTTATAGAAACACATTAAATGGAAAATATCCTCATCTTGACTTTTATTAAATTTTATTTATATTATAGTCATGTATTCAGAATTATTGTTTTTGGAAACAAATTTTATATTTCTATGTATTTTTTTCCAGCAAAATTTCTATGTATTTTAATCATAAAAATTTTCAATAAAAATAAAAGGGAAAATATATTTTAAATAAAGATTTTCCAGGTAATAAACTAAAACCACAAGGTCTATAAGTCTTTATAACAAAGTGGAAATATCTTAGGGTATAAGAAATTGGGAAAAAAAAAAGATAATAAAGGAAAAGAAAAGAGGGTGATGGTGGTTCGTGGATCTATTTGAATCACTCGAAGGTTACAGAAACAAAACCCTTTTTTCCTCTTCCCCGAAGAAAAACCCTTCTCCTTGGCGGCTGCGGCCAAATTTACCCTCTTTCTTCCTTCTCCTTTTTATCTCTTAAACCCTAGATTCGATCTGGGTTTTTCTGTTTCTTTTTTAGGGTTTCTATCTTCTTTTTTCTCTCTTTCTTCTATCCCTCTCCTTTCTTTTGGTCGCATCCCTTTTATCCGAGAAGGATCTATCCAATCTTTTGTTGAATCTCGTCTCATGGCTACCGTTGCTCCTCCTCCTGCTGATCGTATCCTTTTGTTTTTGTTTATGTCTCTCTCTCGATCTGTGTTTTCCCTTTCTCGATCTCATCGTTACTCGCTTGATTTCTGTTGTTTGTGTTGTTGGATCTTGAATCGAGTTTCGTTTCTCTTCACTGCTGTAGTTCAGTTTTTTTTTCGTTGTCTCAGATTTGTTTGATATTTCGTTGATTTGGTTTCGGTGTTCTCAATATTCTCTCTCGCTTGTTAGGTTTTATTCGCTTCCTGGTGGGACTAATTGAAATCGATTCTCTTGTGATGCGAGCGACTTATTTGATAGGAATTTTTTTTAGGGTTAAAGATGTTTGCTTTTCACTATTCTAATGGTTGATTTCTGGTTTAAGTAATTCTACGTTCGCGGACATAGGTCTTTGTTTCCTTGACTCACCTTTTCGTAGAAGCTGCAGATCTGTTGCAGAAACTCTCTTTGGATTCACAGGCAAAAGGTTCTGAGATCCCTGAGCCAAACAAGAAGGTGCGAAACAGATTATAATTTTGGTTTTTGCTGTTGGCGACTTTTGCGCTTCCAGTTTCTAACTAGGGTTCTCTTATTATATTTTCTGAGCAGACTGCCGTCTACCAGTATGGAGGCGTGGATATTCATGGTCAAGTTCCCTCTTATGATCGATCTTTAACACCAATGCTTCCCAGTGATGCTGTGGATCCTTCTGTTTGCTATGTTCCTAGTGCCTACCAGCCCATTTATTATGGTGGTTGCTTCATCCTAAAATCCTCTGCAATCGAATTAAATTTTACTTCACAAGATCTTCACCAAAGCTTAACAAGTTTCTTGTTTTATAACTCTCAGGTTATGGAAGTCCAGAGTGGAGTGATTACACAGGTTACACAAATCCTGAGGGTGTTGACATGAATTCTGTAAGTTTGTTGTGACTAGGTCTAATGTACTTTTCTCATCTTTATATTTTCTCTGCTTAAGAGGTTCGATATATTTACCAGGGAATATATGGAGAGAATGGATCCGTTGTGTATCCTCAGACTTATGGGTATGCAGCTTTTCCGTACTCGCCAGCAACAAGCCCTGCTCCACAGATTGGTGGAGACGGTCAAATGTATGGTGGTCAACAACAATACCAGTATCCGAACTATTTTCCTAACAGTGGACCGTTTGCTGCATCTGTTGCTACTCCTACCCAGCCGGATCTCTCTGCGAACAAAGCTGCTGGTGTGAAGACACTACCTGCTGATAGCACTAATTCTGCTGCTGGTATCACGAAAGGAAGTAATGGATCAGCTCCAGTGAAACCAGCTAACCAGACCACTCTTAACACCTCAAGTAATCTTTATGCTAATGGTGCTCCAGGAGGAGGATTTGCTGCTGGTTATCAGGATCCCAGGTATAGCTATGAAGCTGCATATTATACTCCTGTTCCATGGCAAGATGGCTCTAAGTACTCAGATGTCCAGAGACCTGTTTCTGGTAGTGGAGTTGCATCCTCATATTCTAAGTCTAACTCTGTACCTTCAACGAGGAACCAAAACTATCGCTCAAATTCTCACTACACGGTACGCTGTCTTTTTATACTTCTTTGTGCGAATATTCACGATTGTCTGTATAATTTCCATATAAATTGCCTTTCAAGTCCTCCAATTTTGTTAAATGGTCCTTCAATCAATTTTCGTTCTATGCAGAGTATGCACCAGCCTGCATCAGTGACGAGTTATGGTTCAACTCAGGGATACTACAACAGGATGTATCCAAACAAGTTTTATGGTCAGTATGGTAGCACAGGAAGATCTGGTATGGGTTATGGCTCTTCTGGGTATGATTCAAGAACGAATGGTAGAGGATGGGTTACCACAGACAACAAATACAGAAACTGGGGAAGGGGTAACAGTTACTTTTATGGGAATGAGAGCAATGTAGATGGTTTGAATGAACTTAACAGGGGACCTAGAGCAAAGGGTACAAAGAATCAGAAGGGAAATCTAGAAGATAGCTTAGAGGTTAAGGAACAGGCAGGAGAATCAAATGTAACTGAGACTGTAGAGGCGGATAACACTTGTGTTGTTCCCGACAGACAACAGTACAATAAAGAAGATTTTCCGGTGGAATATAAAAATGCTATGTTCTTTATCATCAAGTCGTACAGTGAAGATGATGTGCACAAGAGCATTAAATATAATGTTTGGGCTAGCACACCAAATGGAAACAAGAAGCTTGCTGCAGCATACCAGGAAGCTCAGCAGAAACCTGGCGGCTGTCCTATCTTTCTCTTTTTCTCGGTGTGTATATATTATCCTGAAGTCAAATGCTGTTCATTTTTTTAACGTTATTTCATTGATTCTAAGCTCTATGCTCTTAACTTGTCTTCCAGGTCAATGCAAGTGGACAATTTGTTGGTCTTGCTGAAATGACAGGACCAGTTGATTTCAACACAAATGTAGAATACTGGCAGCAAGATAAGTGGACCGGCTCTTTCCCTCTCAAGTGGCATATCGTGAAGGATGTTCCAAACAGTTTGCTGAAACACATTACCCTTGAGAACAATGAGAACAAGCCTGTTACCAACAGCAGAGACACACAAGAGGTAAAGATATTTGACATATATTAAGGGCTTGTAATTTCTGATTCTCGTTTGAACGATTTTGTTTCCTTGTGTTAAAACGTTTATGTTTTTGGATCATTTTAGGTAAAGTTGGAGCAAGGTTTGAAGATTGTGAAAATTTTCAAGGAGCATAGCAGTAAGACTTGCATTTTGGATGATTTTTCATTTTACGAGGTTCGGCAGAAGACTATCTTGGAAAAGAAAGCCAAGCAGCAGCAAACCCAGAAACAGGCAAGAAGAAGAAAGCAACCTCAAAAATCTTTTCATTCAGTATATACAACATAAGTGTCTCTAACATATCCTATCTTAACAGGTAGGTGAGGAGAAACTAAGCGATGAGAAAAAGGAATCTGCAACTGCGGATTCAGCGAGCAAGGAATCTTCTTCAGTTCAAACAACCAGTGATGACAAGATAGCTGAGAATGGGTCTGTTGCTAAACCAGTAACTGTCGATGCGGTGGCAAATGGTTGCTAGCTTAGACTATATGACGCTCACGGCTTGAGCATAAAACGCAACAAGAGAGAAGAAGATATGAACAATTCCGTTTATGGTTTCTCTTGAGAACAAGACTGCCGTGAGCATTGAAGCATGGAAGCATCTTCAATACCTCAACCCGATCCGTTTCTTTGCCCTTAGAAGTTTAAATCCCAGTTATTTTTTTCGAATCTTTTTCCCTTTTCTTTTAATCGCTTTGTCTTTACAAGTCTCTGTTTTTTTCTTTTCCTCATTTTCGGTTTATCCTACCCTGTAAAAATGCTCATAGGACCCTTACTAAATCGTGGGCAAAATTAGAGAAAGGGTACTGAAAAGCAGGGTGGGAGTTTTTTTTTTTTTTATATCTCTGTTGGATATTAGGCAGAGTCTTTTCTTCATTTTTCGTTTTCTATTTTGTGTTTGGTTTCAGACTTGACTCTGTTTGAGTTCTTTGGAAATCCGATATGGTTTTCTTCGCCTCTTTTCGTCTTTCTTGCTTCTGTTACTCTTTAAGGTTACATGTTTGAATTTTCAATATAAGAAGGTTAAATCTGAATACGAATCGGCTTTATACATCTCTTCTTTGAGTCAATAATCAAGTTGTTAAAATTTGTTTACAATAATAGTCAAACATGACGACGAGGTAGGTAGCTTTAATGACCACTCTGGAATTAGCCATACTTCTGTGTCGTTTTTGATCTATCAAGGTTAAGCTACAAATATTACTTGTCTGATCTGACGGGGCTAGATAGCTTCTCCAACGCCTTATCTTAGGAACTCCGTGATAAACATGAGGAGTATCTTTTTATTTTATTTTCGTTTAAAAACATACCAAAAGATCCTGTTTTGTCTCAGCCAAAGTACCAAATTTGTTGGGAGCGTTGTGATTTTTGCCAGAACAAGTGGGGAGCTTATAGTTCACACTTAATTGTAGTTCTCAGATTGATTCGTTGGTGGGATTCGTGAAAAGCTTCTATTTTTTTGCGTAAATGGCTGCTCTTTTAGGCAGATTCTGCCGGCGATCGTCTTTTCCTGTCTCTCGTCATGGATTTAGGATGCTATCGACGATTGAGAATGTAACAGAAAATGGGAAATCGATGAATCTATACTCTGCTATCAATCAAGCTTTACACATCGCCTTAGAGTCCGATCCTCGGTGAGAGTTTCTCCTATTATATTCTTCAATCGAACTTTTTAATGATATTTTAAACTTTAAGTAATAATGAATTTTGAGTCACTTGAGTGAAGGTCTTATGTGTTTGGGGAAGATGTTGGATTTGGCGGTGTGTTTCGATGCACAACCGGATTAGCTGAACGATTTGGGAAATCTCGAGTTTTCAACACGCCTCTCTGCGAGCAAGGCATTGTTGGGTTTGGAATTGGTTTAGCTGCAATGGTCAGTTTTTGTTAAGCTGAAATGATCATTCCTCAAGGTCTCATTACTAAAAGATCTTACTGTTTTACTCTTTCTTTCACAGGGAAATCGAGTTATTGCAGAAATCCAGTTTGCGGATTATATCTTCCCAGCGTTTGATCAGGTAAGATGTTACTTTTACCTTTAAAACAAGGTTTTTCCTACAAGAATTTCTCTTTATGGTGTTTTGTAATTCGTAGATTGTTAATGAGGCTGCAAAGTTCAGATACCGAAGTGGCAACCAGTTTAACTGTGGAGGTAATCATATCCTGTAGTGAATTCTTGGTTGTGAGAAGCCAATTTTCCACTTTTTTCTGATTAGTTTCATGTGGAACCTATAGGACTTACAATAAGGGCACCGTATGGGGCAGTTGGTCACGGTGGACATTACCACTCGCAGTCTCCTGAAGCTTTCTTTTGCCATGTTCCTGGTATCAAAGTACATCTTCTTACCAAAAGCTTCTCATCTTCTACGTTCTCTCTTTGATTCATATTCTTAGGTGTATATATAACCATTACCTGTTTTGTGTAGGTTGTTATTCCTCGAAGTCCACGGGAAGCTAAGGGACTTTTGTTATCATCCATTCGTGATCCAAATCCTGTTGTATTTTTCGAACCAAAGGTACTCTTACACTGAAGTGTTTCTCGAGAGTATCTTTAAGAATCAGTTAACAGTATTTGAGCCTTTGTTTTTCTTCTTCAGTGGCTGTATCGTCAAGCAGTAGAGGATGTCCCTGAGGATGACTATATGATACCTTTATCTGAGGCAGAGGTATATAAGCTCCTTTTCCAATGCCTCTTCTTAGGAGACACTTATTTTACACTTTGAAGACTAACAAAAGAGAAGTTTTGGGCAGGTTATAAAAGAAGGCAGTGACATAACCCTTGTTGGATGGGGAGCACAACTCACTATCATGGAACAAGCATGTCTCGAAGCACAAAACGTTAGTTTTAATGTTTTGCCCTCATATCACTAAGTCCTTGGTGAATCAGATGATTGAAACAGAGTTTTTTCAGGAAGGAATATCATGTGAATTGATCGATCTCAAGACTCTGATCCCTTGGGATAAGGAAATCGTTGAGACCTCAGTGAGGAAGACCGGCAGACTTCTTGTAAGTTAAGTTTCTCTGAGTGAGCTGCATTGCCTTAATTGTCAGAGAAAAAAATGTATTTGATTGTTTCGATTGCAGGTTAGCCATGAGGCTCCTGTTACCGGAGGCTTTGGAGCCGAAATCTCGGCAACTATTATTGAGCGTTGCTTCTTGAGGGTAAATTACCAATTCGTTTTTATCTTTTACTTTAGAAATTTTATTGTAACAAAGTTTTGTTTTTTGTTTTCTTTTGAACTGTTTTGTTACTTTTGCAGTTAGAAGCACCTGTTAGCAGAGTTTGTGGTCTGGACACTCCTTTTCCTTTAGTGTTCGAACCTTTTTACATGCCAACGACGAACAAGGCAAGTTTCCTTTTTTGGTCACCTTATATACATCTCTTATCGTTTCTGTTTCTAATGCTTTCAAGGCTCACAATTTGATGCAGATATTGGATGCAATCAAATCAACTGTGAATTATTAGTCCATCTTTTCGCAAGTATCTTTCATCAGTGAAGTAACGAACTTGTGCATTGTACAACATACGTGATCTCTGTCTCTTATCTCTGGAATGATGATCGAAGTGTAATGGATTCAATAATAGTCAATTTATGTATTTATTCTATGATCTTGAAATCCTCCATCTTTCTTCACAATGTTGGGTAATATATGCTAAATAATAGTACTTTAGAAGCTAAGACTACACACTGAGTTAAAGGCTGTACTTTTATCATGTGGAAGTGTGAGGATACTGCAGCGTACATGGAAGACATCTTGGAAACAAAAAGAACCGAAGCATTGTCTTTCGAATTTCCATTGTGTATGTACAACGGTCTATTAAACCAAAACACAAGGTGAGAGTCTAGCTACTGTGAGAGCCTTTCTTTGACGGAAAAATTCTCAGCAAGCTTAGCAACTCCAATGGGCTAAAGACCGCCGCACAATGTACTTGATCCTGTAAAAGACAAAACATAACGATTAGGTTCATGCAAGTATATGTCAAAAAATCATCCTAACCATTACTGAGAAAAACTTGGGGAAATTGAAGAGTGTGTTACATACTATTGCTGGATCTTCCTGAACTCAGTGAGGACCGGGTATATATTCTCAAAGGCTTTGTAGGTCTCCTCTCTCATCTGATAGTTAGTGACCTCAGGATTTTTATCAGATGGCAGAAGATCTAGATTCTAAAGTGAGACATAGTATGTATTTCTCGGGAGATAGTCACAAAACCTAAAGAGAGGGTGAGAGATTACCTTAGCACCAGTGATAACGATCTTCCCAGACACAAAAATTAGTAGCACAATCTTAGGTACTTTCATCCGATAAATCAACCCTGGAAACAACTCAGGTTCATACTGACAACAGCAATATGAGAAAGAGATAGAGAGGTAATGCGTGTCAGCACAGCGGTTACATCTCTAGATTAGGTTCTTATTTCTTAACTACTTATTCTATGCTTATTGAAATTCAACATAAGAAGAAGAAAGGTTTCAAGAGTTTAGATCACTTACACTTGAGAAAGCAGCGTGCGAATAAGCAAGACCTTCAAGTCTTATAGGGAATTTCACATCACAAGAACCGACTATGTTCTGAATTTTAAAATCCTGCAGGATGTATCCATGAACATATTTAGTACCAAAAAACTAAGAAAAATAGTGTCAGAAAAGGAAAAGAGTTTTATAGAAATTGAACCTTAAATTTAGCAGGAAAACCAAGCTTCTGCACTATCCGAGCATACTGAACAATAAAAAATCCGATTAGCATAACAATCTAAAGCAAAAAGCATGTTGTACTTATAACTTAAGTATAGAAGAAGCGATCCAGATTCATTTGAATAAGCAACTTATATAAAAAAAGTTAGAGAAACAAAAGAAATACCTTTCTCGCCGCCATCTTCGAAAAGTATTCACTTTTGGCTCCAGTACAAACCTAAATTTGGAGATTAGAAGCCAATTCAGAAGAGAATACAAAAAGAAATCTTAATGAAATTAAATTTAGAATTATGGAAATATACGGCCAACCAAGATTTAACAGACCATCTTTCCAGAGGCGAAGATTAATGCAGTAGTCTTTGGTTCTCTGATTCTCATGATCACAGCAGCAAAACGCTGAAACATAAAACACAATAGATCAACGAAATTAGACACACTTAGCTATGGACAGTTAGTTTTTCAAAACCTGATAATATCTTAGATTTAATCAAACAGCACACAGCAGATAGACCACCACTTCTTATACCTGTTCATGACTTGTAATCATATATTCGGACCTCAGGTAACAATACGGTCAAGAGTCGAGAGAACTAAAGTCGATAAATCAATTTCAAACAAATCCTTTACTAAACAAATATCATAACAGAATGCAATACCTTGGGATTATATTCAGCATTCCGAGCCTGTAAAGCTATGGCTTTAAGATCTAGCTTGCAATCCAAGTTCACCGTAGAAACAATGTTTCTGAAAAAAAAGAACATCAAAGATGAATGATTTACAAGGATCAAACACTAAATGTTAAAAAGACTCAAAGATACAAGAAATCTCACTGAAGAGTGGGAACAATCCCTGAAGGATGCTTGCTAAGATCCACTGGATTACTCCCTTCCAATACTTGATCAGCCATTCGTCTATAATTACACAAAATCCATATCAACACATCAAACAAACCAAGAAAGAATCAGAGAAAATGTCAGACACATTAGAGGAACCACAAGAGAACATGCTTTAACAGCACAATACATTGGTCTTACAACCAGATTGTTTTCATCAATAGGGTAATGATAATTTGAGCCAATTTAGTTTCATAAGGATACATTTCCTATATAAGCTATGAAATGCATAAGATCCAATACAATTATGCCCAACAGACTAAACCATGGAAGAGAAAAAATGTCAGACCTTTGCGGGAGCGAGCAAATCCTCCGCGTAAGAAAACGAAATCAAAATCTAGGGTTTCGTAGCTCAAATTGATTAGGCAAGATCGGAGGTAAGAATTGGAGGAAGAAAGGTGAAGAATTTAGAAAAGAAGCGGGTTATATACAATGATTTGAGAATCGACGAGGGAAAGAGATTTATAAATCGGTGCTTATAAAGGATTCTCTCGCTTCTGGTTTTTAGATCTATGAGAGGCTCTCGACTTGCGTTTCGGAATTGGAATGCTAATGGACTTTATCTCTATATATAATTGACTAACCTACCCTTGTCCGTGTTTAAAAGATTGAGGGTATTTATGGAAAATCAAATGAAAGGTCTACGATGACGGGTGCGTCTGGATTTTAAATGAAGGTCCACTCTTTCTCAGACACGTGTGCATAACCTATAGTCAAAATCAATAGATGAATAATCCCACTAAATGAAATGAAATCACGGTTATGAGTTATGACCAGACCAACACATAACATGATTTTCATAGACACTAAACACAAAGACTTTAGAAAGAGAGTTGACAACAACTTCATAACGAAGAATGCTTCTGAGATCAAACAGATCAAGCCATCTTTGAAGTATCAACGCCATTGTTTCTCCATAAGCAATGATAAAGATCTTGTAAACTGTGAAAGAAACGATGATGATGTTTGTTTGTCCTGATTCTCATCATCCTTGTTTCTCCAGAACTTAAGGATAAGGAGATTCTCCTCTTCTGTTGATCTCTGAACCAGAATTCTTGAAGCATAACCTTTCTTTCTCATCATCAGACAAATCTCAGACGGGGAATTTGAAGTTAATGTCACTAAGTAAAGCCAACCTTTGTCTGAAAGCAAATGATCAACCACAGGCAAGATTTTATCAATAACAGTGCGGCCATTTTCTCCTCCAGCCCAAGCAGAGGCAATACCTTCCATTCCAACTTCATATTCTGGAGTTGGTACATAAGGAGGATTCACCACAATGACGTCAACTGAGCCAGCAAGTCTTTTCTCTAGACCAGAAGCTATATTCGAAGAGATAACATCAGCATTAACTCCATGTGCTTCTAGTGTTTCATTTGTCACTCTTGTAGCTATTGGGTTGGTATCAGTGGCTATGTAATGAACGCCAGGAACTTCGTTTTTAAGAAGAAGTATAAGTGAAGTTATAACATACCCACTTCCGCATCCAATCTCCATACATATCTTGGGGTTGTGCTCTATCAGGTTGATTCGGTCAGCGAGTAATGCATCCACCAGAGCAAATGAATCATCACATGGTTCGTAGACCTCAGGATGCGAACTTACAAGCCGGATTTCAGCAATTTTTGATGGCATCTCGCAAACGAAAGGCTACAAAAAGAAACCACAAACTATCGTTATTAAGAATCTGTGTGTATTCCATAGCTCAAAAATAAACAAGCTTTACACAAGCTTTCTAAAAAAATGGATTGAAGGATCAAACGAGATCGTCAAGGAATTGGTTTGATGACTCCACTGGCCTCCAGAAATTTCAATTTCGCTGATTTATTTCCATCTCAGGTATCGGAGTTTTAATCTCAATAAATTTCTAAATTGATTGCTGATATCGGAATCGATATCATCAACCTATGCAAAATCATTCAAAATTCTTCGCAGTGGAATGAATTTTGAAACTCGCCGATTATCTAATCAACAAAGTTTACTTAAACATGAATACAATCTGAGATAAAATATTGAGGGGTTCTTGTTACAGAAATAGACATGCGAACATGAGAAATTAGTAGCAGTAAGAACGAGAGTTACCAACTGAAGATTAGGAACTATCACGACAAGGCGAGATTCAGGAGAATGCTGAACCCTGAAATGGCGGATAAAAACCTCTCGAGTTTTCCGTTTGCGGTAGTCTCGAAATCTTCAACTAGTACTGAAAAATCTCAGACGATCACGACGGAGCAAACGACGGCAGCAGGAAGGAGTAAAAAACAAAAAAAGTCGAAACCGGAAGGTTGTGAAAATCTGCCTCTCAAAATTTAAAAAATTTACACTTTAGCCCCAAAACTTAGAAAGTAGTTCAATCGAACCTTCCAATACACCATTCATCGACTCATTATCCTTGATTGTTGAAGAGGAGCCGTCTTCCTTAGTCGTCTTGTTGGTTTCCATAGCTGAATGATCCGAATTGGGATGACAGAGGCTTATTGGAAGGGTGAGGTCAAGGTCAAGGGGTCTTGCATTAACCTCCGACATGAATGTGTCATTTGGATTCTTGATTACATTATCAATAGTGATACGAATGTTGTAGATTGTATTGTCATGGTCATTGATACCCCCAGAGATCGAAGAAGGTGGGTGAGTGGTGAGTGATTCAGCCCTGGTTGAAAGATCATCGAAAGAAAATTGGCTGTGTAAGGGCAGAAAATGGTATTGTGTGTGAGCCTCTGACAGTTGAAGCAGAATTTTGAGACCCACTCGCAGTAGAACTACGCCATGAATCTATCCCCATTCTGGCAATGGATCGGTTTGTAATATCTGAGCAAATTTTCAAAATTAAAATTGATTTTTGCTCTTACCAGAAAAGGTCGAGTGACATAGACTTCATGTAGGTCAACCGCTAGCACCTCTCCTAGTGATGAGGCAATTATTCTTACTGACACATCCGAAGCATATTGAAAAGGAAGATTCTTGATCTGTAGCCACATATGGATCTTGGAGAGGAAACTTGGAGTGGGATAATCAACCCACTTTCCCACAGCAATAAGCCAACCATTGTAGAGTAGTGGTTGCATTCTCAAGATTGAGTTGAGATCTTCCTCTGATGAGAAGATAAATTGAGCGTGTTCCATGTCAATCATTCTCCACTGCACTGAGGTTTGTAAACTCCAGTCTTTTGGCATGTCTTCAATTAGCTCATGGATGTTTTGTTCGAGTGGGTTCAAAGGTCTCACCACCAAGCTCTTCCAGTTTATGTGGAGATTATCTTGATAAACTGCTCCAGGGAAGTAAATTTCAGCATCATTTCTTCCCAACTCGAACTGGTTTAAGGCTTGCCACATGTTGTTATCCATTGTCTTATTGCTTGAGTGAAGAATCACTGTTGTGATGCTTCAATTTATAGTCAGCCAAAAGGTAACCTCATGATTACGTTCTTCTTCATGCTTACAGTCCATTAGTTATAATTCCTTGGCTATCACTGTGTATCTTGCATGGTGGCGTGGTGAGCGAAGTGACGTCTGAGCATCACGCAAAGGGATTTTGCATATATCCAGGTGCAGGCGAGAGAGTTATGGTTGGTTTTAGTTCTAACCTTTGCCACTTGGCAGATTTTCATTGCTATGCAGGGGCGGTTCCTAGTTCCCATGAATTAAGTGTTTAATAATTGGACTTAATAAGCTACCCAGTTTCATGATTGCTAAGAGGAGCTAAAAAGCCTAATGATTACCTATTAATGGGAATGTGAAACGCCAAGCAAACTAATAAAGACAAAAATAACTCTAGTCTAACTGAAGTTAACTTAAATGACGATGATGGGCTTACTAAAGGGTTATTGTGAGACTGTTAAGCTAGTAGGTCCACCCATATTTAAAAGAAACCCCAAGGGAGTGAAGCACTATGACCCACGAGAGAAAAAACTAGGCCCAATAAATCAAGCGAAGCCTAGCAAGAACTTAACCCAAAAAACTGAATTAAATAAAAGACCCCTACATTGCACGCCCAAGTTACTTAACCTTGTACTCGAAAGGCAATAGGAGCCTCAAAGTATGCATGAGAATATAGGATTCACTCGTTGTTATAGTGAGGCATACTTACCTAACTCTCTGTCTTAATATTGCAAATTCAGTTAGGTATCCCTCTAGCTATGTAGTCTTCATATCTTCCATCTCGCACTACACTTCTCGCAATAGCTGCCGCTTTGGTATTCTTCTTGGCGGTAATGAGCTCGAAGTGTATTACCTGGAACCTAGCTACCATGGATGGATTCTCATGGCCCAAGATTTGAATCTTGACCAATTACTGGGATTGGTGATTGTGCTGAAAGTGGTCTTGTTATCTATTGAAAGTGGTCTTGTTATCTATTTCTATTTCCACTTTAGAGATCCTGAGGTCTAGCAATGTCTTTAAGACCCAAATGATGCCTAAGAACTCCAAGTTCATGTACAAGGGGGAAACTTTCAGTACATGTCTTCCATGAAAGTATTGTTTTTCTCCTGATTTTTTAATGACCAAACTTGCTCCATTTAGACCAGAGTTATTTGTCCAAATAACTTTCCAGTTTACCAAATGTTTAGGTTTATCACCTATATTTTCTTCCATTGGCTTGAAGGAGACATAACAATCCTTCCTTATGTTGTTCTCTGATTGTTTTGTTTTTTCTATTGCTCAACTTCTTTTAGAGTCTCAATAACTAGGTCTTTGAGATTTGCATTGAGCCTTTGAATTATTCTAGCATTCTTAGTTTTCTAGATAGTCCATAACACCTAGAGGAAACTCATTAAGTTGCTTTTGTTGTTACCACTACCAACCTGGGTATTCATTAGAAAAGCAAAGTTGGTGTATAGAGAGTTTATAGAGAAACCTCCTGGTGGATAAGGGATATTGGCCAGAATAAGCATATGTCTTGTATGAGGGCACTGAAATAGACAGTAGTTGATGGTTTTTGAGTCATTACCACAGATTTGGCAAAGGTCATCAGGAACAATAGTCATGCTTTGCAATCTCTCTCTCACTGCCAAGGCTCCAGAGAGGGCTATCCATAAAATCAAGCTTATTTTTGTGGGGATATTAAGTTTCCAAACCATAGCTTTCAGTGTGGTTATAAAGGAGGTGCTCCATGTGGTTGGGTTCCTATTGTTAAGACCATTATGGTTGAGAAGCCAGTATCCACTTCGAACGGTGTAATTCCCTCATGCATTATAATACCAGATCCAAGAATCATCTTCAATAGGACAAAGAGGAATATCTAGGATTCTTTTTGCATCTGACTCATGAAAAGTGTTCATCACCTTCGTAATGTCCCATTCAGAGTTTGTTATTAGGTCAACTGCTTTTAAACATACAATGAAACGAGTTTCTTTGCTTAAAGGTGGTCTCGGGTGGTGATGGTATACACAGTTAGTTGTCCAAACATATGTACTTCTTCCATTACCAATTTGTTTGAGCAAGCCTTTAGTGAGTAATTCTCTGCCATGACAAATGCTCCTCCAGGCATAGGAGGGTCTAGCTCCAGTTCCACAATCCAGAAAAGTTGACCTCCTAAAGTATTTGGTTTTATATGTTCTTGCTAATAGGGAGTTAGGTTTACTAAGGATTCTCCAGGTCTGATTAGCTAATAAAGCTTAGTTGAATTTTTCTATATCTCTAAAGCCTAAACCTCCTTCTTTCTTTGGTTTACACATGTCCTTCCACAAAACCTATGGAATTTTCTTCTTCTCTTTTGTAGAGCTCCACCAGTATTGGGTCATTGCACTTGTCATTTTTTTGACATTGATATTTGGAAAGCTTGAAACTTAACATTGCGTATACCGGGAACGCCATCGCCACTGTTTTTATTAGAATTTCCTTTCCTCCCAATGAAAGAGTCTTAGAGAACCAATTACCCATTTTGGAAGCTAGTTTTTCGGTGATAAAACCAAACATCTGTTTTTTGGAGCCCCTAAAATACTCGGGGAATCCCAGTTATTTCCCAATTCCATGGCTAGAGTGGATATTTAGGATGTTTTTGATCTCTGTTTGTCTTTCATTAGAAATTATGTTCCCAAAGGCTACAACAGACTTGTCTAAGTTAATGCTCTGTCCCAAAATTGTTTCATATACTTCCAGACATTTCTTGAGTTCATGTGCTTCCTGAGTTGTTGCTTTACTAATGAAAAGGCTATCATCCGCATAAAATAGATGTTGGATAGTTGGACCTTGACGATTGAAGCAAATGCCAAAGATTCTCTTTTCTCTCTAAGCTTTTGTCATGATGTGGGTCAGTGCTTTTGTTCCTATGACGAATAAGAAGGATGATAGGGGATCCCCTTGTCTAAGACCTCTCTGAGGGGTTATAAAGCCATGTGGAGAGCCATTGATGATGGCTGAGTAAGTTACTAAGAGACACAGTACATCACCAGTCTAATCCATTCCTGGTTAAAACCCAGCCTTAGAAGGGTAGCATCCAAAAAGCTTCATTCTACTTTTTCATAAGCTTTAATTTGACATGTCTGTCTTCACTGCCAAGTAGTGTTCTTGTCCATCTTTATATGTGTTTAGATGATGCATTATCTCGTGGGCTAATAAGATGTTGTCTGAGATTACTCTCCTTGTGGTGAAGGCCCCATGGGTTTTGGAAACTATCTTTGGCAGAATGTGTTGAAGCCTTTTGGTTATTATTTTAGATACTATTTTGTAGATTATTGAGCAGAGACTTATAGGCCTGAAATCTTTCATGTCTGTCGCGTTGGATCCTTTGGGGATCAAGGCAATGTGGGTATAATTCCATTCTCTTGGGAAAGAGCCTTTTGAGAAAACAACTTTGACATATGTTGTGACTTTTTCCCCTATTATACTCCAATATGTCCGGAAAAAAGTCTCAGTCATCCTATCAGGACCTGGTGAACAACTTTTTTTACTTCCTTATTAGTGACTGGAGACATCAGTTGCTGGTTCATTTGTTCAGTGACTTTAGGAGCCATGTCCTGAATTACTTCGTGTATTCTAGCAGGACTTGAGGTTTGGAACAACTTTTTGAAGTAGGTGGAGGCAATATTTCCCTTGGAGCCTTCCCAGACTGTAGAGTACCATATTCATCATCAGGCACATCATTTTGTTCTTAGTTCTCTTATAGTTTATATAGTTATGGAAGAATATGATATTTTGATCTTCCTTTAAGAGCCATCTCTCCTTGCTTTTTTTGTTTCCAGAATTTCTCTTTTTCCAAATAATGGTTAGCCAGTTCATGCTTAAGGTTAGCAATCAAGTGAAGATTAGGTTGAATTTTGGCTACTTCCTCCTCAGGTCTGTTATTGGTGTTCTCTATGTGGATTTTTGTATTGGTGTTATTCCTCATTTTTCAATGGGAGATTCCTTTTCTACAGGCTGCTATGCAATCCATTGTATTGTATTGCGATTCTGCAACACTCTTGAACTAAGTGTTGAGTTTCATTTCCTAGAATCCTTTTCTCTTGACCCATCTTTTATCAAAACAAAATCTCTTATGAAAATTTTCATTTTCAGACATAATTGTTGTGTATAAAGGCCTATGGTCCGAGCCCATCATGGGAAGATAAGCAGTGCTGGTTCTGGAGAAAGTTTGGAACCATTCCATGTTCCCATAACTATGATCTAATCTGCTTAGTATCCAATAGTTGTTCCTTGTACCAGCTCAGGAGTAGTGGGGACCAGTACTAACAATCTCTCTAAGATTACAGTTTCTTAGAAATGATTTAAAGGTTGCATAGGAACTTTTCGGCCTTAGGGCACCTCCCAGTTTGTCTTTGTTACTTGTTAATTCGTTAAAGTTCCTATCAAGAACCAAATTTGTGTTCTGCCATCACCAAATTGTCTAATTTTTTCCCAAATTTCTGGTCTAAGATGAGTTACTGGATGTCCATAAATGAAAGTCACAACCACACTAGTGTTCCCTATCATGATAGTAGAGTCAATGTAATTATTGCAGCCTTGGATCATTGTCAGATGCATGTGATCATTCCAGAGGACTACAAGGCCACCACTAATTCCTTTGGGTTGTACTGTGTATATGTGATCGTAACCAATCCATTTCTGAATTAAAGTCATGTAAATGTCATCCTTCTTTGTCTCCATGAGGAACATTATGTCCGAAAATAGCTTTTTGCGTATTTCCTTTAGGTGTCGAACTGTCAAGGTGCTCCCCACTCTCTGACAGTTCCAATTCAGTACGCTCATTGTTCTTTGGGTGGCTTCAGGATAGCCACCGTACCAATTTAGTTGCTTAGGTCCTCTGTATCCAGATTTCCAGAATTGAGGGTGCTCAGTTTTTGTTTCTTGTTTGCACCATGCCTCACAATACTTCTTTCTGTCTCTGCTCAGTTTTTGTTTCTTGTTTGCACCATGCCTCACCATAGTTCTTTCTGTCTCCTCTGATGCTTGAGAAGTATCTTTGATGATCCAATTGGCAACTCCTAGAATTAGCTGCCTTAAAGCTAAATGAGAAGAGGTGACTCGATCCTGCCTCGTCTTTAGTTTGGATTGGTTATGGCAAGAAGGTGTTAGCTTTTTTCAGCATGTTGGGGTTGGGATCCTATTAGAAATTGCCTTGTTCTCAGCTATTCCAGTTAAGCTTGTGGTTCTGGTTACTCCTTTGTCTAATCCCTTAGAGTTCCACCTGTGACCATCTTCTGTGTTTTGCTGTTATGTTTTCTTGGCCTTCTTTTGGTGAAGCAAGTTGTTGTCAATTGTTGGTTCCTCTCTGTGTGTAAGTATGTAGCATTTACTACAGAACTTTCTGACTCGTTCAAAGTCCACCTTGACTATTATAATCTCTCCAGAAGGAAGTCTGAAAAAAACTATTCTTTCTAATCAGGTTCCTAGTGTCAAAGAAGATCTTCACTCTAATGAAAGAGTGAAGATGAGGCTTATTGGGGTCAAATCCAACTTCCAAAACTTCTCCCATAGAGTTAGTCACCGATGTGAATAGGTCAATGGTAAAATATTATATAGGGATATCCGATAAATAGATCCACATTGGAACAGTTAGTAATTTCTCAGAAGAGAAATCTTTTTCCATTTTGGTTAGAGTGAATCCCAAGTCTTCGAAGTTCTAGAAGTTAAATTTTATGATTTCTTGAAAGGTCTTTTAACGATTGAAACCTAAATTGAAAAGTGTTTTTTCCTAGAACAGTTCTTTTTATCCTATTATGAAGCCTCCAAATCCTAGGCATTCCCATCATCATTTTAGTCATGTTCTGAGATTGCAAGTTTATAAGTTTACCTATTAGGGTGAGTTGATCCTCCGAAGCTACGGTGTAGTTTCCAGAAGCAGGGAGGTCGATCGCTAGGTCTTCATCGATCGTCATCGACCTCAGGTTGTCCACTATCTATGGATATAGTGTCAGAGGGTTAGGACTCCGAGGGCGCAACATCACCAATGGTGAGTTTCGGAGGCTAAGGTTAAGTTCAGCTTGAGTGAAAGTAAAGCTTAATTTGGTATGAGATCTTGGTGGTTCGAGATAGCTGAATTCTGAGATCAATTTGATAGGGTTACTAATGGGAGTGAAATTGGTAATTTAGGGATTGTGATTTCGAGTTGGGGAGTGGGAAGAGTAGTATCAGTTTGAATGAAGTGATTGGGGGAAATGCAGAGAAGATTAGATAAAATTGTATCGGCGATGAGGCTCACTGAGCGAGTTACCGGAGATGTTGTAATCACCGAGAGAAAAAAAAAGAAGAGTGCACTCTCTTTGTCTAACCTACACGAAATTCACGATATAGATTCAGTTTATTGTCGATTTTATGTTTCATTACAATTAACTCAGTTATGTATATAAGTAAGAATTCAACTTTTGTTTCAGATGCAATAAGAAAGTTAATTTTCAAAATGGGTGGAGCTAGTACTATCTTAGAAGATCATGTGAAATTGGTGGTATATAAAATTTACAACGAATAAATAGATCATCGACCCAAAAAGAAAAAAATGAAAGTTGGAAGGTTGTAAATATACGTTTGTAATGACTCGATATCTAGATTTCGTCTCATTTCTACTACAATTTAGTAGATTTGGGACGTTCTCGTTACAGTTGGTGATCTTTGTAAGTCAATACATTAATTTAAAAAATGTTGACTTTTGTAGTCTTGAATTCTTCTTCTTTTTCCCCTTGTACTTGCATGAATTGAAAAGTCTAATGTTAATCATCAATTATGACCAGCTTTTAGTTTAAAGGAATTTACATAAAATTATTAGAGATTAGCACTCATTTACTTTAAAGGGCTGTTTTCACTATTATGCTAGCTATTCAACTACGAACACTCTTTATAAATTCATATATATACAACGACAAATTTCATAGTGTTTAGAAATGAAATAAGATTTATGTAAACTTGGTTTTACATGTTTTGGATAAATAAGGATTAAATCGGATGATAAAATATCGATACTACTTTCACTGAGTTTGCGGAATTTATATGGCTGAAGTGAAACTGCATCAGATGAAAACACCAACGAGAGAAGAAACAAGAGAAGCGATCCACCACAATTTTCGTTTCATAATTTCTTCTATTTTTGCTTTGATTTCTTTTTTGGACAGTTTACTTTATGTATTATGTTTGTGTGAGTGTGTGTTATATAGCAATTAGACGTGTGAGCAAAGTATCACGAAGCTTTCGAATGATTTCGTACTTCAAATCGTCTAAAATATATATATTTTTTTTCTCAACAATTAGATAACAATATCTCATCCATAATACAAACTTATCTCTAAAACTTTTATTAACTACCACTATATGTAATTGCTTGTTTTTTCCAATCATTCTTGGATTGTTTTGAAAATATGAAATATTGACCATATAAGATATATGGCATATGCTGCACGAAAATGAATTTCTCAAGTCTTTTACACAAGAAAATAGTGATATAAATATCTAGAGATGTGTTTTCACGTCCAATAACCCGGGATTCAAAAGATAAGGTCAATATACATGTATTATTTTTTTTGGAAAAGAAGACAAGGTCAATTTACGTACATTAATTTAAAATTAGTTGATAAGTTGGTTCGTTGACACAAAAAAAAAAAAAAACAAATTGTATATATGGAGAAAGCCCACACACAAAAAATCTTTTTGATTTATGATTATTCTAATTCTTTTTCTTCATAGATTTACTTTCTTTTTTTCTCCCTTAAAACTAACACGGAACAAATTTGAAGCAATTAGAAAGAAAATGTAAAAAAGTCAAAAAAAAAGAAGCTCGGAAATAACAAAGAATTCAATTCCCACCAATTCTAAGATACTATGTCATGAATTGTTTGAACGTGAGTCTGGTGATGATCCATTGCTCTTCCTAAGAAAGATACTTGGATCATAATTGCTATGTGAAACGATATTGGGAAAAGATGTGTACTAATGTAAAATGTTTACATATTTATACGGAACACATTGATCTAAAACTCAAAATACACAATACAAATAATATCCCTAAAAAATTAAACATAGACGCTATCCGGACAGTTAGCGGTCAAATTAAACTTTATCAAATATGGTATTAACTGTGATGCACGATGTGATGCCTACGACGCTAATTTGGAAACTGTTAACCATATTCTCTTCAAGTGCCCTCCAGCCAGTCATGCATGGGCTCTGTCAAAGATTCCCGCAGGACTAAATTTTTCGGGCAACTTTATTTTTTCTAATATTGGTCATCTTCTATGGGGACTACCTAGGACGGAGGAAAAAAACAGTTTCCCATGGATCCTATAGTTCTTATGGAAAGTAAGAAACGAGAAGGCTTTCTCCAACAAAGACAGAGATCCCCGAGATATAGTCCAAATGGAGGAAACATAAACTAAACTTTGGGAAGAGGTTCATGAAGGAAAAGTAGTCGTCTCAGGTTGTAATACCGTGACACCACTACTCCCCTCCGCGCCTATCTCAAGTTCGTTAGCAGTTAATCCAGCCTTCACTGGCTATAGATGCATGATTGATGCCTCGTGGAAGGATTCCGATATAGTTACAGGTTTGGGTTGGTATTGCTTTCCTGATGGCCATGGAGGTATGAACTTGGGGGCGCAAAGCATTAGATGAAGCTTGTCTTCCCTACAGTCAGAATTTGAGGCGCTTCTTTGGGCGATGACCTGCCTATTTGCTCTTCAGATTTTGAGAGTAGAGTTCCTAATCGATTGCTCCGAGCTCCTGAAGATGATTGAGGAGCCTCATGCATGGCCGGCCTTTCTACCATACCTGGACGATTTTTCAAGACTACAAAGTTCCTTCCGATCTTGCTCAATCGTTCTGATCCTCTGCGCACTTAACCACAAAGCTAATCACCTAGCCCGCACTGTCAGAGGGTCTTCTTGGTTTCAGGCCTTTGTGAACAATGTTTCTTTTATTTAAATGTTTTGTATCGGTTTCATAAATCAAGTTGACAAAAAAAGAATATCCCTAAAAAATAGGAAAGTTAGTATGTTTCCTTATCTCAATACTCCCGTTCAAGCTGACAGTGAAATGTCTTGAATCTCTAAATTGGATAGTAGATATAGAAGCGTCGGAGCTGGCAGTGCTTTGGTTAAAAGGTCGACCAATTGCTCTTTTGTTATGACGTGTTCAGTCGTTATGAGATTACACGTGACAACATCACGTACAAAATGACAATCTCGCTTAATATGTTTTGTACATTCCTGAAAGACTAGATTGAAACTATATGTATTGCGGATTGACTGTCACAGTAGAGATGCATTGATTCATCATGAGACACACCAAAAGTATCAAATAGTTCTTTTAACCATTGAGCTCTTTCAAAGTATAAGCCATGGAGTCTGATGATGATCAGTTGTAACAGAGTCTTGAACATTATCCATCTCTTCAACAGATCCAGCAACAATTTTAAATAAAAAGATTGGAGTTTTAAACACAAATGTAGAGAGAACATGAAGACTCGTGGATGAGAGTGGTGGATCTATAGCAACAATTTCTACACTATTAGCTTAAGCGCAAGCTTGAATTTTGGGACGGGGGTATTGATAGGCCCATCTGCTAATAAATCTAGTTCTACATTAGTATAAGTAGATAGACATAAGAAGAGTTTGTTATCGTGAAGATGATGGAGATGAATTGTTGAGTGTGGGTGAAATAGAGGAGCCTGAAAATCTCTCTAAATCCCTTTTGTTTTCTTCTTTTCTTGAATGATAAGAGATTCCGATTTGGGATCTTATCATTATATTAATCAAGTCGATGAGGAAAGCTTGAGAAGTAATATGTTCTTTCACACCTACTCATAGAACATAAGCGATGGATAAAAGCTTTAAATTGAAACACACACACATACAGCTCATTTAGTTATTACAAAGACTTTTTAGAGATTAGCAAGAACATACAAGGTTATATTTGCCTAATACCGTATTTAGTTTTTCATTAGCATTAGGATCTCTAATATCACAACAATTAGAGTAACAAACTTATGCAAATCGATACACACGCATATGTATATATATGATTAATTGTAAATGATCACCTTTAAAAGATAATTAAGTGGCATAATCATATATAGAGGAGAGACTTCGAAAAGGTTTTGGTCTGCTCATGGTCTCCGGATCCGTACTGCTTTTTTCGCAGGTAGCGATGTACTACAAGGTGTTTCGATATCTTCTTCTGTACAACAAACACAGTCAATTAAGTAGATAAATAACTTGATACTATAACTTCAACACTCATAAAATAAATGAAAAATAAATTGTTTTTAATCTTTACTAGGAACCTTAATTACAAAACTTGTAACTTATAATACTACTACTTACTGATTTTGCGAAATTTATAAGGCTGAAGTGAAAATGCATCGGATGAAATCACCAACGAGAGAATCAAAAGAGAAGCAATCCACCACACCTTTCCCTTCATTATATCTTCTTTTTTTTGGGTTGATTTCTTTTTCTTTTATATTTTCTATCATCCAGCCAGGATTTGTAAAAAGTCTTTCCTAATTATAGTTTTCTTAAGACTGTTTGAAAATATGACACACTGATCGATCACTTCCATTAATGAATCCATCAAACTTGATTCATAACGTAAAATTCACACCTTAATTTTTATTTAAAATCTATTATATGTATTGGAGAGATCAAATTCTTGACGAAGAACTCGGTAAATTGCAAGTCTTTTATGACGAGAGAATTATATATATAAAGATGTGTTTTCACGTCCAATGACTCGGGATACAAAAGACAAGGTCGATTTTACGTAATTAAGTGGCAAGTTGGTTCGTTGACAAAAAAAAAACAAATAGTTAGTGATAGCAGCTTGTGGCAAGTCATTCATTATCTTTCGAATGTCACTCGTTTCTGCTATTGTTTTCTTCTTTATATTTTTCATTATTTACAAAAATAAAAACTCGAAAGTATAATACATCACGCACAAGACAATATCAAGTCTTCTGCTCAAAAAAACCAACACAATATTGAAATAACTCCATAATTAACTAAGTTCGCTGATTATTCTAATTTTTTATCTTGTTTAAAACGAACCGGAACAAATTTGAAACAATCAGAAAGAAAAAACGAAGACTCTTAATTAATTCCAAAGAATCCATTTCCCACCAAATCTGAGAAACTATGTGCAGCCACCAAATAACAAGAAACACAAATGATTGATCTCAAACGATCCCATCAATTCTCCTCTGTTCAAGTAACCTGTCTCAGATTGTGAGCTTTGGTCTACTTAGCTCATGAATTGTTCGAACTTGAGTCCGGTGATGATCCATTGCTCTCCCTAATAAAGATACTGAGATCATAATTGCTATCATAGTTTCTCAATGTTTCTGCATCGGTCTTTAGCTCATCATCATCATCTCCTGTAGGAAGTAGATATCTGCATACAGGGCATGAGCTATGAAGCTCAAGCCATGGCAACAAGCACTCACTATGAAACTTATGCTTACAAGGCATCTCTTTTGCCTCCATTCCAATCTCAAAATCATCCAAACACACAGTACATTGCAACAAACTCTCTTCGATTTTCACCATCGCCAATGCTTCAACTGCTTCCTTTTGAGCCGGAGGTGTTCCATATCTGTTGTTTGGATCGTTATCCGCCAAGCTCTGAAGCAACGTCTCAAATCCAGGTCCAATGAAATAGTCACCTAAAGATCCAGTAGTCCTGTCGATAGAATCTTGATGAACCCTGATCCTTTGGTTAAACGAGTTGATCAGGACCATAAGCTCGCTATCCGGATTATCCACATTGGCCTCAGATTCTAGCAACAACCCTGCTCGAATCCCCTGAAGCAGATCAACAATTGCAGCTGAATGTCTTGTCCTTCTTCTCATAATCTCTTCAAGCTGCTGATTTAAATCAACTGCTCCATCATTGTTATTATCATCATCATTATCATCATCATCATCATCATCATCATCATCTTCATCTTCAACAATAGATTCTGAGCCACTCTGATTCATTGTGTGGTGGTCATGATCGTTCATCATCCCCATCAAGATCGGAGCCCACAGAGAACCTACAGCCTGATGATGATCATTGGTAACAGAATCTTGAGCATTATCCATCTCTTCAACAAATCCACCTTGACAGGAATTGCAATTGACGATATCACCGTCAATCACTGGATTCACAAATCGAGAACACATGTGACACCAATACCTAGTCTCTGTTGCATCTTCCATAGCTCAATCCTTGTTCTAACCCTCTGCTTATAGCAAAATAAAACACTGAGATTTAACGAAACGTACATCACATGTAATGCAAAAACGATACCGAACTCTAGAATCAGAGACTAGATCAAACCAATAAGAAATTTTCTTCTTTATAAAAAGGCTTCGAGAAAGTCAATTGAATCGTTTCATAGAGGGGAAAAATCAGAAGAAGAAAAATCTCGAATCGTTTCAATCATTACACTCAATATCGGGAGAGTTTTACAGATAAGGGGTTTCAAAAGACGAAATTCAAACAACACAACCCAGAAATCGAAAACATCAGAGATTTGTCAGCTAGAGGAATAGGAATAAGGTTTATTGACTTACAAAACACACGAGTACTACGAGTAACCCAAAGATACACAGTAGAAAACAGTCGAGCGAGAAATGGATTATCGTCGAGAGAAATTTGAAATCGAAAAAGAGAATTTCGTGGTTAGTGTACGAACTTTGAATACAGCTGAAGATCCACGCAGACTTTTTGAGTCTTTGACCCTTTTTTTATTTTTGTAATTATTATTAATCTCTTTAAATCAGCCCAATAGTCAGACGTGGATAAGTTTTCGAAGTTTAGGTCAAAGAATTACAAAAATTTGGAATTCTGAACACAATCCACATGGATGGTTCGACATCAGGCCCCACGCCACGGCCGATGTTTGGAATCGTTCACGAAGGTAGTCTTCGAAGTCCTTTTTTTCTTTCTTTAAAGAGGGTGTATTGAAATAAGGGTTTCATGTTATTTTGATTGTTTCTTAGAATCACATGTTATTCAATTAGTGATTTTCTAAATCTCTTCTCAAATAACGTGTTATTGAACTTGACATTTCTACAAAATTTATTAAAATTACATCAAATCTTTTTTTTTATTCAAATGTTAGCATTTTTTTAATAAGAAATCTATTCAATATGATTTTGACTCCTTTTTTAGTTATAAAAATAAAGCTCAAAATCTTACCTATGCTAGGTATGATTTTAAATGAGAAAATTGCTAAAATTACTCCCAATTTTCAAATTTCTGCCATCGAAGGCACTAGAAACCGGGTTCGCCAAAATCAACAAAATGTTTTTCATTGACCTCCATTTACGATCCGAAGTGTTGGTTGACTCGGCTAAATTAGGCATATCGTTAATTCGTGCAACGGAACCATCAAACAGAGTTAAGCACCGTTAATTTCCGCGTTAAGTCAAAACGTGGTCGTTTGACTTTAAACTAATCCCCAAATCAATTTCAATTTTGCTAACCCTAGAAAAAGCCCCAAATTGATTCCTCTCTATCTCAATTGATTCTAGAGTTACAAAATCCGAAACCCTAAATTGATTCTCACTACTCAATCCGAAGCCATTTTGCGAAATGATAAGGAGACCAAAACTTGTGGCTCGTCGAAAATCGAAAGAGAATGAAGAAGCTCCAGTCGATTCTGGACATGGCAATGAAGCTCGTCCACAACGCGCAGATGCACGAGCCAGGGTTGAAGCACGAGGCAGAGGGGATGCACGAGCCAGCGTGAAAGCAGGAGGTAGATTTGAAGTAGGGACGATAGTCGAAGCACGAGCGAGAGTGAGTACGCGACACAGAGCGGAAGCACGAGCAAGAGCGAGTGCACGAGCCAGAGTAGAAACTCGAGTAACTCGAGCCAGGGAAGAAGAGACTCGACCAGAGGAAGAGACTCGAGCAGAAGAAGAGAGTCGAGTAGAAGAAGAGACTCGAGCAGAAGAAGAGAGTCGAGTAGAAGAAGAGACTCGAGCAGAAGAAGATAGTCGAGTAGTAGAAGAAACTCGACCAGAAGAAGGAACTTCTTCTCGGGCCAGAGATAGTGAAGATGAACCTGGAGGCGGATACGATGAAGAGGATGATATTGTAAGTGATGACTGTGAGGTAAATGGTGATGATGGTTGTGGTGGAGAAGATGATGAGGCAGTGGAAGAAGAGGGTTTAGAAAGTGGAGAAGAACAATTCGGTGAGGGGGAATGTAGTGATGCTGACAGTGGAGACAATATATGGGATGATGACGGGATTCCCGATCCTTTAGCATCTTCCGATGAAGGTGATAACGAGGATGAATCAGACAGTGAGGTACGAAGCAATGAAGATCCGCAGGAGCTGCTAGCATTGGCGAAGACTTTCAATTCAAAGGAGGACTTCAAGCTTGCTGTGCTTAGGTATTCTCTCAAAACTGGATATAATATTCAGTGGTATATGTCGCAAGAATTGAAGATAGATGCAAAATGTGTTGATTTTAAGTGTCAATGGAGAGTATATTGTGGTTATAAGAAGAGAAAGCAGAAGATGATGGTAAAAGTTTACAAAAATGAGCACATTTGTACCAAGTCGGGTTACACTAAGATACTGAAGGTATCAACGATTGCTAATTTGTTTGCGGAAAGGCTGAGAGTGAATCCAAAGATCACAACGCTTGAGATGGTTTATGAGGTAAAGAGAGAGTATAACTTGGAAGTGACTGATGAACAATGTAGTAAGGCGAAGACGAAAGTGATGCGAGAAATAAAAGCTAGTCATGAGAAACACTTTGCACGTATATGGGACTATCAAGCAGAGATTTTTCGGTTTAACGAAGACACGAAATTTGAAATTGAGACGCTCCCGAGACCAACCATTGGCAGTAAGCTAAGGTTTTATCGATTATATATTTGCTTTAATTCTCAAAGAACATCGTGGAAAGAATTATGTCGTCCCATCATAAGATTAGATGGAGCGTTTTTGAAATGGGATATAAAGGGACAGCTATTAGCTGCAGTGGGAAGAGATGGGGATAATAGGATAGTTCTGATTGCAAGGGTTGTAGTTGAGATCGAGAATGACACGAACTGGGACTAGTTTGTGCGACACTTAGCTGCTAATCTCGGTCTTGAAGATGGAAGAAACGTAGTTGTTATATCTGATAAACAAAAGGTTTGATCTGATAAACGTAACTTGTTTGTTTTCTGGTTTGTATTGTTTGCTTACTGTTTGCTCACTGTTTAATGCATGGACTTGTGAAGGCTGTGCACAATGTTCTTCCAGCTGCTAAACATCGACAGTGTGCGAAACATGTTTTCGAAAACTGGAAGAAAGAAAGTCATGATATACAACTGAAGCGCATGTTTTGGAAGATAGCACAAAGTTATACCTTTGGAGAATATGAAGACAATACCAACGAGTTAAAGAGGTATAATCCAAACGCTTGTAATTCTCTTCAGAACACTAATCCCCAGTCGTGGTGTAGGGCGTTCTTTAATGAGGGTTTTTGCTGCAACGACAACACCAACAATCTGAGCGAATCCTTCAATCGAACAATTCGTCAAGCAAGGAAACAGCCGCTGTTGGACATGTTAGAAGAGATTCGTCGACAATGTATGGTTTGTAATGCAAAGCGGTTTATCGTTGCAAACCGATTGAAGACAAGGTTCACAAAGAGAGCACATTCCAAGATAGAGAAAATGATAGAAAGATGACAGCATTGCGTTATACACATGGCGAGAAACGATGAGTATGAGGTTGAGTTGAATGGTGTTGGGTATTCCGTCAATATGAACCAATGGATATGTGGCTGTAGAAAATGGCAGATGGTAGGTATCCCATGTGAGCATGCGACAAGGGTAATTATTAGTAAGAGACAAAAGGTAGATGACTACGTTAGTGACTACTACACAACGGAAATGTGGCGGCGCACGTATTTGGATGGTATTAAGCCTGTCCAAGGCATGAAACTATGGCCTAGGATGAGGAGGCTTGCTGTATTACCACCACCATGGAGAAAAGGAAACCCCGGAAGACCAAGTAACTATGCGAGGAAGAGAGGTAGAAATGAAACAGTTTCTGCATCAGATAAGAGTAAGCTGTCACGGAAGCATAGAGTGATGACGTGTTCAAACTGCAAGGAAGATGGGCACAACAAACAGACATGTAAAAATCCTACAGTATCGGATCCTTCAAGGAAAAGATCAGGTGGACAACGAAAGGAAACGGTATGTCGCTTACCTGTTTATAGTTTCATTTACCTATCTGATTTTTTTTTTAATTTAGTAGGTAGACCATATGTTTATACTTTACCTATCTGATTTTTTTATATATAATTTGTTAAGGATGGAGCACCACTTATGGAAGAAGGACCAAAACCACAAGGAGTTTTGCAAGGTTCACAAGGACTGTCACAAGTACTTTCGCAAGGGGTTCAACAAGTTTTGGGACAAGGATGTTCAAGATGGATATCATGGTTTGATTCTCCTAGTTAAAATGGTGTTTCGTTAGTTAGTTTTTTCTGCTTCGAGTATGGAAGTGACCCATGATGGTTTTAGTATTTGCTACTCTTAGTATTTTGGTATTTTAAGTGTTATATTGTTTAACATTTTCTGTGTTTCGTTTTAACATTTTGTTCGAAACTGGCATCAACTTGTTTGAAACTACCATCAAAGTGTTACATTGTACTCAAATACATTCTCCTTGCACTAATAATCTAAAACAGATTTTGTCTTCTCTCCTTTACCAAACATTTGGTAAACAATGACAAGAACTACAACACAAACACAAACGAGGATGAATTTGGTCATCACTTGCCATTTCCAGATATTCTTTTTTACTCTAAATCACATCTTCTTTCAAGTCTTTTATTACATTCTTTAGCTCCTACAAATACAGTATCCTCAACCCACTTAAACAAATGATCCTATTGCATAAACAAATCACCATTTTTGTTTTTTCTTCGACATCAAAGTATGAAAACACCACAAAATCATGTAAAACACTCAACTTACATCTTTTTTTCTTTTACAGCGGAAGAAGGGCCGTTCTGGGTTGTCTTGAGTCCTAGATGTTAACACTTTTTACATCTAATCCACAATTGCACTTCGACGGAATTCCACGTTCCCCACCAACACCCAATTTTTCAGAACTTGAACTCATTGGAGAAGAGAAAGAAGATCAAAATAGGAACAGAGATTAATGGAATCGTGGCCAACAAAGAACACGGAATGATGAGCCCATGCAACGAAGAACACGGAATCGTCACAGATCGGCGAGATAGAAACTCTAGAATCAATTGAGATAGAGAGAAATCAATTTGGGGCTTTTTCTAGGGTTAGCAAAATTGAAATCGATTTGGGGATTAGTTTAAAGTCAAACGACCACGTTTTAACTTAACGCGGAAATTAAAGGTACTTAACTCTGTTTGATGGTTCCGTTGCACGAATTAACGACGTGCCTAATTTGGCCGAGTCAACCAACATTTCGGATCGTAAATGGAAGTCAATGAAAAACATTTTGTTGATTTTGGTGAATCTGTTTTCTGATGCCCTCGATGGAGGAAATTTGAAAGTTGGAAGTGATTTTAGCAATTTTCCCGATTTCAAATAAATAAAAAAACTTTCATCCTCGTTAACCTGTGGCATGTGAAATCATTCATAAACTTCTTTCTAACACAAATAACACAATAGAGATTTTAGACAAAAGCTGTCCATCGTAGGTTCAAATCTATTTTGGTCTTTGATTTTTATTTCACTCTCTGTTTCTTCCATTGTTACTTTCTTTTTCCAACACACAGCTCTAGTAAGTGGATTGATTATTTCGTTTTTTATAGAACTATAATAATGGATCAGATCATCAGAGAAAACGAGGAGATACATACTACAAGAAAAAGAAAAAAATGAGAACTTCGGATTCAGACGTTGACGTAATGTTGTTGGCTTTATTAGTCACTGCTAGTTTCAAAGAATGTTTTCCAAAGATTGAAGGATCATCATTTGATTTTTCTTTTGAAACAGTGATCAAACAACTAACAAAGAGAAACCATGAAAGCAGAGATATGCTTTTGTGAACAAAAAGAGACAGAAACATTGTATTAAAAAAAATGTCATTTGAAACTAAAAAAGTGTAACTGCATAACTGAAATGCCTCGTTTTTATTTGATTTCATAAGAAAGATAATCACTCTTGAAACATGAATCATATAGAATCATATGGACTCTCACAAAAAATCTCCTAAAATCACCCTTTATAAAAAAAAAAAAAATTCATCTAAATCATTTCAAATATCATGAAAATCTTCTAAAATCTCTCCAAATCTATCAAAATTTAATTTTTATCAAATCTCTTAAACTTATGGTTTCAATACACCCCCCTAAGATGAATAACAAAATTGTTTAGATGAGAATGATCTTTATACAAATCCACCAATGCACCTCACCCAAAAGAATGAGTCCTCCATATACTTACAAGAATGCTGATACGTACAGTCGTAATCCAAGTATATGAACCGCACAATCTATACAGTTTCGAGTAAAATGAATGATGTAAAAGGCAAGTGAAAGACGCTTCTTACTTGTCACTGAATATGTAAATCTAGTATCTTGTTTCGTCAAATTGGAAACAAAAATATCGCCTTCAATTGTTGAACGAAGTTGGTTGCTCGAGTCAGAAAAGCTATCTCCCTGTAAAAGTGACAGAACGAGTTAGAAACTGTGACGCAAATGTGAGAAACTAAGAGCAGCTGTAGATTGGAATGTAAACTAATTTGACCAACAAAAGCTTTATTGAGTGCAAGGATGACTAGTAAAAAGAGCGCTAAGGCTTCTTTCTATGTCTCTATATATGTACCGTATGAGTATAAAAGCAAACAGAAACAAGGCTTAGTACAATACCAGCCAGGATCGTTAAATGTTGAATGACTCAACGGAGACTACAATCAAGTGCCTCCAAGTATCTGGATAAAGGAGAATTATTTCGAGAGGCTTCTGCAGCAGATGAAGAAGACCTTTGTATATGTCTCCAGCTGAATGATACTTAACCACCTGCAAATAATAAAAAGCAATGAAACCTCCTAGCTCTGTATGTGTAAGTTTTAGTGGAGTACTGAGAGAAAAGAAGTAGCAAACTATTGTATACCATCAATACTAATGGGATCTTGTACGTTTGTGAGACACATGATGCATCTAACCTAGACTGGAAAAGAGCTAAAGGCATAGCTGTTATCTAGATAGTATGTTGCAACCCCTATGGAGTCGAAAGAAGAATCAGAAAACTCTTAACGAGAAGATATCACATCCATTAACAATCTTGGCAACGTAACCAAGCATCAGGAAACCTGATTTAATGATTGCACATGCTAACGCTCAGAAAAAGAGGAAAAAAATGTGTAAAACCTCAACCAGAAAGAGTACATAAACAACTTAAGAGAAGAATATAGGCAGAAAATTGAAAAACATGTGTTGCCTTGGGCGAAGTGACATTGCTTTGGTCGTCATTATCAAGCAGAGGAGTGTAGCAGGCTGGTTCGTGGATAGTGTCTCCCAAGATATCATCAGAACGTGGCTTAGCTATAGCAGGAGGCTCTAAGAAGCTATTTCGTAATTCTGGATCATGTGAACCCTGCCTAGCTAAAAGAGGAGGTTCTAAGAAGCTACTTTGTAAATCTGAATCTGGTTGACGGTGAAATGGAGTGTCCATAACAGAAGCTCCCAGCCTATAAATCCGAAACCATAACAGAGAGGACGATAGCCTCACAACGAACCCAGCAATTTCCATAGCCATGGTGAGTTTTATAGAGAAGATGTAAGAAGCTTGATACACTTCAGATGAAATGTTCCTGCCCAAGAAAATTAAACTTTATCAACTATAGGGAGCAGATAAAAATAGTGGCTCTATAAAAATACGCATAGAAAACTCTTAAGACCAAGTATTTTATCCAATTTCTTAATACTCAAGTTAGATCAAGAAAACTCATGATTAGAGTATTAAGAAACTGGATCTTTGTTACAAGTTAAAAAAGCCACATAAAACTCTTCAAACTAAATATTTAATCATGATCACAAAGCAAGGTTGTTCCGAGGATAGTACCATACCAAATCTCTTTGGAGAACAGTACGAACCATGAGATATCAAGAAGAATGGCGCAGATAAGAAGAACTGCATAGGTCCGGACAAGACTCTGGCAATTGCTCTCGATTGCCACTAGCGCAAATAACGCAATCGCCAAATTTATTAGTGAGACTCCATTGTACAATGCCCCTAGTGAACCGATCAAAGCACACCCTATCTGAAACCATTGTTACAAATTATTCATCAGGATGAGCTTTTTGCATATGTAACCTCACAAATAATATAATTAACTCCAAAATCGACAAAAGAATCGAAGAACCCTAGGTTCAAAAATAGATACGAAACATTCACAATGAAAAAGCGAAATCGGAGGAATGAAACAACCACAAAGCTATTACGCATTTACCTGAGCGTAGATAAGGATCACGACGTGAGATTGAAGCCTAGCATAGTCGCGAAGCCAATTATGAATTCGATTTAGTAACGAACAATAAGGCATCGTAAAAATCTGAACCTACTACTCTCGTTACTTGTCAGTCCAATGTCTCTACATTACCAAAATGGCCGTTAGATTCTGATGTCAAATTCCAATTCCGACGAACGAAACACACATAAAGCGAGAGAAATAGAGAGGAAGACGACGAAGCAACGACGGTTGAAATTTTCCGTGAGGGAGAGAGTAAAGAGATTCTTTGGCGGGATCGCGTTGCAGAAGAGGAAAAAAAAGAAAAAGAAATATTCTTAGCTGGAGAAATTATAAATCGTAACGAAGTTAAAGATTTAAGGAGGTTTCCGTTAATTGTTCAGTGACAGCTAAACGGAGTGAGGAATTGGGCCGTATTGGAAATCTTTAAAAGCCTAGTCCAGCCCAAAATCCAGACCGATTATTATCTTCACTAACCAAAACCGGTTACTTCGGTTATTGATTTGTTTGTTTCGAAACGACGTCGTTAACACCCTACATTAGTCGACCTCAGGTCCTATACTCATATCATATGTGTCGCCCAGATTTGAGGATCGGTGGTATGAATCTGTCCTTTCGTTGGATTTGAAAGTTTATACAAAAATCTATTGATCCGTCAATTTCTGGAAGCGATCTGGGTACTCTAGGTTTGTGATCTTCTTTGAATATCCTGATTGTTCGTTAGGCTTGACGAATTGTTGATCGATTTCTTTGTTTTATTCGGTAGGATTGATCGACGACGAAAATGATGAAGACGCAGATTGGTGTGGCGTTTTTGGTGGTTCTCTCTGTTGCCTTCCTTTTTGAATTTGGATTGGCTTCTCCTAATACCGTTCCTGCTTTCCTCTGGTCTCCGCATCTCCAGTTATGCATCTCTTTCTTTCTTCATCCTTCTCGTTCTCTCCGAAAATTTACAAATTTATCTCCTTTCGGATGTTTTTGGCAATTTTCTAGTTTCTGGTCTCAATTTGATAGATAGGGAAATGTATAAAAAGCCTGATAGTTGTGATGAACTGTTTATGTGATGTGTATTTGAACTGCGCGAGTTGTGGCTAAGATTACTTGTTTAATTAGTTTTACCTGAATCTCAAATTCAGGTCTTCTAATGGTGAAGTGGACGAGGCTGTAAATTATCAGGTCATATCTGCAAAGGATCTAGTAGGTTCCGTTTTCACTCGAGGAGGCTGGTCAAACTTTCTGGTATGGTTTCTTCTGAGGCTCTTTTAATTTCAATTCTACACATCACTGGATGTCAGTAGGTTTCTTATTGTCATTTTACTGTCTCCTTTGTCTAGTGCTCAGAGAAGAAACTTGAGCAACCTGTTGATGTTGCACTTGTATTCATAGGCAGAGAGGTAAGACTATATTTCCTTTTATTTGTGCTGGATCTATTATGTCAATTCTGTGTGAGTGGATTATGCGGGAGACTCGTTTTAACAGTGGCATAAATGGCCGTCTGGATCTTTGATTTCTTGATGTGAAACTGTGAAGAAACCTATGTCTGATATTGCAAGAAATAAAGTGTCTCTGATCTGCGTCTTCAACTTCTGTGTTATTTTAAGAATTCTACTTTTCACTTTCCACCTACAGTTACAGTCTTCTGATGTTTCTTCAGAAAGGAACTCCGACCCTACCCTTGTTAACACATTGAATGTAAGTGCAAGTTTTCCTTTCTCCAACACAGAATTTTTAACCTCTCAGTACTCTAACATTCAAGTTTTGTTTCAACAGAATCTATATAAAGCTTCCAACTTCTCATTGGCGTTCCCATATATTGCTGCGCCTGAGGAAGAGAGGATGGAGAATTTGTTACTTTCAGGGCTTAAAGAGGCTTGTCCTAACAATGTAGGAGTCAGCAATATTGTGTTCTCAGATTCGTGCTTTCTTGAGGATGGAACAATTCAGACACTATCAGACATGCAGTCTTTCAAAGTAATACTCATTGCTCTTATTTTTTTTCTCTAATACTTCCATGCCTGCTCGATAGTATCACCGCTTTCGTTCACTCCTAATTACTCGTAAATAATTCACAGGACCACTTGCTTTCTAGAAGAGAAACAAGGAAAGAAGGAGAAACTGACTTGGTTGTGCTCTGTTCTGAGGGTTCTGAATCAAATAGTAAAGCTGGCGAGACACATACAGAGCGTAAGTGGAAAGATCATTATTGCAGAATAAAATTAACAATTAGATAATTTGAGAACAAGGAACTTAAGCAACTATTTGACCTATTCTGCAGGTGAAAGCGTCTTGGATATTGTTAGTTCTGTAGAACAATCTGGCAGTAGATATACAGCTCTTTATGTTTCTGATCCTTATTGGTACACATCTTACAAAACTCTTCAAAGGTTTCTAGCTGAAAGTGGTAGCGGAAACAGCACATCTGAACCTACTACCACCTGTGATGAACTCTGCAAATTTAAGGCATCGCTTTTGGAAGGCATACTAGTGGTGATTACTATTTTTTACTCTTATGTTACGCTTCTGAATGCAGCCTTCATCATAGAATTGACAAGTTTAATGAGCCTCTGATTATGTCTCTTTCTGATCAAAATTTTCTTTTTCCAGGGAATCGTGTTTCTTCTCATCTTGATAAGTGGACTTTGTTGTATGGCCGGTATCGATACACCGACTAGATTCGAGACTCCACAAGATTCTTAAGCTATTATAGGTGTTTGACTCCTTGAGCCAATCCCACCTTTTGCTTTGGCTTTTGAAGAGTCTTTTCTTGTGCATAGTGGGCATTGTGAAAGAAGGTGCTTCAATGTCAATTTGTTACATTACTTTATAAAAAACAAACACGAAATCTGCATATGCGATCAAATCCCTTTGTACCATTTATTCATCTTGTTTGTGAGTCTTCTTTCTTTAAACGTTATTATAAATTAATAAATGGAGAACAGAGAATCAAAACCAGAGATCATTATTTTCAGAAATTTTGATTCTTTTATTTTAATTTACTTGTAATAATATAAGATAAAGGTATAATTTGCAGAGCTATCGTGGTCGTATTGTATTCGCATCAATTTGGGGATTTGGACATAGATTTGCTTTTAAAACTTTAGGACATCACTGATGTCGGTAGAGTCAGAGTAGGAGGTCATCTCTTTACCATTATTTATACACTTTTTTTTTTTTTTTGGGTTGAGAGAAAGTAAATAAGACAATGATCATGAGAAATTGCATGAAGTATAGATGGTAGTTTTATGATTTCACTCTATTGTAAATTTGTTCTGTAGTTTAATACTACGCAAAATCATCATCATAATGCAAGTGGCCTATAATGCAAGTGGCTTTTAGTCTAGTGGCAGGTGGTAAGTCCACTAAAGACGGCGCACTTGCACAACCAGGAATCGAGTTCCACCGCCTACATTACGTAGGAACTTGGCTACTGGGCCGGCCAGTTGTGGCCCAATGTTTACAAAAAAAAAATCATCATCATAATTTGGGGTCCTTATGGTCCCAACATGAACCTAATGACAAAGTCATAAAAGATCAAATCTTTCAGATTCTCTGGTTGACCTCTCTTTCACCACAAAGAAGAGTATAAGGAATAAAAAACCACTCAAAACGAACGTTTTTTTTTGACATAATACTATTCTTATTCCTCATTTGTCAAAATATATACTTATTAAACATCATCACTATATATATTCGTGTAATTAATTTGTGAACTATTTTTGTTTGTTTAGTTTACACAAACAAAATTCTGTAAGCATCATTTTAAAGACATTGTTTTTGATAGAAAATAAAGCTTAGTTTGAAAATAGCCATATTTTCGTGTTGAGTTCTAACCCGGCCTTAAATGTTTGGGATGCGGTCAAATGTCTCTGACCATCCTTCTGCAATACCAAGTCACCAACCAGTCCCATCTGACTTAGTATATTGAGAGAGGGGTTTCTAACCCACTCTTGCAGCTCACATATCAATAAACAAACCCCTTTTATGCATAAGTGATTCATTCAATTCGGCCAAGCAACACATAAGTCAGTTTTCATCTTATATGTCATCTTATCGGTTTCGTCCTGCCAAATGCTCATCAGGGATACATGCAAGCTTTTGGAAAGCCCTCGACTCCCAAGCGTATTTCTGGTCCAGACCCCTATGTCAGCCCGAGCAGATCATCGACCAAATGACTGATCACTCGGCACTACCGACAATCTTTCTTGGATCACTGATCCATATAAGAGATTACGCCTTGGCAACCCACAATTTCCCAAGATGCTTACACAGACATGTCATAACAAACCCATCCAGTTCCCATGGACGTGAGAGACTATCATTCTTTGACGAACTCACTCCACCCAAGGTCATGTCCTAACACTTTGACGGAGTCGCTCCGCCCAAAGTTAGACACGCCATGGCATACTCAACAGTACCCAAGAACGCCATCCAATCACCACTCATATGTCAAGCATTCAGTTAAACTGGAAACATCAACCGTTCCTCTAGCTATTCCAAATGCTTATCAATTAAGTAGAGAGAATACAGACGTCATCAATCCAAAAGCCGTAAAAGCGCGAACTAAGTTAGTCACCACTCTAACTTACTGGCCACACCTAGATAAACTCATTTGGACATTTCGAGAGAATTTGCATTGAAATTATAGTTTTAAACCTGGAAACCAACTTATGCACGAAACAACGATCCTAGAACCGATTGCGCTTTGATATTAAATGTTACACCCTAACCCAACCTTAAGCGCCCAGACCTCGACTAAGTGTCTCTGGCCACCCCTCTGCAATACCAGATCATTCAACCAGCCAGCCCCACCTGACTCAGTATACGGAATGAGGGGTTTTTAACCCAATCTTGTAGCTCACAGATTGATAGGCCTCTTTTGTATATAAGCGGATTCATCCAACTCTGTCAGGCAACACATAAGCTAACCTTTGTCTTACGGGTCATCCTATCGGTTTTGCCCTGCCTAAGGCTTATCAGGGATACGGCTTCCGTACCCAATCCAAAGTCATTCCCTTAACAATTGATGATGCTCGATCAATCATCCAAGGTTAAAAGAATTACAGGCTAACGAATCCAAGAGTTAAGAGATTAATGAACTGGTTTTATTGATAGACAAATTTTCAGTTACAAGAGTTTATTAACAAAAATGAAAGAGAATTTGTCTACTCTAGTCTTCTAGGGTTTTTTCTGTGTGTTTTCTTCTTTGCTTCCTCTTCTTTTTATATCCCCCACGACTCGAATACGGCTCCACCTTTTTCTCCGTTCAGTTCGCTTCTTGTAACTGTCTTCGTCCCTTTTCTTCCGCTCGTCACTTCACACCATTTAACGAGTTTCTTCTCTTGGCGAATTCGCAGCTCTGAGCTATGCTTAGTGGGCTTACTTGCTAACGTTATATATGACCCATATGCTTAATGGGTCTTAACGGGCTGAGTTGTGCGAGGCCTGATATCAACAGTTGCCCCCATCTTTCTTAGTGAGTTTTCTAAGGAAGTTATTACGATACCTATTATCTCTCCCAATTTCGTGGTTAGGCTCGTAACTCTCAAATTTTGAAAGCTCGTTTGAATTTGAACTTATACGCTTGATTCGTAGGTTTTAGGCATGTCGTCTTTCTTAGGCTATAAATAATGATGCTTAGGCTAGATTCCCCTACGCTTCCTTCTTCGCTTAGGAGTAATCATTCCACTTAGCCGCTGTCGTTTGCGAATTCCAAGGTAACAATTCTTCTCTTACGTCATTTATGGTTGTTATGTGTTTAACGGTCACCTACCATTGCTTTTGGGAGTTTAGGCGGTTTGAATTCCACTCGTTTTCCTATTTAAGTCTTCTCCTTTCCGATTTTTACCGTTTGTTTCGATCTTTAACGTTATCTCTTCGCTTTTCTTTCTTCTTTCATTATATTTCCCTGTTTTCACTATGTCATTGTTTGGTGAGACTGAGAGTTATGTTGCCATACGATCGGCATCTCGATCTTGCTATAATAGCGCCGATGTTTTGAATCGTTCTTCATGGTCATAGGAAGGTTCGTTAACCGCCAAGGCTCTCAAAGAATTTTGTTCACGCCACCACATTCATGGGTGTACCGACCTTCATCTTCCTACTTCTCCAGAGGATGTTCTTAATCATTATATGTTGGGATCAACCCTCTATCTTGATGTTTGCAATCTTATCTTCCCAATCCCTTATCTTCTACTTGAATTAATTCACTTATTTGGTCTTTCTCTTTTCCAACTCATTTCTTCTTTCGTTCGTCTCTCTCTTGCGATCTTTACTCTTACTTCGGAGTGTGAGAAGACGATATGTCCCGTGAATTTTTAACAGTTGTTTTTAGTCAAGTGATCTAGTCGTCATCCTTATTTTTACCTCGTTCCCGAAGTGGGATGAAGGTTGTGATAGGACTCCCTTCTCGCGAGGATGGATAGAGGGAAAAATTCTTTGCATTTAGCATGAACAAATTTTCTAATCTTGTGACATTGGTTAGAATCATTTGTTAACTGATGATTTTCCCTTTTTTTTATTCCTTTCGATTTAGTTCGCACTTGTTTATCGAATTAACGCTTTTTTTTTTGTTTTGCAGTTCACTCCGACCCTGTTCTTTCGTCGGGGTCGTTGAAAGCGCTAGTTCGTTGCTTGAACCATTGTCATACTGATTTGAGCATGTTTACTCTGAATCATGATCGTCAATCTTTCTTTCTGACTTCACTTCTCTTTACGTACCTAATGGGCAATCCCACTACTTCAACTAGCAAAGGATCGAAGGGCGCTCAACCTCCAAATCCCTCAAGTTTTCACGTTCTTTTGTTCGTACATTTGTTCATACATGTTATTGTTCTTTATTATCATTATATATATTAAGGATCAAAAGACTTATCCTCGTCTCGTAAGACAAATGTCTGGACTCGGACCTCTGACATCCTAGCAGAGAAAGATGTCGTGGCCTCTGGTGAGTTCGAGGCTACCGATGCGGCCAATGTTCTTGATTCGGCGACTTTGGATATAGGGTCTCCTATTCCGGACACTGGTGCTTTGCCGGTTAACGGAGATCGTGAGCCATCTCCTAAAAGGGCTTGAGCTGAATCTCGGAACAACAATCGCAATGTGAAAAAATCTCAAGATGTTTCGGAATGAAGTAGCGGATCTCGATTTGCATGGGATTTTAGGCATGACCCCAAATGGCATATTATCGAGGATCGCCGGAGTATGGGGATCCTTTTTCGTCATTGTAAGCTGAGGGGTTGTTCGCTCCCTTTTTATTCAAGAAGCTGAGACCGTGGCTGCTAATTTCTCTACTGCCTTAGGTGAGGGGAAAAAGAAAATGTGTGAAGCTCGCAATCAAGCGATAGCTAACGCCATTCGTGTCGTTAGGGATGAGTTCTCCAAGAAGGATTAAACTCGTCGTATGTTTTCTAAAGAGAAATCTAATTTGTCAGAAAGAGCTTCATGCTTTCTAGATATGCCAAGCTCACACTAAGGCAAGGTTGTCGCTCATTAACATGATTAATCATGGTACTTCCTCGATTGACCAGCTTGAGGTGAAGTATAAGAGTGAGGAACGTGAGCCCGATGATCTGGAGGGCAAGTTTGATCTTCTTGACGCTAGCCCTGAACTTCATCCTTCTTTTTCAGATGATCTTGATAGTCAGATGGAATTGATGATGACGGGGTTCCCTCTAGGGTGAATAAGTTCATGAGCAATCTTGATGTGCCTAGGCCTCGCTCGCTGCGCTGCCGTATTGATTAGAATATGTTTGTTTAATTTTTTTTGTTTTCATTTCGTTCGCGTTTGCTTTAGTTTCTTTTTGGTATCTTCCGAACTTGTTCATGATGCGTTATTGGCATTATTTGCCTTAATAATACTTTGTTTTATCTCCCTTGCACACATTCTTTATGGTTTTCCTTTCTTTTTGTTACTCGGTCGAGTATTCGTATAATGCAAATCATTTTTTTATCATTTTTAGAATTGTTATTATTATTTGTTTTGACCTCACAGGTCATTTATTTTTTATTGGTTTTAGGCGTTTTACCTTAACTGGCTTGATTAACCTGATTATTGTTGCATCTGATGTATTTCGGAAGACTATTTTTATTTGTAAGTTTATTTGGGCGAGGTAAGCAATGTAAATTTCATCGCATCTCGTCAATTTATAAACGTACACCGACCTTCCTTCGCGTTATCGAGGTGTGTTTAATAGATATATTATTGAAATGATGTTGCATTGATTAGACATGCAGCTTTGATCCTAGTCGTTGGATTAAAGATGTTTGATATTGACCTTTGATATATACGACGCAATGTGAAGGGTCTTTAAATTTAGATTGTCGGATTTAGTTGGTGATTATGTGTCGTTGGATTGTTTCTTAAAGTGAACCGCTCTTCGAATCTTAACCGTTGATTCTCTTCGAGCGTTGTGGACCATCGATCTCCTTGGCGTGTGTCAAGCGATAATTTTTGCTTCTCATGATTGTTGACACGCGTACAATGATTGCGAGTCCTTGGCGGTTCCCGATGTTCTCCTTCTTTTGGTATAACTTCCACTTTCTTAACTTCTTTAAGTTACAGAACAATCGCCATTGTTGAAGGTATTTTTCCTCCTCTATTCTCTTACTTTGAATTGATTTTTGCCTTTCTTTTATCTTCATTTCATATTTCAATTTCTCTTTCTCGTTGTGTTACATTTTCCTTCATCATGTTGTCTCATGAGCGGAGAACTACATCTGAATCCAATGACAGAGATGATAGTCTCGTCCGTTGGCACGAGAGTACTGCTAGTTCCTCCTCTGAGCAACCGCATGAGTCTCCTTATATTCTTGAAACTCCGACTCCTTCCATCAACTACGACCATCTAGACAAAATTGGGGCTCGGTATTTGATTATAGAGCGCAGTCCTCATTGGATTTTGGTTCCAAGGAAGGCTCCTCCCACATGTTTTCTTCCTCAGAATCAGTATCCTCATGGCGGGTCAGTTCTTAGAGGGAGAGATCTTGCCGATCTTTGATCAAGATACAAATTTCCTAGAGACGTTGAAACTAGGGTTTTTCCTCATACCCATACCCTAGAATCGCCTCCTCCTAGTTGGGGGTGTACGTACGCCATATGCTTTGCCGAATGCTCTCTTTGCTTCCCTATCCTAGTCGCTTTAAGTCAGGTGTTAGTGGGCCTAAGGACCAATTTTGCCCAGATGTGCCCTTCTATGCTTCGCGTTCTCCTGGGGATGTGGGTTAGAGGCGCCGAGGTCGACATTTTCATCTCTTCCGCAGAGATTTTAAAATTTTACTTGTAAAGCTTAATCCCACTGTTGATGGGAAAAACACCGGTACGAGATATATGTCCCCTAGTAAGAAGCGTACAATCATTCAAGTTATTCCAAACAAGAATACCGATTGCACCGACAAATATTTCTTCTTTACGTTGTCTGCTAGTTCGATTGGGAGCTTTGATCGCAACTTGTTTGTTCGCTCTTGGAAGGAAAAACCTGGTTGATATTCTTATGAAGTTTTGTTTCCGTTTACTGCTTTTAATCGCTTTGCCTCTTTGTTTGTTTGAGTTGCTCAAATTTTGTTTTATTTGCAGATAGCTTATCAGTTCCACTATTTGATTAGTTGGAAGCTAGAGCAAATAGACTTCGGTGTGAGCTTATTTCGTGGAACACCTTTTCGCCAGCCCGCATGAGCCAAGCTATCAGACCGATTCGTAGTGACCTCGCGCCCTTAGCCGTTTCTCGTAAGTTTTTATTATACACTTGTGTTTCTTAAATATAACCTTATGAGGTTTCTATATGATGACTTTTGCTGCGAACTTTTTTTTGTTTTTACAAAGTTCATTTTTTTCTTATATCCATTCCAAATGTTCCACCGAACACTTTAGTTCCCAAGTCCCCCTACTCGTCTATGGCTCCCAAAAGGAAAGGGAAAATGATCAGGAAAGAACGAGATTCACGCTATGCTGACATGCCTTTTGGACGATCATTTAGGGCCTTTGAGCCCATTAAAGGCAATGGCCAAACTGAAGATGGACACTCAGTGTTAGCCCCGACGAGCTTGCCCTTGATTGACCTTGGAGATACCAGTCCTGTGGGTGGTTCTGGGGTTGGCACTTCGCACTCGCTAGTTAACCTCGATTCGTCGGTGCAGACTGATTCTGACAATGTCCCGTTGGCAATATTCCCTCGTCGAGCTCTGATTTTCGAAGACTTGGAGCAGACTGATTCGGCTGGCATGGTTCCTCTCAAGGTCGAGCCTAAAATACTTTAATTATGCCCGATTTTGGTCCTTTCACCTATGCGGGAGATTGTGGCGCTTCCTCTTCTGCTTATGCCTGGTATGGCGTTGATTATGCGCTCTTATTAACATTCCCAAAGAAGCTGCGAAGTTCTTGAGTTGCTTCAGGGATACGCAAGCGCCTTGGGTCCCGCTTTTGAAGATGGTGGTAAGGGAGCTTTTTGTGAACTTAATGCAATCATACTCCCGAGTAAGTTTTTTTTATTTTACTTTGATGAGATTTTTTATATCTTCTCTCTCGGATTTTTTTTATAGTTTTTTTTTTGTTTTTTTGCAGTGCCCCTACGATACAATCAAGGTTTGCAGTTTCCTGAAAACTCGCCTTCAAATTTCTGCCCGAGAGAGTCTGTTGATTTTCTTAAGTCTTAATGTTCCCTCCTACAGAGTTAGTGCGCTCACCTTCGTTTTGAGAATAAGGAGATTTGGTCAAAAAATTCTTTGCTTGAGAACGAGAAAAGTGAAGGTGAGATGGCGAAACTTAGGGCTGAAAATCGCCTAGCCAAACTTGAGGCGGAGCTGCATGAGATAAAGCGTCATAAGGATCAAGAGGTCCAAACCATGCTTCGACAGCTTGATGTTGAGTACCATCGCTTTGTTGATGGGATCAAGGCGATGTGGGATCGGAAGAAGTGGGGTTAGGAACTTGTATATGAGTACCGTCAGTTTGATGCGAAATTATTGTTCGTAGAGGATATCGTAAGTGGTAGGTTTTCCAGCCACAATGCCTTGAAGGATGAGACTGCCAGAGCAAGAAGGATGATATTCAGACTCGTTATGTGGAGGAGCCTAATTTGATCTTAGTCGATCTTGTTTTCCCTCAAATCTCGAATGCCCTTGCTGAAGGTTTAGGTCTGGGGGTTTCCAGTCATGCGGGAACGATGGTCGTGCCACGCTCTGGAGGGACCGCTGTGATGGAAGTTGATGACCCTTCGGACAACCCTCTAATCACCATGAGTGGTGATGGCCTTGGTGTTCCTAGCTAAGAGCAAAACGAGCCGGAAACTCTCGACCGCGAGTGATGATGGCCTTGGCTTCCGGAGCAGATTGAGCCGCCTGAGCAGCTGGAACCGTGGAGCAGCAGGAATAGGAGGAACATCAAGAGCTACCAGAACAACAGGAGTCGCGAGCTGTGCAAGGCCTGGTATCAACAACAACCACGATAGTCTCGAGCTTAACTGACACTTCTTGTCGCTTCTTCACTTAACACATCTGAACTTACCCGACATTTATGTGGAACAACAGCTATACGACTTCCGAAGCGACAATAAGTGACTCACAAAACGTTGATGCGTGTGTAAAAAATCCTCTGCTCAAAATTTCGCTATGTGTTACGTGTTCACTTGGGTACCGAATAGCGCATAATTACGCGAGGATTGGTTTTAGGATATTTATCATAATTTACCAATATATATTATATATATATCATAAACTTATACAGAAATGTTGTGTTGGTACAATGGTTATGATGGTGTGTAATATAGCGAAAGGTCAAGGGTTTGATTGTTGTTGATACCATTTTGACTTCGATTTGATTTTCCATTTAAATGAAGGGTATTATGGTAATTTTGTCATCTTCAACCTTAAGATATGGGTGACTCTGCAATCCTAGCCGCCGAACCTTGGATTTAAACGTTTTGTTTTCTTCAGATTTGTATCTATATCAATTGATCTCGTCATAAATACCTAATTTTAACTTTAAAATAGCAAAATAAACGATTTTTTCAAAATTTTTGATTTTTTGACCGAATATATCAAAATCCCCACAGTACATGAATACCTAACGTCTTTTCGCCGTTTACTGGCCACGTTGGCCACGTTTTCGAACAAGGTTAAAAAAACCCATAGCATTATAAAAAAAGAGGCCTAACCTCTATAGAAGAAGATCTTTCGGGCAAACTCTACATCACTTTAGTCTTATTATCGAAATACTAAACTCACTTTGTAATCTTTCATTTGTTCCAAGCAATAAAGTTAGTAATTCTACCACAACAAACAAGAAAGGGAAATAGAAACATTTATACTATTTTGTAATGATACACAATTGGAGTTACATACTTAAACAAACAAGTAAAGAAATTGCAGTAACAAAACAAGATAAAACAACAAAATGATAGTACACATGAGAAACCTAATTTGGTTTTCCAATAAAAGAAGAAGAGGGAAGCACATGAAAGAGTCATAGGGGAATGAGCCTGAAGAGCAGTGAAAATGAAAATCCCATCAATCTGCCACTCCACCAACTGACATCACATTCTTCCCATTTTCCTTTTTATTCTATATTTACTACAACCACTATATAATTAAAGCTAAAATATTAACATCAATCTCATATATTTTGTTCCTTACGTAAATCCCATATGATGTTTGTTTCATACCCTATATTCTAGTTTTCATTTCGCTACTCAACTATCTGTTTTTCATCTTAAGTAATATTTTATTAAGTTTTATGTACGGCCACGCAAGAGACCTACTCGACCAGTTCCTTTTTTGATATTTTCGATAACTTTGAGATTCCACGTTCTCATTTCTATATGCATATTTGTTTGTCACATTGCTTGTTTTTATTAATTATAGGAAAATTAGCATATAAATAGCATGAAATTGATTTATAATTCACAAAAACACAAAACCCTAAATACAACAATATTTAACGTATTTTATATAATATTTAAAGTGTTTTATATAATATTTACTATTTTATTCTATTCTTATTCTTCCTTGTCTTTCTCATTCTCCTTCTATTTTTCTTTTTTTTTTCTTCATTTTTCATCTTTATATACCATAAATACTTTTTATTATTATGTACTATATGTTTTATAGTATATAATAGTTTTATATCATATAGTATAAGTAGCAATATACCGATACTGTAATAAGTAGACTCGCTCAAAAAAATTTTATCTACATAAGTTTTCTATTTTTTGTTTTCAATTTTGAGCATAAATAGTTAAAGGGTTAAAGTTGTAAATAGTTAGAGTTTTGTGCTTTTTTTTAATTACCTAAATACATATGCTATTCTTTTAATTACCTAAATACATATGCTACTCTTTTAATTACCTAAATACATATGCTACCTTTTAATTACCTAAATATATATGCTACTCTTTTAATTACCTAAGTACATATGCTACTTATTCAATTAAATTAGTGTTTTGTGATCATCAATTCTCTCTTAATTATAACTATAACTATTTTTACACATTATTTACTTGTTTAAGATTTTTCAAGATAATAAATGTCTTTATTAAATAAAAGTGGCCTTTCGAGTAGTTGTCGGGATAAGTAAGGGTACACGTAAATATTAAGATTCCTTTCTTCTTTTAAAATTTGTTTTCTATTTTTCTGGTGAGTTATATTTTCTTAGTAAGTACTAAAATTAGAAACTTATGGTACTTCTCAACTTACTAAAACCAGCTCTGTTTTGTGCAAGTGGGTCTTCTTCCTCATCCCACCTCCCTCGGTTTTTAAACAACATATTCACTTCTCTTTGCTCAAAGAGAATCTATTTACCTAGGTTTACTACAAACTTTCTTGAGCTTATTATAAGCTCTAAAACTTTCAAATAATATTAATTAAATATTAGAGCTCTTTGATGGTTTATTATTTTAGAGAGAATCTAAATTTGTGAAACTTTAAATATTTTATTAGAAAGTATGGAAATGCATTTGGTCTTAACGTCTACTGTTTTTCCTAACAAAATTTATTTTTAAAATCGTACAACGCTATGTAAAAGAATCAAAGTGGATTATAGAAAAAGATATAATATATATATATATATATATATATTGTTTTTTATTAAAAGGTTTATAAGTTTCAAAGATGTATATATGATTCTATATATGAGTATTGGGTCCATATCTTTTAATGGCATCTGTTAAAGCTGTAGCAGCATAAGAAAACTAATTTTATGAGGATGGAGAAGCATGGAGGAACCTTATCTCTTTAATTAATTTCTTTTTTCGAATCCCATTACACATTAAAGAAATTATCTATTATGAGTCTTTAAATTTTTTATTATTAAAACTGGTTTAATTTTCCTTATAAATTTTTTTTCAACAATCAACTATTAGGTCGATAAAGCTGATTCATAATCTAAATATTCAAACTAAAACGGATACGATCCAAACTTTCTATCTAATACCGAGTACTATCTATTTCTTATAAATCTAAAGGGGGGCTTTTGCATATCTACCTTCTTGGGGCCATCAATGAATATAACTAAAGCATAATAAAAATAGTTTTCTATATTCAATTTTAATTATATTATTCCCTTTCATTTCTCCTCTTCTTATTATTATTATTATTATTATTATTATTATTATTATTATTATTATTATTATTATTATTATTATTATTATTATTATTATTATTATTATTATTATTATTATTATTATTATTATTATTATTATTATTTCAGTCAAAATAGACATAGGTTTGAGCCCAGGATCTCTACACCGTCTTCTATATAAACCCAGAGCGAGCGAGTCCTTTTAGTATTCATAAGCATCCATATACAATACATATGTAACTATCTCCTCTTCCACTTCTATAGTTACATTCCAGAACAAATATATATTTCATACTCTTCTTTTTTTTTTGTATGTGGTTTTCATATATATATATATATATATATATATAATTAAGTGATCAGTCTAATGAAAAGCGTAAGTGATGAAAGTAGTATGCAGCCAAGGATGACTTGCCGATTTGATTAACTGATCATTTTGTTTATACTCTTCTTAATAAATACATGTTTAGTTATTGAAAGAACTCAGGAAGAAATTAGGATAGATCTATGATTCCGTACGTATTGAATACAAAAAGTAATAATTAAGATCGGCAAGTTGTCCTTGGCTACACGTTACTTTGTGTCGCGCATAAGTGTTAATGTTGTGAAGACATCACAAGAACTCAAGCTCAGCATCACAATGCAGAACAAGGTAAGCTTTATAGTCATATAATTAATATTTGTTTTCCTTTGTTTATAACAAAACTTAATTCTTCTAATATTGAACAAAACATGTTTGTTTAATCAATTAATACAACATATATTTAGCTAACGTAATTATTTTTTGTATACTTGGCTAATATGAACTTGCATTCTTTTGTAAAATTCATTGATGAATGATTGATTTACATTACCGGTGAATAATGACTAATTTTTTTGTTGATAATTAATTATGATTAGATTTTAAGGATATATATCTATGTATCTCTCTGTTCAACACGTGGTTCTCAGACTATATACAAAACGACATATGTATGTGATTTGAAAACTATTTGTAAAATTGTTGCCAACAGAAAGGTTTTGAATGTTTGGCAGACTGAATGCAGATTAAATGTAGTTAGCGTGATCTGTATTTTAAGTTACCATTCATACACTTTTTTGCAAACTAAAAAAATTAATAAAATATTATATATTTTGTTTGAGATCAGACAAAAGAAAAAAAATCAAATACCCTTCTTTACATTTACGTCCATGATCTGTAAACATATATATATTTTTTTCTTTCTTTGCTTAGTCTTTTACTTAACTAGTTTAGATACAAATAATTTTCTTGGATCATTTTCCTTAAAATATTATTATTTGAAAATTAAAATAACTATGATAAGTCACAAAGACATTAACACGTAATTATATATTACACAATATATACAGTTTATAATTAATTTTAAATTAAATTATACATTAACTTACTTGAAATGTAAACTCATTTTAAAGTTGAAGATAAATTACTTAAATATTTGTAGTATCAATAAACAAATTTTAAAATTTAGTAAGATGTTTTTTTCTTTTTCTTTTGTACTATTACTGATTATAATTTTTTGAAACGTTTATATTGTTAAATGATGTGATAGTAAAACCGTAAATACATATATGATAAATAAATAGTGTAATATAACCATAGAATAATACTACTACTTTTTTTTAACGACATAATAATACTACTACTTTATTAAGATAAAAAATTATGTAATAATCCTCTAAGGTAAATTTTAAGAAAAAATCTTATAATCATGTTGTATATTATATTGTATGTTATTAGAATTTAATTATTATATTAGAAAATTAGTAAGGGTATTTTTGTCCAAAGTAAAATGCGCAGAACATTATAATTATGCTAATCTTTTATGTAAAACTAGATGATTATCCGTGAAAATTTTTCATAACTTTTTTGGCGTTTCGCAATAGGAGTATGCTTCATGAATCGCTGGATCAAAGGAGTTTTGGATGAGCACCAACACGGTCTGGTCATCTTGAGACTATTTTTCCTCTTCTTCCACCGCCGTTCCCGAGGATCATTCCTTATCTTTTTCTTTTAGCACTGCTTGAGGTGACTTGGAGTTTGGACTTTCAATATGACTCCAAAGTCCACGGCTGTGCAAAACTGACTTTGTGGTTCTTGCCTACAACAAGAAATTCGGTCCCTTCAAGACCACCGAAATGTAGAGAGATTTTCTGAAAGTTTTGAGAAATGAAACCGAAGAGAATTTGAGAGAGAGAGACTAGAATCTTTGAGTTGGAGAAGAGAATAAGGACCAAATCGCTCTGATACCATGTTAGAATTGCGGAATGATGATGAAGAATAAGTGAAGAACAAGAGAGAAAAAGAGTAGAGATTTTAGTCAAAATTTCTACTCAACATCCTACCAACGTTTACAAGAGGTGAGGAAGCCTTAAATAGGCGTAATACATTTGTTGTTTCAGTCCTAAACCTAGCCGCAACAAGATAAGGAAGAAGACAAGTCTTTTTGGGATCTGCAAGATGTGAGAGTGACCTCTCCTTGTCTCGATCTGAGAAAAAAGTAAACCACATGTTGACTTGGGCTCCAACGGTAATAAAGTTTCAACGGTCGGCTCCTAGGCTTCTGCAAGGTCTCCTTGGTCAACCAAACGAGTAGGCTTCATGGGCTAAGCTGATCATTTGAGAAAAACCCACAAAAACCAAATCGTTGACTTTTCAGGATCCAACCGTTGACCCATCTGTGGTGCGCGAGAGCTTGGCCTGCGGTACGTAGAAATCCTTCCTGCAGTATATGCTAAACTCGACCCACGGTACATCCAGAATTCCTTCCTGCGGTACATGATTGTCTCGGCCTGCGGTACACGAGTCTCAAACCTTCTTCTTACCGCGGTACATGCGTGTCTCGACTTGCCATCCTTGACCTGTTTGCTACCCGCGGTACATGAATGACTCGGACTGCGGTATACAATCCTCGACCCGTCGACTACCCGCGGTACGTGATCCGACCATTGACTTTTCCAGCGTCCGTTGACCCTACCCACGGTACACGATCCTCAACCTGGTTGCTTCTCGCGGTTCATGCCACACCATCTGTTGACTTTTTTAGCGACCGTTGAATTTTCCCAAACATGTTTTTCTTCTTTTTGTCTTGTCTAACTTTTCCTCCTTTATTCATCTTGATCAATAATAACGCTTATTTTGGGTTAACATTTGTGTTGGCAAAGCACCTCATGGGATATAGAACAAGAGCAATAATACAAGCAAAGAGGAGCAAGCCAAATCGGATCAGCATTGGTGGACCAGTATACCGAATAATGAAGAAGTGTGGGGTCGATATTGACAAATCAAGCTGGGTTGCGCCACGATTCATGGGCATGGAATACCTTAGGCGTTAGCATATATTGGTGTGGGGCGAATACGAAGGCAAGCTTGTATACAAGTTCGCTCATCCGGAAGCACCTAATGCCCGCATTTCGAGGCGCCCCAGAATGTTGGTGACAACACCTTGGAGAGCATGAATGCCTCCACGTCCCATTTCTTTGGCTTCTAAAGGTACCAAACTCCTCCCTTCATTGTACATACCATTGCATATTTGATTTTGTTTATTGGTCTAAAATTCTTCTTTAGACTTTTATCCACAAAAGAGACTGTGTGATTTAAGTTTGCGGGAGGGTTCTAGAGGACATTTAACATGTTTTCTATGTTCTTAGTTTCGATTTCTCATATAGATTGTGCATTACATATAAGACATAGAAAAACTCAAAAGGTTTTTTAGTTAGTATACTTGTGCATTACATATCATCTATGGCATAGAAACAACCAAAAAAAACGAAAAACTTTTTCAAAATCCATAAAAAAAGTGTCATGTAGTTGTATTCATTTAGGATCGAGTCTAGATATTGCATAGGGAATTATGATGATCATACCCTTTAAGCTTGCTGATTCTTTGTGCTAAATTCAAGGTCCTAAATGTAAGTTATTTGCTGCATGCTATCTTGTCTAAAATGTAAAACCGCACCATGTTAGGAAAGTTTAGTTTGAGCATTCATACTTGATTGAATCATGTCGTGATCTAATGCCAATCCTTGGTAAGTGATAACCATAATCTTGATTGTTAATTATCGGGTTTATGCATCGATTTAGTGCTTGTGGATTACACAAAATACTTGGATTTCCTTTATTTTCATGCATTTATCTTGTTAATCCAAGTAGACTCCCATCATGCACTTTACCTCTTTTCAAACCATCCATTGCTTGATGTGTGTTATGTGAGGTCTCTTTTTTGGTTTAATCATGGCATAAAGTGTTAGGTGAGAGCTGACAAGAACATGACTTCATGTAGATGCTGGTTCATGATTTTTGGACTAGATTAGGACTAGGTGGTTTTGATTCTGGGTATGGGAGTGCTTGTGTTTAAGCAGAAAAAAAGAATGAAAAGAATGGAAAAGAAAGGGCTAAGCTAAAGAGAGTCTAAGGGGAAAAGGACTGAAAAGTATAAGAAGTGTTCTAGTAAAGGTTTTGGGTAGTGAAAAGGAAAAGAAAAGTTCTAAGCAATGAAAAAAGAAAGAATCGAGAAAGAATGAGTTTTATGGTATAAGATGAAAAGAACCAAGTGTTGTAAGTGTTTAAGTCCCAAAACTGCTAAAAATCACAAGTTTGTGAACCCTCTCCTTAGATTTATGAATGAAAAAAGCTTATAAATATGATCTTGGTGGCTGGAAAAAGAAAATTCCTTGAGTGAAATGGGTATACTAGGATCAAATCTTGGGTTTAAATTAGATAGGTTGAGACCGAATTGGGTATATGGGTATATGAAGTCATGTTTTTGTATGCGCCTATTGGTTCTCACATTTAGTATTATGCTGAAGCTTACTCCAATTCATAGAGTGATCATTGTGCATTGATCGACTAGTTACTAGAAAGAGATCATTCTAATCTCTTAGACCTTACCCTTGACTAAACAAGCTTTTAAGGAGATGCATATTCTCAGTTCATGGTTCTATGCTAATTGAATGTTAAAAGGATTGGTTGAAGTGAATGCATGTGTAGGTTGAGGATGAACTTAGGCTAAATTGTGATTGACATGGCTAATGTTTTTGGAGTACGACTTGCTTAGTTTGTGCATCTTAGAACTTGTATCTTGGACTGTGAGTTTAGCATTCGTATCAGCTTGTTTTTGGCATTGAGTCCCCGCTTGCATCGTCTTCTCCATCTTGGTTCGGTTTGTTTGCTTGAGGGCAAGCAAGAACTAAGTTTGGGGGAGTTGATATGTATGCATTTTACTATGTTTTAGAAATCCCATTAGGCTAATTTGCATACATATTCACATCATTTTCATCATTTTAGAGTCATTTTAGATTCATATTGTACACTTTGCATTTGCATAGCATGCATGTTGCATTTGAGCTACTATTATGTACTTTAGAGGACTTTTGGATCACTTGGAGCATTATTGGACGTGAGGAATAGCATAGACCGGTTTAGAGTGCCAAACACATTCAAAGGAAATGACCAAGTACTGGAATCAAGCCTACTCGACCCTAACACTCGACCAGTTGGGTCGAGTTTGTGCCCATAGACGACCTGAATGACTACTCAACCCGAGGACTTGACCCACAAGACATAAGTTGGTGGAATGCTAAAGAGAAATGTACCACTCGACTAGCCAACTCGACCCACAAGACTCGAGTTAGTTGAAACACCATAAGCACTTGGTCGAGTTTCCTTTCCGAACTGATTTTCTGTTGACTTTTTTCTCAGCTTTGACTATTTTATGGTTTCTTGTAAGTGGGTTATAAATACCCCTTTAGCCCACAAACTTACAACCATATTTTTTTTTCCTCATTTGGCTAAATTTTAAATAACTTTTCTCTCTTATCTCTTGTAATTTTCCAGATTTGAATGCTAGATCTTGTTAGATGCTTTGAGTATTTACATTTTCATCTTTAATCAATCTTGTTCATCTTTTTATGATCTTTCTAATGATGTTTAGCATTTTAATTTCTGGGTTATTGTTCTTGATGTTGATTAGTGAGTATATCCATTAGGGTTCTTGAGGAAATGACTAGATTAGTGTAGATCTAGAGTATTTCCAGCTTGCTTAAGTTCTTTCATGGCTAGATCTCTTCATTCTAGGCTGTTTTTAGGCTTTTTTCATCTTGATCAAATGAAATATGATGTTTGTTTTTCCTACATACAAGGTGTTTGTGAAAATGTTTGAATGAGCTTAGTCTTGAGATATGTTTGTCTAGCCTAAGAGATTGGTTGTCTAGAGAGTATATTGGTTAGAACAGGTTGAATATTAATGTCAACTTGCTAGAACATCGCTAATTGGAATTAGGTCTGATCTTTGTTTTGATGAGTTCATTGTTCATGGGAATGACTATGATTTAATTGAATCTATTGCCTAGAGATCATATTATTAGGTTGTTAATTAGTGTGCTAGGAATCCCTAGTGAAGCATTGATCATTGATCCGAATTTTCTTGAACCATTCTTTGTCGTTTATTGCTTATTGCTCTGTTTTCGCTCTTTGTTTACTTTGTTTTACTGCTCATTTTAGCTTATGTTTCAGTTGCTTTCGTTCTGATTTTGTGAAATCCATTGATTGATATTTTGCTTGGATTGAGTTGATTCCTTGATATTCTGATTGTTTAGCATCACACTTGTTGGTTTGATTATCTTATATGTTATAAGGATTTGATAGGTAGGTGTAAAAATCTTGTTATCAAGAGAGCTCATGTACAAAGATATATGTGTATATTTTACTTTTACGGATCTCTTAAACTCTTTTTTCAGATTTTGGAATATCATCCACATATGTTGCAAAGAGTATTTACAAGGAGAAGAGAACATCAACTCTCATTTTCTATACCCAAGGTTTGATACAACTTCTCAGAAACTTTCTTCTTAATAGGAGAAAAAGAAAGAAGTGTTTCATTTTTGTGAATGGATTTTGACATCTAGCAAATTGAAGCTCTTCAAACAAGAGTTTGCCCGACTCGAATAACATAATGATGAAAAGGAACGTATTTTTCCTCTAGTCTATAGAAAGTACACTTTACAATTTTATTCTTAACAATAACCAGGTCTCTAAATATTTTAAAATTAAACTCGTTCCTGTGTAATTTTAACTTGTGTGTGAAGCAGATCTAAATAATAGAAAATGAATAAACAAAAAAAAAAATTATAATAATTTAGTTCGAGCAATGCATGGATCTTAATGCTAATCCCTAATAAAATAAAAAAGAGGGAGTATTAAATTACACCGGAAGGAGAAAAAAAAGCGTCACTTCTTCGGATCGCATCGTCACAACACGCGCGCGCCCGAACTCTTTGTTTTATTTTTTTCTTTGTCTGACTATGACCTCATGCGTCCACAAGGTTTTACTCGCAGATGACGATGAAGAGTCACTGTGTCACGGTTGCTTGTAGAGGAATTTAACATCTTAGGTGATTTAGGGTTTTCTTTCGATCTAGATTTCCTTTTTTCTCTGAAATTTTCGGTCTTTCTAGGTTTCGCGAATCCAATCTATGTCAAACTTCGATTCCTCTGCTTTCAAACAAATAAATAAAGCTGCGAATATAATCTGTCGTGCATAAATCCAAAATTTCAATCTGTTACTCACTTGAGTGGTTTCTGAATTAGGGTTTAAGTGAATTTTCTTTTCAGTTTAGTATACTCATCGAGTAGACTCGAGTAAGCTGGGATTTATAACAAGGATTGGATATATAGGTAAATGATATATAGTATTTTAATGAAATTAGGAAAGGGTTAATTAGTGAAGTGATACAGTGATTTGGAAAGTAGAATTGACATATAAATTAAAAAAAACTTTGTCGAAGTGAGATTAAATAGTGTAAGTTGCAGGTAATGGCAAGCCTTTGACGATGCCGCAGAGATTGGTGTTGAGTGGGATGTTGTATTCATCTCTTAGTGATTTCTCAGGTGAAAGAACACTAACGTACAATTGCTGGCCCAAGTATCTTTTTTCCCAGTTTTCTGTTCTGATGTTCCACATACCGGCATTGTCGAATGTCAAGAGAATTGCTGACCAGGACTTGGGGAACACTTGCACGGTGTGTCTGCTAACTGCATCAAGCAAGTTATAGTTGTTTCTCTTCTCTGGTGTCCATGTTCCTGGCTCAGAACTGTTGAACAAAGTCATGTATGTTAGGAATCTCTTTATGTATAGTAATTGCTTTTTGGTATATGGTTAGGAAGACAAAGGGGGCTTACGCGACTGCGAAGAAGGAGTAACCATCCAAATGGATTGATTGCATGCTTTTCTCGTGGTTCTCGAAGACAATTTCGACAAAGGTACGGAAAGTCATGTTGAGGACATTGGGCTCGACGGTTAGTGTTGTGATCTTGGCTGCTGGTTCGTCCTTGATGACGTTGTATTTGAAGACCTTCTCTGCCATTCCAAAGTACTCAGCAAGTTTCAGGGGGGTTTCGGTGTCAACGTGTGATACACCGTTGAACCCAAACCTGACCTTTCCATTCACCAAGTTCTTGGTGTTTACGAGCTTGATGGTACGGGTGATGTTGATCTTTCCGTAGTGGTAAGATCCTTGCGGGTTAGGTCTTGCAGCACTGGCGGTAAGGTTCCACCTGAAGGATCTGAACTGGTTAAGAGACCAAGCCCAGCCGACTGGAGTCTTTGGGAGAACAGTTGAAGGCTCAACATTGCTTCCTTCGTAGCTCATCACACCAACAGTGCTCACTTCCTTCTTGAGGAACCTAGTGGATGCAACCATGTAGTAGTTCTTGGGCTCTTGGTCAGCGGTCACCAAAACGGAAAAGCACTGTCCAACGTGAACGTCGAGTGATTCGTAGTCGTTCTGGATAACGTGAGAGCCTTCCATCTCAACAAGCTTCATTTTGTGTCCTTGGATCCTGAAGTTAAGAGTGGATTTAAATCCAACGTTGCAGATCCTGTACTTGTAAGTCTTTCCAGGCTTCATGGTGAAGAGGGGCTCGTTCTTTCCTCCAACTTTGCCGGATTTCCCGTTAATAAGAACACCATCAGGAGATCCAAGAGTGCGGCCACTGTCAAGGAAGTTCTTGAGAGCGGTGTGGCTCTTAGTGTACCAGTCGTTGATGAGGATAGTGTGGTCATCTTCAGGGTCAGCATAAGGGACCGGGATGAGAAGACGGCTGTTAACACGGAGTCCACCGAAACCACCAGCGAAGCGATGGAGAGCGGTGGATGGGTAGTAGAAGTAGCTACCAATCTGGTCCTTTGGCTGGAAATGGTAAGTGAAGTTGGTGCCTGGTGCGATTGGGCATGAGGTCCCAGTCACACCATCTTGCCATGAGTTCTTCCTGTGCTGGATTCCACTCCTGCCAATAACCAACAGTCAGGACTCAACATTCAAAGATACAATGAAGACTAGTCGTAATTAACTGTGGCCTTAAAACCAAATCTAATGCAAAACATATATTCAAAACGAGATGAATTGATAACGAACCAGGTCAAGAGGAAAGGCTCATCTAGGTTGTTGAAGACATTGATGACGATGTTGTTGTTGGAGGTGGAGTTTAGGTTAGGACCAGGGAACTGTCCGTTAATGAGAATCACCTGTTGAGGAATTCCGAGAGGCGAAGCGGTTCCATAGGTCACATTCCATGTGTAATGGAAGTAAGGATCGCCGGCGTTAACCATCGCCACCGTGGAGGCGAGGCACACCAACACCGTCAAAAGCCTACCAGCCTGCATTATATATTTTCTACTTCTTTTTATTTTTTTTATTTGATAAATTAACCCTTTCCTATATGACAAATATATATATAATAATTGTTCCCAAAAGCAAGAAGAAACTATCTTCTCTTGCTCTTAGACGAGATTTATTTGGTGATGTCGTGATAAAGTATTTATGCAAGCAAAGGTACCTTGTTTTGCACGGATTCGTCGCCTTTTTTTACGCTGCATCTCTAATTCTCTTTATATCAAAATTCTAATTTTTGAATCTCTCTAAATTCTCTTAACATGAAAATTCTATTTTTGAATCTCTTTCTCTCTCTTTTGTTCCTTAGGGTTTCGATTTTTTGAACGACCAGACAACTCGGATTGTCTTCTAATATTGGAATTATCTCTAACGATGTCAAATTAACTATCCCCAAGTGCCATTAACTGATTTCATTTGTTCTAACTTATACTTCAGCTTCGGTTCATTATTATAATTCACGGAGACAAAATATTAGATATGGTCGCGTAAATAATTACATGAGTTATTCGCAACTTTTAAATTAAAAACACTTGCATGTTATTTAAAAATCAAAGAGTAACTTTTTGGAGCTCTACATAAATGATTCAAAAATCAAAAGAGTAATTCTTAACCAGCAATTATGTTAGAAAACAGTAGACATGATTTTTTAATAGACATCATGAACGAACGAACACTTGAAGGATTTTCTGCATTTTTCCCTTTTCTAATTGCACTGTTTGTATTAGGCCTGATCATAATACCCAAAACCCGAAACCCGACCTGAATCCGATCCTAAATAAGAGAAACCAAACCGAGCCAAATTCGACAAAATATCCGAATAGGTTTTACGTCATAGAAATTTAGGTACTCGAATCCGATATTGATCAAGCTTATCCATCACACATAGGCTGTCACATTCAATAAATAATGGCCGAGTGTAAAACAAAGAAAAGAAGAGTTGCACAAGAATGAAAGCCCAATCAGATGGAAAACTGAAGAAGTGTACTAGAAGTGAGTCATGTGACCGTTGGAATGTAACTCGAGTTGAGGTGGATCGAGTTGCTAGATTGAGTTGGGCTTTAACTGCGAATAATCACATCAGAAGCGTCACTCGATGTTGTGGATCGAGCCTATGAGTCGAGTCGCCCTTCAGGTTGCTCTGTGATCATCAAACTCGACCCATCTGGTCGAGTGTTAGGGTCGAGGGGTATTTGCCACACTTTGTAGCCGTTGGAGGTGGTCCCAATAGAAGTCCAATGGCTATTTTCTCTTTGTGGTCCCAAAAGCATGACCAACGGCTATTTTATGCTTTATTGTATTTGTCTGTAATTGTGGCTAGATTCAAAAAACTCTCTTCTCTATTTAAACTATGTAATCCAACATTAATGAATTTAAGCCCTTAAGGGGCCGAGTTTCTTCCACTCTCTCTCTATACTCTCTATTCTCTTGGTCATCAATATCTCCATTCTTCTGAAAACTCTCTATTCTCTTTATTATTCCGCACAATCCAACATGGTATCAGAGCAAGGTAAGTTGCTCAGTATTGTTTTGAGTTTCGTTTTGAAGGATTTCCAATCCAAACTTTGTGTTCAACTCTGTTTTCAGTTTTGTTTTTCAAAGTTTTTGTGGTAATGAAGAGATAAAAGGATGGGAGCTATGATATAATCACAAAGAAAAGGGAGAAAGCTCTCATCTTTAAGCTCTATCCTCATCTCCAAATCACAATTGGCTTCAAAGTTTGGATCTTTCTCGGTTTCTTTTCAAATTGTTTTCTCTATTTTTTTTTAAAAGCATTTCTTGTGGTATTTATGCCAAAATCGTTCTGTTTTCTGTGACAATGAAGAGGTATGAATGGTTGTTGTGGTGTAAATCACAAGGAAGAGGAGAAAGGTCCCACCTTTAAGCTCCATTTCCACCTCCAAGTCACTAGCTTTTCCAAAAATTTCATTTTTCAAACTCTGTTTTTCCTCTGTTCTTGGTTTCCTATTCTATGTGACAATGAAGAGGAAAAGATGGCTGCTGTGATGTTCATCACGAGGAGGAGTAGAAAACCCTCACCTTTAAGGTCCATTGACCTCTAAGTCATAAAGGGAAGGATCTTTATGTTTGTTTTTGCGACAATGAAGGGTAAAATGATGGTTGATGTGGAAAAGCTTGCACCTTTGCCTCATTCAATCCCAAAGTCGGTGTCTCTCTTCTGTTTTAAGTGATAATGAAGGATAAAATGGTGACTTTGGTGATAAACCGCAAGGAAGAAAAGAAAAATCTCTACTTTTGTCCCATTTAAAATCCTAAATCATATGTTTTCTTTATAATTATTTGACAATGAAGGAAAGGATAGACTATGAATGAACATCACAAGGATTTCTACATAGTATCCCTTTCCCAAGTCTTTCCAAGCCGCTGGTGTTTGAGTGTTTTTCAAAACCTTGGACGAAGGCCTATGTCTTCTTATGAAGTTCATGAGTTATGTAGTTCACTGTAGTTTGTTTTATGCGGTTTGGCCTTGGACTTGAGTGAACCATGGATTATATGCATAATTAAAGCATTTAAAAGCCATGTTGAATCCTCAAGTGTTGTCTTGTAAGAAGGGAAGAGGGTCAAAATGCACTTTGGTTCTATAAGCCTAAGCATTCAAGACCTAGTGAATCGCACAGATTCTCTCAAAGGAAAGGAATAAAATTCTTATCCTTTGTTAAGTTGTGATCTATGGCGAAATGATGTAATTCATATAAATCCAATTCATAGAAGCCATGTTGTATCCATTTATCTGGGGAGGAATGAAAGTAAATGATAAGCTTTACTCTTTTGAGTATAAGATATCAAAAGCTTAATGAATTCCATCTTATCTCACAAAACACAAGATGTGATCCTTGGTCCGCTCTTGTATGCATTAAGACCATGATGAATCCAAATCTTGTGTAGGTCTCAAGAGTGGTGAACCATTGCCAGCCATATTCCTTAGAGTTTATGCTGGAAGTCTGATGAATCCAATCCTCTTGAGAAGGAAACCTTAGACCGCTTGGTGCACTAAGTCCTTGGTTCGTTATTCTGTAAGGAGAATTGTAATCCGCAAAAGCTCTTATTGAGCCTCAGCCCTTAAGATAACAATTCATCCCCTTGTATCAAAGTGATAAACCTCAGTCAGCTTTCCCTCTTGTGATCGAAAAACATCTAATGACTTGAGTTTATCTAATTTAAGGAAAAGCAGTGGTGTGGGTTCCTTTTTGTTGTGGAAGGAACATTCTACCTAGTATCATTGCTAATCCAATCTCTCAACTGAGAGTAAAGCTCTTTATGGTGAAGAACCATGATGAAGAAAGCCTCTATCTACTAACCTTTGTTGTGTATATGATTAGGAATGAGTATAAGGGAAACCGCAATATAGTGTAATAAGCCATTGCTGACCTAAGATGTAGGAAGTACCAACAAAGCTGTAAGTGGTGTGGAGGATCAAATCGTGAGGGGGAGACTACAACTCAATTCAAAGGACTAACCAAGAATGGTGCTCCATGAGCAAAGTCTCATCTCACTTGGCCACCAAAAAAGAAGCAAATGGGCAACTCGAGCAACCCACTCGAACAGTAGCAGCTCGAGTGCAGCTGATATTGGACGGATTGGAGCACACTCGAGCAGCAAACTCGAACAGCAGCAGCTCGAGTGGAGTTGATAAGCTGAAGTTGGTGAGAAGCTCTCTCACATCAAGCTTGTGGTGAAATAAGCCGTGAAGGAGAATGAAGACAAGCCTTCATCGAAGACAAAAGGATGTCTCTAAACCCTTTAACTTAGCCTCTTTACTTCTTATACCAAGTACTCAGATTTGAAAACCCAAAAGTCCATTTTTACTTTCTGATGTCCATTTGTGGTTGGTCCTTTCTTGTTGGAGGTACCATAACTGTGAGACACTAAAGGAAGAACTAGATGGGAGTGGCTCTTGAATCATGAAATGGTGAAAGGAAGAAAGAAGGATGAAAATGATCTCGGCAGAATTACAAGCCAAGTTCATTTGTGCCATCATCAAACCGAGAAAGGGAACTACTCTCAAATGCTAGGGATAGGATAAAGAGAGTCGGTGAACTGCAAGCTCGGGTTTGATGATAAGAAAAGTTCAAGACATGAAGGACCGTGGTGAGAAATTCTTGCCAACTCGACATTAAGACTCGACAAATTCATCGAGTCAAGCTTCAAGAGATCAACCAAAATGAGTTCGAATACACAAAAGGAACTCACTTGAGACTAAGACTCGATATTACCTGATCGAGTCCAACACCAACATCTTTACTCAAGCTCAAGACTTGACTCGACTCCATTTGATCGGGTCCAGCCACACAACTCGACATCATTCTGGTTACCCTCGGCCATGAGGGGGAGAACACTTAGAGATGAGATCGTGGCCGTGGCTACACTCTGTAAGGTCAAAAGTTTCATTAAGTTTCATTTTGTTTAACTAATGATCTTGGTTGTCTTGTATAGTAAAATGAGATCAGAATTCCATAAACAGTAAGATATCCAAGCTGTAAAAGTTAAACAGTAAGATATCCAAGCTGTGAAGGAGACAAAGTATCTACATATCAGCTTGAATAAAGACTTTCGGAATTAAGCACTTCTCTCCAACCAGACTTATGCAATCCACAAATCCGAAAAGGCTACTTCCGAACCTTATATTGTTCGTTTTGAAATTCATCTATCTAGATCTTGTCTTTATGCTATCTCATCTAAGCTTCTTAAAACTCCCAAAAAAGTACTTTAAAACTGCAAGTCTTCTTGATTAAGGTTTGGAGGAGTCAAACTGTGGAAATTCTCAAAAGAAGCAAAAGATGAGGAGCAATCAAAACAAGAAGTGGTGTTGATCTATTCGAACAAAGAGTAGCTCAATCAGGTGATCAATTTGGATGCAAAGACAAGGAGAAGAGATGCGCTTTAATGGAAAGAAAGTGATCCTTCCGAGAAGTGAAGACTACTTGGCAAAACTCTTCACTCAATATTTTCGTCCTTGATCAAAGGTCCTCTACACTCATAAAACTTCACACTCTTTTTCCCTTGCCAAGTTTTTCTCCCACGTGTTTTTGCTTGGTAAGGTTTTTAATGAGGCAATGGCTTTTAAGTCTCCAAACTTAGCCTTTGTTCCTTACGGCTAAGTTTGAGGGGGAGTATTGATCAAGCTTATCCATCACACATAGGTTGTCACATTCAGTAATAATGGCCGAGTGTAAAACAAAAAAAAGAAGAGTTGCACACGGATGAAAGCCTAATCAGATGGAAAACTGAAGAAGTATACTAGAAGTGAGTCATGTGACCGTTGGAATGTAACTCGAGTTGAGGTGGATCGAGTTGCTAGATCGAGTTGGGCTTTAGCTGCGAATAATCACATCAGAAGCGTCACTCGATGCTGTGGATCGAGCCCATGAGTGGAGTCGCCCTTCAAGTTGCTATGTGATCATCAAACTCGACCCATCTGGTCGAATGTTAGGGTCGAGGTGTATTTGCCACACTTTGTAGCCGTTGGAGGTGGTCCCAACAGAAGTCCAACGGCTATTTTCTCTTTGTGGTCCCAAAAGCATGACCAACGGTTCTTTTATGCTTTATTGTATATGTTTGTAATTGTGGCTAGATTCAGAAAGTTCTCTTCTCTATTTAAACTATGTAATCCAACATTAAGGAATTTAAGCCCTTAAGGGGCCGAGTTTCTTCCACTCTCTCTATATTCTCTCTTAACTCTCTATTCACTTGGTCCTCAATATCTCCATTCTTCTGAAAACTCTCTATTCTCTTTATTATTCCGCACAATCCAACACCCGAATGGGTATCCAAAATACCCAAAATATATTATATAGTTTTAAAATAATTATATATAAAAACGTTTAGTTACCTAACTATTCAAAATTATAATTATAAATCTAAATATATTAGAGATTGAATTAAACAAATGAAAAAAACTAAAAATATTGAATATTTAAAATTAAATTATGATTTCTCTAAGAATTTTTTAATGTTTTTTAAGGATTTAAATAAATAAAAATCTGAATTCGACCCGAAGTAAAAAATTTTATAAGAATCGAATCCAATCTAAACCGAGGCCGATCCGAAATTATAAAATACTTGAATGAGTTTTATATGTGTAAACCTGAAAAGACTTGATCTAAACCCGAATGTTTCCCATCTTACTTGGATCGCAAATCGCAAGTTTAGACCTAGTCTGTATTTATTAGTTGGGCCACAGATTTCGTGAAAAAAAAATTGGGCCAGAGATAAAGGCGCAATAAAAGGTAAATGAAAATTTTAAGTTATATTACACCAATCTCTAATGCTTTGTGTTAAAATGGTATATTATTTTACGTTATATTCAAATTTATTGATTTTTTAACAAATATATTTTGAAATACAATCACTGTTGTTTTGAAATTCAACAATGTTAAAAATACAAGGATTTTAAATCTTATGATTTTATGTGCTTACTCGGTTTAAAATAAACATAATGTATGTTGTTGAAAGAAAAGACTTAATAGATTTTATTTTAGACACAAAATTTAATAATAATAAAAAAATCTCGAATACATGGAAACCAGAAAATAAAAGCTATAAAGAAAATTTTCACAAAAAAACAAAAAAACACCAAAAAATAGAGAGAGGTCAAGCTTCAATATTCCCAAATATAGAAACAAAAAAAAGCGAAATGAAAGGTAACTCCAAAAAAAATGAAAAAAAACAGGAAAAACATTTGTCCAAAAGAAGCGCTATAAAAGTGCCTTCAAACATTTCCACAACTCGAAAATTCAAACCCCAAAGCATAATTTCAATAACAAAAAATCAATTTGACCCCACCAAAAATACCTTAAAAAAATCAAAAGCTGTTTATCTGAATCATATATTGTTTATTGTTATGCGAGGGGTTAACTTCTTGGCCGCGTGCCTCTACCTGGCCGCAGCCTTAGCGGTTGTGGTTCGAGCCGAAGATCCTTACTTCCACCATGTGTGGAATGTGACCTACGGAACTATGTCTCCTCTCGGCGTTCCACAACAAGTCATTCTCATTAACGGCCAATTCCCTGGTCCCAACATCAACTCAACCTCTAACAACAACATTATCATCAATATCTTTAACAACCTCGATGAACCTTTACTCATAACTTGGTAATATATAACACTAATTCTAGAAATGATACATTAATCCTAGAGAACATGTTTTATATTATGTTTTATATTATGTGTATTTTTCTGGTATTAGGAATGGGATCCAACACAGGAAGAACTGTTGGCAAGATGGGACTCCAGGGACTATGTGTCCGATCATGCCCGGCACCAACTACACTTACCATTTCCAGCCTAAGGATCAGATCGGAAGCTATTTCTATTACCCGAGTACAGCGATACACCGTGCAGCTGGTGGATTTGGTGGACTCCGTGTTAACAGCCGTCTCCTCATCCCGGTCCCTTATGCTGACCCGGAAGATGACTACACTATTTTGATCGGTGACTGGTACACTAAGAGCCATGCCCAGTTAAGGAAATTCCTTGATGGTGGTCGTACTCTCGGCCGTCCTGATGGTATTCTTATCAACGGAAAGTCCGGAAAAGGTGATGGATTCGACGCGCCGCTATTTAACTTAAAACCTGGGAAGACTTATAGGGTTAGGATATGTAACGTGGGTCTCAAGACATCTCTCAACTTCAGAATTCAAAATCACAAGTTGAAGCTTGTTGAGATGGAAGGATCGCACGTTATCCAAAATGATTATGACTCTCTTGACGTTCACGTTGGTCAGTGCTACGGCACAATCCTCACCGCTAACCAAGAACCTAAAGATTACTACATGGTTGCATCCTCTAGGTTCTTGAAGTCAGTTATAAGCACAACCGGTCTTCTTCGTTACGAGGGAGGCAAAGGTCCCGCATCTTCACAGCTACCTACTGGTCCAGTAGGATGGGCTTGGTCCTTGAACCAGTTCCGATCTTTCAGGTGGAACTTGACTGCCAGTGCGGCCAGACCTAACCCTCAGGGATCTTACCACTACGGAAAGATCAACATCACACGAACTATCAAGCTTGTGAACACTCAAGGCAAGGTTGATGGAAAACTAAGGTACGCATTGAACGGAGTCTCTCACACTGACCCCGAAACCCCATTGAAGCTTGCCGAGTACTTTAATATTGGTGACAAGGTTTTCAAGTACGACACCATCACTGATAACCCAACCCCGGAACAAACCAAGAACATCAAGATCGCTCCAAATGTTCTTAACATCACTCACCGCAATTTCATCGAGGTGGTATTTGAGAACCACGAGAAAAGTGTTCAGTCTTGGCACTTGGACGGTTACTCCTTCTTTGCCGTCGCGTAAGTATTAAAGATTAACAGTCAATTTCTTTCACAAGTAACCAAAAAGTTTCTTTCTAAACAAGTAACCTTTCGTTTTAACCTGATTATCAAATTTACTTTGTTTCATAGTGTCGAGCCAGGGACTTGGACCCCAGAGAAGAGAAAGAACTACAACCTCCTAGATGCAGTGAGTAGACATACAGTTCAAGTCTACCCAAAGTGTTGGGCAGCGATCTTACTCACATTTGATAACTGTGGAATGTGGAACATTCGATCTGAAAACACGGAAAGACGTTACTTAGGACAACAACTCTACGCAAGTGTCTTATCCCCAGAAAAATCACTAAGAGATGAATACAACATGCCTGAGAAAAGCCTCCAATGTGGCCTCGTCAAGGGTTTACCTAAGCCTAACCCTTACGCAGGAGCTTAAGTTAACTTTTACCAAACAATACTTTTAAACGCAACAAAGAGTTTTGATTCTTCTGTTGATTCGATCGATTAAGAGGTATTTGCACGACGTTTACCCAACGAATTTATTTTCTGTTGTTTTTTTATGGGTCTTCCTTTGTTTAATTATTTTAATTTATCAAATTAAATTTTTTAAAGTATATGGTTTATACGTATATACATGAAATTGGATTGTATGTATGTCTATCCCTTAAGTATCTTTTTTCATTTAAAAAGTCGCATTAACTTTCTCTTTTTTCTGTTGTTTTTCACTTTTTTTGTAACGCGTATGTAATGTAATCATAATCTTCAATGAAATAAGCAGAGAAATCTTCTTTGTCTGACATCAAGTACTCTTCTTAAGACATTTACCTAATCGCTGAGCTTGAGAACAAACAAAAGATTCACTAGTCTGGTAAAGCTTTAACATATTCCAAAAGATAATCAGAATATAGCTTCAATTTTTTCTCAACAGATTTTGTAGACTAAAGGGTTTCAAGACTAATAAATTAATCTAGACAGCTCAATATTAAACAGGGGAATAAAGGTAGAAAAGTTTTGAGTATGTATGGTGCATCATGTTTTCATATTACAAGGTTCGTAAAATAAAAATTATGACAAGATTAATATGTTGGCAAAAAATTCTACAAAAAGAAAATTTTATAACGAAGTATTTTTTCGATGGCCTAAAACCGTGAAAGATAAGCAACAAACATAATCATAAGTATGGCTCTTTAATGTCGTCGACTGAAGTGGCTGTACAGTTATATACACTGAATCACTGACAACAAAAATCAGAACAAAAATAACAAATATCGAACCTTCTTGATCACCATGAATTCCACTATTTTTCATATCTTTAAGGCTCCTTATCTCGTAATTCTTCGACCAAAGGCGTTTCCTTGAGCGTAAAGTCATCAAGACTGTCGTTCTCTGTATCAACCTGAACAAGCTCTTTGAACATTGTTATCACTTGAATCATAGTTGGTCTTTTGAACGGTCGATCGTCCAGACACTGAGACGCAATCTTCAAGTAATGAAACAGCTCAACATCGCCAGATTTCTCTGTTACTAACTCCGGGTCAAGAATCTCAGCTCCTCTCTTCTCTTTGTAGAGCTGTTTAGCCCATCCCACAAGGTTGTTGTCTTCACCAAACTCATCGGGATCTATCGGCTTCTTGCCTGAGAGAAGCTCCAGAAGTATGACGCCATAGCTGTACACATCTCCTTTGGTGGTGCATCGGAAACTCTGGTAATACTCTGGTGGAACATACCCGGGAGTACCCGCAAGCGTGCTCACGCTCAAGTGTGTGTCTAGAGCGCTCACCAGCCTTGCCATACCAAAATCTGAGACACGTGCTACAAAATCTTGGTCTAGAAGAACGTTGCTTGACTTCATATCCCTGTGAATAATGTGAGGAATGCAGCTATGGTGCAAGAACGCTAGCCCTCGCGCAGCTCCTATTGCAATCTTCTTCCTCGCGGTCCAATCAAGAAAGATTCCACCCTTCTTTGTCTTTTCATGTAGAACAGTCTCTAAGCTTCCGTATTTCATGTACTCGTAAACAAGAAGTCTCTCTTCACCAATCTTGCAATATCCAAGAAGAGGTACCAAATTCCGATGTTTGATTTTTCCAATCGTCTCCATTTCTGCCATGAACTCTCTATCACCTTGTCCTGTGACTTGAATCAGCTTCTTGATCGCTACAACAGATCCATCAGCAAGTTGAGCCTTGTAGACATCTCCAAACCCGCCTGATCCGATCATACTACCAGCACTAAACCCGTTTGTGGCTTCTAAAAGATGTGCAAAAGTAAGCTTTCGCAGGGGCTTCTCAAAGGTTGCAACGTTGATGCTTAACGGTTCAGGAACGCTAGAGAGCTTCCAACTGCTGCTACTAGATGTCGGAAGACTCTCCATGTACTTCTCTCTCTGTTTTTCCTTCTTCTGAACCTTCCTTACTCTGTAAAGTGCTACAATTAGCATCACAATACACATGAAAGAAAACACAATTCCAGTGATCACCCCAGTCGTGATGCTTTGCTTCTTAGGGTGAGCATGGGATCTCGTGGTCCGGACACCAGAGCTGCAAGGTGGCAAAGGAACCCCGCAGAGGCCAGAGTTGTTGGCGTATCTTGTGACAGGGAACGTCGTAAGTTGGCCTCCGAATGGGATTGGTCCTGTTAAATTGTTGTTAGAGACGTCTAAGTCGTTAAGAAAAGAAAGTCCTCCAAGTGATCCAGGTAAGAATCCTTGGAGATTGTTGTGAGATAGATCAAGAACCCCAATTGCTTTCAGTCCCCCGACACTATCCGGTATGGTTCCAGTTAACAGGTTATGTCCCAAATTCAAGACCTGAAGATATTCCATCTCACCATAACTCAAAGGAATAGAACCTAAAACCGCATTGTAGGAGAGGTCCAGGTAGATCATGCTCCCGTTGCTAGTGAACATGTACACAGTCATGCCTGAGTATATGCGAGTAGCAGGACATGAATGAACCATTGGAAAATGTTCTAACCGCTCTGCTCGAATGCCTTCAAACTCAACCAAACCCCCTGCACCTCGGCAATCTGTTCCACCTTCGTTCCTCACAAACGCAAACTGTTTACCAGAGACACGTCCGGCCATTACCAGTCCAGCCTGGCTTGCAAGTTCAGCAGGGAGATTCCCAGTAAGATTATTGCTATTAAGATCAAGCCAGATTAAGCTCTTACATTTCCCGAGCTCACGTGGAATATTCCCGGTCAAAGAGTTGTTTCCCAGTTGCAGAATCGCTAATTTCTCAAGATTTCCAATTGCTACTGGAATTTCACCGGTAAGCAGATTACTAGAAAGGGAGATCCAAAGCATGTTGGTGCATTTGGAGATTGATTCTGGAATAGAACCGGACAAGAGATTGTTGTTAAGGATCAAAGTTTCCAAATTTCCTCCATCAACACAAATGCTGTCCGGGATTCGACCAGTGAGATTGTTCGCCCACATAACTAAATCGGAAAGATTTGGTAATGTCCATATCTCCTTCGGAATTGCACCGGTGAGAGCATTGAAGCTAAGATCTATTGTTTTCAAGCTCTTGCAGTTACCAAGCTCCACAGGAACAGGTCCTGAAAGGTAATTGTTGGCAATAAGTAACTTTTCCAGAACTGACGAGTTTTGTACAGAGCAGAAGCCAGTCGGTACTTCTCCGATTAACTCGTTTGAGCTCAAATCAAGAACTCGTAGATTAGTACAGTTGGTGAGCGAAATCGGAAAAGAGCCAGAAATTTCGTTGAAGGCCACGTAGAGATGCGAGATTCTAGAGAGTTTACTCACGACGGTGCTTAAAAAATCCCCGGATAGCTTGTTGTTTCCCAGATTTAAGTTTTGTAATGAGCCACAAGAGGTGAATGTTTGCGGGAGCTGACCGGTGAGACTGTTGCCGGAGAGATCGAGCACCTCTAGCGTTCGGCAAAGCAGAGAAAGGTCCGGTGGAATCTCGCCGGCGAGACGATTGTGTGCGAGAGAGAGCTGCTTCAGGTTCTGGAAATTTCCCCAATATCCATCACCGGGAATTTTACCGGCGAGACTATTCCGAGAGAGGTTTAGCGTTTCCAGGAACTTACAATTTGCCAGACTAATCGGGAAACTATCGCCGGAGATGTTGTTCATTGATAGACTGAATACGGTGAGGTTCCCGCAGAGTCCGAAACTGAGACGAGAGAACTCGCCAGAGAAATTGTTGTTTGATAGATCAAAGTGTTTCAGAGACGCCGGAAAATCAGCGATATAAGTCTTCGGAATCTCCTCGGAGAAGAGATTATTCGAGAGATCAACGGTGGTGATTCTCTTATTACTCGTTGATGGAGAAGCCTTTAATTTCCCGGCGAGTTTGTTGTTCGAGAAATTGACAGAAGCCAAATTTAAACAGCTAGAGAAAACGTAATCCACCATTGAATGATCCGAAATCAAATTTGAAGATAAATCCAAAACCTCGAGGGAACATCCCGAAGAAGAACCAGAGGAGTCTCCCGACGAGAAGGAATTTCCTTGCAAATAAAGATCCCGGAGACTCGTTAAAGCTGTGAGATTATTGAGATATAGGGTTCCGGTAATGCCACCGTTTCGTAGATCGAGACCAATAACTCGACCATCGTCAGAGCATGAAACGCCTCGCCATGAACATGAGTCACGACCCGACCCGGATTTCCAATTACTCAGAAAGTTTTTAGGATCCGACTTGACGGAAACTTGTTTAAACGCCGTTAACAGAGCAGTTTCGCTAACGTCGTCACTGATTGGCCGTCTTCCATGAACTACCACCAGTAGGAATAAGACGAACAAGTAGAGGATCACGAACTGCCATTGTTGTTTCATCTTTTTAGCCCACCAAGTGTTCGATCAAATTATTTCAAAAAATCATCAGCATGAAGACTGAATTTTCAATCTTCTTTTTGTCTGCTTCGGATCGTTGATGGGCATGGAGAGGAGCCTCAATACTCCATAACAACCGAATCCTCCAAAAAAAAATCCACTTGAGAAGAGCTTGCAACACTGAAATACGAAGTGAAATCAAAGATTAAAAGTTGGTAAAATCAAGTCTTTTTGAGGAAAAAGAAGAAGATAGACATACATGAATATGAGTCGGAGAGACAAAAGGCTGACAGGTACAGAGAAAGAGGGAGGAGAACTAAAGAGGTAGAGAGAGTTCGAAGACAACGAAGATGGTCTTCGACAGTGTTGTCTCCAAAAGTACGAAGTTGCAGAGGTGGTCGGATCAAGGAAACCAAAAAAAAAAGGGTTGATTTCAACCCAAAAAAAAGAGCTGTTCTAAGATTCCAGCAGCTTTTACATACACAAAGTAAGCGTGTTTAGTACGACCACTACACAGAATAGAGAAGAGAAAAAAGAAACGAATTTTCTCGGAAAATAAAGGAGAGTGCTTTTGTATTTGCTTGACTAAATGAGAAGCTGTGAACTCTCTCCTCTGGTATACTCGTGAGAGCTTTAGATATAAATTAGGAAGAGGAAGAAGCAGTGAATAAATGTTGTCTGATTTTTCCTCTTTGCAGGAAAATTTGTTAAAGCGAAAGAGAAGACATTTGGCAAAGAGAGGAAAAAGAGGAGAAAAAAAGCTAAAGAAGACAAAACAAAGAGACTAATCCTACGTGAAAAGAGGATGACAAGATGCAAAATCATTAATTAAGACTATTTTTTGTTTTCCTACTAATTAATCCCCACATTCCCACCTAATAGTATTCCTCCAATTAATTAATTTAATCTGAAAAGATATCTGTCAATAGATCAAACGCAACGTCAATTGACTTAAATTCGAGTTTTACAGGTAATAAAGAATCTTTACAAATCTAGCAAGGGTTCTGTTTTGTGGGGGACTAGATTTGTTGCTTTTTAATGTTCTTATGATTATGTCAATGAAATCTCCAAATTCGATTGGTACTTCTGCAACATGTAAACTAGAATTTGTTCCATGTATATTTCGTTTTTTTTTCATAGTATAGTTAAAATATATGCATTTCTTGAAAACATTCAAATATTATATCGACGATACTTAATTTCTAAGCCATATTTCTCAAATTTCATTTTACCTTATAAATTAAGCCTATTTGACTTTTTGGTATTAAAATTTGATAAATAAAAATACTATATAAATAAATATTAATTTGAGCAGGTGAACTTTAGTCTAGTGGCAAATGGTAAGTCTATTAAAATTAGACGCACTTGCACATCCAAATATAGAGTTTTACTGTCTACATTACGTAAGAAATTGACTAATGAACCAGTCAATTATGATTCAGTGTTGAACTAAAAATATATATATTAATTTGACCAAGATATATTTCCATTGCAGCTAAATTTCTTAATAATATACGGAAAAATATATGGATGATATATTATGTAAAAGGGAGATATTCAAAACTAGAAATTACAAATTTTAACATTTAACAATAATGTCAAGTATTTGGCGTCTAAGAGCATCTTTCACTTCTAAATACTATCTTAGAATAAAAAAAATTCCAACTCACCTCTATTTTTGTTTCTAGAAATAGAACAATATTATTTTAGGTTGTAGAAAGAATTTTATCTATTCAATAATTGACGAAAAGAGAATTTAGAATCTGGACTTTAGTTTATAGAAAGAATTTTGTCGATTCAATAATTGGTGAAAAGAAAATTATTATTATTATTATTATTATTATATAATAATAATAATAATAATAATAATAATAATAATAATAATAATAATAATAATAATAATAATAATAATAATAATAATAATAATAATAATAATAATAATAATAATAATAATAATAATAATAATAATAATAATAATAATAATAATAATAGAACTCTAAATAAGATAAATCCCCAGCACCATTCTCGTATTATTCTACGCGTGTATGTAAGTTTGTAACCCTACAAGCACAAAACACTAGCTTCGTGCAATTAAATACATATTATATTATGTTCTTGTCTATACCCTTCGTTACTTTTCATTTCAGAATTACGCCCACACGTACGTCTTCTTTCTATTTATTACTTTACTCCTTCAATTTCACACAATTTGTTTCAATTATACATCTCTGTTTATCATATCAATACATGTATGAAACGTAAGTAATTCTAGATTGACATGATTATTATTTCCTCAAATGTTGACTTAGACGTGACACCAACTTCATTTTGGTAGGTACGAGATTAAGCTACAATAATAATCAAAGAGCACCTGTTAAAAACTTTACATTGGCCATGTTGAATCTTTTTAAAACAGAGTTAGCAAAACAACCAACACACGCACGCATAAATCCTTATTTAAAATAAAGGACTAAATTCTCGTAATTACTTGTTAAAAATAGGATGATGTTGATTAATTTGCTTATAACACAATGATACATCGTGTTTAAATTGCACCTACATAATATATTGAAATTTGCACAGGTAGTTGTGCCGAACAAAGCCAAAAGAACTTAAATTTAGATTATCTCTATTGCGTTTCTATCTAACTTTTACCTAAACACAAATATAGGTTTCGTTAGTCATATTAGAAAATTAGAGAAACCTATAGCTGGACTGGGTATATAAAGTTATACCATAAGAGTCGAGGACAGGTGACCATACAGTGGTGTTGTCACTTTATAAATTCTCAAGGCACCAAGGTTCGAACTCTTTATCTGCAATATAAAAAAAGAGATTAAAGACCACTAAGCCAGTTGACAAAAAAAAAAAATTATACCATAAGAAGATTAAGAAATACTTACGTCATTATATGCGTATAAATTATATTAATATGAATAGAGTTGTAGAACCTTATAAATATGTAATAAATTGAGCATTGGGTTGATTATTGGTACTAGAGCGAATAAACTATTGGGAAAGAGACCAAAATAATATCGAGGTCCTGCTTTCACGTATTGCATGTTTCATATATAAAGGAAAAAAAAAGAAAATGAGTATTTAATAAAATCGTTTGGCGTGTAGGATGTGTGTTTGAAAAATTGGTAGATGTCATTAGGGTCCAAATATAAAATATAGTGAGGGTCCAAGGAAAATAATATATTATTGAATAGTAATTGGTATAACAATAAAAGAATGAAAAATGGAGAGTGGGCCAAAGGGTTGCAATTTTGTCAGTTTCTTCGGCCGCACGGACGCACATCTTGTGACTTCCATAGATTATATCGTCTCTATTTATTATTTATATTCATATTTTTTTACAAGAATTGTTATTTAAGACCAATAGTTTACAAAAAAAACGACTTTGATTGGTTACATTTTAAAGTCCCTTGTAAATAATATGTTTATTTTCTAATCAATCAACATCTTGTTTAAAATGATTTTTTACAAATGATTTTTTTAAATAGTTGTTTGTAATATATCGTTTAGACTTATATATTTATAATCGTTTGAGAAATAATCATCATTTGTTAATACAAACAATCATTTAATTTTATATTTTTTAAAAATTATTTAATTTATATTATAGTTCAAGAAAATCATGATTTGCTAACATAAAAATATAATTACAAATATTATAATTTTAAGTCTATATATTTTATATATCAAAAATGTTAAACTATTGTATTTTTTCTGTCAACTCAAGAGATATAACTTTACTAAAATCAGATAAACAATTACAACATTAAACAATTGGTTTGACTGACTTTCTAATACTAACATTAAACTACTGTATATATAATTATTTTAAATTAAATTTTACATACTAACTTTTATTTCATTACACTATTTAATCGTTGCAACTGCAATGTTATCGATCAACATTAATATTCAAATAATTTTTGTTTGAAAACTTTTTTTGTCAATCGTTTTCTCCAAATGGTCTTTTTCAAACAACTTTCACTTCAATTACTCATTTTTCAAATGATTACTTTAAACGATATTACCAATCAGAGCCACCAATTATTGAACTCCAAAAATCTCACTTTGGTCTAAATTGTTTGAAGATTATTTTGTTTTAAATAACACAAAAAGAGTTAAAAATGGGGAAGTCTCGAAGAAAAGACGAAAAGTTGATATTTATGAAAATCTTAGCCTGTCATTTTCATGCATTGATAATAAATATTTTTGTTTTCTTAAAAAGCGGAATCATCGCATTCAAGTCTGCCTGAATTTTAGTACAACTATCCCCTTTTTCACGTAAATTCAATCTTTTTCAATTTCTCTTCTTTTGTTATTTTTTTCGTTTTCGACTTAACTTATGTATACATTTAATAATACTGGCTTTACTTGCTTTTAAAACATTTGAGACATCTTTGTTTCTATATCTAGCTCTTTAATCTGGATGAAGATGTCGTTGTTTGTTTAAATACATAATTATGCATTATCCGGATAGAGCTATTGAATGAAATATATCAACTTAGTTTAAATTGCTAAAAATTCTAGATGTATTTAGAAGAAGCAATTTGACGCATATGAAATTCATAAAAAATTTAAAAACCAAAATATATTTTTCTTCTCCCTTTCTCATTTTTTGTTCTTTCTCCTTTTTTTTAATATCTCTTCTTCTATTTATTTTGTCTTCATTTTTACTCTCTCTTATTTTTTACTTTGTCTTCTTTTTTATTCATTCTCTTATTTTTTATTTATTCTCTTTCCTTTTTTACTTTCTCTCATTTTTTTGTTCTTTTTTTTTTTTTTACTTTCTCATCGTTTTCATCTCTCTCCTCTATTTTACTCTTATCTCATATTTTTTACTTTATGTCCTCTTTTTTATTTTTTAGTCTATTTCCTCTTTTTTACTCTTTTTACTTATTTACTTTAATCGGTATATGTTTGCTAGCTACACATACTATCACATATTATATAATTGCATACACACGAATTATAAACTAATGTATACTAATATATACAAACTTACGTGTACTATGGGGAATTTTACATTTTAGACTAATTTCAACTAATGTCTAACTAAGTGTGTATCTAACTATATAATGTGTCATATTTCGTGTAGCTAGCAAGCATTTTTCCTTTTAGTAATAATTAATTGATCTATAATACTAAAAACTTCAACCGATTGGATTCGGATTCTCGAATTCAATATTTTGCCTGTCTTAGTGTCTTCATATACTGTGTACATTATGTTATTTAGATTTTTTCTGAAAAATAAATAAATATTGAATAAGTCCATTGTATACATATTTCGTGACGACATAAATTTCTAAGCAAAGTCGATAATTAGGTAGTTTTAGGTTGAAATTAAGTTCATCTTCATAAATCTAACTTTGAATTCAAAGAAAGTTTAGAATAGAAAAATAAACAGACGCATCATCCAAAAGATCTAAAGAAAATGAATACTGAGTGATGAGTCACTATTAATAAATCAACGAAGTGAAGGTGATCTTCTTCGTCGAGAAGTCAATAGCCGACCCAATTATCTTCTCCCGCACGGATCTCTTCCCATTGCCTTTTTTGACTTTAATTATGTATTACATATTGATCCAAGTGCTGGTATAAGCCTTCATGTTGGGACGATTTATTAAACAAAAATAGAAATTCATTTGTATTGACAGAATTCAACGTAGAAATACGAACTAACAAAAAGGGTATAGGTAGTTATATGACTATAAAAACAAATATGAGTAGATCGGGTATAATGAAATTTTGTAGAAAATATACTACAGAAGATGGGTTTCTATGAGGCATGGGTTCGATCTATAATGTGGTGTATAAGATTAGTGAGATATTATTTTCTTATTAATGGACAACTTTATGGTGATGTCTACCTCATAGAGGATTAAGAAAAAGAGATCCTTTCTCTCCTTATATTTTTATTTTGTGTACATCTTAAAAAGGCGGAAAAAATAAATGAATAAAAGGTTTGAAGATAGCCAAAGGAGTCTTCAATGTTGGGCTACCAAGTTGTTGTGGTTAAACTACTCCATCAAGCACAAACGAGGAGCAGAAAATTGAGTGGTTGATGCCTTATCGAGGCAACCACCAATGAGATTTGAACAACTGTAGCTTACAACACCATTGTATTTAGGGGTTGAGGAGCTAATTGAATAACAAGAGAAAAAGAAGCAATGTAAGGAAATAGTAGAGTAGTTGAAGAAAGGAACAAGGTCTGACTTGGATTACCATGTTAAAGGCATATTGTTGTTACATACAGGAAGGTTAGTAATACCTAAAGGATCTCCCTTTAGAAAAAAATTAATAGAACAATTCCACTCAGGTGTAATCGGTGGTCATGAGGGATTGCTAAAGACATACAAAAGAATGGGTAAAAAGGTGTTTTGGCTGAAAATGAGAAAATATATAGAACAGTTCATCAAAGGCTGCCGAATTTGTCAGAGAAGTAAGTTCTCTATACATTGTCTCATGCTGGTCTTTTATGTCCATTACATGTGCCAATGAAAATATGGGCAGACATTAGTATGGACTTTGTTGAAGGGTTACCCAAGTTTAAAGGCTATGATGTGATCTTACTTGTGGTGGATCGGCTTAGCAAATATGTACATTTCAAACTCTTCCGCCACCCATTTACTGTGAGCTCAGTAGCAGCTGAATTCATCCAAGAAATAGTGAGGCTTCATGGGTTCCAGAGACTATCATATCCGATAGAGATAAAGTGTTCTTGAACAACTTTTGGTCTGAATTATTTAAGGTGCATGGGACATATCTCATACTAAGTAGTGCTCACCATCCTCAAACGAATGGTCAAACTGAAGTTCTAAACATGTGTCTGGAAACCTAGTTGAGGTGCTTTGTGAAGGGTAAACCAACGAAATGGGCACATTAGCTCGCTCCCTTGGGAAGAGTATTCTTATGTCTTATCACACCACCATAAAGACATCACCGTTTCATGATGTTTATGGAAGAGAACCACCTAAGCTGCTTAATTATGGTGATATACCAACTGAGAATGCAAAGGATGATGAGTTGATTAAGCAGAAAACTAAACTGGTCCGAGAGTTAAGAGATAACATGCATGTGAGTCAAGAGCAGATGGAGAAGTCACCTAGTCAGAAAAGAAAAGATTTGGAGTTTAAAGTGGGTGAATAAGTTTATATTAAAATTGAGACCATATAGAAAAATCTCGGGGGTTAAGAGACTGAATGAGAAGCTAGCTCCCAAGTACTTTGGACGAGTAGCGTATAGGTTGCAGCTGCCTCAGAACTGCTTTGTACACCCAGTGTTCCATGTATCCCAATTGAAGAGAGCAGTTTCATCGGATCAACATCCGCAAAAGGTACCAACAGTGTTGACTCCTTCATTGATCTAGGAAGTGGAGCTTGAGTCTATATTAGCTATTCGCAGAGGTAAACAAGCTAAGAATTCGGAAATGCTGGTACATTGGAAAAATTTACCTAATAATGGAAATTCATGGGAGTGTATGCAGTCACTTAAGAGCAGATTTCCAACGTTTCACCTTGAAGATAAGGTGAGTTTGTCAGGGGAGTATATTGATAAGTTGGTGATACCTATGGCTATGATAAACAAGGGGAAATGATATGCAAGAGTGAAGGGAGCTCTTGGAACCGTTAAAAGTTGCTAGGACATTGAGAAGGAGTCTAAGTTAAACCCAAAGACTGAAAGAGAGGGTCTCTTCTATTAATGAATAAATTGTGTGTCGTTTCATATTAAGTAATTGTCGTTTTATGAATACATTAGAGTATGCTTGTATTTAAGTCTGAACCCAGTTTGGTGAGAGTTATCGAATTAATGAAAGTATCATTCAGCCGTAAATTCTCTCTTCCTTATTCCACCCTCTAATCTTCTTCTTCTATCTTCTTCTATATTCTTCAATCTCCTTCTTCATCTTCACTCTTTTCTTATACTCATGTTATGTTTTCTTGTGACAAATTAGATGCAATGCTAACATTTAACTCCCCAAGAATGACCAGTTTTTTCTCACTACTTAGAGGAATATGATAGATTCAGAAGGCTTTTTACTAGTTTCTCTCTCCATTTAATTTCTAGAACTCTAAACAACAAGGCGGGTTTTTCATTATCGTAGTGTTAGAAAGCTTTTCAAAAAGTTGTTTTTAGATAAACTCTTTGCCTAATTCTTGTTAAATTTGCTAAAAAAAATTAAATAAATAAGATTGGTGTGAAAGTACTTACTGCATAGATTTTCACCTTAAATATTAATTCTTATTGGTAATGACATGTTTATTACTTGACTAGTTGAATATATATTATAATATGAATTTACTAGTTCTCTTTAGATCCATTCTAATTTGAACTTATGCATCTTCAATTTTTGCTTTTTTGGTCATGTTAATATTAGACCAAAAAGATGAAGCGAGCTTCGAATAAATATCATTTCATTAGTTTTTTAAGAGTTTTGTGGAAAAAAACTTTCAAAGTGACTATAAATTGCAAGATTAATTCATAAGTCAAAAAATGTAAGTCAATCATAAGAAGTGAAAAATAATATGTAATATAATTTTTGCACAACATTTTTTGATTACTTTGTAGGATGACTTGTATTTTTTTTATTTGGAAGATAATTTTGCAATTAGTGTCATTTCAAAAAAAATTTTTGCACGACATCAGCAAAACATATTAGACCAAAAGGTTTTCACCTGAGTTTACAACATAAGATAACCATTAAGATTAAACACATATAACTAAGATGATCTTTCATATAACCTGCATCAATGAACTTACCAAAAAACCTACCCCATCTATCTATCGATCAAAGCTACATTTTCTAACCTATAAACATTAAAGGTTAGCATTACTCCTTAACTTGCCTATAATTAGAGATTATGTATATCAAAAGACTACCTTAATTTACACTATCTTAAACACTACTTACAAGATCTTCAACTTCTTCTAAACTTGTTTTATTAATTTCTTCCTCTATCTTTTTTAGGAGGTGTATCCTCCTCATCACTCGCTGGAGTGCGAATCTGACACCAAGTGGCCGAGGAGGAGAAGTTTTCCTTGAAACAGCCCAGCGAGTGCCTCCACATAAAAATGTCCGGTCCAACAGCTAGATTAAGAGGCGTTGAGAGCAATACAACAACATAAACTTGAGGAAATCGTCTATAACCGGCCATACTTCCAATGAAATTCTGACCATCAAGGGCTGCAGCAACTTTAGCACATCGTGGGAGTCCAAAATATCTAATGCCACACTCAGCAGTAATATCAATGAGCTTCCCATCACTACACCAGCAATCAAACCAAAAGTGAGTATTCAAACCTGAGCAAACTTTGACCTTAATGAAAGGGAAAGCAATGTGTCTAAGTTTCAAGAGCTTATTCCAAATCCAAGAGCCCTTCGAATTTAGTTTGACATCCCAAAAAGACTCATCATGGAGCAGGTAACGTCTGATCCAATTCACCCAAAGAGAAGGTTTAGGCGAGACAATACGCCAAATTAAGTGCAAAGAAAAGCAACGAGCTGAGTCTTTGAGTAGACGAATACCGAGACCACCTTCATTTCTTGGCTTAGAAAGATTGGACCAGCATACCTTAGCCTTGTTTGTAATATTTGGCGAGCTAGACCAGAGAAATACCGAGCAGAGTTTTTTGATTTCTTTTAGGCACCAAGAAGGAAGAGGGAAAGTGGAGCACCAAAAATTTGCAGTGCTATGAATGACTGATTTAATAAGCTGCAACCTTCCAGCAAAAGAGAGAGTTTTATTAGCCCAAGAAGTTATGCGAGAATGAACCTTGGCTAGGAGGGGTTCATAGTCAGCTCTAGACAAATACTTGGTGGTAAGGGGGAGACCCAAATACCGAATTGGAAGCTCACCAATAGGAATACCAACCTGTTGTGCAGCACAAGTCAGCATAGATGCACTTCTCTCAGCAACAAAAATGGTTGACTTATCAACATTAATGTGAAGACTAGAAACACTCCCAAACTCACGCATAATGTCGAGAATAGCATGCAAAGAACTAGCAGTACCATCAAAGAAAATAAGGATATCATCAGCAAAACTTAAATGAGTTAACTCCACATCCTTGCACATCGGATGATACCCAAATCGAGAGGTAGCTGCAGCTTGATTCAAAAAGGATGAGAGGACATTGCTCATAATCACATAAAGATATGGAGAAAGGGAGCAGCCTTGACGGATACCTCGAGAACTTTTGAAGAAACCTTCAAGTTCGCCATTGATAAAGACCGAGAAGGATGCTGTTGAGATGCAAACATAAATCCAGTTGATGAAAATATCAGGCAGACCCATAGTTTGCAAAACAGACATAACAAAATTCCAATTAAGAGTATCAAAAGCCTTTGATATATCAAATTTTATAGCAGAGCGACAGGAGATACAAGTCCTGTGATAGTCTTTTGCAAGTTCGGTAGCTAACAACACATTCTCAAGAAGCAACTTGCCCTTAACAAAAGCACTTTGATGAGATGAGATAGCATCTGGAAGAATTTGTTTCAGCTGGTTAGCAAGGATCTTCGATATGACTTTATATAACGTGTTGCAGCAAGCAATAGGCCAGAAATCCTTGAAAGTCTTGATGTTGGAGTGCTTCGGAATCAAAGTAAGGGCAGTGGCATTGACACTAGAAGGGAGAAACCCAAAGAGGAAGAAAGATTGTGCAACAACAATAAAATCCGAACCTAACACACTCCAAGAAGCCTTGAAAAATTCAATAGGAAAACCGTCCGGACCAGGAGCTTTATTAGCTGGCATGGCAAACACAACCTTCTGAATTTCCTCTGAAGTGATAGGAGCTGCCAACATCTCCGCCAAGTTAGAGGGACAGTGGTAATCTATTATTTCAGACATGTTTATACTACTCACCGCAGGATTTGATTGAAAGAAACTACAGAAATGTCTCACAGCTTCAGTCTTTATAGCTACAGGCTCAGTAAGAGTAACACCGGAAGAAGAAACAATCTAATGAATAGCATTAGCCGACGCTCTAGTTTGGGAGACACAATGAAAGAAAGCTGTGTTATGATCACCTTCCTTAAGCCATTGGATCCTAGATTTTTGCTTGAAAAACAGCTCTTCAATGTAAGCTAGGTGATTCCACTTTGAAGAAGCCTCCGAAACTGCTAGAAAAGCATCATTGGAAGTCAGAGCAAGAGCATTCTCTTGAGCCTTACAAAGAGAATCATAAGCTGATTTGGCCCTGCCTGAAATATTGCCAAATTGAGTACGATTCAGCTGCTTTAAACCTGGTTTGAGAAGCTTCAATTTCCTGTGGAATCTGTACAACGCTGAGCGAGAATGAAACAAGGGAGGAGAAGAGTTCCAGATCGAACTAACCAGCGGAAGAAATTGATCATGATTTGCAAGAAAGTTAAAAAACCAGAATGGCTTGTGATTTCCTTGAGGAGCAGAGCTCAGGTGAATCACACACCGAGAGTGGTCCGAAATGCCAACTGATTCAAACACAGCATGAGATTGAGGGAAAGAGGCCAGCCAAGAGGGGTTTACCAAAGCACGGTCCAACTTCTTCCCAATAGGATCACCGACACGTTTATTACTCCAAGTAAAGCACGTGCCTGTGAAAGCAAGATCAACAACATCACAGTTAAAAACAAAATCCTGAAAGTTTCGCATCCCCAATTGATTCGAGAGAGAGGAATGATTAGAGTGCTCCAAGCTGGACAGAATCTCATTAAAGTCGCTGGTAAGGATCCATGGCAACGATGGATGAGAATAGCGAGATTTAACATTGAGAAGATTGTTCCAAAGCAAACGACGATCAACCTCAAAGTTGGAGGCATAGATGGCTGAACAAATGAAGGAGACACATGAGGCAGCAATGACAATACCACAAGTGATGTGCTGAGAAGATTTAGCCAAAAGAGTAACCTGAACTTTAGAAGAATGGCAGAACCAGATTCTTCCAAGTCTATGGCAATCATAATTGGTGAGAATATTCCAACCCGGAAGACAAGAACTAGAAACAGAGATAAACCCCTCTTCTTGAACCCGAGTTTCAACAAAACATCCAAAAATAGGCTTGATCTGCTTGATCCAATGTCTAATCACAACATGCTTGCGTGGAGCATTCAACCCACGCACATTCCATGAAAAGAAAGCCATTAGAGTTTCTTTGAAGAAAATCTCTTAGATGAAGATTTCCGAGACATAGTAGCAGGAGCTGTAGACAGATACACAGACAGGTTACACACATCACATACTCCAATTTTCTGATTTTTTCGGCCAGCTTTCTTAGTGATACCTGCAGCCTTTTCCACAATCTCTCCTTCCTCCGGCAAACTTTCGAGAATCTCAAATCTTGAAGGTGAAACTCTGCGATTTGAGGAATTAAGAGACAGTATAGAAACATTTTTAGCAATACCAGGATGTTTTGAAGAGATACGACTTGATTTTCTGATGGTGGTCCAGTCAATTAACTCGGAACCAGCATCAGATCCCTCATTAGAACACCTAGCCAATTGAGTACTGAGGGGAGCACTAGCACTCGGGTCCAAAGGAGAAGGAACCAGCGAGGGAGCTTCACCAGCAGCAACAATCCGCCTTGTTTGAGAGGGATCATCGCTCACATTACTAAAATCAAGAATTGGAAGGCAAACAACATTAGAGGATGAAGCAATGGGAAGAGCTTGAAACATAGATCGGGTAGGAGATATACAACCTGATTTTCTTATGTTGGGAGTGTCCATTGACACCAGACCAACATCAGATTCCCCAATCACACGCCTAGCCGAGTTCGAGCTAGAGAGATCCACCACATTTGGAGAAGTAGAATCTGCAGCTACTCTCGACCTTGTTGGGACTAGATCAGAAACAGAATTGTATACAGAATGGGGACTGGATAAGATAGCTCGGGAAGAGCTACAGACAGACTCCTTGTGACCCCATTTTGAGCAAGATGAGCAGCGAGGAGGAAGCCAAGGGTAAGAGATGCCAATTTGACAAGCAGGAAGAGATCCGTTCGCCATATTGATAGCAAGTAGAAGAGGGCCATCGAGCTTTACTTCAATAAGCACTCGGGCAACATCGAACCTTAGACATTTCTCAGTAGAAGGGTGCAGTTTTACAGGCTTGCCAATGTGGCTAGCAAGGAAACTGAGTCCTTTGAAAGAGAAAAGATGGTTTGGGACATCCTTAAAGTCCACCCAAAGCTGGACCGAAAACATCTTTGGAGTTTGATTAGCAGTAGACGGGGACCATTCTTGAACAATCATAGGTTTATCCCCTACATACCAGAATTTATGACTCAGTGCACGACTCTTACAGAGGTCATCATTAATGCGAAATAAGGTTGCAGTCGGCTTGACAAAATGAACATCAATTTTCATATTCTTGTTTGAAGACTTCCAAATTCTGCTCACAGTAGCATGCACAGAACCAATATGTGGAGCCTCACCAATGAAGTGACCAACCACAAAAAATTTCCACAAAGGAGTAGAGTCAACTAATAGCTCATATGGTATTGAAGAAGAGACAATACCATCAGCTACAGATGAAGCAATCTCAAAATCTACCAGTGAAGAAGATGAAGCACCAACCACATTTAACCAAGAAGACTTGGTAGAATCAGATACCATAGCATCCATAGTGGTCTTCGAAGACACCATTGAAGCCAGGACAGAGACCACATGAACATCAAGAGGAGCACCATTAACTACCATATCCGAACCAATCAAGGATTTGGGAGCCAACAATGTAGGAATAGACTCAACAAATATATCGACAAATCCAGAATTAGAACCACCAACATCAACAGGCTGAGCAAGCGCGGAAGAGCTCACAGGAAATGGAGAGGAAGACTTACGAGGAGAAGCCAAGACCTCCTCCATCAGAAGAAACGGAAAATCGCCGGAAATCCCTAATCCCGTCGATCCCGAAAAACTCAAAATCTAATCAATGTCTCTGTAGAAAATCAAGCTTCTCGCAACTCACTGCAGCACTTATCGAAATGATTCTCCTGAGATTAAGAATGAAATTAATGAATCTACTAAATCGGAAGGAACAAGGAGGAGAGAAAATGTCCAATCTCGCCGAAAGATGCGCTCCCTTTCTCTTATTCTCTTATTCTCTTATTCTTTTCTTTTCTTCTTTTCTTCTCTTCTTCTCTTCTTCTCTTCTTCTCTTCTTCTCTTCTTCTCTTCTTCTCTTCTTCTCTTCTTCTCTTCTTCTCTTCTTTTCTTCGCTTCTTATCTTATCTTCTTCTCCTCTCCTCTCTTCTTCTCCTATTCTCTTCTTCTCTTCTTTTTCTCTTCTTCTTCTCCTTTTTTTTTTCTCTTTTTTTTTCGTTTTTTCTTCAATATAATATTATTTGCCAAAATATTTTGGAACATTTATAAATTTAAAATCGTTTGAAAACAATTTTATTTATATTTTTATATAATTACCAAATATGGTAATTATGTATTTTTTTTTGTTTCTGACGGCTTCCAATAATTTTCGACAGGAGATTCCAACAGTTTCCGACGGGATTCCAACGGTTTGGTTTCTGATGGGTTTATTTTCAATGGTTTCTGACGGGAGATTCTAACGGTTTCCAACAGAGTTTGTTCGACCGTTTTAGATGGGCATTGTAGTTTGAAGCCTCGCCGGTGGTCCTCGCGGGTCGTGGCCGCTGGCCCCACCGTGATTCTGGGCCCATGTAACGGGATTCTTCCCCCCAAGAATTTTTGTTTCTTCAGCCACCACGATGGACCGTTGAGCTTCGCCGCCGGTTGCCTTGGTCGGAGCTCTTGATTTCTCCGGTTGATGTTTCCTCCATTCTTGAGTACTCGATCTGTTTCTTCCTCTAGACTCTTTACTATAGCTATATGCTTAGATAATAAGTACTTGGTTCTTTAGCTTTTGAGTTTTGTATTGGGCGTTCCCATGGTGGTGTCCGGTCTTAGAACTAGGATGAGTTGGTTGTGTGTCGCTTAGTCTTGGTAGTGTATTATCGGGCTTGTCTGATGGTAGACCTCTTTAGTGTATCGTTGCTACTCTACTTGGTGGCCGAGATTTTTCACTGTTATTGGTGCTGACATTGCTGTTAATGTCAGACCTGGTCATGTGCTCGGTAGCTGTTGACCTTAGCTGCGGAGTTTGCTAGGCGATGACCCCTCTCCATTATGGTTTTGTTCACCGTGACTTTGCGATGGAGCTTCCGGTCTTAGCTTTAACCCTCACTTTTCTTGGTACTTTTTTCTGCTTTCTTGTCGGCATTTCTCCCGGTGTACTGGTCGGCTCCTCCCAGGCAACCGACTTCTCTTTTATCCCTTAGGATCTTTATGTCCCTAGGTTCCCTGTTCTTCCCCTATTGTTGTGCCCTAGTTTTTTAGGTTTCATTTAATAAGTTTCGGTAGCCACCATCCAGTATTAGACGTCGCATTTTCAGCTTTTTTCATGTCTTAGATTTGACTATGGATCAAATTAGTCAATTTCCATCAAGGTTGTTGGTGATTATATATTGTTGTGCTCTTTGCTAGCTTTTGGAGGAGTAAATCTCTGCCTAGTCAGAGTGGCCTGAGTTAGTATTCACATATGGTTTTCAATGTTGGAGTTTATTTAGATTCAACCGTTACGAAGAAAGTCGAAGTGAAACTCGTCTGATCAACCGTTGATTGTTCGACCTCTAAAAGTGTTTACTGGTTATTGTTGCGGTGAAGCGACACTGAAGGTGTACCGGAGTTCTGCTTGGCGGAACGCAACTTGAGTTGTGTTCGATTGTCTAGCGTGTCTCACTCTCCTTCAATTGCTGCTGGTAAACTCCTTGGTTTAATCGAATCGTATCCTTCAACACTCCCTTCCTAAAGCAAGTGTTGAGTCGATGAAATGGCTTCTTTAAGTCTCCTCCACTAGAATTAACATCAGATTTGGGCGAGGTCTGATTAGTTGTTGCTACTCTATTACCATCAAAAGAACGCAAGTAAGGAAGCACAAGCGCTTTAATTGCTAAGTCTACTTAAATCACAAGGGAGGACATGAGTATTAAAGTTACAATGGATTTGGTTGGTAGTCTCCCAATATCAATTGTAGCTTCGTGATTAATCATCAGCTTTAGATGTTCAGTGTCTGAACTGACTCTTTCGATATATGTTCTAGAGTTGGTCTCTAAATCTATGTAGTAGGTATGTTAACTTTTATGTTAAATACTTGTATAATACAATGTGTTTGTAATGGAATCTCTCCCTCTTCTCTCTAAATTAATAAAATTTCAGTTTGCAAAAAAAATAAAATATTTCGATCACTTTAATACACCATTGATTCAGCTTCCGATAATCTACTCATCCTCAACAATTTCGGCGGATTTCTCCGTCGCATGATCGTTGTTGCTCAAAATTCTATAGCTTTGTTTATTTTTAAATTATTTTTTCTCTTGCTTTTCTTTAGCTCGTTGAAGCTCTCGTTGAATGAGTTGATCTACTCTTGTTTTAGGTACGCTTTATAATTGGACTCGATCCAATTCTCTCTGTTTCTTTGTTTTTCTGAAATTAGATAGATGAGATTATTGAATTGGGAATTATGTTTTGTTGATTTGTTCATTGTAGTTCGTAGATGAGCTTGGGATAATAGCACTTACATCAGTTCTTTGTTTTGAAGGAGTGAGCTGAAAATAGGACTTTAGAGGCTTTTAAACCAATTTCAGTCTTGTTTCTGATTTCTCTACCGGGACGAGTATTTAGATATCTTGTATAGTGTTGTCAATTTACTTTTCAATTTATAGTGGGATCTTAACGGAGTGTTATGTTGCGATATGGATTTAGGCATGAATGAAAGAGTCAGTCCCTGAATCTGTGGAAGACAATGGCACTTTAGTCTCTACTTATTATCCCGAGTTTATTAATCACATATCATCTGAAAGTGTAGACTCGATGGAGAATGTGAGTGAAAATGGATTATTAGTATTGCCTGATGATGATCATCAGGAGAGTATGGGATCACCTGAACGATCGAACAACAACATTGGTAGTTTAATCAGGGTTCAATCTGTGGGTGGATCAGTGCATTCAATGAGGAAAGGTTTCAGTTTGAAGAAATGGAGAAGGATTAAAAGAGATGGTCCAGCGAAGGATGAGGCTGCTCCTGTTGATGATGGTAGTAAACTTCTGAAGCGTGGATTGACTGGATTGGTGAATCCTCCTTCTAAACATGTAGACATGTCTTCAGTTGAAGCAAGGCAGAGTAGTGAAGGCTCTATTGGATCTGTTAATATGGTGCATTATCATCATCCGGGTATAGCTAACAGGGTTAGTCCCGATCCAGGTTGTATGTTTACTAATGGCCAAGCGCTTGATAAAAGTGAAGAGCATAGCAGTAATTCCATATGTACAAAGAATGTAGGAGGAAAGAGTGTTTCAGGGAGCCAAGGGAGACTTTGGAGGGATACCATCAAGAAGGCTAGTGAAGAGAGGTGAAAACCGACAAGGAGGAGCCTTGTTCCAGCATGGATTCCCACTTATCAAGTAGCGATTTTGTGTTTTCGAGTGGTGTGGTATCTGTTGCCAACAATGGAGAGATTGATGATGCATCATATTGGGGGATTTAGCGAAGAAGGTCAAGTTAGGAAAGAAGTCCAAACACATACAGAGGCGAAAATGGATTTACAAAGGATGATGAAGATGGAGTAAGAAAAACAACAATCATTGGGAAAACAAGGATCCACTTGCAATTTCTATCCAAAGTTTTGCAGCTCTTCAGGAAACTCTTTGGAAAGGTTTGCACACAAATCTCGCCTTCAATAAACATGTGAATAGTTGCAATGTTCATCTTCTAAAGCTCTCATATCCATTTCTATCGGAAAGCTATTTTATCTTTATGTTCTCAATGTGTTATACTTTTAAAACTAACTATGCAATTGAAACATATGCAGAGATTCAAAGTTTCCGGGAGATGGGTAAGGATTCTATACCACTACATCCAGGCGCCGAGGAAATGAGTTCACCAGACCAGCCAAGAAATGAAAGTTGTAGAGCTGATAACTCAACATCATCAGAATCAAAGGTACTGGTCTTGAAGCAGAAAGAAAAACCTATGGAAATCAAACTCAAGGAAGCAAGAGCTGCTCTGGAGGCAAAGGAAGCTAGAATCCAAGAACTCAAAAACTCAAAAATTGAATCTGAACTTGAAGGCATTTTCCTGAGAAAAATCGAAGCTGAAATTCAGCATTTGATACTCACAAGATCTATGAATTCACTACAACAACCTAAGAAGGTACATTCTTTGACAGAAGATCCTGAATCGAACAGGGGAGACATCTTAGGAAATGCATGGAAGCTCAGTTTCTATATCTTCATACAGTTGATCTTGCTAGTGTCCATACTTCGGTTTCTAGTGCTACATTTCTCTCCTGCTTCACGATTAGTTATACCAACTTAAAACACAGACAATTTCCTTGTTCTTGCTGTGAAGTTACCAAACATATGTTTGTTGTTCTTCAGGTTTCAATTATTGTAATAATAATATCTTCTCAAAAACATTATCCCAATGATTACAATTAAATTTCGATTTTAAAATTTCCCAACATGCCGAATTGTTCTCAGTCTCGTATTTAGGATGATCTAGCTAATGACTCATAGTAGCTTGTTCGATTCTTCCCTACTACACTAGTAGATTAAAAAAAGGATTGTATGGGTGGGATTTAAGCTATGGATCAAATTTTTGTTGATCCAATTGTTGACAAAAAAAAATTCTCAGAATGTGCTAAGAGTACATAAAATATGATTGTGAATATCAACCATACAACAGAACAGACAAAGTCTCTCGGTGAAACAGAGACGAGTCAGCAAAGGAAAGTCAAAACCGTCCTTCTGAATCAGAGGTTTTGCTTTCTCAGACTATGAAGTTTCTTCCTCCAACAAAGGTACGTAACTGCAACAGAAATGATTCTTTGTAAGACTTTCTTTTGCTGAGTCCAAAGTCTCTCGGTGTTCCAAAGTCTCTGTTTCAGCGAGAGACTTTGTCTGTTCTCTTGTATGGCAAGTAGTTAAGTTATAGAACCATAACCGTATTTAACCGTAAAATGGTTAAGGTTAAAAATAATTAACCATATTCAGGGGTTAAATACCGTAAATGGGCCATCGGGTGAGGTAAGCCCATTGACTTGGATAAAGGCTTTCATTATAGGCTCGGCTCTCTATTTACATTTCTAGCCTAATACAAAAATTAATTACAAATTAGCCAAAAAGGAAGTAACATAAATTTGTGTAAGGAGCAATAATAAAATTGACAGACATGGAGTGTGATACACGAACATAAAAATATTCCCATAAAAATACGATTTAGAGCCAAAAAATCTCTTAAAACTAAATTAAACCAATCAATTTGTGTGAAATTTATGTACTCCTTATCTCTTATCTCTCTTGTTTTTTTCAATTTATAAGAAAGGATTAACCTTTAAGAAAAAATAACATACATTGGTCTCATACCTTTACCAAGACGGCCAAAAGAAAAATGTCGACCGCTATTTCACCGTACTCTCAAACTCACGTGGAGCCCGTTAATGGTTTACCTTCAAACAGCAGGAAATGCGACGATTCATCTGTTTCAGTCAAGTATGATGATCTTGTTCGTCACTCTGACCTCTTCTGGGAAAAGCTCCGAGCTTTGCTTGGATTTTCCCGCAGCACTTTGAAGTGAGTTTTTCTTCTTCTTTTCTTTTCGGAGACCCTTTTACCTCGGTTTAACATTGTGGAAGAAAGAACTACTCTTTATTATTCCTTTCTGTTTTTCATTTTTATTTTCATTTCTGGTGTCGATGAAATTGAATGCTGGTTTTTTCTTCTGTGAGATTGTAGGATTTTGTTAGATATATTCAATATTTGTTCGTTCTTTGCTCTAAGATCCGTTAGGGTTATGGATTTTGGGTTGAGGTGTTGAAATATTTTGTTTGGTAAGATGGAAGCTGAAGTATTAGATTTTATGCTCAGTGATATGTTTGAAATGAGTTCAATTAGGGTTTAATGGATTTCGGATTGTTTGAAGTTATAACCATTCTTTGTATATTTCACAAAACATTTCACTGTGCTTCTGTAATGCAGGAAGTGCGTTATGTCATGTGTATTGTCTGTTGAATTGGGTTTATCGTCTTTTTTACCTGTTTTTATGTGTGATTGAAACTATCTTGTTCATAAGGATATCAATCAAACTGAATCTAGTTTACTAATCTCGATATTGTATTTACTAATCTGGTGTGTTTATATGTGTTTTGGATCTATCTTGTTCATTAGGATATCAAATCAAACTGAATCTAGTGTATTTACTAATTCTCCATACTGTAGTTATGATTTTAAAGCGACTTTTTTTATTTGTTGTCTTGTCTTTTGTTTCCATTTGTAAGATAATGAAACATTCTCTGTCTCTGTAAAGGGTTCCTACTGTGGGAGGAAACACTCTTGACTTGCATCGGCTTTTCATTGAGGTTACGGCTCGAGGTGGCATTGAAAAGGTCGGAGTTCATGTTGTCATTAATCATTCTGTTGGTTGATTAGTTTTGTTTCATTGAGTATTAAAAATGTGTGTTTTTGCTACTCTAGGTGATCAAGGATCGGAAATGGAAAGAAGTGATTGGTGCATTCCAATTCCCGTCAACAATAACAAGTGCATCATTTGTCTTGAGGAAATATTATCTCAAGTATCTTTATCAAATGGAACATGTGTATTACCTTGAAAACCCAGTGTCTACATTCCCACCAACAGGTCTATTTCAACACTATTATTCTTATCGTTTTTCACCTTTTCTTTCGTTACTTCGTGGCATGCTGAGGCAAGTCAAAACCTCATGCTTTTGTAGATGAAGCAATGAATAGCCTTGTCATTGCGTCTCCCAACCCAGATGAAGGTATAAGAAACGTTTTGGTTTCTTTCCTCATTAGATATCTCTGTTCATGCATTAGCTTGTAGAATGTTGTATTTAGTAGTCCCTTGGAATAGAGTTTATTACAGCTTCTATATAATCAACTCATGCCTGCTAGACCTTTAAGTTACACATTCTGGTCAAAAGTTACACGTGTAAAGTTGTTACAACTATGGCTTCTTAAATTAGCTCTCTCTGCTTCATTCCTTTTAGGTTTGTATCATCTTTAACTCATTGTTAGTTAATTAAAGTCTCAAACAAACAAAATACACATATCTTTCGTCGAATTCCATTCCTTTTATGTAGGAGCTTTCTGCACTAGATTCACCATTTGTGTATCTAATTAAATTGCCAGTTTGCCACTGTGTACCTTCTTCAGGTATTGATAAACCACAAATTGGGAATGAGGTTCACGGCTTCATTGACGGGAAGTTTGATAACGGCTATCTAGTGACGATGAAAATTGGTTCTGAAGAGATGAAAGGTGTGCTTTACCATATTGCTCAAACACCAAATCAGAACCAACATACCATGGAAACACCTTCAGCCGCCGTAGCACAACAACGCCGACATAAGAAGAGAACAAAATTGGCTCAAGTTGACTCTCAGAAGCCCAAATGCCACAGGAGTGGCTACAACTTCTTTTTTGCTGAGCAGTACGCTAGGCTTAAACCTGAGTACCATGGACAAGAACGAACCATCACCAAGACAATAGGGAAAATGTGGAGCAGTCTCACTGACTCTGAGAAACAAGTAACAAATCATGATCAAATCAAATCCACAATCTTCTTAAACAAGTGTTTGACTACCAATATTTGTTCATCATTACAGGTTTATCAAGACAAAGGAATTAAGGATGTGGAGAGATACAGAACTGAGATGTTGGAATATAAATCTTCACATGAGTCAGGAGCTACTGCTGCTGCTTCTACAGCGCCTCAGTAGTTTTTCTCCCTTGTGTTGTAACATCTTTCTTTCTTCCCTAGAGAACTTCTTTACAAAAAATGCTATTTGTTTAATGAGTTGCAGAATTTGCCATGTTAATGCTTTTAGGGTTAGTGAGGAGGTTACTTACCGCGCACTCGTGTCTTTCTTGTTGTTTAGTCAGTAACTGCTGTTTCATAGTGTCATAGCCATATATCCGAACCAAGATCTCTTATATCGAATCTTGAGCTTGGGCTAAGGTTTTGACCGAACATATTATAATGTTATCATTTACTAAACTCTTTTTGATCTTGGGTGTAAATGGTAACAAATGTGAAAAATTTGGTGGGAAAAAAACAAACAGATTTGAATGATTCTGTATTACTAGCTAAATTAGCTAATTTTTTTATATTTTTATATGAAAATTTATAAGAATTATTTGAATTCAAATGTTAACAGCTGAATTTTGTTAAATGTGTGGTAGATTTTCTTTTCGTCAACAATTAGATATACAAAATATGATTCATAGTCAAAGTCTACCACTAAAATTTTTTTTAATCTACTTTATGCAAAAAAATGAAAAAAGTTGGATTGAGCTTGTGTTTATTTTCAATTACTGCCCAGAACTTTGAGTCAAGCTAATACCAAATAATCCTAATCGTTTTTAATGCGAGTAATTCGAAAACAACAACATATAAGAATTTGAAAGTTTTTGAAATGCAAATAAGAGTTTCTTGGATGAATTGAAGAGAAAGTAGAAAAATATGAAGTTAGAAACTTCAATTGGGGGTTTTAGAGTCCGAAATTGGTTGGTACCTGAGCATTTAGAACTCATTTTTGGTTGTTAATGGTGGTTGGGAATATTAAAAAATATGACATTTTTATAAATAAGTAGTTCAAACTAAATTTTTATGTCTTTTTAAGTTTTTTTATTATTTAAAAAAACTATAAAATAAAAAATAATAATGGCATGATTGTAAATATAAAGTGTTACAACGATAAAATGGAGAAAAATTAGAGGTTATATTGGGAATTGATTCAAAAGAATGGGTTATATTTGAAACTACCATTTTTTGTTTTAACTCTCTCAGAAGCAATCGAAAAATAGTATCTCCAAAAAATATTATCATACATACTATTCACCACACTTTATTATCATTAAAGGTTAGTATAAGAAAAAACGAAACGTAGAGAACTATAATTTGTAACATAACGAGACAAATCTTTGGTGAAAAAAGTGATACAAATGTTGAGAGAGAATTTTTAAACAAAATTATAAAACCTGTAGCAAAAATGCATATTTGAATTGGGTTGTGGGGTTGATAAAATAAAGGACATTGCAAGAAGCTCAAAATTTTGAAGAAAAACCTACTCTGAACTTGCACAAACAATGGAAATAACAAGAAGAAGCAGGAGATGGTATTTATTGGTACGATTACCAGAGAGTAGATCCGACCAAACTCCGGGAGAAGCTAGAAGAAAACAAAGAAAAAAGTCGATTTGATTTCTCCTCAACCCAAAAAGAAAAAAAAGAACAATAATAGTAACAACAAGAGGACAAAAACAAAAGCAAAGAAACGATAGATATTGTTCTTACCATTCCAGATAGAGATTGTTCTGACCATTGCAGATTCCAAAAACTAGACAACAAAGAGAAAAAGCCCAAAGAGGTGCTAAATAAATCTTTGGTTTTTACTACATTGTTTTATCTCTGAAGAATCTGATTAGTATAATGAGAGGATGTTTTTTATTCTGATTACAGTTAATAATTTTTTTGTTTTTTGTGTTGATTTTAAATTTTTTATAATCTTACAGACGAGTACCACATGAAAACATGGCAGTCATTCCAAAGGAAACAAAAGTTTGGTGCTTGTTCTTCACACTTCATATGGTTATCTTCACCAGTGTAAGCATTAGAAAACTTGAGGCTACATGAATTTTTATATAAGACTACTTTAGTACAATTCTTATCTAGAACTTTTTTGGCTTCAGATATCTCAGTGATGGTCGTGCCATCTTGAAAAGCGATGTTTAAGCCTTTGGTGTTGTTCTTTATAAAATTATATCTGGAAGATAAGCTGTTATACGAACAGAGGTGATGGGAAGTAAGAACATGGAAGGACGTTCATTGGCAGAATCACTACTTGGTAACACTCGGTTGCTTGGCATCTCATGTGTTTGATGCAAAAGATAAACCATGACTGCAAGCGAAAGAATCTGTTTTCTGCTGCTCCACGTGTTGTTTTTATTTTCAGCCATGGGGGTTTTTATCATGTTTTCTTGATCAAACTTTAGTTTTCTGTTTATACAATGTTAATGGTTCACACTTTTATAGTTTTGTATGGTTTCAATTAATTTGAATATGCATATAAATATTTTTACGTTCAATTCAACCAATTTTTATTGTGTTTGTATTGATTGGTGCAAATAATGTATTTAATTGCTTACGTGTTGAATCTACTTTTTGGCGAATATCAACAGAGTTTGTGTAACACATGTAATGTTGTAGCTTTTACAAGATTTATCTTCTGATTGCTCAAATTGTAATATTTACTTAAATTTTTTTCTAACCTTTTATTCGTAAATATTTATCATAATAGTCAATCTGAAATTTTTATTTAGTCTTCTTAATCTTTCCTTATTTACAATTATCTTTTTTTCATTTAATTTTATTAAACATAAATATAGGGGAATTAAAAAAAAATTAACCGCATTCTATTAAGATTTTTTTTTCCATGTACCATGTTCAGTTAAAACAAATTATTAAAATAAATTAAATTAAACACGATTTGAAATAAAAAAAATATTTTTTTTTGTTTTCTCCTTGTGACGAAGAACGAAACAGGTTTGTAACTGCCAATCTTCTCTCTCCGAGAGTTTCTTTCGCCAGTTATTAACGGTTCAGTCTGGATCGATAATTATTTCTCAATGGCTATTTATTTCCAGTGTTGTTTTCCTTTATGATTTTCAACATTTGCTTCTCCTCTTTTGTCTGAAGTTGATGCCAATATCAGATTACGTTCGCAAAATGCAAGCAATAACAGATCGGTTATCCCTTTGCCTCTCTCGGAATGTCTCAAAGCCTTTGATGCCAATGCCTTCAGCCTTGTTGTTCGCCCAGTGAACCGATGCAAGCAAAACCTCAAGGCAATGCAACTTGTGTTTCCTCGTCTTTTGGGATTCGAGTGATGAAGTTTCAGGCCAAATTTTGGACAATAGTTTCATTCAATTTGTTTTTCCTACTGAAGAGACTCTCAATTATGTTTTGTGAAGGGCTCTCTGGTCCTTTAATGATTGGATGTGTGTGGTTAAGCGATGGCATCCAAATCAAACTATTGATGATGTGAAAGGAATTCCTTTTTGGGTGCAAATTTGTGGCATTCCTCTGCAATTTCTCACGAGGCGAATGGTGACTATTATTGGTTAGAGTCTTGGGGATTTCATTGAGACTAATTTCGAGTCTGATGGTTCTGCACGTGTGGACTTTGTGCGTGTGCGATTGCTTGTGAATTTTGATGAAGCCTTGCTGTTTCAGCGCCAATTCGATTTCGCTGGAGATTTGGTGACTTTGTCTTTCCAATATGAGCACTTGAGACAATTCTGTACAACTTGTGGGATGCTAACTCATGCTATGGGTGAGTATGATGTTGAGCCAACCGACACTGCCTCTTTTGGTGATGATGGTAATGATGATGACAATCTTGATGATGATGAGGAGACAAATTCAGACAATGATCGTGATGGAGGACCTGTTTCATCATAGATGCCCTTTGACTCTCGATCTCGCACTGATATTGCTTCTCCTTCAGATTCCCGCAAGAAAATTGCAGCGGCAAGATGTGGACTTTGCCAATGGTTCACTCGTGATGATTTCTGTGAGACATACTCTAAGATGATGACAAGACGCTCAGACTTTGTTGATGATAACCGCTATGATGAATATAAAGATCATGCGATGTTTGCTACAACACCACCATCTGGTGGTAACGACAACTTGGGTGAGGGTATGATGGGCCATAAGCCACCAGAGTCGCCATGAATACAACTTTTTGGAACTTTCAAGGCTTGAAAGGGTCTTCGGTAGCTCGACGCCTTAAGGGAATGGTTAAACGCTATTCCCTGGACATACTCTTTCTGGTGGAGAGGAAGAATTCTGATGATGTGGTTAAGGATGCGGTGACACTTTTAAATTATGATAATGTACTTTGTGTATCTCCTACGAGAATTGGGGGTGGTTTAGCTTTGTTTTGGTCAAATTCGGTGTCTGTAAGCATTAATTATCAAGGGGAAAGACTCATTGATTTTAACATAAATAAAAATAAGATTTCCTGTTATATGTCTTTTGTTTACGAACATCCTATTAGGCAACTACGACACCATTTATGAAAACATTTGGAACATATCAATGCTACTCCCTCAGGTCCATGGATTATGTGAGGAGATTTTTATGAGATTTTACAACTCGAGGAAAAGTAGGGCGGCCCACGATGGGAAGATTGGAGCTTTACACATTTTCGCAACATTGTCAATATATATAACGTATCTGACTTAGCCTATCTAGGGAATAATATGACTTGGTGTGGTCAACGCCATTCTCATATTGTTCGCTGTTGGCTTGATCGTGTAATGGTGAATGATGAATGGCGCGCTGAGTTCCCAGCTTTAATTGTTGAGTATTTAGACATGGTGGAATCGGATCATCGTCCAGTTATTATTAAGATTCGTAAATTTGTTGATCGTGGTAAGAAACTATTTACTTACGATGCTCGCCATAGTGGTGATGATGCTTTCTGTGACGCTGTCTGTATGGGTTGGAACCAAGCACATAATTCTAGTGTTCATGATCGCATACGTAATTGTCGTTCGTCGATCTCCTCATGGAAGCATACCAATAAAACAAATGTGGCAAAAGAAATACATAGGCTAACCCAAACTATTGACTCATTTTAATCAAATGGTTGGACATTAATGTCACAACTACAGACTCTGAAACAAGAGCTGCGGTTAGCAATTAAGGAGGAGGATACATATTGGCAGTGGAAGAGTCGAAACAAATGGTTACAACATGGAGATTCTAATACATGCTTCTTTCATGCTTCAACGCGTAATTGCCGTGCATGCAGTGTACTAACACAGATGATTGATGAACAAGGCAACAACCACTTTGGCAATGGAAATATAGCGGTTGTGGCTACATCATATAATTGTGACATATTCACAAGTTCAACTGGGCTAGTTTCCAGAGCAATCTTAGAGGCGGTGCCATAAACATTAACGCCAACTATGAATTCCAACCTAGAGTCGCCAATTACAGAGGCCGAGATTAAAGAAGTTGTGTTTTCAATAGGTCGTCATAGAGGTTCGGGCCCGGATGGGTTCAATGGTGCCTTTTATCATGATTTTTTGGATGAGGTCGGACATGCCATAACTCATGAGGTGCAACAATTTTGGCGACATCAACAATGCCTGACTCGTGGAATCACACAAATTTATGCCTAATCCCTAAGGTTAAAACGCCAATGCATATGAAAGATCTCCGCCCTATTAGCCTCTGTAACGTTACATACAAAATTATCTCGAAAGTTCTGTTGACCCGACTGAAGCGCATACTACATGATGTGGTCTTGGAACAACAAGTTGCGTTTATTTTCGGTAGGAATATTTGTGATAATGTTCTCATCGCACATGAGTTATTTTATTCTTTACGGGTTAGTCGAAAGATTGCTACTGTGTTCTTCGCCATTAAGACGGATGTTAGCAAAACTTATGATCGGGTTGAATGGGGTTTTCTCGAGGTTATTCTGAAACAAAAAGGATTTAGTGCTACATAGGTCTCTTGGATAATGGCATGTGTTTGTTCTGTTATGTTTTCGGTGCTTATTAATGCAAGTCTGTATGGCCATGTGGTGCCGGAACATGGTATCCGCCAAGGTGACCCTTTATCGCCGTATTTATTTATCCTCTATTTAGATGTCCTAAATTCTTTACTAGAGCAAGCACAACGTAACAGTACTTTACAATCTGTCTAAACCGTGGTGGGGCTACAATATCACATTTATTGTTTGCTGATGATTCGTTGTTTTTCATGAAAGCCAATATGACTAATGCGCAAACAATACACATCATTTTTGACACCTATACACAGGGCTCTGGCCAGCTAATGAACCTTGAAAAATCAACAATCACCTTTGGCACTCGGGTATATCAAGGTACACACGAACATCTTAAAACTACATTTGGGATAAATACAACTGGGAGAGCTGGGAATTATTTGGGATTGCCCAAAAAAATTGATCGTAATAATAAGGAACTATTTTGGTATGTTGAAGAACGAGTGAAATTGAAGTTATCATGCTGGCAAAATAGGTATTTGTCGATGGTTGATGGCTGGTAAGGAAACAATGATTAAAGTTGTAGCATATGCTTTACCGGTTTACTCAATGAACTACTTTCGGCTTCCGGCGAGTACTTGTACTACTATTAATAGGCTTGGGTGTCTTGGTGGAAACTGACAAAGTCTAAAAGGGCTGGTGGTTTAGGGTTTCGGGATTTGGCTTTATTTAATAAAGCTTTACTGGTCAACCAAGTTTGGAAAATGTTGAAACGACCCCAAAGCCTTCTCCATCACCTTTACAAAGCATGATATTTTCCTAGACGTACACTTTTGGATGCTGTGAAAGGTCATCAACCATGTTATGGTTGGACTTCCTTATTATTTGGTGTTAAGTTATTAAAGACGGGTGTACAAATTAATGTGGGCAATGGCACTTAAACAAGATTGGGACTTGACCCTTGGCTATCAACTAACCCTCCATGTCCAGCTATGCTACTCCCACCATATCTCCCTTCTACAAAGGTTAGTGAACTTATTGACCCAAACACAAATCAATGGATCGAAGAGAAAGTATATATGATGATTGATCCAAGGGATTATGGAAACATCTTACGTCATTATTTACCACAACCACTGAGAAATGATGTTCATATTTGGAGCTATACACGACATGGAAACTACACTGTCAAGTCCGGCTGCTGGCTTGCTATGATACAAACAGTTATGGACCCAGCACATCAGCTGCGCCTTTATCATCATCATGACTTAACAAAATGACTATGGCGATTACCAGTGGCTCTAAAACTGCGACACTTCATATGGCGTTTAGCATCACAAGCTTTAGGGTTTGTAGAGAATCTTCAACGCCGGAATATATCCACATTTTCTAACTGTTTGCGGTGTTGCTCCACAAATGAAACTGCGAACCACACACTTTTCCTTTGCCCTACTACTATTGCTACATGGGGTCTTTCTAGCCTTCCATATCAAGTGCTTACTGACCCAAATATTCCTTTAAACGATAAATTACTCTTTATCTTTAGGCTTGTTGAAGATCACCGTTTAGAGAAGTTGTTTCGCTATCTCCCAATTTGGTTGCTATGGCGATTGTGGAAAAATCGAAATGATCTCTTGTACAATAATCGTGACCTTACACCAGAAGAAACAGTTACACGGGCTTATAATGACACAAAGGAATGGATTTATACACACACACACACATATGAACACCATTACCCTAGCGTATTAGGTGATATGCAATCCAATACTACTTGGTCATGTCCTATGTGTGGATGGGTGAAATTCAATTACGACGCCTCGTATACAGATAATGGAACAATTTCAGGCCTTGGGTGGATTCTTCGTGATGAGAATGGTATATTTTTGTCAACTGGCCGGGGCAAATGTACTGGTCATCAATCTGTGGAAGAGGCTGAACTCTATGTATTACTTTGGGCATTACAAGCCTCATGAGGTTTATGATATCGTCGTGTTATGTTTGAGGAGAATAATAGCATTATCAATACTCTTCTTAATGGACTTTTGAAGAACCTCCGGCTGATACACTATACCACCATGGTACAAGCATAGAAAATGATGTTTGATGCTATAAGTTTTCAACATCGGCCACGAAGCCAAAATGTGTGTGCTGACATATTAGTTCTTAGTTCTTGTCCATGGAATGTATATAATATTTGCCCTACATACTTGCTTGCGTCTGTAAACTTTGATATTGAAAGTTCAATATAAAATGATAGTTAATGAAACAAAAAAAACATACTCAAAAAAAAAAAATCTCTCCGTGATCTAATAAAAATCCCAAGTTTTTATATAATTGTATTATTTTTTCCACTTTTGTGAATGATTCCATGTTTTTCAGTTCTCTATTTCTCTTCTCTTTTCTCGATCCGCTACTATTAAATTAACTTCCAGAAAGTTTTGTGAGAAATGTTGATGAGAAGCGACTCGACTTGGGTTGTTGGGAAAAACCAATTAGGCACATCGGTGGATTGTTCGATGCTTTTTCCATCCCCTCCTATCTCGGTTTTGCTGTTTCTCTCATTCCTTCATAAGTAACTTACTAACCACTTCCCTTACTCACTTTATTCTTACGGAAATTGAAATTACATCTCTGGTTACTTACGTCTATGTCCTCAATAGACAAATATCAATTTTCAGAAGGCAACTTTTGGTATGTGAGAAAATAAGTTTAGAAATATCATTACTGATTCTAAATCTTAATGATTCTTTTGAAATTTGCGTCTTATATTTATGATATGTGTGCATAGGCACCTTATTAATCAATGAGAGTATGTTGGAAACATATGTTATTGCTAGGGACCGTTTTCTGTCTCCAAATAGAAAATGTTTCCAACAATCTGAAGGTAAACTTGATCTTTGATAGTTTTACTTTTTATTTCATAAATATCAGATTTCTAACATAAGCTTATTATTGTAGGATCCACATAGCACCTCTCTCCGGTGAGCTTTCATTTGTTGAAATGACAAATAAGGTACATACTGCACATCTCTTAAGGAAGATATGTCTCACATTTCTTATAACATAAAAGGAAATGGTTGAATAAGTATGTGGTGTTAAGCTTTCATAATTAGGCTTTCCACCACTACACATGCTCATTCCATATTAAAATATAAAAAAAATAATAATACTTATTCTGTATTAAATCAAAAATCATGTGCACTTCTTACTAAATCAGAAATATGTGCACCAAAAGTTGCTATAATTCACAACATATTTGTTGCTACATATTTTTTGATTATTTTCATTTAATTTTATGATCCACAAATATATGAGATTTAAAAAAAAAATTAACTACAGTCATTTACAAAACAATTGGTTTAATAACTCATGATTGAAAAAGTTGAACAAAAAGTGAAAACTAAACTCCATGATCCCTTCATTTATCCACTACACCTTTAATTGTTTTTTACCATCTATTCGTGTATTATATCAATTGTATTGTAAGTATAAATATTAGTAATAATTTGTAATGTTTTATATACAATTTTGATATGAAAATTGTTTGATACAAATGAATGTGACTCTATTCCGTAACAATCTGTGATAAAATTGTTACTAGATTTATTCGTCATGATTGTATAGTGACGTTTTTGTTACTAATATGCATTTGTGACACTTTTATTGTAACCATTTACAAATCGTCACAAATTTGTAACAATATCTTCATATTACCACGAAATATGTGTTATTGTGACGAAATATTACGTAACAATATAATATGTTTTGTAGTGTCTTTCAATTACATAACCTCATATCTTCTTTCTTCTTTCTGCATACATATAGATTGTTTACGAAAAAATTCTATCACATTTCATTATACAAATTTCTTTAACACATTTAGGCTTCAACTCATTTGTTCTCTCATGAGTGACTATCTGCATAAATTAAACAATCATTAAATAATATTTTTCTTATTTTTGTTCAAACTTTTAGCATAAAGTACAAAATAAAGAAAAAAAATTATATTGAAAATATTTATAGCAACAATATACTTTACTTGATAGATCTATTTTTAAAAACAAATACATTACTACACATTTTTTATAACACTAATATATAGTTGCAAATAAAATAAAAACTTCAAATAAAAACAAAGTAATAAATTAATAATTATTCAAAAATTTATGATTATAGAAAATAAGCAAGTATAAATTCTAATTAAACCTAAATAGAATACTAAGACTCATTCAACCCAAACAAAAAAATATTGTCCACCATAATTTTTCTATGCAAGAACATACATGAGACCACTAAAAATTATTTTTTTGCCTTATTGTATATATGGATTATGGGAACAATCCATGGTTCAAATATACAAAATTCATATGTAACTAGTTGGAAAAAATAGCATAAAATATAATAATTTAATTAACAATAATAGCTCGCACGGTAAAGATTAATAAGAAATACAATTGGTTGAGCTTGATTTGTAATTTATAAACTATGTTTGTTATTAAGAAAGACAAAATGATAGTTATACAGAATAACAACAATGTTGACACCAATAAAAATATCAAACCTGAAATCTATATATGGTACCATATACAAGTAACACAATTGAAACAATGATCGTATAAATAATAAAAAAACCTCAACCAGTTACAAATATTTTTTTCCTATTACAATTATGAGTTTTTTTTTCAACAAAATTTATTCTCATCCAAAACATACTTTAAATATCATGAATGAGGAATGTCTGAGCAAGTGACATTTAGTGTAGTGGCAGACGGTAAATCTACTAAGACATGCGCACTTGCACAACCAGGGATCGAATCCTACCGCCTACATGATGTAGGAACTTGGCTAATGGGCTGGCTGAATGTCTGGTTATATAATAAACTAAACATGAGACCAATTCTGAGACCAAACCTGCAAATCGTTTACAACAACGATTTAACAAAACACTTAAATAACTTTAACAAAAAACCTTGCAGTTTCCAGTTAATATGAACAGTATGATAAAGGAGAACAACCCACCTTGTAGTGAGACTCACAAGTAAAAACACGGTGCGATCTTGAACTCTTTGCATTTACACTTGTTCCACTAGTTCATTTGTTTGGTAAGCCTTACACCAGTTTCAGATTCAAGCATTAGTATTGAGCACACTCATTTCAAAGTAAAGCAAAAGATAGCTCAGATTGTATGTATTCCAAGACTTTAGCATGCTTTGGCGATAAAGAGATCATTTTTAGTCATGTCCTTTTGTGACATTCTAATATTACTAATAAAACAGTTTGATAAATAGTATTCTAAATTCTAGTATTTAGCCATTTTAGTTTGTAAGACTAAATATTTTAGAATCCCTTCTTTCAACAGTTTAGGAGAATGCATTGATACCACTCCTAAGACACCCAAGTGTATGTACGTTTTGAGCAATTATTCTAGAAATAGTTCAGAGTAGAAAGGGAATAATTTCCAAATGAAAACATGAAATGAATTGATATCACATACCTTTATCAGAAGCTTGACAAATCTTTCAAAATTTTCACGTAATCCTCTCCCAGATTTTGGGCTTTATCCATGGAATTTGTTGATTTTCATCATGCGGTGGTGCTCATTGTCTTTCGGCTTTGGCCATGTAGCCTGGTCAGATCCGCCGAGTCTTCTCCTTGTCCTTTTCTTATTGATCTCATGTCTCGCTTGAGATCCTCCTCAGTGTCCACCTTGGTTAGATATGATTCTCTCTTTGATTAGCTTGTTTAGTACTAGTTGGTTTTAGCTAGTTATTTTGTTAAGTTGAAATAGTATTAAGTCGTGTGGTTCAGTTCCAGATATGGTCTATGTCTCCGATGTTAGTGGAATTTTGATTGTATATGACGTTTTGGTCGATTAATCTCTGAGAGCACTTGTCTCGTCGGTTCCTGTGATTGAAAATTATCCTTGTTCTTTTGTTTTTAGGGTGGTCTCTTTGACGATTTATTTTGTTGGAGTTGCCACATCTTCTCTATCCCAATCTCAAAATTGATGATCATTTCAACTATGCCTCTGTAACTTCTTTTCGTAGGCTCAAGTTATTTGCTTTTAGTTGCTCTTTTCTTATTTTAAACTTTAAATTAATGAGACAATCGATCGTGGACTACCATTTCATTGAACTCTTTTTACATGTGTATGGTGGAATCCTTAGCAATCGGTTGGAGATGGGTTGATAGTTGTTGATCCCTTTTACCCAGTTTAGTCAACTCAGATGAGTAAATATTTTCATTGTTAGGATAGATTCTCTGTCAATGATCAATTCATTGGTTTAAGCTAATGTGCGACAAATGCCGGAGGAATCACACATGTCCACAAGCTCATTTTTATCGTCAGACACATAACGCTTGACACTACGCTTAAGATTCCTTGTAATCTTTTGTTGTAATTGATATGTTGTGTTCCCCAAGCTAAGTCTAATGAATAAAGTTTTCGATAGCAAAAAAAAATTCCTTTTTAATTTAGTGAGGAGGAACTGAATCCATGACACCAAATCACTAGTTGGATCTTCTTAAGTTCTTAATCACCAGCTTGAAAGTAACTCAGTCTCAGATTTACATTTATCATTGAAAAATAATAAGTAAATATTTTTTACTTTTTTATTTTGTTACTGAGCAAATTGTAATTTAACATATTAAATTTAAAAGATGAACGAGTAATAATATACGATGCTTACGTTTTAAAGTTCTAAATTATATTCAACCATCAATAAGAAAACAAAAGTCATGAATCATAATAATTTATCTATATATATATATATATATATATATATATATATATATGTTTAAGAAGTGACCGTAAATTACTTTTCTGATAACAAATATATGTTTACCCATCTTTTTTTTAACAACAATCATAATATTAGCAACACTACCACAAGGATAAAGTAAAAATTTACAACACTAAACTATTAGCTGACTCTCTAATAGAACGAGTGAGAGCAACGGTTTTATGGTTTAGAGATCTCGAAATTACAAAGAGAAAAAAAGCTCAAAAAAGAGATTTTAACCTGAGAAAGTTCTCCTGGTAGAGTTGGAATGTCGGTCACTCTTCAGGATATCTTTAAGATATCCCCAACCCACTTTTATTTTTTACTCTTAATATTATTTTAGAGTAAATTCTACTCCAACCTATTTTTATTTTTACTCTAAAATAAAAGAATTTATTTTTTTATTATTTTAGAGGTGAACCATTTAAAATAAAAATAAAATGTATTTTAGAATATTTTTGTTAAAATAAAAAATAGAGAAATACATGAAAATAAAACACATTTTGAGTACTTGTATTATGTTTATATACAAAAACTACCTAGTTAATATCAAAACGACAAAAATTACAAAAGGGAGGGGGATGTTGTATATTTCAATTTTGTAATTGTTTGAGCCTTTTTGATAATTGGGATGGGCTTTTACAACTTGTTTTCAGAAAGAAAAAAAACGGCCCATTACAGGAAACAATAGAAGAGGGAAAAAGTAGAACGCCGTTGCCGGGGATCGAACCCGGGTCACCCGCGTGACAGGCGGGAATACTTACCACTATACTACAACGACTTGTTGTACACTTTTCCACAAACATTTATTTAATTAATAACTTTATAGCTTCAGCTGTAAATTTTGTTTACACGACCTTCAGCTGCGAATGTTTTTGTGAATCTAAATCTAAAGTAAATTTTGGCAGATTTATAATTCTAATATATTACATTCAAAAGATGAAGGGAATGCACCTGTTGAGAAAATAATATCCTATGCCTATCAGCGTATGTGTCTGCATAATACGGCCGGAAACTTCTTGACCGGAATTAGTTTTGGACACGCTCTATACAAAAAAAAATGTTTCAAGTACTAGGAGAGGACAATATAAACGTTTCAAAACTCAAGGGGTTAATCAAAATATAAGTAAAAAATACAGGGTTAATCAAAATGTAAGTAAAAAATAGAGGGTTAATCTGAAATAGTTTCAGTCGGTTAGTGATACGTAAACCTGCCGCGTCCGTTGCCGGTAGTAGTCAACGGTAAAGTCAATACTATTAATTTTTTTTTTCCAAGTTGTTTTCATTTCTATGGTATGTTCATTGTCTTTTTCCTCGGATATGATTTTTCTTGCTTGGAAAGAAAACAAGAGAAATAAAAACTGAAAAAGCAAGCTAAGCTTTTGATTCAGAGTCGGAGAAGGAAAATAACTACATCCATCTGCAGGAAATTAAAGACGACGACTCTGAACTGAGAAGAAGAGATGCATCTGTACAATGAATGGCTACCGCCTCCTGTAGCGGAGGAAACGAAGAAGGAGAAAGAGTCCTTCGCGCGAGTCGTGAGTTGCGTCAAAGAGTTGCATCGACCAGATGATCCGGAGTCTGTTTACGCCACTCTTAAGTGGATCTCCGTTATCGAACTGTGAGTCCTAGATTTTGTGGTTTAATTGCAAAAACCTCTGTCAATTTTTTTTTCTCGTTCGAATTGCTTGCTTCGTGTTGGGATTTGAAGACGTGGATGATGAATTTTAGAGTCAATTAGCTTTCTGACCCGCAATCGGGTCAGTATATCGAATTCAACTGCAACGTTTTTTGTTAGTTTGCCGTTCAGTATTTACACGACTATGACAGTTAAATAAACATTTTAAAGACTGTTTCTACTGCATTTCTGATAATTAGTAGCCTCTATATAGCTGGGTGACGGTTATACTGAAATCATGCAATCTGGTCGTCTGAAATCATTTTAAAGACTGTTTCTACTGGATTTCTGATTATTAGTAGCCTCTATATAGCTGGGATTGATTGTGTAGTAACTTGCATCCTGTAGTATTTTACTTTGTAAGTTGGGCATACTTGGTTCTTATTATGTTGCTCTTGGCTATTGCGTATAGCGGTCCAGGGTCTGATTACACTTTTTTTTAATTCCTTGCAGCTTTATTAGAGCGAAAAGTGAATTGTCCGTTGAAGATGTTACTGAACTCGTGGAATTTGGGTTACAGATTTTTCATTCATCCCAGGACAAGTTATATGTACAGGTTCTAATATCAATACCAGAATGAACTCCAGCTACTTGCTCCTTTCCTCATATACCCTTGCCTTTCCCACTTTTATGCTTACCTTTTGAGTGTTTGGTTCTGGTACAATAGGTTAGATGGGGTAATGTTTTAGTCAGACTGATCAACAAGTATCGTAAGAAGCTGGTTTTGAAAGTTCAGTGGAGGCCCTTGTATGATACCTTGATTCATGCACATTTCAGTAGGTACGTCCTCTTTCATTATCTGCCAGGCATAGGTGTATGGATTTTCATTCTTAGATAACAACGGAGGGAATAATTGTCCAGCTATGTTTTGGATGTCTTGGTTTTGTTTCATGCATAATGTTTCTAAACTTCTTTCTTCTGTAGGAGCCCGGGTCCTGAAGGTTGGAGGTTGAGACAACGACACTTTGAAGCTGTTACAGCTCTCATTCGGTCCTGTAGGAGATTTTTTCCAGAAGGGGCCGCATTGGAGATATGGTCTGAGTTCATGTGAGTTGTTGACGCGTGATCTTTAGATTCACATCATGGTAGTGCTATTACTTCTATAACTGTGTTAGTGTATCTAGTATTGTCAAGGGAATTAAGAAGACACTATTATGATCCTGTTTATTGCTGCTATGGACAAAATATTGGAAACGGGGGGAGTATTGTATGAAGCTTCATTTTGTCGTATTTGAACCTTAATGAAGTTGCAAAACATTTCATTATGATTGTCATATTTCTCACCAGTTATCTCCTGTGTACTGTGTACCTAGATTACTTGCTTCTTGTCAAAAAAAAAAGAGAAAAGATTACTTGCTTAGTCTATCATATGCTAAAGTTCTGCTTATACTTTTGGAACTTATTTTTATCCTCGGTCAGGGCTCTTTTGGAGAATCCTTGGCATAATTCATCATTTGAGGGCTCTGGCTTTGTGAGATTGTTCCTTCCTACAAATCCCGCAAATCAGGATTTCTTCTCAGAGTAAGGACAAATTTTATATTTGTGATCAATGCGGTCTCTGGTTTTCTCACATATAAGCAAATGAATTTAACTTTGATTTTCTCATCTCTGACCTTGTAGAAAATGGATAAAAAACTGCCTGGCGCTCTGGGATTCAATACCAAATTGTCAATTTTGGAATAGTCAATGGACAGCTGTGCTAGCACGTGTGATAAAAAACTGCACCTCTATCGACTGGGAGTCCTACTTGCCCATGCTTTTCAGTAAATACTTGAATATGTTCGAGGTGAGTTACATCATCCTAGTGTTGCTAATGATAAAGTCTTTTGGGTTCCAGCCTGTTTTGGAGAAATATATAATTTGGCTCTCACGAAATGTCGGGAGTAGCTGATTGGAAGATAAAAAAAGTTTGGTATGCTTAGCTGGACATGTTAGATGGAGAAATATAAATAAGATTCAGATGCTTCTGCCTTGTTCTTTGCCGTCTCCCAGATTTGGTGTATACTCTTTTTCTCCATACACGGAATTCTTATTTGGTTCAGTTTTAGGTTCCTGTTGCAAATGGAAGTGGATCATATCCTTTTTCAGTTGATGTTCCCAGAAACACAAGATTCTTATTCTCTAACAGGACGACTACTCCATCAAAATCAGTTGCTCAATCTATTGTAAGTTGTTTTATATTTCGTTTTATTGCGTTCTTATGGTGTATCTGGCTGATAATCTTCATGGGATGGATTTCCTGGCATCTATTTCAGGTGTACTTTCTGAAACCTGGAAGTATGGCACTTGAGCAGTTCAAGAAATTGGTCAACCTCTTAGAACAGTTTGTTTACTTAAACCTACAACACTCTTTTGTTTGTTTATATCATAACTGCAAAAAATTACAACTGTTCTACTTACTGTTTTTCTATTCTTTGAATGTAGATATTATCATCCGTCTAATGGTGGCCGCTGGACTTATTCCCTAGAGCGGTTTTTGCTCCACCTTGTGATAGCTTTCCAAAAGCGATTACAGCGCGAGCAGCAGTAAGAAAATAGCAACATCACCATTTGTATGCATGTAATCATATTGGCAGTCTCTTGATAGATCATTTTCCTACAGGGATCCAGATAGTCTGTCAGCAAACTGTCTAGGAAAGCCGATAAGGATAGCTTTTGTTGATGTGGTGTTGAAGTTGATTGATCGTGGTCAATATAGCAAGAACGAACATCTTTCTGAGACAGTTGCTGCAGCAACATCCATGTTGTCCTATGTGGAGCCCTCTTTGGTCCTTCCCTTTGTGGCATCTCGGTTCCATTTGGCTTTGGAAACGGTTTGTAGTTTGTGTTCGCTTCTTTATCTTACAGACTTTTGTGTCCATATTTTCGTTTATCTTCTTCAAAATGAAAGCTCTCGTCTGTCAATTAACTTCATAACAAATGTTTATGTATAGTCAGACAACAGCCACCCACCAGTTGAAAACTGCTATGATGTCTGTTGCATTTGCTGGCCGATCAATCCTGCAGTCTTCCATGTCAACTGCTAAAGCACAAAATCTTGGTGGTGATGTGGATGATAGGATGTTTCTTGATCTTATTGGGATTTCTCTATCAAATGCATTGCTTGGTATGGATGCCAATGATCCCCCTAAAACCTTGGCAACTATGCAACTAATTGGCTCCATATTTTCCAATGTAAACTCTTTAAACTGGAAAGTATTTCAAACATTCACTCTTCAAGATACTTTTTTTGTTTTTTTATAAAGCTTTAACCTTGCTTATTGCAGATGGCTGTCTTGGATGATAGTTCTGATGACTTATCATTCATGACTATGGCTTCCTTCTCTGAGTGGCTGGATGAATTCTTGTGTTGTTTGATCGCTTTGTTACAGCATTTGGAATCCAGTAGTGTTACGTGAGTAATCTGTTGCAATCAGGGTTTCGTAGAATTCTGCTTTGTGACTGTTCTTTTCTTATTTGGTATATAACTCTTGATATCCCTATTATTAATTACATAAGACGTTCTGATGCCCAGAACTGAAGGCCTAAGTTCATCAGCAACGTCAGGAACGTTTTTGGTTGAGGATGGTCCTTATTACTATTGCATGCTTGAAATCCTGCTTGGAAGACTATCGAGATCTCTATACAGCCAGGTTGGTTTTCGCTATTACTTTAGAAACACCATATAATATTCGATGAAAGAAGTTTGATTAGTTGTTTGCATTAATCTCTTAACAGGCCTTGAAAAAGATATCAAAGTTTGTTCAGAGAAATATCCTTCCAGGGGCAATTGCCGAGGTTGGGCTGCTTTGTTGTGCCTGTGTTCACGCAAATCCTGACGAAGCAGTTGCTCGAATTGTTGAACCAATGCTCTTTGCTGTTATATCTTCTCTGAAAGAAATCCCTGTCACTGGGTATGGAGGAAAAGGAAGTGCAGAGACCCTTGTTTCCAATAAGGTGCTTGTCAATAGTTTTGTTCGAAGTTTATGCGTTGTCTTTAATTTGCAAAGTAAACAACTATTGTTTTCTTTTGGTATCACCCTTTATCAGCAAGACAAGCACGCACTTTCTCCAGCGCTTGAGGCAGCTATTGATTATCAGTTAAAAGTATTGTCAGTTGCCATCACTTATGGAGGCAGCTCACTTCTTCGGTACAAAGATCATTTGATTGAAGCTATCTCTTCTGCATTTAATTCTTCATCTTGGAAGGTATTATTTTTTCTAAAATGACATCTATAGATTCATATTTTTTGTTTGTGTGCTCCATTTTGTAAAACGTTGTGTACTTTTATGTGGCTTCTTTAATAATGTGATGTTTGCCTTATGAAAAGGTTAATGGAGCTGGGGATCACCTTCTTCGGTCTCTCCTCGGGAGTCTGCTTCTCTACTATCCTATTGATCAATACAAGTGCGTAGTAGCTCAAAAATGCTTATTATTAATTATATAGTAGTTAGTCTTTCTTTTTTGGTCTCTTTACTCAAATAACAGAAACTTTGTGTTCTTGTCAGATGTTTATCTCGTCACCCTGCTGCTCCTACTTTGGAGGAATGGGTCAGCACCAAAACTTCTTCTAAGGATGAGCAGGTGGCACATTCGAGGTGGCATGTTCCCACCAAAGAGGAAATTCAATTTGCCAATGAGCTCTTAGACCTTCATCTTCAGTCAGCATTAGATGATCTATTGAATATTTGCCAATCAAAAATCCCCTCTGATGCAGGTAATTTCAGTCATTGCTATGTGTGTTTCTGTCTTACTCCAAGGATATTTGCATATATGTCAACTATATACCAGTTTGGTTTACATGTTTTATGTTAGAGCTAAAGGCTGCTTTTCTATATTGCATGGGCGATAATTAACCCAGAAAGTTTGGTATCGTACTTGTTTGCTCCAAAAATTTTACATGTGCTTACCTAATTGATGCTATTTTTGGTGCAGGAGATGAGAAAACACACCTTAAAGTGACTCTTTTGCGTATAGATTCTACTTTGCAAGGTGTTTTGTCTTGCCTACCTGATTTCAGGCCATCACCTAGACATGATATGGTTGAAGATCCACCGTTCTTTATAGCTGGAGCATCAGGTTCATGCGTTGGCAGTGCTGAAATACGAGAAAAGACTGCTGAATCTATTCATACAGCTTGCAAGTAATGTTTTTTCAGCAACTGCTCTGCTTACATAATTCCAAAATGCATACACGTACTACTGGATATATATATTGTGATGGTTTTGTTGCATGATGTTTGCAGATACATGATAGAGAAAAAGTCAGATGACAGCATCTTGCTGATATTAATTATCCGCATAATGGATGCTTTGGGAAACTATGGTACTGTAGAAAGCCTCTGACGTGCTCCATTTCTATAGTTGACTAGCCACATGTTTCTCTTCATAAAACTTGTCCTTTGAATGTTTCCAGGCAGTTTGGAATATGATGAATGGTCAAATCACAGGCAGGCTTGGAAACTGGAATCTGCAGCGATTGTAGAGCCTCCAGCCAACTTTATTACTGAGTTTCATTCTAAGGGAAAGAGAAGGTAATCCTCCCATTTGTCTTAATTTGAGACATACACATCTTGGTTTTAATTTCTTGCAAATCTTCTTGTTTTGCAGGCCTAGATGGGCACTCATTGACAAGGCATACATGCACAACACATGGAGATCATCACAATCATCCTATCATCTGTTTCGCACAGATGGGAACTTCGCTCCACCTGAAGTTTTGACACTTTTGGTCGATGATCTTCAGACCCTCTGTCTGCACAACTATGAGACTGTTCGAGTGTGAGTACTTTCATCTATGGTAAAAGTAGGGATGTCAATTGTTATAGATCTTAAGTTTGGGAAAGGATTATTAAACTCCTTCTTTAAGCAGAATTTTCTGTAAAATGCTCTACCTGGCTTTACCCTTTTTCCAACACATTCATTGACCTGGATTTACTGAAATTCTATGGTGGTATTTAGGCTTGCTGGAAAGTCTTTGCTAAAACTGTTAAAGAGATGGCCGCTGTTGCTTTCAAAGTGTGTCCTGTCCCTTACTGCTAACTTGCGAAATCCAGATGCCCCAGAGAATGTAGTCCTTGGTTCTTGTGCCATTCTTTCCTCACAGAGTGTTCTCAAGCATTTGACAACGGTAGTCATCTAGTGTTAGTTGTTCTTTACTTTCTTTCAATTGCAAAATCTTATGGTTGTTTTGGCACCCCAGGATCCAAAATCATTTTCGTCTTTTCTTCTTGGGATTCTTTCAAGGTAAGCTTTTTACATTTCCAAGATAAATTACTATATTATATCTCTTGCTATGCAATTGGTACTGAGATATATTGTAAATCTTTTGTAGTTCTCATCATGAATCTATGAAATCCCAGAAAGCAATCATTGAGGTAAAGGTCCACTTTTTATTAGGGTAAAGGATTTTTTCTTTGTTCAAGTTTTTGTCTAAACATATCTATGCTTGCAGCTTTTTGTCAAATATAACATGCACTTTGCGGGACTGTCTAGAAACATACTTCGCTCATTGAATAACCATGTTGAGGGTTCTACATCCGGAGATCTTGTTTCTCAGATTGGGTCCATGAGTTTTGATTCTTCTAGCTTGCATTGGCGGTATATCTATCCTACCATTAAGCTATTTTTTTAATCATTGAAAAATCATTTTCATATATCTAGATGTTTAGCTTCCCAACTCTCAGATTCATAATTTAAAAGGTAAGATGACATTTTACCTTTTTTATATGCCAGGTACAACTTGATTGCTAACAGAGTGCTCCTTCTGTTAGCTATGTCCTCTAGGATTGACCCAAGCTTCTCCTTCAAAATCCTTGATGAAACTGCTGGTACAGATTTTAGTTGGTATAAAATATAGGAAAGCTTTTTCTTCATGTATTTAAGTTGCTCCTTCATAACTAAGATGATGTTGGATTTTGCCAGGCCACTTCTTGAAAAATCTGAAAAGCCAACTTCCTCAGACGAGGATACTTGCAATTTCCGCTTTAAACACACTACTTAAAGAGTCACCTCATAAGATGCAAGGCAAGGTACAACCTTCGATTTCTTCACTAGAAAATGCCAATTCATCTCTTGATTATGCATTGAGCAAGATTTTTCGAGAGGAAGGGTTTTTCAAGGATACTTTTGAAAGCCTTTCTCATATTCACATCACTGACAATGAAAGTTCCTCAAGAGGTAATCACGGAAGTTCATCCTTCCAGAGCATGACAGACAAGTCAATCACTCGTTTCTATTTTGAATTCTCGGCTTCATGGCCAAAAACTCCGAGCTGGATATCTTTGTTAGGTAGTGATATATTCTATCCAAGTTTTGCACGTATCTTCAAGCGGTTATCACAAGAATGTGGAGTGCCTGTGTTACTGGCACTGAAAAGCCCCTTAGAGGAGTTTTGTAACGCCAAGGAGAGATCAAAACAGTGCGTTGCTGCTGAAGCATTAGCAGGTGTACTGCACTCTGATGTTAATGGTCTTCATAGTGAGTGGGATAGCTGGATAATGGCTCAGTTGCAGAATGTTATTCTTGGCCAAACAGTAGAATCCATACCCGAGTGGGCTGCTTGCATACGTTATGCTGTCACAGGGAAAGGGAAACAAGGAACCAAAATTCCTGTCATGAGACGACAAATTCTGGACTGTATAGTGGCACCATTACCATCAATGGCGACCACCACTGTTGTTGCAAAGCGGTATGCGTTTCTTTCGGCTGCTCTAATAGAACTATCTCCACCAAAGATGCCTGTATCAGAAGTAATGCTGCATCTCGTGCTTCTTGATGAGTTGATCTGTAATATGTCCCATTCTTCGGCACAAGTAAGACTTCTCATACTTGTTTCTTGTACTCTAGATCTCCGTGCATTTTGTTTTCATGAAGAATGATGTATTTGACTGTCTTGTGTTTAAGCTAAAATATGAAATTTAAATAACTTTCTGTTACTTTTATGTGAAAATGAACAGATAAGGGAAGCTATTGGTGTAATTCTTTCAGTATTAAGCTCTAATATTCGGCTGCGGATGTCATACCAACAAGAATATCCATCTGAAGAAGGGAGAACAGATGTTGATAATCAACTTGAGGAGGAAAATTGGTTCAAGTTGATTAGTGCACGAGCTTCGGAAGCTGTTACAAATATTCAACAAGCTAGTATATCAGTTAGCTTGGACACTTCAGCAGATGTAAATATGGAAAATGCTCAATCAAATGGTGATTCGCTAGATGATGTTAAATGGATGGAGACGGTACTGGCTGTCATTTTTTGTGATTTCTTTTTCTTCTGCCCTTTATTTGAGACGCTTGATACTAATCATCTTTAGTTTTGTCCTATATCTTAGCTCTTTTATTTCATCATCTCATCTTTCAAATCTGGGAGGTCGTCATATCTGCTAGATGTAATAGCAGGATTCCTCTATCCGGTGTTATCCTTACAGGTATAACCTTTATATTTGTTTAACTTCCTTTCTCCTGAATTTCTTTTCCGTCACTGGGAATCATGGAGGATGTATTTTCCATCAATTGAAGGAAACATCACATAAAGATTTGTCCACATTGGCTAAGGCAGCCTTTGAGCTGCTGAAGTGGCGAGTTTTCCCAGAATCTCATCTACAGAAAGTTATTGGTGTGATTCTTTCTTCTGCTGATGATTCTAATTGGCGGATAAGATCTTCAACCCTGACATATCTGCGAACGTTTATGTACAGGTAATATCTGTTAATTATATGTATATAGCAAGGTAACAATTAAATGGCTTTTGATTTTTTGTTACCAAAATGACGCTTGATTAATTAACCTTTTTTATTGTAAACTTTCGTACTAGGCATACATTCATCCTCACTCATGAAGAGAAACGGAAAATCTGGACAACCGTGGAAAAACTCCTTGCTGACAGCCAAGTAGAGGTAATTTCTTAGCTTTTTTCTCCACATCAAGATTTTTTTACTGTCCAGTAGAGTTGTACCGAATGATTAACCTTATGACTTAGTAATTGTATCTGGAATGGGTCCAAGTCCTTGGTTTTCTACTCTTAAATGATGTTATCTGGTCTTCAGGTACGAGAGCACGCTGCAGCTGTTCTAGCAGGTCTAATGAAAGGAGGAGATGAAGATTTTGCTGCAGATTTTCGTGAGAGATCCTATGCAGAGGCAAACTCAATCCAAAAGAAAAGAAATCGGAGGTTTCTTTGTTAGGCATTTTTGTATTAACTTTTGTCTCCAATATAAGGATGCAGTAAAAAAATATAAAGAACAATCTGTTATTTGCAAATCCTTATTTCGATCTTAATATGACCTGAGAATCGTAATGGATTGTTTCAGGAAAACAAGCTCTACTCAGTCCATTGCGAAGGTCCATGGAGCCGTCCTTGGTTTGGTAGCTTCAGTTTTGTCTGTTCCTTATGACATGCCCAGGTTCAAACATCCTTACGTCAGAATGTGTGATGCAGAACGTACGCTTTAGACATCTTTGAATTAACCTGAAGCTTTTGTAATAAATTCAGCTGGTTGCCGGGTCATGTGACGTTGCTGGCTCGTTTTGCGAGTGAACCTACGCCTATAAAATCGACTGTGACTAAAGCGGTAGCTGAGTTCCGGCGAACACATGCAGATACATGGAACATCCAGAAAGACTCTTTCACTGAAGATCAGCTTGAGGTAATAAGTTTGGCTCTTACATTATTATTGATATATAAATTCATAAAGAGGGAAATTTCTACATAATTACTTTACAACCTTATCAAACAAATTTAGCAAATGTGAGACTAAAACCGTACAAGTAAAAAAGGTAATATTATATATTATGTCACTAAATTAAAGAATGTGTTCGTCAAATTAACAAAGAATAGTGATATAAACCCATTGTTGGGAAATTGGTAGTGTGATAATTACTAAAATATAATAGCTCTTTTGGTTTTAACATTCTTTGTGAAGTAACTAATGTTATATTTTGTCTCCACATTTGCAGATATTGGCCGATACATCTTCATCTTCCTCCTACTTTGCGTGATTTTATTTGTGTCGGCGAGTTGAATTTAATAGAAGACAATAATAATACTACTCTCCTCTATCAGAACAGAAAAGTATACTATACTCTTAAAGGAACAACATCTTTGTAACTCCACCTTTTATTGATTTTTAATTTTGTGCTCAGGAGATGTAATAACATGAAAAGTTATACTAAAACCAGGAAAATAAAACATTAGAATTATAAAATCATGAATTCTCTTTTTATTTCACAACGAAAATTAGAGAAAAGTTTTAAAAGGATCACGCAAATAAAGATTTTATGAGATTATGTTGCTATCATTACTGGACTTATCCGATTACAGTCGGACAGTATCCGCCTAGGCCATCTACTTGAAAATTTATATTGGGAACTTGAACCCTGGTGTAGTAACAGTTGACAAAAAAAAAGCATGGAAGCTCGAGCAATTAGGAGTCTATTTGTCCTACATTCATAAAATGAAGTGCTTTAGGTGATACTGTGTTTTCTTTCTCTTTGAGCTAGCGCAGAATTGTTTCGATATTTTGTAAATGGTGTCAACTCCAAAAGACTGCCTAGCTTTCATTCTCTACATAGCAAACTTTGCGCGGCACAAGTCTTTTTAGATCTTTTCTTGTTCATATAATTCTTAAAGCCTTGAATCATCCCTTGGTTGTAGTATTAAAGGATCAACATGTAGTTCAAACTTTGTATTCACACTTTGAATGACTTCTTTATTTCTTATAAAGTAATCGGTTGACAAAAAAAATATTATTGGGTATTCATTTGGGTTTCAGTTCCTTTTCAATCGGATCCGGATACTCAAACTTCATGAACCAAGACTCGTTTGGTTATTTTATCGAATTTGATTTGGTTCAGTTTTTATTTTTTGGTCGGATTGGAGTTCAAGTTCATGTTTCCAGCCGCCTAACCCGAATTTTTTACACTGGTACAAACAAAGAAGAACAATTGATTGTTTTTATACCTATTGTTTCAATTTGATTTTGGTTTAGGTTCCGATATTAAGCACATGCCTAAAATTTACAAAGTAATCAGCTTAAGTTTCAGCCTCCAAATACATTTTCTGTTTGGAAGAAAATTCGAGTGTCATTTACTGAGTTTTAAAAAATGCCAAATTTTGTGGATAAGAAATTCTAGCCCTATGCGATTATTTGGTAACTCACGAGAACAAATCTTCAATATATCATAACATCAATTGTAATATAACAAAAATTGTAACCTTCTAAAAGTCACACTAAGAATATTGGTTTTGTGGGGGAAGGAAAGCCAAAAAGGAATAAATAACCTTCACTTGTTCGAACAAGACATTGAGTAGAAGAACAAGCAAACAGATTCGAGTTTGTGAAAATCACTTTACATCTTAACATCTCTCCCCCAACACTTTGTGTTCCTGAGATCATCAGCTTTGAATTAAGACCCTTAATGCTTCACACCAGACTCGTCCTCGTGTTATTATTATATACTACCATCTAACCAACAAAAAAAAGCACAAAAAGATGAAATTTTCACCAGCAATCTCACCAAAATGTTCTTGGCGTATCATGGAGCAACACAAGAACAGGCCATAACCGGACAAATTGGAAAGACTTTTAGTTTTTGGAAATTTTATGAACTAACCTTGATCAGGATCTACGTGTACAAAGAAACTGGCAGCTACTATCAAATAACAAAGAATAAGCATCAATCCTTTGAAGTAATTCGATGTCCCTTCCTGTGTACATAACACAGATCATCAGTTTGGTACTTTGTTTCAAAATAGACGGTGACTTAGCCTTTTAGGATTTTACCCACCTGGAGGAAAAAAGCTACTACTATAACGGTGATGAACAGCATCGCCGTTTCAAAAAGCTGGAAGTTAAGGTCCATCTGTTGACCCATCATCCATCCGATCACTACGCAGATTGGAACCTGATCGAAGAAGCAAACAGAGATTATTGAACAGATCTTGTAGTCCAAATATACTGTTCTTGAAATGTATTGTGGTGCATACCGCAAACATAGATATCTGGATCGAGGACCCAATAGCCACTCCCAAAGACAGATCCTGTAGAAGTGAGAAAATGTTAAGCAGTTTCTCGACGACAAGGTGAATTCGTTATTGAGAGCTTCAAAGTTGTTTCATCTTAAAAACCACTCTGCCTACCAGCTTGTCTTTCATAGCAAACATGATAGCGCCAGCATGTTCAGCTGCGTTTCCGACTATAGGAAGCAAGATAACACTGATAAAAGCTATTGGTATGTTCCATGAGACCGAGGCACCCTGAAAAATTTGATACATAAGCCAACTATTCATATTCATATTGTGGTGATTGTCATGCAAAATACTGCAATAAATAAACTCTAATAGTGAACAGATCATATGGCCAACTAATGAACGCCAAATTAACAACTATGTGTTAATTCGTAAAGCAATAAGATCTTTCATATAATAAAATACACAAGAGTATCGTTGGTTACCTCTATGGCATCAACAAGATAGCCAGAAAGAAGAGAGACCCAAGCAGTCAAGACTGAGAGCCAAATGATAGATTCCCACTTGGAGATCTCAGGATCTTCATCTTCCACAGAATTTTCTTCGTTCTGATTAGTTTCCTAGAGTTACAACATTTACCAAACAAGAAGGTAAGTCCAGGTCAAACAGAACTACGCAAGCTAATTGGTTTATAAATTAAAAATGAAAAACTTTAAAACTGGAAAAATCAGCTCTTGTCATATGGTTTTCTGAATTAAATATTTGTAAAAACTAGGAAACAACTGGTGGATCACACGACAAACCTCTTCTAGAGGAATATAAGAATTAGACTGGCTCTTTAATTGGAAGAAGAGGTAAGCGGCATATGCAATAAGCATTATGCAACTGCTGAACCTTGACAGGGCTAGCTCTGATGATCCGGCATGAACCTCACTGTGCGTATAGTGAAGAACAGCTGGAAAGAGTATCCCCATGACAGCCATCAAAAGCAATCCCGAATTCACAACCGCAAATCCCTGGATTGCAGAAGAACGAAGGACAGAACAAGATATTTTAGCAAGAAGAAAAACGAAAGGAAATAGAGAATATCATGAAGTGGATAAGGATTCCTACTTTGTCAAACACTTGATCTTTTTGGTAAAAGACTAGCCCACCACAAAAGAACGCGCAACCAAGTACAAGCAGCATATTAGACAGAATAGAGCCTAATAAAGTCAGCTGAACAACACGTATCATTCCATTTTTCAAAGCGAAAATCGATATGATCAGCTCTGTCACATTCCCGAATGTAGCATTTAGGAGGCCTCCAACTGTGAAATATGTATAGGGCGTCAAATTTTAAATTAAAAAAAAAAAAGGAATTTGCTGATTCAGTAGAACAAAGTCATACCAGTCGGACCCGTGTAACAAGCCAGTTGCCTGTTTCAAAGAAACAAGCACTTACACATAAGTATCCCAAGCAGAATGATGATATGATAAATTTGTGCTACAAATGCTACGGGGGCTTACTCTGTGGCATAGCCTAGACGTTCAGCCAATGGTGTAATACCTACTAAAGTCAGGAAGAACACCCACCCCTGAACCACAGCAAAAATCATTTCTTGAGATTCAATTCTACACATGGAATGAAACGACAAGTAATTAGTAACAATTTACCTTACTATCTACCATGTAGTGGACCAATATGGCAAGAGGACCGAAGGGTAATAACAGATTGAGCTTATTACAAAAAAGCACGATTTTAATACTATTAAGAACGCTGTTTTTTGGTGATTTAGGCATGTGTTGGGGAGAACTTGTAGAAAGTGATCCTTGCTCCATTAAAGAAGCTGCTTTAATTTGTGTGACATCTTCTTCTTGTCTGAATAGGCTTTTTTGCTCAACGTCATTAACCGACACCATCTGTTACATTAAATATATCTTTCATTGAGAAGCTGAGGAACTCAGGTAAGAGATAAGATCTGTACTAAATCAAATAGTGCTTACTTCAACTTGTGCTTTAACAAGAGCTGGCACTTTACAACAACTCATACCCTTGTGCTACCAACACATGAACCAAAGATAAGCTACAGCGTCAACTTCTGCTGCAACCTAGATAGAGGGAAACTTCTTGTGTGAGATTTAAGTAGTAACTACAGTCACACTTAGAATGCAAGAAATTTTTTGACCCGTTTCTGAAAAGGTAGTGTCTTGTGCATAATGTTTTCACCACAAATTAATCTAAGAAGCTTAACATTACAGGAAACCAGAACGACATGAGCCCTGTACTAGAGAAACAAGAATCCAAATATAAAAAAAGGTTTCTCTTTATCAACTGCATAAACACTACTTTCTAAACTAACCTAAACATTTCCGGAAAATATCTGGTTTAATAACTTGAAACTACTGGAGAAACAACTCCAGGTAAGCACTTACATAAGCCTGCACAGAGTTATATGAACCTTAATCTTTGGACAGGAGGAAGAGAAGAACGAATCCAGATAAATAGAAAGTATCTGAATAACGCTTAAATAAATCGCTTACACACATACAAACACGAATGAAACGACGGTTTCATTGATTCAAAACTTACTCATTCGTTTCAAAATCGCTAGATACCAAACTACAGACCTTACTGCAGACCCCGATGAATCCGAAAGAAACGGAGTGATTTCCATACAAATCGGGACATAGACACATAGTTAAAGAAGAAAAAAGAAGACAAAAGAGAGACCGTAACTTACCTTGCAGTCAACGAAGGTTCAAAGAAGAAGAATCAAACAAGTTGCAGAAACCAAATCAAGCATAACTCAAATAGGAAACAACAAAGACTTTGAAGTTTCAACTTCTTCTGCTTCTGATCTGGAGAAGACAACGCAGAGTATGATAGAATCCGGTAGCAATATTACGAAATGATAAAATAGTTGATAGAAGAGTCTCGTGATCTGGATGGAATCTGTAGATCTCAGATGTCAGTAGAGCGGTAACGAGGAAGTTTCGTTCTGTGTTGAATTGAAATGTTGCATCAGTTGAAGAAAAACCTTTTTTTTTCTTAGAATGTGGGAGACGACATGAAGAGACCCGAAAACGGCGCCGTTTACCATTTACGACACTTCGCATTGTCCCCTCAACAAATCTAGCTTCTTTATCCTAACTATTATCTGCTTAATTGCAATTAATGTTAGGGATTAATTTGGTGAGTAACCATATTTAGCTAAAAAATTAAGAATATAGATATATTTTTTTTTTTAAACATAAAGCAAAAGCAAGTGAACATTTTGGGTTTTGGGTTTTTAGTCGGACAAAATTGTCCATGTGAGGGATTGCATTTTCCTTTCAAAGAGAGAATGATAGGGCCACATGCTTTACCTCCGAAGACTTTTCTCTCTCATTATCTACCAAAAAGAACATAGCATTCATTTTTAAATTTTAGTTAATTTACTCTAGAATATATTATATATGGTTCTAATTAATGCAAAAGCTTTGGCAAAACTAGAAATATCTAATTAATCTCATCCTGCTTTATTTGAAAAACTTAGACTATAAATCGAGTCTTGTTGTCGATGCAATAGTTACTTATTAACAAAAATACTAAAAATAAAAGTTGTTTTTCAAATATTTGTAAGGATCTACAAGATTTAATTATCCAGGCATAAACATATGATTTTGAGTGGTTCATTGTGGGGAGAAACTTTACATGATCGTCAAATCAGGACAATCAGTTCAACATTGGTATGGTAAGAGATGGCTTTACTTTCCACATGTAACCCGAGTTTTACAAGGTACAAATGTTTTGTTGATGGTTCATGGAAGAGTTCCCATCTTCATGCAAGACTTGGATGGGTGTGCTTCCATGAATCTGTTGAAGGTGGGTGTATGGGAGCACGTGGTGTTCGGAGAAGTCTCTCAGCGCTACATTCGTAAATGAAAGCTTTGCTTTGAGCTATGGAATCCCTTTTATCCATCAAGATTTTAGAAGTAGAGATAGCGACGGACTGCGAGGATGTGCTGAAGATTATATTGCATCCAGAAGAATGGTTGGCCTTCCAACTATATCAGGAGGACTTTCTCAGGTTGAAGTTTCTTTTCCGCTATATTTCTCTTCATGTAATCCCGAGATCTCAAAATCATAAAGTTGATGCTCTCGCTCATAGTATTAGAGAGACAGCTAACAACTTATTGTTGTAAACGTTTTCTTCATCAAAATGTGTGGTATTAATATATTTTGAGTTGACAAAAAAATTAATGTGAAGGTAAATATAATAAAATTTCCATAGAATAACTATTTTTTGGCTTCTCAACTAGAGTTTTCTCTTTCTACTGTTGAAAAACCTAGCCGCCGTGATTAACGTTTGGGAGTGGTAACCGGGAGGCTTCCTTGGCTCCGGCCGGTGCCCCCTCTCCCCTTCGGTTCCAGTTGTGTCTTCTCCGGCTAGCTTTGGTTGCGAAAGAGGTATCTTTAGCGAGGTTGGTGGCCATCATCTGGTGGTCTTCTCTAGATTTATGGGTTAGTGTCAACGGTGGTGGTGGTCTTGTCGGATCTCTGTCGGCTTCAAGTGTGGTGGTGGTGATGTGCTTCCGAGATCTGGCTTTTCGGTCACCTCTTTCTTAGTTCTTTTAGTTATTGTTTAATGCTAGCCTTTTAGTTAGGCTTTTGTGGTTTGATTAGGATCCAATTTGGTCTGGTTTATATTGGTTAGATTATGGTCAAGTGCTTTCTTGGTTTTGAATTTTGGTTAGTCTATCCGGTTCGATTTGCTAATGGTCTAGTTTAAGTTCAATTTTCCTTGGTAGAGGTTTATTCGCTTCTTGTCTGCACTTGTAAGGCTTTCTTTGTGTTCTTAGTTTCAAATTTTTGTAGTTTTTCTATGCCTTAAATGATATATTACGCATGTAGACTCAAGTGCAAAAATTTGAAACTAAGAACACAGAGAAAATATGTTAATAGCATCACTTATGACGCAGCTCAAGGAGGTTAAGAAACACTTCAGAATCATTTCCCGTTCTTGCCAGAGGAACCCAATTCCCCCACCTCTCAGACAGTCTAGATCATTCTCACAGGAGATCAGAAGGAGTTCCACACCAATACAACCTCACAGAGCATCATCGCACGTTCGGAGATCAATGCCATCACACCAGCAACAAGATACAACGCCACGATCCCGCAACTTCGACCTCAACTCGAGTTGATATGTATGCATTTTAGCTAATTTTAGGTGTCTATTTTAGTTCATTTTGCATACATATATGTTGCATTTGCATCATGTTAGAGTCATTTTTGGTTCATTTGCATAGCATACACTTTGCATTCGCTCTAACAAATGGATCAAGTCGGCGTTGCATTTTCCACTCAATGATCCACTCTATAGATGGACCATGTCGATTTTATTCTCACCAGCTCAACCACACAACTCGACCCATGTGGTCAAGTCAGCTGATTCAGAAGCATTTTGTTGACTTTTTATTTTTTGGACCTTGTTTTAGGTTTAGTGAGGTAGTAGTATAAATACTCTTTTATGTCACTGAAACGGACATCCAAGTATTTGCCTCTTTAGTGCAAGAAACTTTTCAATTGTTTTCTCACTTTGTAATTCTAGAGCAAAACTTTACTCTTGTGAATTTTTAATGCAATTCATGTTCTCTTTCTTTCTTGTTTATCATTTCCTTCTTAGTTTTCTGCTTATGTTGTCTATTTTGATTTCTGTTCTGTTTCTGTTTTTAATGATTTCTGAGTATATCATCTAGGGTTCTTAAGGAAATTGGTTAGATTAGTGTGTATCTTAGGTTTTCTAGGTTGCTTGAGGGTATCTTAGCTTAGATTTCTTCGGTTTTGGTGTTGTCAACACTCATTTCTCTTTGATCAATTGAAATCCGTTCTTAGACATTTTAGCACCCGAAAGGTGTTTGATAAAATGTCTGACTGAACCATCTCAGAGATTTACATTCTTAGCTCAAGAGACTGAAAGGTGTTTGTTGACTATATTAAGTTGTTTCTTCATGCCATATAGGTTGTTAAACGCCTATGATGATAGGGTCTGTTGATAGCTTTTCTGAGATTGTTTGCCATGATAGTAGATTCAATAGTATATGAACTTAATGCCCAGAGATTGCTCTATTTGAGTTTTGTTAAGTAACCTAGTAGACTTAAGTGATCCACTAATCCATGATCTCCACTCCTCATGAACCCTCTTTATTATCCTGCTGTTAAGATTTCTGTTTTGCTTATCTAATGTTTCTTTCTGTTATCTGCGCTCTTAAGCTGCTCATTTAGGTTGGTAGAAAATCATCTCACATACTTATTTGAATTAGATAAGTTTGATTGCATACTAATTGCATAGTTGCTCACCCATTTAGTTCGATAACCTATTATACTACAATGAATAAATTTGTGTAATAAGTATTTGAAACTGAGTAAAATTATGTTATCAATCAAGGTCTAGTCTTGTCATGCTTTCTAGAGGTATCATATAGTCGTTCGTCTACTTAATTGTATTTGTGTTTCGATTTCAACGTTTTCGGATGATTTGTGGGAATTAATACTCTCTGGTGTAGAAGCCTAGATCTTTATTTGTAAGATGCTCTTATTTGCTATAAGAGGTATTGTTAGCCACTCTCGCCTAATGTTTGCATTGTGGTTGCTTAACTCATCCGTTATGAAATAGTTCTTTTCTAAGTTTAGGATAGTTCTTTTCTAAGATTTTTGTCTGTTTTAGTTCTTGCTAATTTTGGTAATTGTAATTTTTTCTTTAAGATTTTGTTTCAGATATTTATGTTTTCCGTCGATTTTTTCTTATTGTTTTGTATCAGTACATTAATCTATTATTTACTAGATGAAAGAAAACAAAACAATTTTTTTTAATTTGTGGTTATAATGATCCAGTTAATGATTCTAGTATTCGATTATAAGAAGATTTTAAACTATAAATCGAACCTTTGAACTGTGTCGATGTAATTATTAATATATATTTGAAATACTCTAGAAGTCTTATTTTTTGTTTTATATAATTAAATTGGAACAATTTTTGTAAGAAAAAAAAGGTATTCTAGGACGAAGAGAAAAGAGTTGAGTTGTGGACACACTGTCTTTTTTGTTGTCAAAGGCTTTTCGTTGAAGTAAGCCTAAAAGGCCAATTACATTAGTTACATAACAGAACAAAATACAGATTAATGGGCTGAATTAAAGACAGGTCCAATTTCAATTAGACCTAGATTGTTGAGTGGCTCACAGGTGTGTGTCGTTGAAGCATCTGTACTGCCACGCGTCAAGCCCAGAGAGAGCACCGCCATGTAAAGTCCGATTTGACGTCGAGGAGAGCGCCGTCGGGAACTCTGCTGGTCCCGATCTTGTTTTGTTGATGAAACCCGATGCCGACCTACAACCTCTAGAAAATTATTGACGACAATTGAATTTGAGGAAGCTCACCGTCAAATCTCTCCGGTGATGGAATCTCCAAAAAGCTTCAGTACCGTAGGACCCAATTTATTGATCCTAGTCAACTAGCCACCATTTTAGTTTCTCCTCGGAAACGGTGGAAGTAACCGAAGAGTTACTTTCAAAGATTTGCAATCAACGTTGAGAGATGAAGGCTTTCGCAACCGTCTACAATAGTATTACCAGGGCGGGAGATCGATGTCCGGCAAAAGAAAATAGAACCGACAAAACTGAAGCCGGAGCAAAAGACAAAGATGAGAATAAATCTCTGATTTATTAAATCAGATAAGCCGATAACCGAATACACAGCAACGGAGTAAAGCTTTCTCTCTGAAAGATCTGAAAGTGTGAAGAGAAAAAGAAATTGCCTTTGCCGGAAAAGATGACTTTCAGAGAGAGAGTAAGCCCTCTATGGTTTTGTGGACACGCTGTCTATTATGCAAATGTATGAATCGTACTGATACAAATACATAAAATATATTTGGAAAGATTTAGGTGAGTTTTCTGGATAGTTGCAATGATTTAAGTTGATTTTTTTTTTTAAATCCCATAACTATATGGTGATTCTAGGAGATTTTTTATAAATCAATGGAGATTTTAGGAGATTTAAGTAACAACAATCTCAGTAGTGTAATGTTGGTTAATTGGGTTTCACAACATCTGAAATTTATGCTGCTGACTTCAACTTATTCTAAGTAAGCGTCGATAGGTTCGTAAGTATGTATATATGGACAACTATTTTATATAAAAACAGTAGTTTTGGTTCTCAGATTTTGATCATTACTTCAGTTTCCCAAGTTTGAGACTTGATTTAGGATACTAGTCTAGTTAGGTTGATTTAATCACCAATCAGTCTAAAAATTGATCACACATTTTTTGTACCTTTGAGAACTCTGAAGTTGGTTTTAATGCAGAGGTGCCATGACTTCTAGTTATTGGGAACTTGCTGCAACATTCATTTGTGTTGTTTCCGTAAATGTTCTGATTTTCACAACCTCTATGAAATTCAACAGTTGATTAGCATGTTTTAAACCTGAATCATGATAAAAGTAACAAAAATCCTTCTTTTATTGATTTGAAATTGTGAATTACGATCAAAAACACAACAAGGCATTAGAAAACTTAATGATGGAGAGATATCCCTTTGATGTTATTTATATGAAAGTAATCTGAAATGAATTGCTTATATTGAAGCCCTCTTTTATCATTCAGTGAGCTCTTTATACCAAATCAAGTTTCCTCTTGTGTGGAAACTTTTTCATAAAAGAAAAAGACACTATAGAGATGCTTTCATAGGCTCGCAATGAAGATCGACTGAAGCTTAATGATTCAAAATCAGTATGTTTTTTTTCAGTAGTCTTTGGTTAAAGCATTACTCTGTTGATCTGATCTACTAAGAAACATGATGATGATTGATGTCTCAACTTCCTGATCTCGGAAGCGAAAACACTAACCATGGAGCAAATTGCAAACACTAACCATTGAGGAATTCATTTTCTCTTTCTCCTTTTGAGACTCTTTTTGTATTGTTCTCGAAAAACCATTTTTTATTTTTTCTCTTTTTTGAAAAGGTGATTTACTAAAATAGAGTAGATTTATTGAAAAATTATTTAAATAGAGCAAATCTTTTAAAATTACTAGAATAGTTTTTAAAATTCGTAATATACCATTTTGTTTTTTTTATGAGTAAACAAAAACATAATTACAAAACTGTCATTAATGAAATATGTCACGTCAGCCGTCCGTCTCTTACGAACTCTACTAAACTAATTGAATGCAACGTGGAAAAGTTGATAATACTTTGGTAGTGTTGATAGTACAGTAATGTAGTGTGTGGTAAAGTTACATATGATCCATGGTAAAGTTTGTTTTCCTCGTGGAAAATGTAATTTGTTACGTTTAGTAGAGTTGATAATACAATAAAATAGTGTATGGTAAAGTTACATATGACCGATGGTAGAGTTCGTTTTCCTCGTAGAAAATGTAATTTGTTACGTTTAGTAGAGTTGATAGTACAATAATGTAGTGTAGGGTAAAGTTACAAATGACCTATGGTAGAGGTTCAAGATTCTATCAGTTTTACGGAGGTTTGACTTTGATGTTGTGGCTTCATCGAGGTTAGTGTTGGATGTGAAATGTTGGGTACCAGACTGTCAGTGGAGAGTTCGAGCTTCACGTATTGACGGTAATGCATGTTTCTTTGTCCAGAAGTATAGTGGAGAACACAATTATTATGTAACAAAGAGATCAGGTCGGGCACGCCAAGGATCTGCTGAAGTTTTAGGACGGTTGTTAATGGAATTTGTAGGTGGTATTAGGCCTTCTGTTCTACCTAATTATGTCGTTGATTCACTGAACAAGCAATTCGGTCTGAAGGTATAGTCGTCATATGATGGTAGAGTTTACATAATAACTTGGTTGAGTTCAAGATATAGGTTAGTAGAGTTAGTATAAGGTCATGGTAGAGTTTACATGTTGTTTACCATTTGGTTAGTAGAGTTGAATATATAGGGTAGTAGAGTTAACGTAATGGTATAGTTAGTTTGGTAGAGTTAACATGATGTTTGATAAAGTTAACATGATGCTTGGTAGAGTTGACATTATGATTGGTATAGTTGACTTTATGCAGAACAAACGTTTGGTAGAGTTAACATGTGCGTGTGATAGAGTTAACATGATGTTTGTTAGAGTTGACATTATAATTGGTATAGTTGACTTTATGCAGACCAAATGTTTGGTAGAGTTCAGTATGTAAGGTAGTAGAGTTAATATCACGTAATGGTATAGTTGGTGTTGTTACCCGTCTAGTTTGGTAAAGGTCAATTTATAAGGTGTTTTCTCATGTTGACAATGGGTAATGATTATTGCAATTTATGCAGATGAAGTACTAGAAGGCACACCGTACTCTAAACAATGCACGTGCACTAGCTTCAGGAACTTTTGAAAGTAGTTTTGAAGAATTTTCTTCGTACTTGTTTGTGATTAGAAGAGCAAATCTCAGAACTTTTATCAAGCTCGAAGTCGATGGGCACGACATGTTCAAGTTTCTATTCATAGTATTCGATGCAAGTATTAGAAGATTTCCTTATATGCGGAAAGGTGGTTGTTGTTGATGGTACCTTTTTGCAAGTAAAGTATTAAGATACTCTTCTAACTGCCACCATGCAAGACAGCAACTTCAACATATTTCCTATGGCTTTTGGTGTTGTTGATATCGAGAATGATGAGTCTTGGGAATGGTTTATTAGAGAGCTCAACTGTGTTATCCCTGATGACAAAGAACTTGCCATCATATCAGATGAGCATAAATCCATTGGTAGAGCCATAAAGAATGTGTACCCACTTTCTTCTCGGAGAATTTGCACATACCACCTACGTAAAAACATTTTGTCAAAATTTAGAGGAGGGGAGTCCTTTAAGTTGTTCAAGAAAGCTGCCATTGGGTATAGGATTGACGAGTGCAACGCTATCTTTGCTCAGATAGGCGTTAGATCCAAGGCTTCATGGGTACTTGCAAAGAGGTGATGTTCGGTTGTGGAGTCGAGTTTATTTTCCTGGTAACAAATACAATTTTACTACGTCAACAATAGTATAATCAATCAACCATTGCCGTTGAAAAAAATTTGCAAGCGGTTTAATGTGGAAAAAATTCCTTGTGTGCATGCCATTACCGTTGCCGAGGCATGGCATCGATCAACAATCAAACTTACTCATCCCTACTATCACACTAGCTACTTATACACGCCTACTCCAATCGTATAATGCCAAGGGATACAGCAATTCCTGTTCTGTTGGATGTGAGTTGTAAAGTGTGTAATACGCCCCACATACATTAACAACCAAGAAGGACAAAGAAATCTAGGATAAAAAGCTGGTTTGAGTGTTCAGAAGAGGCAAAACGACCAAGAAAAATTTCAGCTTGTTCTAGATGTACACAACTAGGTCACAATACCCGTACATGTAGTGGAAACGTACAATCTTGAATATCAACGAGTTTCAATTTGTGTTATTTCATACATGAACTGACTAGTTTATTAGAGTTCGCACTATTATAGTAGAGTTTATACCAGTATGGTAGAGATTAAACTAATATAGTAGAGTTTATATCACTCTAGTATTATTCATACCAGTATGGTAGAATTCGTACTAGTATGGTATAGTTCATACCACTCTGGTATAGTTCATACTAGTATGTTAGAGATTAAACTAGTATGGTAGAGTTCAGCCTGATGTTGTGTTTGTTAAGGTTTTAAGTTATGAACAGAATGTGTAATATGGCAGAGGTTTTGTGTTGCTGTTGAATTACAAAAGGTGTATATAAATACCATCAAAAGACCAAAACTAAAAAGAAATATTGGTCATTCAAGAGTATACCAAAAGTACAAAACAAATTGTACGAGCCTACGACCCTAAAAATATTAACTCTTCCAATCCAGGAGTAAGTTTTGGGAGGCTGAAAGGAGGAGGGCCTTATCACACAATTGTTAAGGACATGGATCATTGTACGCAATAGTCTCCTCCACCGCAAGTTGTTCTCTAAAATCAACAGTGTATTTCAGGCGACTAAATGTAATGTACTCATCATCCAGTCCCTCGAATGTGTATCTAAGGGTTAAACACTCGATGAACATCAGGCAACACGCGCCATAATCGCCTAATCAAAAATTACACGGAGTGCCCTTCCCCCGCGATATTTTGTACGCTGCTGCACTAACATGGTCACACATTTTTGGTGGTGCGAAAAACTTGATCATCTTTGGAATCATCACGGCGTACAACCTACATGAAATGAACAAACAAAATGTAAATGTAAGTTCTACTAAACTAACTTTACCAAACTATTAACTACCTCTTCTAAATTAATAACTCCCTCTACCAAACATCATGTTAACTCTACCAAATGTTTGGTATGTATAAAGTCAACTATACCAATTATAACATGTTAACTCTACCAAACATCATGTTAACTCTGCCAAACGTTTGGTCTGCATAAAGTCAACTATACCAATCATAATGTCAACTCTACCAAATATCATGTTAACTCTACCAAACGTTACATACAAACATCATGTTAACTCTACCAAACGTTACATGTTAACTCTACCAAACTTCATGTTAACTCTACCAGACATCATGTTAACTCTATCAAACGTTACATGCAAACATCATGTTAACTCTACCAAACGATACTTTAACTCTACCAAACATTTTGTTAACTCTATTAAACATCGTAATGTCAACTCTACTAAACGATACAAATCATACATGTCAATTATACCAATCATAATGTCAATTCTACCAAACATTATGTTAACTCTACTAATCATAATGTCAACTCTTCCAATCATAGTGTTAACTCGACCAAACATTATGTTAACTCTATCAAACGTTACATGTTAACTCGACCAAACATCATGTTAACTCTATCAAACATCATGTTAACTCTACCAAACATCATGTTAACTCTATCAAACATCATGTTAACTCTACCAAACGTTATATGCAAACATCATGTTAATTTTACCAAACATCATGTTTACTCTACTAAACGTAAAGTCAACTCTACTAATCATAATGTTAACTTTATCAATCACCACAACTCTACCAAGCCCAAAGTTAACTCTACCATACACAAATTTACTCGTTCCGGGGGAATGGTGTGTGTTGTGCCTTGGGACGGCATGGGGTCATTAAGGAGAGAATCTCCAGTTAGACTACTTATAGTAGGTTGCAACTTCCTGGCAGCTATTCCGACATTGGGCGTTCTCTCTGAGTCAGAATGTACCATATTCGACTGATTCATTCCAAGTGTCTACAAATACCATATTATTAGTGACAAACTCAACCATGTTAGTACATGTATCTACCATGATGTACACTACCACATTAGTATACTACTATTAGTAGATGTACTCTACCATGTCTTGCATAATCGAGGCTTAACACTTGGTAGTTGGTAGAGATAGACTCTACATATGATATGTTTGGTAGAGTTAATTTATTTAATTTGGTATAAATGTACTAAACATATGATTTGTTTGGTAGAGTCTATCAAACAGTATCATAACTCGACCAAACCATATAACTTCTACCAAAGTTTACCACACATAACTCAACCAAACCATATAACCTCTACCAAAGTTTACCACACATAACTCGACCAAACCATATAACCTCTACCAAAGTTCACCACATACTACTTTTACATAAATAGTTTCAGTTGTAAACAACATGGAAACGAATGTATACATGGAAAACATAAATCAGAGTAAGTCTCATTAAATTAGAGCCTTAAGTACCGAGTTATGATCCAAATCTGGAGGAGTAATGTTGTTTTCTCCATTGCCTATTTCAGCATTCAGAACAGGTTCATGAGTCTGACTTGGTGAACGTGTCTAACTTCCGCCTTTAACGCCAGCCTTGTTGTACTCCAAGGTCTGTATAACCGGCTACACCCTTTTCTCCTCCAACCTAACAAGCCTCTCAAGTAACATTGAATAATTTGAACTTTTATCCTCCAACCTTGCAATACGCTCAATGAGCATGGACATGTCTGCCTTGTTCTCCTATAGCCGAAACAGACGGTCTGATATCCCTATCAAAGTGTTGGACAACACAGCTTAGTCAAAGTGTTGGTCAACCCTTGGAGAGTTTCAATCAAGGTACTCGACTCATTTTCTTTGTTTTCATCGTTGTTTTTTAACTTCTTCCCCTTTAATTTTTTCCTCTCTTTCTGTTTGAGTCTTATCAGTTCATTTAAGGTAGTCACTCATCCATCTCTGGCTCACTGTTTTCCACATAAGGTGGAGTCATCTCCTTCCGTTTCTTCTTCTCTGCCTCTTTCTTCTTCGGTAGGTCATGCTTCTTATATGCCTCTTTCTTCTTCGGTACGTCATAGAAGGACGCATCTAGAGTGTCATCGAGTATGTTTCTGATCATGTTGTCCACTCTTGAATCTTCAACATCTTCTGGCCAAACAAGGAAGATCTCAGCAGGAGGCATTGAACGTGGTTACCTTATGCGTAACTGAAAAAGAAGAAGAAATAAAGGTTAGCACAAACAACTTTTCCAAATTCATAGTAACTCTACCAAAAGGATGATCAACTTTCCCAATATATGATCAACTCTGCTAAACAGAGAATCAACTTTACCAAGAAATACCAACTCTATCAAACACTGAGCAAACTTTAGTAAGTGCAAGACGAACTTTACTAAGTGTAAGACGAACTCTACCAACTAAGTAATAGTCAAAACATACATAACTCCACCAAGCTGACTATGAATTATTCCATGCTGACTGTGAAGTCTACCAAGCAGAAACTTAACCCTACTAAGCAGACATATGAACTCTACCGTATTGACTATGAACTCTACCGTATTGACTATGAACTCTACTACGTTAGCAATTTACCTTTACCAATATATGATCAACTCTGCTAAACAGCGAATCAACTTTAACAAGGAAAACTAACTCTATCAAACATTGGGGCAAACTTTACTAAGTGCAAGACGAACTCTACCAACTAAGTAAAAGTAAAAAAAAACATATTAACTCTACCAAGCTGACTATGAATTATTTCACGCTGACTGTGAACTCTACCAAGCAGAAACTTAACTCTACTAAACAGACATATGAACTCTACCATATTGACTATGAACTCTACTACGTTAGCAATTTACCTTTCCTTCCCTCGTGTTGTCCTTATCAAACTTGACAATTTTTACTGTTTCCATGGCTTGTTTCTTGGTTAGTTTCCACCGTAGAATGAGAACATTCACACCTTTTTTCTCTCACCAAAAATTTCTCCTAATAGGGGAATAGATTCCAACGCCCAGATGAGAAGCGAGTGCATAAACCCATGGAGATTGTAAGACTCATTTTTATAGGATGCACAGTTGATCGATCTGATCAGTGCGTTAAACGTACTCTTCCCCAAGGATGTCTCTCAAACCGATCTAGATCTGTAACCAACTTAGCAGAACTAGATAGAATCCTACTATTACGGTGAAGACCAACATTCAAAACCACTAGCAAGCTAACCATCTTCCTCTTCTCGAAAGACCATGATCTACAGTGCTGCAGAACCCTTTTCAACTCTACCCATGTAGGGCCTTCACCAACTGCTAAACCCATATTCTCCCACAGATCTCCATGGGCAACCTCCTTCACAGCAGAAGATTCATCCACCAAACCGCAATTAAGCTGCGTGATTTCCTCAAACTTGTGCAGGAAAATCTCATAGGCCGACAGCCAACCAAGACCCATAACTCATACTGCTTTTTAATATCTAGCTGATCCGCCAATAAATATTGTACATGCCTCTCTACAAACGTGTAGTTAGAGTCAGCAAGCTTCAAAAAGTCTCCAAAGCATGAGTTCTACTCTATGTCTTGGTATGCAACTTCACCAATACCCTTGATCACATTCCTAATATGATTCAGATTGCAATTGTAGTTTAGGCTCCAGTTCTTCATTACTACTAGACCATCTGCAAAAAGCCTCTGCGAATAGTCATTTGCCGCAAACATACCTGATGAGTATAAACAAGAAAAGTCAAAACCTAACTCTATCAAACATGTATACGAATACAAACTTTTTTATAGTATCTTGATAAGGATAATAAGAAAAAATTAACCTTAATGTGCCATATTTGAGTAATTTTTTCTTTTTGAAATCACACATTGATATGTGAGTTTGAGATTTTGACAGTATATTTTTAATTAAAAATTTACTCAAAATCTCTTAAAATCATGTAAAGTATTTATTTTGAGAAAAAATCTTATATTTTGAATAACAAAATATTTAATATAATTTTGATAAATTATTAATTAAATAATAAGAGATTGTAAATTATTTTAAATAATTTTGTATAAATTCTAAGTTGAAATTGATAACTGATTTAGAAAACATTGTTTGAATAATTGGTGATTATAAGAAAAAACTAAAATCACCTAAAATTCTAGGTTGAATACACACCTGTTAGTCTCGTACTACAGATTTGGAAATGAGTTAATAAGTGTACCCAAATATAATACAAAAGAAGTAGGAATATGTTGGTCCTTTTTGTCATTTGTTACAGCGAGCATATGCAATCATATCTTACATCTTATATATTAAATTTAACTATACTACATTAAGGTGTAACATAAGAGATTATATATAGATTATAAAAGTCATCCAAAAAATCTCGTTTTGAGAAATTGATCTCTCTTGTAAAATATCTTCTTCTTTTTTTTTCTAACATATGGTTATATGCACACAAATATATTCTTTCAGTAGAATTACGAGTCTAGACCATATTGTTTTTTCTTTTTCTTTTTCTTTTTGGGTCAAAGATCAGTATTTTTTAAAAAAGAAATTGTAAAAATTAAAGAAGAACAAAAAAGTTGAACAATGTATAAATAAAATTGAGAAACAAAAAAATTGAGAGATGAAATGTAATTAGAAAAAACATATATATACAAGAGAAGAGAAAAATTAATTTGTAACATGTCCAAAATAGTACCACAATTATCTTAGTTTATAATGTTTTTTTTTTTGTGGGCTAAAGTTTATAATATATATAGTTAGTTGGCAACTTGACATATTCTTAATAAATTTTAATTACTCATTCCAGTTTCCCCTTATATTAAGTACTAACCCCTAGTTTATTTTCCTTTCAATCTAGTCTTTTGGCTTTCCAAGTGGAACATTTGAATAAATAGTTACAAATTCAACTTATCTTTTTTTTATTTAGCTCATGGATCTCTTTTTTGGTAAAATTGCACATGGATGTATTACAATAGAAAAGTGTAGAAAAGAAAAGTATTTCATGTATGAGTATCTCTATTATATCATCTGTATTAGGGTTATTCTCAGTTTGGATTTAATAGTTAGTGTTAAACTTGATCGAACCTTCTTATATATGGCTTAAATTCCTCAAAATGAAATTTTGTAAGCAATCTCAAATGAAATATTTTCTCTAAACTTTTGGGTTTTGTGTTTAAAAATCACTTTTAAATTGCAAAACAAAATCACTAAGTAGCATTATAAAACGGTTGTGTTTTTCTTTTTTACCATTTAATGGTGACTATAGATTTTAATTTATAAATATGTTATAAGAACTGCCAAAAAGCAGGTGGTCCAGTTTGTTTATATCTAACTTGATATTATGTGGTAATTTCGAATTGCATTGAAGTATCTCGGCTATAGATCGGCTATTATATGTTATAATAACTTACACATAAAACCTTGTAGATTGAGTTTACTTTTGCAAATATATACACTACTCTTCACTACAGACCTTAAAATTATAAAAGAATGGCAGTAATATGGGCCTATGAGTAGCTTAGTGAGCTGTAAGGTGACTTTACTGAAAGTATGGGCCCAATATAACCAGGCTCAGTTTCCTTCTCTCTAATTTTTTTTTGTTAGGATATTTTTCTGTCCCATCTAACTAATTTTGGTTTTGTAGAGAATAGTATAATTTAAAGAATTGAATCATACAAATCAAATCATTGTTTATAGGAGGTTGAGAAGTAGCTTCATACCGACTTGTCGCTCTATATTATAAGCATTGTCATTAGTTGTTCATCTACGTATGTAGTTTATTTATTTTATCAATTACGATTTATTATAATCATTTAATTTAGAATTTTAATTAGTGAACAGTGATTTTTTTAAATTTGTTTTTGCTCGAAACGATGACTTCGCACGAATCTAAAGAGAGTTGCTATTAACCCCGAAAAAAGAAGAAGCAGACTTTTGATGATGAGAGAGAAATTAAAATAGTTTCTGTCTTTAAAAATAAAATAATAAATTAAATTAGAAAGTGGATACTTTAGAAATTAGATTACGAGTAAACTTAAAAATAAGTAGTGGAACTTAGAGTGTACACAAAACATTACTCCTCCAGGCCCCAACCAAAGTAGTTGTCTCCGTCTTAACTACACAATTAACTAAAGTATCATTTAGTTAATCTTAAGTATTGCCTTAAATAACTAACAAAGTCAAAACCCCATTTAATCCAATAATAATTAAATGTTAAATCCTTGCTTGCTTTGCTTATTAGTAATTGTTATCAACTACATTCTAGAAGCATATGCTGACTCATTCGTGATTATATAACTTGTCCACTTTTTTCTTTTACTAAGACTATTGATTTTTTACCAAGTCAAATTTCTTTCTGCGCATTTTTTTTTCTTGACAACGATAAAACTTTAGAGTAAACTTTTGACTTGGTAAAAATCAAATACTCCATAAAACAACAATTTTTGAACAAAAAAAATTTAATTTGAAAAGGAGACAACTATTTAGACAATAGTATGTTTTTGATGTAAATATGTTGGAAAAAAAAATCAAATACTTGTGACAACAGCAGCTAGATATGGTTGAATGCAAAATCTGGTTAAATTTTTTTTTGTAAAATCTTGCATAATAAGTTAAAATCAAATGGTAAGAGCAAATTTTTGCTAAATATGAAATCTAGTGGAATTTGTTTTTTTGTCAAGAATTAAATTGACAAAATCTGATCTATAACCAAAACTCATCCAAAAATTCTTTTTAATCTACTTCCTACATTGGAGAATGGTGGAATCCAAAAAAATTTAGATCTTCATATCCATAAATTGAACCTTGATTGAACCAAAAATCTAATACAAATCTGAAACAATAAATACAATTATATAACTAATAATTTTTATTTAAAACTATTTTTTAAATTAATTAAATAGTAATGAAAGAATTGAGAGTAAATTTGAAAAGACTTTTTAAAATTCAAAAATAAATAAATTCTAATTCTCTCTCGCGATGTTGGCGATTTCCGGCTAATCGCCGGTCATCGTCTCTTCCTCTTCATGAATCTTGCCGGCTTCGTTTACCATGTTTCTCATGCATTCTTCTTCTCAGCTCATTGTGCGACTTCGACATGGCCTTCGTTTCTCTTCCGCCAATGGTTCTTCTGGGTTCTTCTTGATTTCTTTGGTGGATTTTGATTCGGCTATTGGTGATTATGATTTTGGTCTCGTCTGGGTTTCTTCTTTGCGTTTCCATGCGTATTGTTGGCTTGATTTTGCTTTGTTACCGTTGTCTCTCAAATTAGTTGCGAAGAATCTGATTTTGCTGGGTTTTCGAAATTCAAACTTTGAATCTTCAAAACAACGTCGAGCTAAGAATAAGATAACTAGCTTGATGACCTCGGCTGGTGATTGGATCTCTCATGAGTCGGATATTGCTTCAAAGGCAGTAGATTATTTTCAAAGCATTTTTACATCTCGGGGTGCTATTGATTTTGGGTCATATTTAGATTGTATTACCCCTTTGGTTTTACTTGAATGGAACAAATTGCTTTTGGCTCCGGCTTCTGAAGAGGAGATCCGGCGAGCACTGTTTTTGATGGATTCGGGGAAGGCTCCTGCACCGGATGAGATGACGGCTCTATTTTTTCAGAATTTGTGGTTTGTTATTAAAGAGGATTTAGTCCGTCTGGTTAATGATTTTATCGCTTCAAGGAATTTTAATCCTAGTCTTAATATGACTAATATTTGTTTGGTCCCGAATGTGGGGTAAGCCTTCTAAGATCTTTGAGTTCCGGTATATTAGCTTATGTAATGTGGGTTATAAGGTTATCTTTAAGGTTTTTTGTTTAAGGTTAAAGAAGTTATTTCATTCTTTGATATCGGAGACTCAATCTTCATTTGTGTCAGGGCGGCTTATCTCTGATAATATTCTTATTGCTTAGAAAATATTCCATGGTTTACGGACAAATAAGGCGGTTCGAGGAAAGTTTATGGCTGTTAAAACGGACATGAGTAAAACTTATGATATGGTTGAGTGGGGTTTTTTGGAAAATTTGCTTCTTCATTTTGGCTTCCAAGCTCGTTGGGTGTCTTGTGTCATGTGTTGTATTTGCTAGTTAGATATTCGGTCCTCATTAATTGGAGTTCCCCATGGGCAGATATCCCCTTCTTGTGGTATGTGTCAGGGTGACCCGCTTTCTCCTTTTCTTTTTATTCTCTGTACAAAGGTCTTGATTTCGAAGCTTCGTTTAGCGGAAGCTTAACAAAGAATTTATGGGCTTCTTGTTGCATGTCGTAGTCCTTCGGTTTGTCATTTCTTATTTGTTGATGATAGTTTGTTCTTCTGCAAGGCTACTCGTGACGTGTCTCAGGAAATTTTCGTGATACTGAAAAATTATGAGCGTTTTTCTGGTCAACAAATCAATTATAGTAAGTATTCTATTCAGTTCGGTCACCAGGTGAATGTGATAACGATAAATGTTGTTTAGGATATTTTGGGTATATCTAATGTTGGGGGTATGGGTACTTATTTGGGGTTGCATGAGGGTTTAGAAGGGTCTAAGACAAAAGTTTTTGTGTTTGTACATGAACATATTAAGGATCGGATAAATTGATGGTCTTCAAAATTTCTTTCGAACGGTGGTAAGGGAATACTTATTAAGTCGATGTTGTCTACGCTTCCATCCTTTGTCATGTCTTGCTTTAGGTTGCCTAAGGGTTTTTCTAATAAAATTACCTCAGTGATTACCGACCTTTGGTGGCGCAAGTCTAAGTTATCTTCTGGAATTCATTGGGTTAAGTGGGAGAGGTTATGTAAGGGGAAGAATTAGGGTTGTCTAGGCTTTCGACAAGTTGAAGATTTTAATTCTGCCCTTTTGGCTAAGCAACTTTGGCACCTTATTGAGTGTCCATAATCTTTGTTTTCAAGGGTTTTCCGAGGTAGTTATTTTTGGGATTCAAGTCTTTTAGTACCTCGTTGTACTTCTTCTCCTTCCTATAGTTGGCTCAGTATTATATCTGCAAGGCTTTGGTTTCAAAAGGTTTAATTAAGCATGTAGGGGATGGTTCAACAATCTCTGTGTGGCGTGATCATTGGATTCCGGACGTTGTCCCTTGTGATGCGTTGGGACCTAAGTCCGCCTTCTATCCGGATCTTACTGTGGATCTTCTCATTGATCTGATATCTAGGCGGTGGATGACTGCTTTTGTATAACAATATTTGGCACCCTCTGACGCACTATTGGTTCTTGGCATCCCGATCCCTCGGTGGGATAGGTCTGATTGGTTAGGATGGCACTTTACTAAGTTTGGTCGGTATATGGCTTGTTCTGGTTATTGGTCAGAGAGGAATGTATCGAATCAGGCTTGTGTCTCTTTTGGCCCAAATACTGATGCTTTCCTTAGTCAAGTCTGGAAGGTACCTTGTCTAGCTAAGATACGTCACTTCATGTGGCAAGTTATCTCCAGTCATGTTGTAGTAGGTCCAAATTTAGCACGTTGGGGTATCAACTGTGATGTGTCTTGCGCTCGTTGTGGATCTCCTGAGGAATCTGTGAATCATGTCCTCTTTGAGTGTCCTCCAGCGATTCATACTTGGGCTCTCTCTCAGGTGCCCGGCTGGGAATAATTTTCCAGGATCTCCATTTTTGCTAATTTGGATTGCCTCTTCCAGCATCTCCCCGTTGATTGTGATACGTCTAATTTTTCTTGGGTGTTATGGTTCATCTGGAAAGCACATAATGATAAATTATTTTCTAATATCGACTAGGATCCGCGGGACGTGGTCTATCATGCGGAAGCAGAGGTCGTTGCTTAGAAGCTCTCGAATGCTGAATGTCCTCTGGCCCATGGGTCTGGGGCATCCAGTTCTCTGCTTTATGCATTGGAGGATGAGGTTCTAGGCTGTTGGCGGTTCACTCGGGGTTTACTGGATTCAGGTGCTTTGTGGATGCTTCTTGGAAGGATTCTAAGCTTTACTCTATATTGGGTTGGTTCTTTTTTTCCGATCATCCCTCCGACGCAAATTTTGGCGCTCACTCCATCCCCATAAGCTTATGTCCTTTCCACTCCGAGTTTGAAGCAATATTGTGGGTGATGTCTTCCCTTCTCTCCTTTGGCTCCATTGAGGTGGCTTTTGCGATGGATTGTTCTGACGTGCTGAAGATGGTAGAAGATCCGGGAGGGTGGCCAGTGTTTAGTCTGTTGTTAGAGGAGTTCAATCGTCTTTGAAGCCTCTACCGCTACTTTTCTCTCTCATATTTCTTTCTCTTTGAATCACAAAGCAGATTTTTTGTCTCATAATGTTAGAGGTTTGGCCAAAAATCAGACTTTTATGAATTGTGTATCTCAATATTTGTTTGCTTATCTAATTTAATGGGTTATGTTGAAATAATTAGTGGAATTTGTGAAATTGTGAAGTTTTAAAAAATTTTAAATCAAATATGATTTAATTTTAATTTTTATTAACTATACAATAATGATTAGTATTTACTATTTAGCAATTAACATAAATGATATCAAAGAAGAAAAAGTTGTCGGTAAAAAAAAACTTACGTGAATAGAATTAATTAATGGAATGCACTAAAAAGTAAAAAGATACAAAATAAATAAAGAATTTTAAACGAAAAAGTTTAAAAATTCCACAGAATTCCACCACATCAACTGGTATGTGCTGAATATGTGAAATTAAAAATATACAAATTCCACACAATGTTATATAACGTGAATTATTATTATTATCATTATTATTATTATTATTATTATTTTTGAAATTGGATTATTTTTATTGTTGACATAAAAATGTTGTTGTTTATGTTTAACTTGTTGTTGAAATATCGGATTTGATTCTTTTTTTATTAGTTTGTAGTGTTATGAGTTTAGTATAATAGGTTTTTTAAATAAACTATATTAAAAATATGTTTTTCACTAGCTTATAATTTTAAAGTATCAAATCTGGTAAAATTTTGTATATTTTCTAATTAACTAGATGGACAAAGTTTCATTTATAATCAAACACTTAATCCAATCCTAAAATCGGTGTGAGAGAAGGGAGTGTGTTGCGCACAAAATCGGTGTGTAGACTTATTAGGCTAATTAGACATGTTTGTTTCTCTATCCAGCTGCTTCATATGGATGAAGATGTCAATTATTGTTTGTTTAAATGAACAATTATGCATCATCTAGATGGAGCTATTGGATAGAACATCTCAACTTAGTTCAAATTGCAAAAAATTCTAAATATGTTTAGAACACGTAAATGAAGTTCATAAAAATTAAAAAGATCAAAATACTTTTTTCTTTTTTCTTTCTCATTTTTTTTGTTTTATCTCCTCTTTTTTAGTCTCTCTTTTTTTTGTATTCTTTCTCGGTTTTTTTTTCTCTCGTCTTTTTACTATATTTCTGCCTTTTTACTCTCTTTTATATTTTTTACTCTATTTTTTTTTTCTCTCATCTTTTTTACTTTCTCTTCTTTTTTTTACTCTCTTCTCTTTTTTAATCTTTCCTTTTTTTTTACTTTTTTTTCTCTCACATTTTTTACTCTCTCTCCTTTTTTTACTATCTCCATTTTTTACTCTCTTATTTTTTTACTATTTGTCATCTTTTTTACTCTCTCTCATTTTTACTCTTTTTTTTCTCTCCTACTTTTTACTTTTTTTTTTTTACTTTCTCTCTGCTTTTTTTACTCTGTTCTATTTTTTACTTTTTTTCCTCTTTTTTTTACTCTATCTCCTCTTTTTTACTATTTCTCCTCTTTTTACTATCTTTTCTCTTTTTACTATCTCTTCTCTTTTTAATCTTTCTCCATTTTTTACTCTCTCTCCGCTTTTTTACTTTCTTTTTCTCATCATTTTCAACTCTCTTCTCTTTTTTATTTTATCTCACCAGATTTAAAAATTAAATATTTAATAGAAATAATATTTATAAATGTTAAAAAAATAATTTCTATTTAGTTGAATATAAATTTAATTTATTAATTAAAATAATACTTAAAATTAATCATATATTTTTGGGTCATTTTATAGGTAGGTCCATATAAATATAGATGTCAATTTTACAAAATAAACAAACACACTTTTAAATACAACATCTAGATGTAATATCTACTATGAAAACAAATAACATTCAGCTGTTCTATTTAACTGATGCATTTAGATGGACTATCTCAATGGAGTAGCTATATGAATAAACAAAACCAATGGTCTTCTAGAAGTCCTATCCATCTCCGTGGCCTAACCAACACGTCGTTGAGGAACCCTCTGTCTCTATTTTCTGTACATTTACACGACAATTATTATAATTTATTAAAATAATTCATCACAGAAAAGCCAAAAGGGTTCCTAGCCAAAATAAACAAAAACCTTCTAGAAAGCCGTTGATATTTTTATTAGTCGACGAATTTATTTATTTTCTTTCTTATCATTAATTAATGTAACGGTAGTCAGTACCCCACATTATTTCCAGCCTCTGTTAAATCTCAGCCGTTGATCTACTGCCATATGATTCCTAGTTCTAGAAGCAAATTTTGTTTTGCTTTTTGAATCGAATGTATTGATATTTTATAACCAGTGGAGGCGACATTCTTATACACCCTCAGAACTACTACTATATTCCATTTCTTAAAATTAATGCTTGGACTTGACTATTCAAAAATACATCCTTCACTACAATATATGGTTTCGAAATTCATAAACATTTTTTTCTTTTTTTTTGATAATCAACTCATATAAACATGTTATAATTATAAAACTAGCTAAAAATCTTTGTTGGGAATGTCATAGAAATTAAAATTTATAAGTGAAGATACAAATACTGTATATAGAAGATTTATGGAAACTACTTTTGGGATAAAAAGTACCTCTACACAAATTGGATACTGATTTGAAAATATTTTAAATCTACGATAAATTATTTTTTAACAAGTAACCATTGGATGGAAATAAAATTCAATCTAAACTATAAATTCTTCAAATAGATTATGGTGAGATTCGAATTCATCACTTCGTGCCTAGACTAACCACTTATTTCTAATTTCTAATGTTATTGTTTATTTATTTTTGTAAAAAAAGTAGTGTTATTGCATGATGTATTTGATAACTAGTGTTATTAGATTGAGTATTTCTCTTATGTATCAATAAAGTATTATTCTATATCTCTCATTTTGACAATTATAGATTTTAAAGGATTTTATTTTAGTTTATTATCCAAACATTAACAAATAGAATCTCTTGTTTTTATGAGGTATCTCAAAACACTTTAAAAACCACATACTTTTAAATCACTTAAAATCCTTTATCTAATAACACTTCCATAAATGTTATAACAATTTTGTAAGAAGTTTATAAGAAGTTTTCTGTGCAGTTAATAGAAATGAAGAAAAAAAATTGACATTAGTAATTCTGAAGATAGTCTGTTCTTAGAAAATGTTCCACCGCCAAAAATGGTAAAAATTACAGCTATATAACACGTCATCAGTACAATCTTGAGCTGGAGCCGAATAAAATAAGGCGAGTCGAGAAAGAGATTCTAGAAGGCGAATATATGAACTGGATGACACGTCATCCCCGACCTTAGAATTTTCACAAAACAAGTGACTGCCACTCCCCCCCACAGCTTTTTACCTTTCTTTTTTCCTTCTTTTCCGCTCCTTTTATTTTGACACTTTTTTCATTTTTATCCCATCTTTTTATTTTTAGTCCCACAATGACTTCTATTTTGTTATAATCTACACGATATTCATATTGTCGGTACATTTTATTTTATTGTTTTTCTCTTAGATAAGATATTTTTTTCAGAAATTCAGAATTTTGTTAAATTATTAGGAGAATTTCAAAAATTTCCTTTGAACCAAATTTTTTTTCAAAAAGACATTTTTATTTTGATTCATATTTAAAAAGAAGATATATTTTTGAAAAATGACATCTTAAAAAAGATATTTGATAAAATTACTCTAAATTTATTTATTAATAAATAATTTAATGGTGATTTTTATTTGGTTATTCACCAACCAAAAATATATATATTCGATCTATTGATTAAATATTTACTTTTGTAGTTTTTCTTACAAGAATTCACAATCCCACATAATAAAATTTGAGGTTTAAGAATTTTTGAGTTTTGCTTGATCTAATTATTTGAATTTTTTTAATAATAGTTAATAAATAGTTTTTTTTGGTCCATTACATAATACTACTGTTGGGCAATATGAACATACCCGGGATTCTATAACCAATTAGGATAGCTTGTAATAAAAATGATATATATATAAAATAATGAAAATAAATACCAAAAATCACAAAACTTTTGAGGCTTGGGACTCTATATAGCCTTTCTCAATTCCTCTTTCTCCTTTGTGATTCATATCGACTTCTCCTATGAACGAACCTCTGCTTCTAATAATTTTATAATTTCTTACGGATTTGCCCCTCTAGTTTTAATTTTGATTGCTTAAATGGCCGGAACCTTAGTTAATTCCGTCGGACGATTCTCATCGGGAATTAGTCTTTTTCCTCAGCCGAAGACAGCCAGATCTTACAACGGAACCGCGAGATTTCCCAATCGAGCTCCGTCGTTTAAGGCTTCGACGCAGACGCTTAACGCCGAACCAGCTGTAACGGAATCCGTTCGTCGGCGAGTTTCGAGTCTCTATGAATTGCTGAAAGTAAAGGAAACGGCGTCGTTGACGGAGATCAAGTCAGCTTACCGGAGCTTAGCGAAGGTATACCATCCAGATGCATCGGAATCGGATGGACGAGATTTCATGGAGATCCACAAAGCTTACGCGACACTAGCGGATCCGACAACAAGAGCAATCTACGATTCGACGCTGAGAGCACCACGGAGACGGGTACACGCTGGGGCGATGGGTCGGTCAGGTCGGGTCTACACGACGACTAGGAGATGGGAGACGGATCAGTGTTGGTAATTTGATTAGTCTTTTTAGAGCTTCCAATGATTTTGCAGTAGCATTAGGGCACTTTTTGGCTTTTTTTCCCCTTTCATTACCAATTTTTTTCTTTTGTTATGATCTTGGATAATAAAGGGGAAATTAAGTTTTATTCCGCTCTTCTTCTTTTTTAACTCAAAAAGTTAACAATGTGTAAAAACAAGTTGTGAATAGAAAAACGAGAGATGTACATTATTTCCTGCTTTATAATATTTTCATATTCCGGAAATCAGTTTATATAATTTTGGGGAATATATGAAAGAATTTGATATCAGTTAATTACAATGAACGATTACAAAAACTAGATCTATAATAGCCAAAACACATAATTGATCAAATACACTTCTCCACAAAAACTCAATTTATTTGATCTAAAATTGTTGGCCGTTTGAAAGTTCTGAGATTTTAGTGCATTTTGTTTGATGATTCTCTCTTTGAGGACAACTTTTTGTTAGTACTTTCCATAACTAATAATAGAATAATAATGATGATAAAAGTCTTTATTAGATATTTTATCGAGTTTTTTATAAAACACTAAGAAAAGAAGAACAAAAATCATAAACAAATACGCACTTGTTTTGTAAAAGAAACTGTGGTTGCCGTCAAAAAGAAAACTGTGGTTAAGTACGTCAAAGACGGCAAGAAGAAATGCATTTAAAAGAGCAGAACAGCTTAAATCCAAACACTGGTTTGGTTTTTAGTCTTTACATAATATTTTGGGAAGAAAAGAGAATAATAGACGTATATGAAACAACCAGATTTCACATTTAAAAAGAAAGATGAAGAAAAAGAAAAACCCAATATTCAAACCAAAAATGAAAAGAGAATAGAAACCTAACAAGTACAGAGATACAAAAGAAAAGAGTAGTCATTGTCGTAATCCTATGTTTTATATAAGCAGCGAACGAGAAGAGAGTGAGAGGGAAGGAGAGAGTCCAGAGATGTTATTTGCAGCCCATAAGCATAGAGTTGATGACATGCATTATAAGCCTGATGGCTGAGACGTCACTGCCAGGCGCGTTGCGGTGATGATGCAGAATCTGATAGACCTGTTCAAAGATTGGGCGAGCATGGACGGCAATCATCTGGTCTGATGGGTTTATGGCTGCAACCACGTCAGTCATCCAAGCAAGCTTACGTGATGTGTCCTTGCTGATGTCGCAGGCTAGCTGCTGCAGTAGTGAAAGAAGAACGCCTTGGCTCAACGGAAGCGGATTCATCGCCAGTAGTCCACGAAGATCCACCTAAATTGACAAAACCAATGTCATGGGATCTTATGATGAAATGGATGGCCATGAGATCTTAAGATACCCGAAATATAAACAGATGTTTTACCTGCGAGCAAAGCCATGATACTATAGAGACATCGCTTCTCTGTAGAGCCGCAGTAAAAGATTCTTCATACTTGCGTTCAGCTACCAACCTCGATAGTTCTGTTGTTGGGTCCATAGGTGCTTCAACCTGAAAGGATAGATGCTAGGCTTGTCAAGTCTCAGAAAAAGACATCAAGTTGGGAGTGTGAACCAGAAATGATTCTATCAATATTCATACTTGGACTCTGGAAAAGAACAGAGAACAAACTGAAGAACCAAAGATAAAATCTTAGGGTGAATTCCGGAGCACCCTCAACTCCTCAAGCCTACGCCAGAATTCTAGATTAATACAGAATGCTCAAACCTTGAGTCTGTACTTCCTTTCAATCTGTAGCTCTCTAGCTAAATGACTAAACAATGATTCCCGAACAGCTACTATTCACTATTAACCCCCCTATGGTAGTTCGTGCACTTGACTACAGCTTATCAGATTTTATGGTTAGTGATAACTGATAAGTTCCAGAGATGTGCAAACCTTTTCCAGAAGAGCACCCAAAGCTCCACTACTACGTTGAGTAACCAAAGGATTTGACCCACAATTTGCTCCAGCAGATGCAAGAGCTAAGAGATTCCTCTGACTCTCGGCTAATTCACGGCTTAAGGCTTGAGCAACTGACGAAGCAGAGGTGATTGTTTCCTATAAAACAAGTAGCTACGTTAAAAAGAGGAAAGAGAGGATTGAATTTTGCAACCACAACATGATGGACGAAGAATGATTTTCCATCATACCCGTAAAGTATGCGCAAGCTGGGAGTGTCCAGAGTCAAACCGATTATGAGCTGCATTTGTGTGTTCAGCAATCCCTTTCTGCAAGGCTGAGTCTACTTGCTCAAACATGGTTTTACATGACCTCTCAAAAGAAGGTATAACTGAGGACTCCAGACCCGACCTAAGAGCTTCCTGAAATTTATATACGACAGAAATATAAGAGATCAACTCCCTTTTCGCCAAACTATGATGGAGTTCAGACTTGTACAAACTTCCACAAACTACCATATAGCTAGGTTAAACTCGAATTTACCTGGAGGGCTTGCCTTCCAGAGGTCTGAAACTGGGCTTGAATTTGCTTAGCTATGGTTGCTTCAAGCTTTAAATTTACAGACTTGTCAAGCTGATTGACGGCTTTGTCACCGAGTCCTCTCTGTACAAAAGACAGAGTAGTTTGTTTTTTCAATAATGAACATTCTCAACTCTCAAGAATCAACTCTACTTTTCTCATAAAATTCTAACCTGGAAAGACTCTGTGATAGCTTTTTCAATAACTGGTGTTACTGAACGTGCTAAAGTTGGACCAATTGCAGCAAACTCCTTCTTTATCGTTTTCTCAAACATAGCATTTAACTCCTTGCTCATGAAGTTCGTGGTTGCATTCACAATTTGCTGGGAATGCTCCCGCAGTGCCTTCTCATTCTTAACATTCTCCTCTTGGAAGCGTGCCCACAAAGCGTCAGCATTTGACTTGCTTGACTTCTCAATCATTCGCCCCAACGCCACTTCTAGTCTTTTGCCTTCTTTAATGATAGGGCCATTGACAGCATTTGATAGTTGTTTCTGCATCTCCTTTTGTGAAACCATTATCTGAAAATGAAATAATGTTCCAAGTCAACGAAAAAATATCATCGACAAATGCCAGTTATGAAATACCAGTTTTCTTTAAAACCGAATGTGACAAAGCAACATGTTTTATGCCAAATTAAGGAAAAGTTGGTAGCAAGAGAATGAAACCAAATACTGCCAAGTAATAGGCTAACCCTTAATTTCAATATCAATATGCACCTGATTCATCGTTTCTTGCAAAGCTAAGATTTGAGGAAGTGAATCTGTCACGGGATTACTTGAGCTCCGAATTTGCTCATTGTAGGCGTCAGCCAGATTAGCAACATTCGAGGATGTAGATGACAAACCAGGACCCTGTGAGCTTTTAGCCTTCTGTTTCTTCCCTTTGCTATTCATAGCTGCTGACTGTGGAAGCCCACTAGATGAAACAGACTCAGTAAGCTTTGCAGACACATCTCTTGAGTCAAGACCACTTTCGTCCCCAGCTTGTAAAGATTGTCCAAAAGCCTTCGGTTCCCCTGGAATGAAAGTTCCCTCTGTACTAGGATAACAGTCTCTTGCCATCTCACTGCTAAGATTTGACACCTGTGAGCTGAAGATTTTTTCTCTATTATCTGAAGTGCGATTCCCTGTTTCCTCATGATAACTAATTTCACCATTCTGTGTCGACCTTGCTTCACTAACCTCTTTCACCTCAAATTCTGTGCCTCTTGCATCATTACTTACGTCCTGAATATTTGTGTCTCTATCTCTCCTGTCTTCAATAGTAATGGAGGGTTCAGAAGATGAAACACCCATCAATAACTCTGAAGGAGTTACAAGATGAGTGGGGTGTTTGAAGAAAGCTGGTGGGCTTCGCATTCCAGACACATCATCATCAGGTGTAACATTCTTGTCCTTACTTCTTGAGCTTTCATCAACAGATGACACATCCAAACTTTTTTCTGCAACAGCATCCATTTGCCTATCTACAGAATAATCAGCAGAAGGTGCTTTGCCACCGAGTCCTTGCTCAGTAGCTTCTACAGGAGTGTAATAACCAGATAGCTTTCTTGATAGTCTGGGACTTAGAGGAAGTTGGGGTGACGTAGCATACGCAGAACCTGCACCACTGGTATCAGATGCCAGGCCAGAAGTTTTAGGTTCACTGTTGGGTGGAACAACTGCTTGTAATGTGGTTTCCGCTGATGCAGAACCCACTGGAATATTAGTATTTTCTGATCTACTCACTAGCATAGATGGTTTTGGCACTGAATCAACCGAAGGTAATTCAGTTGTCTTAAGTCCAGATGGTTCTGACATGCCTTCAACAAAATTTGCCTCTCGCGATACACTTGAATCTGACTTTTGCAGACCCACATTCTCCATAGGAGGTGGCAAACATAAGCATAAGTCTAATGTATATTGCTGGATTGCTAGAGTCTGCACACAATAGACCTTTACACTGGGTTCTTCTGGAGGTTCATTTGTACCAATAAAACTCAATATAGGCATAGTGACTGTAAACTCTGACAAGTAATCCATCTGCGTATCAACTGGCGAAGAACCATAGTCCAAATGCACAGCATATAAGGCATTCCTTTTCGCATTTGCTAGTAACAGCAAGCCTGCTTCAGATAATGCTATGACTTGGTTAAAAAATGCCTCTTCAGCTCGTGGCTCAGATGAACTTTTCAAGTCAAGGGTTTGGGTACACCTCCATGATTCAGCATCAGCTGGTAGGAGCCACCCTTCTTCCCCAGCTGAGACCCAGATTTTCATTTCCCGATTTAGAGGACCCTTTGAGAAGAAGATTGTCAACACTGTCCGAGTTAGCAACTTAGCAAAATGGAAATCTACTACTTAATATAAACTCAAAACAATAATATCAATTCAAGAAAATTACCCCAGTGATGAGTATGATGTGATCAGGTCTCTCAGGGGATGTCACAAACGTGGCTGAATTGACTGGTTGTCCATCATGAGGTCTCAAAACTGCAAGGGGTTGTGCCTTACGATCTTGCCATATCTTAATCTATAGGGTAGTTATGAGAAAAGAAGAAAGAGTGAGACTAATGCACACAAAAATACTAGATGTAACGAAATGTGTCCTCGTTGAAAGGGATAATATACAGTACAAGTCTGAGATGAAACTTAGTAGACCTTCAAGAATTTAATATGTGCTAAAACAGAAATTGAATATCGAATGCACTAGCCTAACTAAACTATATTATAAATTTATAATGACTACTTTCAATTAATCAAACTTCAAAATTTCTACCCACTAGCAGCAAAGTCATTTTACCAAACTCATAAAGGAGTTGATGAAAAATCGAGTGACAGATATGATAAGAACAAACACAAACCGTGCCATCAATTGAAGAAGAGACCAGGCGCGTGGTCATCCATTGGCACATTGACAAATCAGTAACTTCTCCATCATGTTTACCCACAATCTGTACACCATCAATCAGTTTATCGAGGGGACACTGGAGAGGTGCCTCAGCAGAGAACACTTGACCTCTGCCAACTTTGGTAGTATCAATTCGTAGCACATGTTTACCAATTGAAACAACCAAAATTTCCTGAAAAGAGTAGATTTTATGCAATCAGAAACTAGTTCTAAGAAAAAGCATATGCACTTCCCATAGCCAAAGAATATGTTCAACTACCTGTTTGTGGCAGTGCCAACAAATGCGTGGATGTTTGGTGTCTTCCTCTCCTAGTATCTGAAGAGCAAGTACTACTTTTCCAGTTATCTGGGGCGGATCATCTCCTTCAGACCCTTCAGAAACTTTCCACACGAAAACTTTTCCATCTAGGCTAACGCTGTTTGAAAGAAAAAGAAAAGCAGAGGGTAAGAAAAATTATAAACCATGGAGTAGAAGAGGCTAACAAAACAACACTCTAAATTAGCCCATACTCCATATCTTTACAACAAGCATAAGCCCCTACTCAGACAAACAACAATTCCAAAAGATTACCTAGCCAACATATGAACATCTTCGGCAAAGAAAGCCATGTCCGTCACTCTCTGGACACAAACATGTAGTTAGAACTAGTGGGGGAGATAACGCCAATCAAATCCAGATGAATAATTCAGAAATTGCAGAATTGAAAAACAACCTGAGAGTGACCTCTGAACAAAGATCTCAACGCGGTGTTTATATTGAGAACCCTAATGTTCCCTCCTTTCAATCCATAGCAGATGTAGACCTTATTCACTGCGATTTGCCGACCCACTAGAAGCTGAGGATCCGACGCGTATTTGGTAATGGGAGTCACCTCCAGCTGCGGCTGAATCTCTCCATGTAATCTCACGTCCACATCGTACACCGCATGTTCACCAGCCAATCTTCTTCCCTTGGGAAGCTTACAGCTCGGGACACGAATAGGACCCGAACCTCCGGGGAAAGATCGAGCGATCTCGTGCGGACTCACTACCGGAAGCTGATGCGACGGCTCTTGATTGCCCACGGGGCCTCCGTTGTTATTGTTGAGGAGAGCGAGGATTTGCGTTCCTGGATTGTGATTGGAACGAGGCGACTGGAGATTGAGAGGTGGCGTGGGATAAGATAGCGATCTCTGTGGGTGCAAGTTAGCCGAGGAGGAAGGCGAAGCGGAAGACACATCCTGTTGCTGCTGTTGCGTATGAGTCACCGGCGATGGTTGAGCGGAGATACCAGGCGGTGCGTACTGCTGCTGATCGTACTGGTTGTGAAGAAAAGGTCCTGTGGGCGGAGGATAAGATGCCGGCGGCGTAGGATAAGGGTTCGATGAAGGTTTGAAGAATTTACCGATATCAAACGGAGGAGTATTGTTAGGATTAGTATTACCAGGTGAAGACGCCATGGATTTTTGTAGATTCAAGATCGCGGAAACTAGGGTTTGTGAAATCTATCAATACAGAGGTGTAAATGAATACTGAGACCTTTGCAAAAGATTCCACAAAAAGAAGACTCGGCGGATCTGAAAGTCACATAAAACGAGAGAGAAGCGAGAGCAACAATAGAGACGATGATGACTTGAAAGTGAGAACAGGTAGAGAACTTTTGGAGACTACTCTGTGTTTTTTTTTTTTCTATAAATGAAAAATAAAATGGGGCATGATCCAGATCACGAAAAGTTATTGGGGAATAATCGAAATAGGACGCTTCGATTTTAATTTTTAATTTTATCATTTAAGCCTTGTTTCCCTTATTGGGCTTTATTTTTAAGAAAAGCCCATAATACTAATGGGCCTTAAGACCTATATATAAAGTCTCACGGCGGAATTTTGATTAGCTTAAAAAGCAAGAAATAGGCGTAACGTCCAAACGCACTAACCAATCTCTTTAGATCTTTCCTTTTCTCTCCCACTAAATTTATCTTCTCTCTCTATCTCTAACCACGTTTTTCGCCAACAAAACCAACAAACTTTCTCTCTTTGTATATATTAGACTATAGAGAGAGTTGTTCAACCTACATCGACGACTAATCTCGGAATCTCCGGCGACAGATTTTGAAACAGAGGAAGAAATTAAGATGTGTTGTGGACGGATTTGCATGTTGTGCACTTGTCTGCTCGTGGTTGTGATCGCTATTGGTTTTCTATTCGGATTCGGTGTTTTTAAGGATGGATTCCATAAGATCCATAATTCCGTTAATCTCGAATGCGATCCCAGATTTGGCTGCGGCGGAGGTGTTGGACGTCGTGCTTATGGTTTCCCAGCTCCGGCTGGTATTAACTAGCTATAATCTGAATTCTTTTGAATCGGCGTTTTCTCTTTGAATGTCTCGATTCGAATTTCGATATACAGATTCTTTAGGTTTTGTTTTTTTTAATCATCATTATTACTTTCCTTGATCTTCTCAGATGGACTCCATGTGCATTCGAATGTTTTAGAATTTAGTTTTGACGTTATTGTTATCATATGATTGATTGTTTTTTATATGTTGTATGTTTTATTGTTTTATTTAGGTGTAGTTTCACAAAAAAAAAGAAAAAAAAAACAAAAGGTAACGTTCATATGTTTATCATATTGTTTTTTAAGTTAATACAGGCCGCAGCTTTTTAGCAAAAAAAAGTTGAAACCATAAATTTATTTCAGATAACCTAAAAATGCCCAAGAGCCTGTACCATATTTTAAAATATATTGTTATTCTTATCTAGATGGAAAAGTAAAAGATTCTTGATGACAACAAAAGTAATATTCTCACTACAACTAAACCTCTCTCTATTTACATAATTCAACTATTCATAATTTTTCTATATAACAATTATATCAACAACCAAATCTTATCTATAAACCATATTTTTTAAACTCTAAACACTTGACCAAATTTATATTTCCGATAAAAGTTTGATCTAAACAAAATAATTACCATCTACATTATAATATTTACTGAATCTATATATAATTAAAGTACCTAACGAGACCTCCTACTCTATTCACCTCAACATCCAAAAAAAGTTTATTAGTCGTCATGTGAGCTTTTTTTAGCACTATTTTCTTTATCGACTTTAAGGTTTTACTCTTTAGTTCTTTTTTTTGTGAGTTACTATTTCTTACAAAATAAGCATATTTTGGAGTTATTCCTTAATTACATACTTCTTATATTTTCAGAGCTAGATATGGAGAACCATATAGATTTGGTAGGAACAATTGTTCTTTTTGGTTTGACATAATCTTATGCTTTTAGATTTTAGGGTGAGGATCTTTTTCTTTTTTCTCTTTTTGTCTTATTCACCATTTTCGTCCCCATGAATCGGTTCCTCAATCCATGTCGTTAATGATAAGCAAGTGAAAGTTTTATCTCTTCATGTTTAAATTTTGTTTTCGGTTTTCCCTTTGTCAATAAAGTAGAGTATTAAGTTTCAGCTCTTGACTTATCAATGCTTTTCATGCATTTTGTTTGCTTAATTCATCTTTGTAGATTAAATTATTGGCTATACTATTTTGATATCCTTATTTGTGGTGTGCATAGTATATATGGTTAGTCTCAATTTTGGATCTTTGGTCAATATTACGTATACATATGTTTCTTTAAATTTGTTGGGTGGGTTTTTCCCTTATATGATTTGAGTATTTTGATATTTAAAAATTCAAAAAAAAAGAAGAATAAATCTATATTCGTTAGAATTTTCTTGGTTGAGTAGATGCTATTACCATTGAATTTCTATTGGCTAAATTGAAACAAAATGCTCTTGCCTTGATTCTTTGGTTACCAAATATTTGTAGAGAGTTGAAAAAGAGATAGTGTTGGTAATTAGATTTTATGTCCAATCATGTGATATGGTTTAACAATTCCTTTGTCACTATGTTCCTTTTTTTTTTGTTCTTCCAAGAAATGCAATTTCCTAAAAGCATTGCATCAATGAGATAACAATTCCAGTTCTAACTCTTCACAGTTGGGAAAGTGGAATATAGAACTAATATCATGCTAAAATTGTTGAGGAGACAATGAACTAGAATGGGCTTTAAAAAGACAAATACCTATGTGCAGAAAAAATAAACTAATAGATACGTAAACAATCCAATAGAGAATCTGCTCCTACATTCATGTTGTGAAAACATGTAACATAAACAAACTACAAACCTTCCTAGCTAGCATCATCATTTCCATCAATTATAAATGATCAAAAGCTTGTATTCTCTTTTCCATGTATATAGTTTGAATGTAATAAGACAACGAGCAAAAGTGTTTAATGGAGTCATACAACATGTTTTAACAAGCTTAAAAGCAAATAAAAAGCTTTCTCAAGGTAATAACAATAAAAGCTTCTTCTGCCATATCCATAATTTCCTTGTGATTATATCAAAAGTTTTTGTTTTTCTCATCTACATGTTCTTCTAGCATAATCGATTTTCATGTCTTGTTACTTGCAGCACACATCAGGATGTTTCAGGGACCACTTCTGGCTCCCACAATAACACGGCCTGACTCAAGAACAGTAAGTAATATATCTTTAGGAACCATAGTTTGTATCACTTTGTGACATTTGAGGATGCCAACAAAATTTAGAGTGATGTTGAAATTGCCACTTTGTGAGATTTGAGGATGCCGAAAAATTGGAGAGTGGTGTTGACATTACTTTATTTATTTGCTTTGTTAATTTGATTTTCGAGCTTATTTATTTAGAGATATAAAAATAATATTAGTTTATAATTTTTTGAATGTTTTGCAAATTTTGGATGGAATAGATGTTACTAGAATCAATTTGAACATTTTTGGTATTTATTCTATCTTGAACAAAAAAAATCTTTTATCATGCTGATATGGAATAGAGTTAACCATGAGTATAAACATGGCGGAGACCATGATGATGAAGTAGATGAAAGGAAACTTGTGCCAATGATTATCATTAAGACTAGGAAAATAAAGCTTGTCGAAACATTTAGACAAGACATGCATCAAATCTATGGAGATGATGATTGCAGAAGCAAAATATTTTGTTTCAAAGAATAATATGTTAGACAGAAAAGAAGAGTCAATTATCTTCTTTTTTAAGTTCACAAAAAAAAATTATCTTCATATTTTTGTTTGTATGAAATCAGCTTTGCGGGAATGACATTGATGTTTGGAGGACTCTACTTCGTTCGTGTACTAAAAGGTAAGAGGATTTATGAAGAACAAGAAAAATGTTTTATTGGAACAAAATTTAATCTTCTAAAGCTCCTCTCTTGCAATAATCTAAAGTCTTCTTTTTCTTGATGCTACTATGAATTTGGTTTAGGGTTAAAGAAGTAAGCTTAAAATTACTTAATTAGATAATAAAATTATATTTACATGTTTGTGTGTGATACCAATATAGTTAAATATAGAAAAAATTTCATAATGCCTAGTAGAAAAAAACGGCCTTATATGTGTCATGTAACAAGTTCAATGTGAAAATACTAAAAATTTATTTAGATCTAAAATTATCATAAACATTAATATTAAAATTTAGAAGTTTAAGTATTAAGTTGCATTGCAATTTCATAGAAATTAAACATATGTTTTCAATTTGATTACTAAGGACTTCTATTATAGGTATTGCTTAAACTTTTTTCTTGGATCGTAGGACTACTTATGAATACAGTGATAGTTTGATTTATTCATCGAGAACTTATATGATTTAATATTTAATAAAATTATTATAAGATAGAAAGATTGATAAACCAATAATAAAAAAGAATTTTTTAAAATTAAAAGAGAAACAAAAATCGGGTGTAGCCCGGTGTATCCCCTAGTAAATGATGAATCAAAGTTGACTGAGATGATTTGGACATTGCATTTGGCTGCAACAATTCTAGGAAGCGTTTGATGTTGCTTGGTTACTTTCATCACATCTTCATCATCATATGATGTTGTAGTGTAGTACAAAATCAATTCTTTAAGATTTTGGCATTGTCTCTAGTAAGCTCTTCACATGATCTATCTAATCTTCTATGGCCTCATCATCATCACCAAAATCCAATATCTTTGGACCTTCACCGAACTTAATGAAAAGCAAGCATCAACATCCCTTTTCACACTCCATTCATCTTGATTTTGACACAAGCATCCATCCCCATCATATTTATTTGCATATTTATGATGTAGTCCCTGAAACAAAAATGTTTATTGATCTAAGAATTTAAAATTATGTTTTTCAAAAGCATGTCAAAAGTTGATTTAAATGATGTGTATTGTTATCTCGAAGACAAGGATTTCTAATATTCGATAGTTCTTCAGCATGAATGAAAATGATCTCCATCCAACATCTTGTGCGGTCTTAATATTTAATTGAACTAAATTGTCGAAAAACTGTATTGTGTCACAATAACAAGCAAGTGCCTGAAAATAATACAAAATCAGTTACATAATTCACTCAGTAGTAAATGGCGATGATTAACATAAATTCTAAACCATTATTATATTTGATGCAAATAAGAGTAGTCACTAAAATTTAAAAAAAAATGAAAAATAAGACTAACTATATAACACTAAAATGATGACACATAAATTATGATATCTAAAAGCAATCATAAACTATTATTATATATGACAGAAACAATAGTAGTTAATAAAATTTCTGGAAAAAATGAAAGATGAGACTAACCTGATGACATGTAAATTGTGATAATTAACATAAATCCTAAACCACTATTATAACTTAACAAAACCAAAAGTAATCAACAAAATTTATAGAAAAGAAAAAACAGATTAATAGATGAGACTAACCTTAAGAGTGTCATATGATAAATAGAAAATTTTAACATTGCATATTCCAATGACAATTTTTGTTTGTTAGATTGATCTTGTTCTGAAAATGTGTTTGTCGAAGTCTGAGATTAGCTTTAACAAGCGGATTAAAATTCACTTTCTTATATCCAACTGCAATAGTATCACAATATTCAAAATAGGCTAAGTTGAGGTTATCAAACGACATTGACACCTTCTTAATAGTCTTAGCTTCATAACGACAAAAACTTATTCTCTGAAGAGTTGGGCCAGATACAATCACACAACCTTCCTTATAGTCTCACATCAGATTAACCAACAACAACTCTTCCAGTACGTGACAACTAGAAAAAAGTTTGTTAAATGTACTGGTTCTTATCTTAAAATAATCAAGATGGAGAATTTTAAACTTTGGAAGAGAAACATCACCTTCCACACTAATGTTGAAGGCAAAGTCAAGTTTCAAGTTTCAACCTAACCAATGTCTTGTGACAAAAATTTCTAAAGGCAGATGATAAACACTTAAGCTCGAAGGATGATCTCTTGATGATGAAGAGGTGGATGTATCGATATCCAATACACAACAATCCAAAACTTTTCTTATCCAGTCAAGCAACATGTAATTATCAATATCTTCACACTTAAGATGAAACATCTTCAATGGAGCCTTCACTTCAGCTTTCTTAACTAAAACATTCACAAAACTCGTAAAACCTTCAATATTTTCTTCATGTTCTCTTTTAATCATTGGAAGGTGGAAATAGACAAAATTATCAAAGCGTATATTGGGTACTAACGCAATAAAATGACTCCATTTTCTGAAAAGAACATATTTATGTGTTTAAAGTAGCAACACCTAGGCATGAAGCGAGGACAAGCGGTGGACGTAACGCTTTGTGTTAGTGAGGCGAGGCGTTATCACCTAAGTGAGTACTTTGAGTTGCTTCATCATGAAACGAATCGAGAAACGAGGCACACTTTAATAAAGAAAGGTAAATCTTTTTGTTTCCAATTTAATGTGTAAATTGTGTATCTTCCAAAACTTGTGTGACAGTGTGACCTTAATTACTTATGTTTCCAAAAAAAATTAACGAGAATATTTATCATAGAACCCTATATTTTTATATTTCAATTTTCCTCTTGATTCTTCTATCTTCTCACACTTCTTCCACATTCAGTGTCCATTAACTACTCATCTTCTTTCTCACTTTTATCTGTTTGATTGTTCTTTAATTTAGCAAGTTTATTCTCCATACTCTCTATTCTGTTTGCATCATGCCTAATTTAGAATCTACAAGACAGATATACATAAGTAGGAAATATGCAATTTTTGGAGAGAAATAGGGTAGTTTTAAGTGTAAGTTTTATGATAAAGTGCATGTGTAATAATGGAGTAAACGTATAAAATATCACTTAGCCGGTGATTTCAAGAATGTTACTCCATGTCCATGTGTTTCTGATGACGTGAAGACATAAGTAATAACCTTAATGAAAAAGAAGAAAGAGCAAAGGCCACTACTCAAATGCTGCCACCATTTCATGAATACAATGATTATTATGATGAAGAAGAAGTTGAACTTCAACTTAGCCAGAGACATGGTCGGCCTTTTTCTTTGAAGAAATGCAAAGGTCCAATAGATAGGTTTATGTGTCCAACTCCTCATGGTGTTTTGAAAGGCATAAATGATAGAAATGATATATGTGGTGTCTGTGGAACTTATGGACAAAGCATGTAGTGCCACTGCAAGGTGGTTATATGATGCTGCAATTCTATTTAATGCAACTACTTATAAAAGTTTTAAAGAGGCCCTCGAGTTAGTCAGGCAATATGAATCTGGCTTTAAGCCACCATCCATGTATGAGTGAGTTCCTTTGCTTAAGAAAGAAGTGCAAAAAACTCAAAACAACTTAGTAGAATACAAGAAAAAATGGGTAACTAAAGGGTATTCACTAATGTCAGATGAATGGCGTGATTCTGTTGTTCAAAAGGACATTATTAACTTTCTTGTTAATTCGCCAAGGAGATTAGTTTTCATCAAGTTAATTGATGTTTTAGAGGTCTTGAAAGATTTAAATTTATTGTTTAATATGCTTGATCGTATGGTGGAGGAAGTTGGAGAAGCAAATGTTTATTTACTTTTTACATTCTATTTTTGATTTGTAATGATTTTTCATCTTAGTAAAATTATTGATGGCCAAAATACTACATCTCTACTAGATGTCTTGTGCATCACACTACATAGATATCATGCTCGAGGATATTGGAAAAATACCAACAGTGAAAATGCAATAAAGAACTGCATTTTCATGAATTGCTACATTTACAATCAAACTTCACTTAAGAATATGATAAGGAGATCCACAAACCAAGAAAATCTGCATAGACTTGCAGTTACTCGGTTTGTTACATTGTTTATCACATTTGCTCAATCTCACAAACAGAAGAAACACTTGAGGAATTTTGTTACTTCTCAAGATTGGAATGATTTTAAGTGGCCAAAGGAAGCAGTCGTAAGGAAAGTGAAACAAATCATTATGTAAGACATGTTTAGGGGGAATGTGTTATATGCAATTAAGTTGACGGGACCTCTAATTAAAGTGTTACATATTGATGACAGAGAAAAAAAGTTAGCTATGGGGTACATCTATGAAGCTATAGATATGGCTACATAGGTCATTGCTAAAACCTTCAATAACAAAGAAGATAAGTACAAACGAGCATTTGAAGTTATTGATGAGCAGTGAAATTGCCAACTACATAAATCATTGCATGCTGCTGGTTATTTTCTTAATCCAGAATATCAATATTTAAACAAAGAAGCGGTGGAGTGTGAAGAGGTTGTTAAGGGTTTATACGACATTATTAGAAAGTTGATTCCAGACCTTGAAACTCAAGATAAAATACTTGAAGATTTGGATAAGTTTAAAAATTAAGATTTGGATAAGTTTAAAAATTATGAAGAACTCTTTGGAGATCTCGCACTCGTCCATGGCAAAAAGACAACGACAAAAAAAATCACCAGGTAATTATTTGAATTTACTAGATTATTAATTTGTAGAAAAGACTACCAAAATAACATACAATATCAAATATTTTGCAGGTGACTGGTGGTCATGTTATGGAGCATCTACTCCGAGACTTAAGGAATTTGCCATAAAAAATTTTAGCCTTACGTGTAGTGCAACTGATTGTGAGAGAAATTGGAGTGTATTTCAACATGTAAGTGAATTAATAAGTTATTACAAAATCAGACTGTAAGTTGTTATTCAAGTTTTTTTGTTTGTCACTTTTACCAACTCTACACAAAGAAAAAGAATCGATTGACTCAAAATAGATTGAATGATATGATATTCATTAAGTACAATTGTAAACTGAAATGACGTTACCAGAGAAAATACACAATTGATGATATTCTTCTACAAGATATTGATGATAGTAATGAGTGGTTGTTAGGAAGAATGGATTGACAATCAGATGATTATAATGATTTAGTGTTTCAAAATGATGATTTAACATGGGAGATGGTAAGCACAACTTGTGGAGTTATTAACCCGCGCTATGTTACTAGAGCTGCTAAAGCATCAAGTTCAACACAAGCTTCAATTAGAACTGAGAGAGGGAAGAATACAACATCATCTCAATCTCAAAGGTCATCTCCAATGCCGCTGGTTGTTGTTGTTGTTGTTGATGATGATGATGATGATGATGAGATTGAAGAAGATTTTAGATAAGGAGATGAGGATTTTGAAGTGCTTTGGAAGTTGATGAGTATGGAGATGGTGATGAGATTGATTTTAGAGTTTTAGACTTTCTTTTAGAGATATAAACTTGGATTGGTTTGACTTATTTTGTGTTTTTTTCTATGTATGAGACTTATGGATTTAAATTTGGTACTTTGGTTAGATTTATTTTCTGAATTTTATTTGGTTTTAACTTTTAACATGGTTGTGTTGTATAAATTGGTGCTAATATTTTATTTGTTTAGTTTTTTCGCTTTAGGTGCAAAAGGCAAAGCGAGGCAATCGTCTAGGCATGAAGCGCTAGTCCACCCTTTCCTCGCCTCGAGTCATTTTTTGTTATTTTAAGCACATACATAAGTAGAAGCAACATCTTTGATTGAAAAAAATAAGATATGAAAAGTTACTTTTTCACGGTAAATGATTGATTATATCTCTAGAACCACCAATATCTTTAAATCTCATTGTATCAAAAACAAAGATCAATATTTATAACCTAAACAAAGTTAAAAAGTTTTGACATACATACAAACAAAAGCAAATAATTAGAGAAATTAGAAATGTAAGAGAATTTTGACATACATACCCACAAAAACAAATAATTAGAAAAATAAAGACATAACATAGTTTTGACATAGAAACGTGAAATAGTTTTGACATATGATTAAAGAAACATAAAATAGTTTGGCCGTAAACACAATGAGAAAAGTGACAATATGAAAAAAATATTTACCAGGGAATCAAAAATTGAATTTTGGTGGTGAATTTTTAACAATATTGGAAAAGACGAGCTAGAATTTAATGGTTAAGAAAAACAAAAAAATTGTTTTCAAAATCTTTTTTCTATCGTCTGATTTTATTAATAAAATTAGGTGGAATAAACATTACAAACCATAAACATAAGCCGCCAGAAAACATATATCTCCAGAATCAAAACCCAAAAGTGGGAAATGAAAAAAATCCCCCAAAAAAAACTAAGTTAAGAACCAAATACTCAAAAAATACAACCTGAAGATCGAAGATATCGCCCAACAACAGGAAGCAGGAACGGATGAGAAACCTCTTATAGCGAATAAGTGTACCTCACAACTGAAGAAAGAATTACTACACCGACAATAATGAATCAAGAAGTCTAAACTGCGCGAAGCCACAAAAATAAGCCTATCTGGAGGCGAGATCGACGACAAAGTAAATGACAGTAAAAGACTCGAGAGCAGGAGACAAATCTTCTGGAAGTGACAAAGTCGAAACACAACCGACCAATTTTACGTCTATGTAGAACTCTGAGAAGGACTAGACCTCGATCAAGCATATGAAGTACTGACAAGGAGCGAAACAAACCTCCAACGGAAGGAACCGGATCTCAAAGAGCACAACACCTGATCGAAACGAAGAGGAACTAATCGATCAACCTAGATTGCAATTAACAAGCACCTAGACTCGGATCTAGCTTAAATCTAATTAGGGACATCTTTACCATGGAAATCGAAACTCAAACATCTTTACCATGAAAATCAATCTGGATCTACACATCCCATACACCAACAAAAGCTAACGATAAACACACAAAAAAAAAATTCACCACTCCCCCTTAAAAAAAAAAATTATTGGCGGTCACGAGAGAAAAAAAAATTAGGTTTCAAAATTTTATGAATGATTTTTTTTTCTATGCGTTTTGTAAAATCAAATCATATACTTTCCATAAAACGTTGATTAAATATTTAATATGAATATTTTACCTTTTTATACCAATAGGTTAATGATTAGTGAGCTAGTGTCATTAATAAGAGGAAACTGTGGGGATTTAAATAGATCCAGGGGTACTTTCGGTATTTAAATATTGACCTGCCCGCAGTGGAAGCCGCTCGCTCAAAAAGCGGGTTTAGGGTAATTATAATGACCGTATTTGGCGTCTCCCATAAACCAGAAGTAAAGCCATCTTCAGAAGCCACAGAGATTCTGATTTATAAATATTGACCAAAACATTAAGAAGAAAAGAGAAGACCAAGAAACCAAACAGACGATTACAAGATGAGGATCACTGTGATGACCGCCGGCGAAAAAATCATCACCCTTGATGTCGATTCTAATGAAACTGTAAGTTCTTTTCTAACCGAAAGATCCTAACTTTCCTGATTCTTCGGGTTCTTAATCACAATGTACTTCTCGAATTCATCGAAGGAGGTTCTTGGGTTTCACTACTCTTTACCTGATTAGTAGAAGTTTCCGAAAGTTTTGTTTTTGTTGATCCTTAGGCTTCTGTTCTGTAGGTTGAGAATGTTAAAGCCTTGCTCGAGGTTGAGGTAAGGATTCTCAGATCTCTTTCGTCGATTTCTATTTGGAATTGTATCGCTTGATACTGAAAGGAGTGATAGATCGCAGTTAGAATTCTGGGGTTTAGGGTTTTTGGAACTAAAGGTACTTTGTTTTACTTGTTTTGCATCAATGAACAGTCCAATGTTCCCATTCAGCAGCAGCAGCTGTTGTATAATGGAAAAGAGATGGGGAATTCCGATAAATTGAGTGCCTTAGGTGTTAAGTATGATGATTTATTGATGATGATGGTTTCCAATGCCTCATCTGGGTACGGTAGATTTACTCTCTTACTTCTCTGTTTAAAAATTTTGGAATTCAACAATTCATCATAGTTAGACTTGGTGATTGTGGATATGATCCTTTGTTTGTTTCATTCTCTTGCTTGCTTCAGTAATGCGGCAGGGAGTGATTTGGGCATGAATCCTGATGGGTCAGCTTTGAACCCTGCAGCCTTTCAACAACACCTCCGGAGTGACGTTAATCTTATGGGACAGCTATTTCAGGTGTGAATTGATGGTAACTAGAACTTAGCTTGGGAATATGATATTCTTCTTGGATTTTGTTTTATGACTGTTAGCTTTGATTTTGTGACTTGTAGACAGATCCTGAGCTTGCACAAGTGATTTCTGGAAGCGATTTAAATAAGTTACAGGATGTTTTGCGTTCTCGGCATCAGCAGCGATCTGTACTACAGCGTCAAAAAGAGGAGGAACTCGTAAGCTTTTCAAAAAAATGAGTTTCAGGAAAACTAACTTCTCAATTTTCCACGCGTAAACTTATATCCCTTTACAATCCCTCCTTGCAGGCCCTTCTGTATGCAGATCCTTTTGATGTTGAAGCACAGAAGAAAATCGAAGCTGCAATTCGACAGGTTAATGGTGTTCTTACTTTAGTTACATGTACTAAACACTAGTATGCCTTTAGTTGAAAATATATTTTTTCAAATCCTTGAGGCATTAGATCACTTAGTTTAGGTTCTTGAGTTATCCTAATCTGCTTGTTATTTTTTTTGAGTTATTTCCGACTTTTGGTGTCGTGATACTTTTGAGCAGAAAGGAATTGATGAGAATTGGGAAGCTGCCCTTGAACATAATCCTGAAGGTTTTGCGCGGGTGGTATGTAGGCTTATGTTTTAGTTTATGCTTCAGAAATTCCTTGACCCTTCTGTACACAGACTTGATTTTTTTCTTTTATTCGCTTAGATAATGCTGTATGTGGATATGGAGGTCAATGGCGTACCTCTAAAGGTAGAGTTTGGCAACCAGCATATAACCTCTGCTTTCATTTTTTCTTGGTTCCTCTGTGTGCTTAGGGATCTGTTGTTGAACATACCTTAGATCATTTTTTATGCATAATCTAAACCTATATTTGACACCATCTCCAGGCTTTTGTTGATAGTGGTGCCCAATCGACGATAATATCCAAGAGTTGTGCTGAGAGATGCGGGTAACTCTTGCATATTTTTCTGGTACTTCTTTTAACATAGAATGATGTAACTCACGGATCTTGTTACATACTTACTTCAGATTACTGAGACTCATGGATCAACGCTATAAAGGTATTGCTCATGGAGTTGGCCAATCAGAGATATTGGGCCGCATTCACGTTGCTCCAATTAAGGTAAAAACTGCCAATCTTTTTCTTGGGATGTCTTCCCCTTTTGCTTTCTATTTCATTATTCTTCGCAAAAGAAATTGAAAATCTCTTACTTTGCAGATTGGGAATAACTTCTACCCGTGTTCATTCGTGGTGCTGGACTCACCTAACATGGAATTCCTCTTTGGCCTGGATATGCTGAGAAAGCATCAGGTACAATCGCCATCAGATAACTAAGATATTATTGGATCTCTCTCAACCAAATGCAAAAGCGTAATCTCTTTCTTTTTACGTGTAGTGCACTATAGATTTGAAGGATAATGTCCTGACTGTCGGAGGAGGAGAGGTCTCAGTACCCTTTTTGCAAGGCTAGTTCTCTGTTACCATCTTAGTATTGAAAATTATGAGCGATTGTATGTTCTTTATCTTTGTTATCAGTTTAACCTGACAAAAACCGTTCTAACTTCAGAGAAAGACATCCCTTCCCGATTTCTGGATGAAGAACGTGTTCTGAATGAAGCATCTAGCTCAGGAGCAACGGTAAAAATTTGTTGCATATCGTCTTCTTTATCTGTGGTTTTGATGAACTAGAACAAGATCGAAATGATTTGTTATGATCAAATACTGTTTCTGGTCCTGTAGGTTCCTTCTGGATTTACAGAGAAGAAGAATAACCCGGTTGCAAACCCAACTGGTCAACAACCTAAGAGGCAGAACACATCAGAGGTAAATTTGTGTTAAAGTTATAATTTGATTTCTTTAAAGTCTCCATTAATCATTTTCATCACGTAATGCACAGGGACCTGAATTTGAAGCTAAGATTGCAAAGCTTGTGGAATTGGGGTTCTCCCGCGAAGCAGTGATTCAAGCTCTCAGATTGTTTGAAGGAAATGAAGAACAAGCTGCTGGATTTCTCTTTGGCGGCTGAAGATTAACTGAATTGGTCCCCTATACTAAAGGCCAACAAATTGTGATATAAAGAGACTCTTCACAAGTTGCTTTTTTCTTTTTTGTAATTTTATAGATCCTTACAAAACATGGAAAAGTGTAACTGCAAGACCATGTCTTTAAGTTATCTCTTCAGTGTTTATGCTGTCGAATAAGCAGACTTTGAGGTTTATACAGATTCAGTGTAAGTGTTCTTACTTCTTTAACTTCAAATGTCTGATTTCAAACGAGTCATTAGCTAGCAACAGCAAAATTAAAATAAAATTTTATAAAGAACATAAGAACGTTTGTTCTGCAAAATTTCATTACAAAGATCACTCAAACAAAACCAAGTTGATGTTCCAAAATTTTGCCATTAAAAGTAAACTATTCTGCTAATCTGGCAGAGACAGATCGAAGCTTTGAGTAAACTTTCCCAGCTGGGGATCCCATAATAAGACTGCAGAGTGAACTCCTTGCAACTTTAATATTGGTGAAAGCTCCTAAGATATGAATCCTGGTGTCTGCAATCACAATCCTTGTCTTGGTCGAATTCTCAATAGCAAACTTTGTCTTTCCTGCTTTCCCTGATAATCTCCCAATGGCCCTAGATTTATGTTCACCTTTCAGAGTCTTCACATCCTTGATCTCAAAAGACTCAACATACAACTCATCCATTCTCAGAAGAGAAATAGCATCTGGGATATCAAAACCAAGCATAAAAGCGTGTACAAAATCTGCAGACTTCTGCAAATTACTGATGTCGGGAGTGTCAGCTCGGGTTTTAAGCTCGACTTTACGAGATTTGAGATTCATCCTAATGTCAATCTTCATCTGATCATAAACTGGAGTGTAGATATCTAACCATACTTTCTTGAGGGGAGAGTATCTGTTTGGAGGTACAGGTATTTTTCTGAATTGCACTTTACCATCAGACATCTCATGAGCTTTCAAAGGCCTAAAGGTTGGTTTAGGCGGCAATGACCCAGCTTCCATTGCAGTCTCAACTTCCATTCGTGTGGATTCTGCCATTATCAAGCTTCAATAGTGATTATAACCTACACAATATAAACATCAGAAAATCAAATTATCGCGAGGAAGAAACACGACGTAGATAAAGATATACAAGATGGATGAACAGATTACCAAAAATTACAATTGAACTCTTAGAGAAATTAGAAGAGAACAATTGATCGAAAATTATGAAGAGACTCTAATAAAATCGGAGTGATAAACGAACCTGAATCGGACAGAACAACAGATGAGACGGCTAGGTTTTCTTCTTAACGGAAAGAAAAAAGGTCAGGGTTTACGGTTTATATATATATACAGGAACTAACATTTAAACTGGCCCATTAATTTTATTAGGCCCGTTTGAAATTTTTTAGCCCATATATTCATTGCGCGTAGCCTATGGCCTGTTTACAAATAAAAGACATTTTCATTTTTACCTCAAAGTACTATTCTTATTGACAAAGTATCAAAAGAGAGAACTATTGTTCACAACATAAGTTTTTTAAGGAAATAAAATGAAACACATCGTTAGGTGTGGAATCATGATAGATACTTAGAGGCAGAGGCCAGTATCGAGTGTTGTTAGCTTTGTGCTATTATGAAGCATCCATTGTATCCTTTGCTATATATAGGACTGTTATCTACGATCTCGCGTAACAAATAGAGCAAGAGCCATTGCTTCCCAATTCTTTGTTGATGCAGTATATGAACTATTCCAGTCATCGATCATGTTCAAGTGGTTTTTATTCCCTACAAGCAATGGCGGACCCATTCACTTGAGAGGGGTTCAATTGAATCCCCATAAATTTTAGAATTTTTTTTTTATATAATTAATTTATACATTACAATTTAATCAAGTTTATTTCTTTTATATTGACACCCCAAATTTAAAATCCAACAACTTTGTTTAATTAAATAAAATTAGAGTCCACTAAACAGCCTATAATCTAACTATCATGGCCTTAATTTTTTAAAATTTCCTTTTACCTTTATATAATAATAATTAGAAGATATTATATTACCTTATATATCTAATAACTGATAAATTTAATAATTTAAGTTCTTGGTATACGACATCTTATTCTCTATTCTATATAAAGAAAAATCTATTATAAAATTAACTATTTAGTAATATAATATATTATTGTAGAAGTGAGAGACAAGAGGAGAAATATTGTGTTTCTTATTTTTTCTCAGTAAAATGTAATGTGTGTTACAATAAGTTTCACTCAATACATGTATATATATAGGAGTCTATAGGCGGTGAAAAATAAAGGGAAGATATTTTTGTATATCATAATTATGTCTATAGCATAGGTACATAAGTAATTATTTTATATATTTATAACATTTCATCTTAATTACCTATTGTTATATTATGTACTGCCTCGTTAAAAACCTTATCATAGAAAAACCCAGTGAGATAAAAACCATGATGAGGGAAAAAGAGTACAGTAACATAATCTCCCCCTTAAATGATGAATATCATAAATTTCGTAATTGACGCATTCCAATACTGTGAACATGTTTTCTGAATGTTGTAGTGGGAAGTACTTTTGTAAACAGATCTGTTGCATTGTCTGCTGAATGGATATACTGAATATTCACTTCTTGATTTTTCTCGAGCTCTCGTGTGTAAGAGAAAAATCTTGGGGGGATGTGCTTTGTTCGGTTGCTTTTAATATAACCTTCTTTGAGTTGGGCGACACAAGCAACATTGTCTTCAAACACTTTTATTAGCTCTTTATTTATGACTATTCCACTTGCTTCTTGTATATGTTGAGTCATAGATCTGAGCTAAACACATTCTCTATATGCTTCATGAAGTACAATTGTTTCTGCATGATTTGAGGAGGTAGCAACTAGAGTATGCTTTTGGGAACGCCAAGAAATTGCAGTGCCTCCAATTGTGAAAACATATCCGGTTTGTGATCGGGCTTTATGTGGGTCTGATAAATAGTCTGCATCCGCAAAACCAACTAAATCGAGACTAGAATTTCTATTATAAAATAATCCCAAATCAGTTGTTCCTTGGAGATAACGAAATATATCTTTTATTCCATTCCAATGTCTGCGCGTAGGTGATGAACTATATCTTGCAAGCAGATTTGTAGCGAATACTATATCTGGTATAGTGCAATTTGCAAGATACATGAGTCCACCAATAGCGCTCATATAAGGTATTTCAGGACCTAATACCTCTTCGCTATCTTCACAAGGTCGGAATGGATCTTTATCGATATTAAGTGATCTTTAACCATTGGAGTACTTAAAGGAGTCACTTTATCTATATAAAATTGTTTTAAGATCCTTTTAATATAATTCAATTGATGTACGAAAATTCCATTCCGAAGATGCTCGATCTGGAGTCCTAGACAAAACTTTGTCTGTCCAAGATCTTTAATTTCGAACTCTTCTATCATATGAGTTCTAGCAATATTAATCTCCTTTTGAGTTCCAATTATGTTCAGGTCATCAACATATACAGCTATGATCACAAATCCATATACAAATTTCTTAATAAATATGCAGGGACATATTGCATTGTTGGTATATCCTTTACTCAATAAATATTCACTTAGACGATTATACCACATGCGTCCAGATTGTTTTAATCCGTAAAGTGATCGTTGTAATTTGACTGAACATACTTCTTTAGATTTTGCGTTCAATGCTTCAGGCATCTTTAATCCTTCTGGGATTTTCATATATATTTCACTATCAAGTGATTCATATAGATATGCTGTCACAACATCCATTAGATGCATTTCTAGATTTGTAGATGCTGTTAAGCTCATCAAAAATCTAAAGGTAGTTGCATCCATTACCAGGGAATATATTTTTTCATAATCAATCCCAGGTCTTTGAGAAAATCCTTGGGCAACAAGTCGGGCTTTATATCTTGTTACCTCATTTTTCTCATTTCTTTTTCGAACAAAAGCCCATTTATATCCAACATGCTTTACATGTTCAGGAGTTATGACAATAGATCCAAAGATTTTTCTTTTATTTAGGGAGTTTAATTCAATTATCATGACCATTTTCCACTTCTCCCAATCAGATCTTTTCTGGCATTCTAATATAGACCTTGGTTCTAGATCATTACTTTCATTATCAATTTCTTTTGATACAGAGAATGAGAAAATTTCATCATCATCTTCTATCTCACTTCTAACCCAAATATTTCCGTTTTGGGCATCATGGAAATCTCATGTTTTTCTCTATTTTCGTCTTCAAGACTTTTCTCTGTATAATTTGGTTCTTCTGGACCATTTATATTTATTCTTCCCAAAATCTTTTTCTTTCGAGGATTTTTCTCTTTTGATCCCATTAGTCTCCCCCTTTTTAATTGAACATTGGGTTTATTTGTTATGTTTCCATCATTTTGTTCTTCCGGAACAATAACTCTTGATGGAACATTCACAGTGGGTATATACGATTTTGTCACCCTTTTTATGTTAGTGAATGCATCTAGTATCTGATTTGCCATATTTTGTAAATGCACAATTTTCTGAATTTCCAATTCACGTTGTTTCATAGGGGGATCAAGGTGCCATAACGACGGTGTGTACCATGTGATGTCTTTTGGAGCTTCTTTAGTTCCTCCCTCTAACGTGGGAAATTCATATTCATTAAAATGGCAATCGGCAAAACATACCGTAAACATATCACCAGTTTTTGGTTCCAGATACCGAATTATACTTGGTGATGTATACCTAATATATATTCCCAATCTCCTTTGTGGTCCCATTTTTGTTCTTTGTGATGGCGCTATGGGGACATATACCGCACACCCAAAAATACGGAGATGAGATATATCTGGCTTTTGGCCAGATGTTAATTCTAATGGGGAGTATTAATTATATGCACTCGGTCTTATTTGGATTAGTGCTGCAGCATGCAAAATTACATGACCCCATATTGAAATTGAGAGTTTTGTTCTCATTATTAACGGTCTAGCAATAATTTGTAACTGTTTGATTAAAGACTCAACCATGCCATTTTGTGTGTGAACATGTGGGACTGGATGTTCAACATCTATTCCCAATGACATACAATAGTCATTGAAGGCTTGTGAAGTGAATTCATCAGCGTTGTCAAGTCTTATGTTCTTTATTGTATAATCAGGAAATTGTGCTCTTAAGCTGATTATTTGGACAATGAATTTTGCGAAAGTTATATTCCATGTGCTTAATAGACATACATGTGACCATCTACTAGATGCATCAATCAATACCATAACATTTTTAAATGGCCCGCATTGTGGATGGATAGGCCCACATATATCACCATGTATTCTTTCCAAGAATACCGGAGATTCATTCTTAACTTTTGCTGGTGATGGCCGATTTATTAGTTTTCCGAGAGAACATGCATTACATGGAAATTCTTTCGTTTGAAAAATCTTCTGGTTTTTCAACGAAAGGTCATTTGTATTTTCCACAATCTTTCGCATCATGAATGAAACAAGGGTGCCCTAAGCGTTCATGCCAGATTTTGAATGTACATGTAAACTTCGGGTTTACTGTAACATATGATTCAATCATATTTATTTTTGTGAAATATATTCCGGAGGATAAAGCTGGCAGCTTTTCTAATATACATTTCTTTTCCGAATTAACTGATGTGATGCAGAGATATTCAACACCATTTTTATTCATTGTTTCTACGTGATATCCATTTTATCGAATATCTTTGAAACTCAACAAATTTCTACAAGATTTTGGGGAATATAATGCATTATTTATTTCAAATTTTGTTCCCTTTGGCATTGAAAAACAAGCTCTTCCGGAGCCTATAATAATCTTTGCATCATCAGATATAGTATTCACGCTTCCGGCGGAATTGTTTATCTTAAGGGAAGAGAAATAATTTTTGTCTTTAAGTATTGTGTGCGTTGTAGCACTATCTACCAGACACATATCTCCATCCTTGTTTCCGTATTTCAATATTTTCTTATTTGAAAATATTCATAAAAGATGCATTAATATATTAAAAACAAACTATATATTACAAGATAAACTATTTTACAAACAAGGCAGAAAACGACATTATGCAACCATAACTAATTATACATTATGCCATAATTTCTTATTCAGGAAGATTTCAATCTTTTTGGCCTTCGTTGATATCCATGGAATCAACAGCAAAATCAACCACATCGAGATATGTGTCGTTGTTTATATCATCAAGGGGCGGTTCGACTTCACGGTCAAAAGAAGGACCGACTTCATTATCAAAAGAGGGCCCGACATTGCCATAAACGAAGTTGGTTTCCTTTTGTTTTTTCTTTTTCTTTTGGGACTGTTGGTGTAGATCGACGAAATACTTTGGCGTACGGCGGGTACGCGACCAATGTCCTTTTATGCCACACCTATAACAACTTTGCTCATGTTGCCTTTTTCCAACTTCTTTTCCTTTTAGTATTTTATTATTTCTTTCATTGTTGAAATCATTAGGACAAAATCTTTTTCTTTGTCCATGTCTGTATCCTCCTCGTCCACAGCCACGGTAATTACCTCGACCGAGTCCACGTCCATAGTTATTATAATTTGATGATGTAACATTCGCTTTTGGGAATGCTGCTGATCCAGTAGGACGAGACTGATTGTTTACGATGACAAGTTCATTGTTCTGCTCTGCTACAAGAAGCACTTGCATTAATTCTAAATACTTCTTGTATCCATTAGCCCGATATTGTTGTTGTAGGACTACATTTCCAGGATGAAATATTTGGAAAGCTTTCTCGGTCATGTCGTAATCAGTGATCTTTTCTCCGCATAACATTATCTTGGAAGTGATTCCAAACAATGCAGAATTATATTCGCCTATGCATTTATAATCCTGGAATCGGAGGTTCAGCCACTCATGTTTCGCTTTTGGTAAGATCGCGTATTTCTGGTGATCAAACCTATCTTTTAGTGACTACCAAAGATCTGCATGATCTTTTTTTGTGATATACTCATTCTTTAAGCTATCGTGGATATGATGGACCAAAAATATCATGGCATTAGCTTTTTGCTCTTCTGAAGTCATTTTTGATTTATCGATAATATCAAGGAGTTTTCTCCCTCTCAAATGCATCTTTGTTTCAACTGTCCATCGCATATAATTATTTCCCGATATATCTAGGGCATCGATCTCGAGTTTCGCCAAATTTGACATAATTACGGCATAATAATCATAATTTTATTATTAAACTTTAAAATAAAATGTAACACATTATCATGTTAATGATTAAATACATACAAATGAAATAAGCAGGCAATTACAAAAAGATACAAAGTACAAATAAGTAACCAAAAATTCATCCAAAATTCTGCATGAGTGAAATCGCCAATGAAAAATCCAGGAATAGCAGAAAGAATTATACCAAAGCAAAATATTAAAACCCAACACATTTTTCAAAAATGAATCGATTTCTAGAGAGAATTTGAGAGGAGGTAGAAAATTTTTGAGTGGTGAAAATGAGTGAAAGATGAGTGTATATATAGATTAAAAATTTGTATGTAGCCGTTGAAAATAGTGTTTAGAGCCGTTGAAAGAATATATATATGTAATTTTTTTTTTTCATAACCGTTAGAAAAATATATCCAAAAATAAAATTATCAAAATTAATAATAACATAATCATGAAATATTTAGAGTATAAACTACGTAATTATATAAATTAAATATGATGTAATAAAAATAAATTTAAATATATTATTTGTGTTAGGAAAAATTTATTTTGTTTATTGCTTGTTCATCTGGAACAAATTTATATGTATATCCTTTTTATTTTACCATTCTTCAGGAACGTTTTAGTAAATATCTTGAGGACATTTTTGATTTTTATGTTTTTCTGGAACATTTTGTATATGTCTTATGGACATATAAAAATATTGATCTGAGGAGACATAGTCTATCATATGATCATGATCGTGAAGGCGGAGCCTATCTAACGATCGATTCGGGGAAGGCAATGTCTATCTTCCCGAAATTAATATTTAAATATAGAGACTAAATTACTCATTCGGTAATTCGGCCATTATTACAGCTTATAAATTAAAATAAAATATATAGCATATATATGAGAACCAAGTCACCCATTATAACAAAGTATAAAATCGAAATTGACAAAAATAAATTTTACCTTATCTGGTGTAGGAGCAGCTCGTGCTGATAACGTGTTATAAAATTAACTATTTAGTAATATAATATATTGTTGTTGAAGTGAGAGACAAGAGGAGAAAAATTGTCCTTATTTTTTCTCAGTAAAATGTAATGTGTGTTACAATAAGTTTCACTGTATATATATATAGGAGTCTATAGGCGGTGAAAAATAAAAAGAATATATTTTTGTATATCATAATTATGTCTATAGCATAGGTACATAGGGAATTATTTTATATATTTATAACAAAATCTTTTTTTTGGATTTTAATCCTTTTTCCTTTCAGTTTTCATATATATTTAGCAGTTTGTTTTGTCGAGAAAAATGGGTTCGAGTCTATTATTCATGAGGTTGCGATGAAAAGATTTCAGATATGAAAGATCGAATGGTAATTTTATAAGATGTTTTTTATCGATTATATTTTTGTGATATTTTATCATTTATTATTTATAGACAATATATTTTATGTTTTTATCAAAAATATATTCTATCATTAAATTTATATTATGATCCGGTAAAAAATATTTACGGTACCTACAAGCATGATGTCACGTTCCACGAGGGGTCCACCATTTGTGATGCATTGGTGCAATTAACCTGTGTCAACAATCAAACCTATCTATTCTTCTTAAAGCTTTTTACCCTCTACATTGTTCCTTGAAATTGATTAACTGCATAACTACTTGAATTACTAAAGATAGGCCTTGGTGAAGAACCAAATTTAGAAGCAATCTATTCATGGTAAATCACAAACAAACAATTAAAAACAACAAGAAGTAAACAAAGATCTGATTCTCCTCGGGAAAATTTCCGAATTCCTAAATCTGTCATGTCAATAATTCTGTGACAATTAATTATCAACAAGAGGCCAAACCTGTGGGCTTTTTTCAACCGATGAAGATTCAGGAAAATTCACAGCAACATACGAGAAATGTTTAATGAGTTTAGCTCTGTTTCCTTACTCTACGTAGTTGAAATCGCAAATACAACACAACATGTAGACATCACTTGGTCTAAATCCATCTCCTCACATTCTTTAACCATCAAAATCGAGAATCATAAAGACGAACAACAGAATCATCAACAGGTGAAGATAGATCTTTCAGGTTCTTCGTTTTGGGCCAGAAAGGGTCTCAAGAGCTTAGAAGCTAATGGGACAAGGATCGATGTATACTGGGATTTTCGTCAAGCCAAATTCTCCAACTTTCCTGAACCTTCCTCTGGCTTCTACGTCTCTCTCGTGTCCAAAAACGCCGTCGTTTTAACCATCGGTGATTTAAAAAAGGAAGCTTTGAAGAGGACGAAGAAGAACCCTTCGACTACAGAAGCTACCTTGATCTCCAAGCAAGAACACGTCCACGGAAAACGCGTGTTCTATACTCGAACGGCTTTTGGTGGTGGTGAGTCTCGACGAGAGAATGAGGTTGTTATCGAGACTTCTCTTTCAGGTCCTGACGATCCGGAGATGTGGATCACAGTCGATGGTGTACCAGCGATTCGAATCATGAATTTGAATTGGAGATTTAGAGGGAACGAAGTTGTGACTGTGGGCGAAGGTGTTTGTTTGGAGATCTTTTGGGATGTTCATGATTGGCTGTTTGAATCCTCTGGTTCGTCTAGTGGGTTGTTTGTTTTTAAGCCTAGAGTTGGATTCGAATCCAAATGTCTCAACTTTAATGGTGGCTATGGTGATAATGATGGTGGTGATGATCATGTTTATCATGATGATGTGGATGATGATTCGCCGAAATATTGTCATGTTCTGTATGCCGTGAAGGTTTGAATAAGAATTTGTGGAAGATTTTTTAAAAAATTTGTATGTTTTGAATATATAGAATTTCCATGTATATATGATTCTTATGTCAATATGAAATTTTTAGTTAGTTAAACAATTCCTTTGTATTTTAGCAATTCTCGACATACATAACTAGTTAATTACATATGTTTCCGGTGAGCACTTCCCGCCAGAAAAACATACGAGAAGCGATGAAAATTGTCTCCGATGGGTCCCACGTAAGGAAATGGTTCAAATAGGCACGCGCATGTTAGTAACTAGACGCTATACGCGCACTTTAGCAGATAGACTATTTGAAACTTCGAAATTGAACATAATGAAGATTCATAGGACGCAGTAAGAGATACTGTGAATATACACTGTAGACTTTCTAGATTCCCGTTTTAAGTAAGAAAAATCTAGCTAAGGGTGTTCACTGGACGGTATTGGAGATTTCAATTGAGAGATGCTTAAACTAGGGTTTAGGTTATCGACTGGGATTCAACATCGCGTGTTCGTTATTCCATGGTGGGTTAATTTTTACTCAAATTCGTCTTTCTTGTTTCTTCTATCCCTCTGCAAAAAAAATCGTCGAAATCAAGGAAAATTTCCACATATATGGACGTCTTTTGTGTTGATTATCCTCTTCATTTTGTTTTTAATTGATTACGATTGTTTTGAAATTTGTTCTGTGATGCACTCTATTTCCAGGGTGAAGAGACACTCTGCACCGAGAACCTTGTGCTCAGAGCAGGGGGAACACAGTTCTTCAGGTATAACTAGGTATATTCCAAAGAAGTCTCGGAAAGATTTGACAACTCAGTCTGTTGATGCTTCTGAGAAAGTCGGTAGATTGGGTCATAGTGCATTGGGAACTCAATTGAAGCGTAACGGGAAAGACGCTGGAGAGGGCACATTTTTGGATCTGCAAGAGAAGAACGATCCTGGAAGTTGCATGAATGAGTCTTTTGAGGACTCTGATGAAGTTATTATGAGTTTGGACAAGAGTATTAATGTTAGTAGACGGGATGATAGTGTACTGGGGTCTAAAGTGAAGAGTAGCAGAAAAGAGACTGAAGAGTGCACATTTTTGCATTTGCAGGATAACAACAATGTGCCTTGTGATGACTCTAGATAAGGTATCATGGGCTCTTTATGCAAGCGTGGTTATGGCACTGTAATATTATTGTTTTCTCGAGAGTAACATCTAACTCATTGGGAAACCTATGTTTGGATGGAGACTATGGAAATAAATAAGCTAGTATAGGTAATGTATTGTGGATGATGAGGTTTAAAGGCTTCTCACAGATTTTATCATATCCCAAGTAATCATGTTTGCTGGGTCAGGTTTTGGCTTTAAACCAAGCGTAATCAAGACCCTCACTTCTATGTCTTTTGTTGCAACTAGAGTGAGAACTAGTTGTGTCTCGTCTGTTCTAAACTTTTGTTTAGGAATCGCTTTCCTCTTGTACTCCCAAGTGGCTTACTTGGCATGGAACTTGGTTCAAGTTAATGATAAGCTAATTTCAATGGGGGGAAAAAAACTCACCAAAATCAAAATTTCAACCACCTCACAAACAAAGGAGATCATGTTTTCGATATCATCCACATTGACCTTCCACAGAGAATCAATCATCACTTTCTTATGGGGCTTCATGTACTTCTTAAGTTTTTTTTTCCGTATAATTTCCTTCTGCACTTAGCTTCTTTTTCATTTCTTCTTGTTATTCAAGAATCCAACTCTTACCAGCTCTTTCCTTTCTATTTTACAATGTTTGTTACTAATATTTCTTTCTTTCTCTCTTTCTCGGAGGTGAGAGTATTAAGCATATAAAATACCTCTAAGTTTTGACGCTTGAAAATATTTTCGAGAGTCAAATTCTGCTTCATTATATTTGTAATGCTCTCTCTTTGAGTTTCTAGAAACTTATTTACTGTTTTCTGACTTGAAAGTGAAGCCAATTAGTCTTCGGTGAGCTTTATGTTTCCCTGCAGTTTCATGGCATTGAACATTAAGAATCTTGGTGACAGTAAAAGGGAGTAAGAGACAGAGATTTATAACAGTAATCAGAAACGCTTGCCCGAATCTCTAAAAAAAGACTAGCTCCATGAAACAGTCCTCCTTGCTCATCAAATAAAGGTACATCAACCATCTATAAAACCGGAGCAAAGGAAATTGTTTTCAGATCATACAAATCTTTGGTGTTACTATTTCAAATGCTTTATGGAATTAAATAATTACCTTTCAAATCTGGTCATGGATGGCACTGTCTGTCGCTTGCTCTTTAGCTTCTTGTTCTATTTCTTAGCATTTTTAAGCCAAAGTTTCTTCGACCTGTTTGCTTCTTTCACCAAATAATCACAGTGAGAGTAGACATTTCACAAACTTCGCCGTCAATTTGATTATCTGATGGCCACCTCTACCCATTTCCTTCTCCTCTTTGTCATCACCACTATCACAATTCTCACTTCCATCGCTTCTCCTCTGTATCCCCCGATGCAAGATCACCAACACGCCAACAAAATTATTGAAGCGATGATCGAAACTAGAGCTTTCCATGACTGTGCCACCGATTTCTTCTTTGTCATAGACGACCAATTTAGAAACTGAATTTATGAGAAAGGGAAAAAGTTGTGGAATAGCAAAGAACATCAGATGAAGCGAAGCAAGGATATCGAAAAGGCTAATACGTTTTGGAATTAAAAGCATGGACAATAAAATAGTAAAATCGTGGAAGATAGTTTTACGGGAAAGAATTGACCAAACTATGCTGACGTGTCAGTTTAAGAGTCTAGTAGAAAATAAGATGACGTGGATGGCCTAGTAAACCACAAATTGGTACTTTTGGTATATATAGATTACATGAAAAAGTTCAAAACTCGATTGAATTTCTGACCGAGAAATCTGTCAATAAGTTAACCGATAAATATGGGAATCACTCTGAAGATGTTTGAATAATTCCGACCAGAAAAAGTATAGAGAATCCTTTCACCGGATCTTTTTAATCGAATAAAACAGTTAGCGAATCTGAATCAGAATCCTTTTCAATGATATAAAGTAACAATGTGTTTATCCCGGGGCGGACCGGACTGAAATTTTATTGGTCTGGTTTGGTAAACCATAACCAATTAATCGGCAATGCACACTTAAAAAAAAAACAAAACGGCACGATGTCTAAGGTAGTAAGGCGGCCATAGAGAAACCGGTGTCGTTTGATTCGTAATAGAGTTGTTAACCTTCGACGCAACCCGAAAGCTTCAGGGCATCTGGTTTTCTTTTTCTTGGCTTCTTTGGCAGAAACCGAAGGTTACTCTGTAGAGAGAGCGATAGAGAGTATTTGATGGGGAAAAGAAAAGAGCGTCGTTTCTCCGCCATGAGTAGCACCGGCCGTCGTGTCAAGCTTGATCTATTTGCGGAACCCTCTGGTAGGTTTTTTTTTTGCTTTCTAAGCTACGATTCCTCTTCGATTCGTTCTCTGCTATCTTGATCGAAGAAATCTTCCAGGTCGTTTGGAACAACACCTGGAATTGAATCTGTTAAAATTATTGATTTGTAGAACTACTGACGGTCTTAAGGGAATCCGAATCTAGTTAATTAATGACTTAATGCCTGATGCTAGTAAAGAATCTGATACTTTTAACATCAGTCATCTTTTAGGAATTTTCCGATTTGTGTTTTTGAGCTATTTTTTAGTATCTCTCTGATATTTTGTAGGAGAGTTGGGTGGCTCAGATGTGCGTGACGGAGTTGATCGGGAACAAACAGAGCCTAATGAGTTACCCAATTCACCTTCTTCTTCAGGTGGGTTCCATCAGCTATCTTCAAAATCCGTTATGTAGCCAAGCCCATAAAGTGCTCGACATGTTAATGGTGCAAAATTGGGAAATTCTTAGTTGTGTACCAAAGACATGTTTTTGTTGTTTGCCCGAAAACTTCTTCTCAGAGTATAGAGTGGTTGTGGTCTTGAGGACATCGTATGACATCAGTTCAGCCAGGAGACAGTAATATTTTGAATGAGTTGCTCTATTTTGCTGCTTCAAGCTTTCTGGGGACTTTCTTCTGGAAATAGCTTCTAGCGGTTCGTATGTCTCTGGTTGTTTTGGCTTGCTGCACTTAATCTGACGGCTTTGTCATTATTTGTGACAGGTCGCTGAATAATCTTCCCCCAGACGCTTTTCTTGATTCTTTTTTACTTTCTAATGCAGCCTAATATATTACTTAGCTGTTCCTTTTAGTCATTTCATGTAACTGAAGACTAGGTATACAGTTAGTGGGACTTCCAAAGTTTGACATTATAGTTTTTTTTTTTTTTTTTTTCAGGTCAGAAAACAGAAAACCCTTTGCTTTTACTTGGGCAATATAGTGATGATGAAGTGGAAAGGGATTCGAATGAGAGGGCAGATGATGCCACTGCAGATAGTAAAGTAGCCAATAAAACTGAGGAGGTACAATATTTAAACTTTTGTAAAACAGAATACTAGTGGTGTTTCTCTGTTAGTCTTGATATATTTTATGTAAACCAGGTTGATGGATTAATTCATGAAGGACAGAAAGATAAAAATATCAAATTGGGTCCGGACACCAGTATGCAGATGGTTGACCAACAGCAGACCGGGGCGATTGCTTCTTCACTTGATTTGAAGGCTGAAGGAGAAAGTGGTTTTATCACAGTGGCTAACTCAACAGTCTTGGATGGACTAAACAAGCAGACGGGCCCCTCAATTCAAGCATCTGGCACCGTATCTTTGGAGTACCATGCTTCCACAGATGTTACTTCCCAGTGGAAGATGGTTTTGCATGAGGAGAGCAATCAATATTACTACTGGAATATAGAAACTGGGGAAACTTCGTGGGATATTCCCGCAGCGTTGACTCAAACTGCCAGTCATTATGGGACTGGATACAATTTGTCTGGTCCCATTGTTACAGATGAGTCTACCTTGATTTCTGGTGTTGAACCAAGCTGTTTGCCAAGTGTGCATAATAGTTTAACAGGAACTAACTGTTCGACTTTTCAAACTGTTGAAATGGGTGAAAGAAACAATAGTGAAGGTAGTTTAGGAACAGATAGTCATCAAGTCGAATGTCAGATACACTCTGTTGTCCAACCATGTCAGGAGGACCTTGTAGGGCCTGGAAGTTCAGATCATTTGCATAGTAGTGTTGATACAGAATGGGTTACTGACCTCCCATCTCGCCTGTTGAGTCAGAGCGAGGGCTTACTGGAGAAGCTAAGGTCTCTGAAAAAGTAAGCCATTCTAGTTTGTGTCTTCTTTTCAATTTTATGATTTATTATTATGTAAAAAGATCATATTCCCCTTATTTATTTTAAATTATCTCTAATTTCTAAAATTTTATAGGTCGCATGGAAATTTTCACAGCAATGAGCTGATATCAAAGTACATTCTGGAGGTTGAAGTTAGACATTCTGACGTAAAGGCACTCAAATTGGATACTTCTCCTTTACGTTCGTTTTGGCTTCACACTGAGAAACAGCTCAAGCGTCTGGAAGACAGTGTTAACAATGAGATTTACCAGCTTGCAAAATCTGCAGTAATCGATGAAATTGCTCAAACTAACAAAAGCTCTCCCAAAGAAAAGTTGGTAGCAGATGATAATTCAGAAAGTGAATCCAAGGACAGTGAAAGAGAAGGAGAGTTAGCTCAATCTGAAAAAACTCTTCATTCCCATGGATCAGCTGATGTGAGCTGCGATGGATCTCCCACTAACTCTGGACCGCATCCAGCTGAGCAGTCTGATGTTATACCTTCAACTGAGACGCTTCAGAAGGCTGGTTCCCCAGCTGTGGAAGATATTGACATGGACGTGGATATGGAAGTTGAAGAATCAGTTCCAATGTCTTCTGTTCAAGTGGTAGATGATTCTAATGGTAAGATGTTTAGTCAAACAGAGCCATCCAACCTTCATACAGACATTCCGCCACCTCCGGGTGAGGAATGGATTCCGCCACCACCATCTGAGAGTGAAGATGTTCCTCCGCCACCACCAGACAGTTATAGTGAACCAATTCCTCCACCTCCTGAAAATGGCCATGTCCCTCCATCTTTGTCCAGTGACTCTCTGGGAGTTTCGTATACCTTACCTCTATCTTATATGCAGCAATCTGCCGATTATGCAGCACAATACAACTTATCCTATCCAGAATCTAGTTATCACTATGCTGGCAATGCTGTTGCTCAAACTTCTAACACTCAGTTCTATGGCCATGTCGACGGATCCCAAGCGTCTCTGCCCCAGTCAGCAATTTATTATGAAACTGTTCCTGGTACAAGTGAAGTTGCTCCTGCAGCAGCCAGTGCCGTTGAAGCTTACTACGATTTCAATGGTGCTGCTCCGCTGTTTCCTGTCATTAGCTCTGTGGAGTCATCACTGCATCACACTAGAGTTGGTTCTGGTAATTACAATATTGCAAGCAGTGTCTCTACAGCTGTAGAGCCTAGTACCAGATCCAATGAATCGGTTGAGATAGCATCGTTGGGCACTGCTTCCCAATCCACAGATGCGACAGGTGGATCGTCTCAATTAGCAAAGGGTCAAACTAAAGGTATAATACTCTCCATGATCCCTAATCTTGGCTTCAAATTTTCCTTACCACATTCATAGTTTGAACATGCTCGCTTTGGTTAACAGTGAAGCGGCAAAAGAAGCGGACAGTAGCTCCTACATCCACATTGAGGTCAAATAAAAAGGTTTCGAGTTTGGTGGACAAGGTATGTTTTTACGTTTTCTCTCGCGAGTCTCTTCACAAACAAACTCTTTTACCAGATTCTCTTGGATCTAAAACTTACGGGTGTCTCAGTGGAAAGCTGCGAAAGAGGAGCTAAACGATAGTGAAGAAGAAGATGACGATTTCGGAATCCTAGATAAAAAAAGACAACGAGAAATCGAAGAATGGAAGTCTCGGCAAATCGCGAGTGGAGAGGCTAAAGACAACGCAAATTTCCAACCCCTCGGTGGTGACTGGTTAGTCACTCGGCGTAATGCCAAATTTATATTCTCTTCCACTTAGTATTACATGATACTTAATGAATTATGTGATTAGGCGTGAGAAAGTGAAACGAAGGAGAGAACGAGCTGAGAAGTCTCAGAAGAAAGATGACGAAAAACAGCAAAAATCTGATCTAACCAAACTCTCAGCAAATCTTCCATCTGGATGGCAGGTATGAAGCATTCACCATTTCACTATGTCATCTGTTTTGTAAATGCGAACTCAGTCCGCTAAAACATTGTCACTTTGACAATCTCTCTCGCAGGCGTATTGGGACGAATCAACCAAAAAAGTTTACTATGGGAATACAAGTACATCTCAAACCAGTTGGACACGACCCACTACCTGAATCTTAGTTGTTTTCCTCGACCAATTTTTCTTTCTTTGTCTGTCTTAGTTTAATGTAAATTAGTTACAAAGCTCTTGTTGTATGTCTCAATTGGGACGCACATTCTGCCAAAAGAACATTGTAACACTTCCCAAATGCTAACGTAATTTCTCAATACTCTCAGCCTTGCCCCTTAAATGTGACTTGTTTCGAGAGAATATTTTGAAATCCAATTTCTCACATCTTTCCAAAGTACTGATAAATTATGGAGAAACCTTTTTACGTGCATTTGGCAGTAAAAACTCAAAAAAAAAGACTTACGTTTGCAAGCTTAAAAAAAGCCCGAATTAGTGCATTGACAGTTTTGTCTTTTTTTTTTTTTTTACAATTAGATCGATAAAATCTGATTCATAGTTTAAGAACCACCTCTATCCTTTTTAATCTATTATATGTAATAGGAGAAATCGAACCCTGATATCAAATCATTAGTTGCATCATCCTAAACACCAGACATATATTTTGACAATAGACCACTTCCGGGAGCACTTGTGCCTTTGAGTTAGGACAGATTTTTACATTGTTCTTGTAATGCATGGACGTATTTCTTTTGATTCTGGGCGGGCATGGAAACAAATCGCTTAAATTTATATAATTTGTGCAATTAGGAACGTGAATATATCCAGAGATTTGTCTACTTAATGCAATTTTGTATATATACACAGAGAGAGAGGCCCACACACAAATTAATACGAAATATTAAAATTGATGAGAGAAGCAATACATTATTGTATATTGAATAAGATTTACTTGGGAGAGGTAGAATTAGAGTCTGCTCCTCCTAGCATGGAAAGGTTAGAGGGAACAGAGATGCCACGTGACATCCCACCAAGTCCAGCAGTACGACGATGGTAACGGCACCTGAAGGAGCCAGGGTGTGTCGTTGGTGCACATAAACAGTTTTGCCTCACGCTCGATGATTTGGTCATACCAACAGGGCCATTTCCATTACCACCAACAGGTGCTCGTGGAGACATGTTGTAAGCTTCTTGTCTTTTAATGTCTTCGTGGCTTATCTCATCATTTGTCTCCTTAAGTTTCATCTTCATTATCATCATCCTCCTCTTTGCTTCTTCTTCCTCTCTCCTTTCCATTTATGCTTTTTATTCTTTTTCTTTCTTTGTTTTGTTTCTACCTTTTTACAAATAGAACAAAACTCTAAAAATAGTACTTGACAATCAGATCTCGAAACTGAAAAGAAAAGAAGTTCTTACAGTTTAGAAAAGAAGTTTATATGGAAATTAGTGTATATCTAAATATAGTGGCTTTTCCTTTTTAACCAAATAATCAAATTAGTGGCTTTTCTTCTATGTATCATCTCTTGCGGTTCTCAATATTTGTGATTATGTTTTTTTTTTCTCTTTTTTTAGTGCATTAAAATCGTTGATTAAATAGAAATGTTCAGAATTCAGAGGAAGCAAACTTCAGCTGTCGAGAGGAATATAGATTACTTATCTTTTTTGTTCGAATATGTAGATTACTTTTTGTTTGTTCATGCTGCTAAGGTTGGCCGTAATGGAATTAGATTTATTTTTTTTAATTTTTGACAATCATAATGGAATTAGATTTAAAAGTTACAGTTTTGAAGTTCAGACATATATCGTTTTATAATTTCTGCGCAGCTTTCCTTGTAACATTGTATCAGTCAAGACTTTTTTTTCTAAAAACGTTTGAATTTCATATATATATACATTGAAAATTGAATGTACAAAACTGTCTGAACTTTATATTTCTTCTAAAAACGTTCAAATGTACAAAATTGAAAATTGGTATATATTTTAATGGTTCAAACAAATATATATATATATATATATATATATACATACATTTCAATGAGAAATTATAGACACTAAAATTCACATAATCCTTCTCAAACCAAATATCTTGGCCTAAATTTTAATATATTCAATCATTTGAAGAAATCATTAAAATCCTAGCTTGTTTTTAAAACACATGAAAAGTTCCAATCTGTAGCTAGAACCTACGGACATTTGACAAACTCGGCTCGAACCTTTCTTCGGAACAACAACATAATCTACATAGATAATATGTGGACCACAGAAAGCATTTAACTCGAGCGCAAAAGAATTTTAAATGCACTTTTTGCAGAGGTTCTTAAGCTAATTCGTATGTATGATTTTGCAAACTAAGCTAGGTGAGTGATAGATCATCTAACAAGACTGCTAAATGGTAAATAGCCATACTCTAAATTATTCTTATGGCAGTGACAAAACAAACTCCAAACCCAATATGCTAAAGTCTACATAACACAATCTAAGTTAAAAGATAAGACAACACTTAAATTGGACAAATGTCTATGAAACTTTTTCGATGATCTTCCTGTCCTTAGCAATCCTTCCTGATGTTGGCGCTACATGAGAACTCTAGAATGCACCTAGAGCGATTGGATCAATCTAGAGAAACCTGTGATACATCTACGGATATGTATTACCTTGACTCTATCTTGCATAAGGATGGTATCGACTACTGTTTTTATAACCCCTCCCATATGGACCACCTGCTCCTTCATAACTTCCAACTGGACCACCAGATTCAAATGCACCACCATAACCTGCCCCACCATATCCCCCATAGCCTTCCCCTCCTCCACGACCATATGCTCCAACACCGTAACCACTACCCCCACTGCCATAACCTCCACCACCATAACCCTCACCACCAAACCCGCTCCCATAGGGTCCAAAACGACTAGAATAGCCTAGGGGAGGTTCACTCCTGTAACCACCTAAACTACCACCATACCCTCCTCCAAATTCAGCACCTATACTGCCACGACCATACCCATATCTTCCAGCAAACCTACTAGCAGGACCTCCATGTGACCTAATGGGACCTAGAGGACCATACCCTCCATCAAAACCTCCATAAGGTCCACCATAACCACCATAACTATCGTTAAAAGAATGACCTCTAGGGTGACTACCATAAGGAGGTGAACGGTTTGAAGATTGCTTTGGTTCAGCTTTCTTGATCTCCACCTACAACAAAGTAACTTAATTAACCTAGCTATGCTTAGGATGCAAACTATAGCAGGGACTTCCGAGCTTACTATGACAACCTCCTTAGATTTGGTGAAACCTAATGGATAGAATACTAACTAAGTGTAACGTTGTGTAATGAAAGGAACAAGAAAAGTTTTCAAATTGAAACAGGATAGAAATGTCTTTATGAACCACAATTCTAGGTCCCATCTATACAAGCTTACCTGAGTGTCTGCCATATCGATCATGTTTCCTTTGGACAATAATAATTCATCTACGACTTCTTCACTGTCAAAAATTACAAAACCAAAACCTCAAGACCTGTTTGTTTCATGGTCTCGGATAATCTGATGTTCCACCACGTTCCCATACTTGGCAAAGAAGTCCTTAAGTTCATCTGATGAACAAAAAACAAGTAATTTCAGTAAGCACAAAAAACCAACATTCCCATGAGAAGCAATAAATTTCAAGATGGGCCAACAGAGAGGTATACCTTCTGTAACAGCTGAGGGTATACCACCAACAAAAATCTTCTTTGTTTTGAAATCCTTTTGACTGATTGCCACCAGCACCTTTCGGAATAGTCCTTTTGATCTCAACCTATTCCATCGAAACAAGAAAGAGGTACTGAGTAAGATCCAACAGAGGTATGCTACTAAATATCAGAAAACCAAAGGAGGTATGCCCCACAAATATTTATTCAATTTTGTAACATAAAGAGAACTGGGGCGTAAGAGACCTGTTTTTCCATTGCTGATATGAGTATCTTCGATAACTTTATCAACTACAGAAGGATCAACATAGGTAATGAAACCAAAACCCCTAGGTTGTCCAGTATGTCGATCTCGCATAATGACAGAATCTATAATCTCCCCATACTTCCCAAAGTGCTTATTGAACACAGCTGCAGGCAAAATCAACATCAACACAACAAGCCTAACATCAGAAACAAATGCCTACAAGAATCCCCTACATCATCACAAAGAAACACAATTAAAAAAAGAGACATACTATTAGTGGTGTCTTTGTGCAACCCTCCGGTAAATATTTTCCTGCAACACAAATTTCCAAGCATAACATGAAATTTAACCTTCAACCAATAATATTTACTAAAAAACCAAACTTTCCAAAGCCACAGATCAAGAGATTTTTCCCTAATTGCTTCGTTAATCATCTGGATTCAAACATGCAAGAGATAAGGAGTAAACATACCCTGGACTGGCGCCATCGCCGGACTGAAAATTATCATTGCGAGATCTGGAACCCATCGTAATTCCTAATTCAGTCAGTAATTATGCTTTGACTGAGAATCCGTCCTCCGAGCTCAGGATAGAGAGAAAAACCGAAAGCTAGGGTTTTGAATTCGATCGATAGGATCTGATAGAGATTATCTTCTATGGTAGTCCGTGCTTATATATTTTATAGTTTGGACATCAACTCGCGGAAGAGAAAAGAAAAAAATGTTTTTTTTTTCTAAAAGAGATTGCTTATCATTATACTTAAAGAAAAGGATAGTCCAAGCATGAAACTTGGTTATAAGGGAGAGTAACTCGATCCCAACAACGACCAAAAAACTCATGACTAACAAGATCAAATTCAAACTGAAAACATAGACGAACAAATACTCTAAATAATAAAAGACCAATAAGAAAAGTAACATATACCAAAGACAACATAGAAGTCGTGCATATAACAGTAACAGTAGTTTCTTTACGGGCCCGTCTTTACTTTCTTAGCGGAAAAGGGACCAGCAGCCGCTTCATTGCTTGAGCTAGCTGTAGGGGTTAGCATTGGATTCACGTGGTTGAGACCGAGAGGAATAGAGATGTCTATATCGAGAGGCAACACATTTACCTCTGCCATGAATGTATCATTCAGATTGCTGAGTACATCCTCTATTGTGATTATGATGTTCCAGGTTGAATCTTCATGATTCAGCGTCTCTTCAATTCAGTGATAGGAGAAGGCGGTTGAGTGGTTATCGATCCCGACATAGTTGTGGGGTTTTCAGAAGATGTATTGCTCTCAAAGCTCAAGTTTCCATCCGGTGCGTGAGAAAGTGGGTTCACAAAGTAGTTTGCGGCAATGAGCATGTGATGATAGAACGTTGTATTGTAGGTGAGTGTTTGGCTGTTAAAACAAAATCTTGAGATTTATTCATAGTAAACTGCACCTAGAAAAAAAAAATTGAAAAAAAAAATAATAATATTTTGACAATGGAATTTGAACCCACGCCCTTTCAGACCAAGACCTTAATCTACCGCCTTAGGCCAACTCGGGCATGTTGGTCATCGTTCTAAATTAAAATATTTTAACAATATATCATGAAATTAATAAAAAGTGACGTCAGCGTATAAAATTACGGAAACAGAGAAACACTAAGCGGTAATAATAAAATACTATATATGAAGTCTTATGTTCAAGTCTCTGAGCCTGCCTGACCCATACTCTCTCTCTCTCTTCAATATGAGCAGCAGCAGCGGAGATGGCGGCTCTAGGGTTTCGATTCCGGCCGATCTGCGTAAAACTATTCAAAACATTAGAGAGGTTACCGGAAAACAACATTCCGACGAAGATATCTTCTCCGTCTTTAAGGAGTGTTTCAATGATCCACATGAGACCACCCAGAAGCTCCTCTATTTAGGTAGTTTTGCTGAGGAGGATATGGTTTCTGCTTTGTTTCTTATTAAATGTGTTTCTTCTTCTTTTTTAAAATGAGCGTGCTTTCTCCTAGGGTTTTGATCTCTGTTTTGTATGTTGCCATTAAATTCATTTCGTTGATTTTGGTCATCAGGTATATGTGATTTCTATTTGGGAACGTATGCCTGGGAATGTTCAAATGAGGAATCTTTTTTACTGATATGAATAATGCAGAATTTGGTTTCATGACTAGGAACTGTCATTTACTTCATCGATTATTAGCTTTGAAGATGTTGCAACTGTGGAAAGAGAATGTTTTCGCTCTGATTGAGATTAGGCATCTGAGTTATAAAGTTCGAATTTTGTCTTCTGTTTCAAGATCAATATAGTAGAGTATTCCAGAATTTTTTTCATGGGACTCTGAAAAGTTATATCCATGTACTTATGTATGATCTTTGAAATATTTCAGATACATTTCATGAGGTGAGACGCAAACGGGAGAGAAAGAAAGAGGTACATTTCCTCTTTTTTTGGATCCCTTCTTAGCAATCTAATTGTTGCCTTGGCTTTTCTGTTTTAGAAGCATGATTTTTCAACTAGCTACCCTCAGATTTTCTGTGTTATCATTTCCTCTAGCAGCTTACATCCTTCTCTTATGCCATGTGTGTAATCCATATTGCAGAATTTGGTGCCAACGACACAAGAAAGGGGCAGGAATGCTCGAAGGCATTTTCCTTCAAGTTACAATGCTCATCGTAATTTATTTTCTTTTACAATACTTTTAAACTTCTGGAAAATTTCCTTGATTTAAGCTATTTGTTGATTTGCAGATGCCAATAATGGAAGAACTGCAGCTTTTAAGAAGCAGACTGGAGCTAGTTCCAGAACTACAGTGCCCCCTCCTAACAAAGCATTAAACGACTCAAAACCTTCTTTGATACAGTATTCATTCTTATCATTCCTTCTATGTCTTTAATATTTTCTTTGTATGTGGGCTCTTAAAGCATTGCATTCTTTTGTAGGGCTCTTAACTCTATAAGTCCTCAAACTGGAGCCAGTATCCATAAAACTGAAGATGCTCTCATCTCCCCTGTGAATAAGCGAGCCACAAATGATCAGCCTCTCTCCAAGTCTACTTCTTCTGAGGATGTTTCTGAGCTGGATAAGTCTAAAGTAAGAACTGTTCCAGTGGCTGTATCAGATTCTATTGTAGAAAACGATACTCAATATGCTATAGATGGAACTTCTCAGATATCTCAGAACTCAGAACCAGGTATAGTTGCTCTTCGACCGTGTAGGTGCAGTCTGTAATTCAATTCTAGTTATGTTGGGAATGATGCAGATAGATTGTTTCCTGAGTTCAATTACCGCCTCCTATTTGATTCGACCTATGTCTTTGTTGGAACAGTAATCAAGAGTGAAGCTGCAGCCAATACAGACAATAATCAATCACTTCTCAAGTCATATGTTGGTGAACGACCACACGTTACATTTCCTGTCCACCTACAGGTTGCCAAAATGTTGGAAAATGGTCTGACATTTGGGAGCTTCGATTCCAATTTTGTGAAAGAGACTTCTTCTGACAACGACACTATTGGCTGTGATGACTCCAATATCAAGTCTTCTCATGGGACAGAGGCCTATGGGTTGTCACCTAGGTTTGTGACTGATAGATAATTTGAGTAAATCTTACGGTGTTGCTTGCTTCTCGTATAAAATTTTGTAGTGGAACTTAACATGAAACTTGGTTTGCAGGAAAGATAAATCATCCTTTTCGCAAGATAAGGATCAAGAGATTTCAAGTTCAATATCTGAGACTGAGCTAGCTTTGCAGTCAGATAAAACTGTCAACGTTGTAGAACATTTGGAAGGAGATAAACTGAAGGAGGAAATGTTACTAATCAAAGACACTAATCAGGTTTGTTATATATTCACGAATCCCGCACAGTGTCTTTTTTTCTCTTATACATTCATTTTCAGCATCAAGCCATGTAATTTTTCTTGCCAGAAAATTTGAACACAACTCTTTTATATTATGATGATAATTGCAGGCTTCAACCTCTGATGCTCCACCTATTTCCTATCCTGATCAGTATGCCATAGCAGCTTCTCAACAGCAAATGCACCTTTTTAGGCAACAATACCCTCTAAACTTTTTCCCTTATGGTCCTTATTTTCCACCCTTTTATATGCCGCAACCATACATTCCCCAGTTCTTGAGCCCAAATGGGGTCCAACAACAGTCTTACTTACCTCCTGGAGATGATGCTCCAGCACTTCCCGGAGCTAAATTCCCTCTCACTCACATCAAATCAGGAAGCGACAATGGAAATTCTCCATCTACCACAATTCCATCTCCATATGATTCATACACGTTTAACCACATCCCATCAGCAGCCACTATGAAATCTTCCGACAAGGAAGAAAAGAAAGAAAACATATACACAACTGGACCACTGGTTAGTTTCTCTCTGCCTCTCACCTCGGTCATTGCATCTTATGCTATACTTTTCTAAACAGAGCTCAATGTATATATTGGTTGGACAGAATCTAGCCAATCTGCAGGCCAATCCGATGTACAACTTATCCCTTCAGGGCCACCCATTAGCTTTCCCGAACGTGCAGGCTGGGTTCCCGGGAATATACCAACAAACACAGCCCATACTGCCGGCTCCTGCTATATCTGCCATTACTGAACCTATTATAGGACTCTCACACCTAACGAATCAGCAACCTCAAGCTGCTCTAATGAATTTGGGAAACAATTACTAGGTCAAGGAGAGTTTCTAAAAAAGATGCATAATCAGATTGGTAAGAGATTGAAAGTCTGAATTTTTGAGTGATTTTGTGTGTACATACTTAGGATACATCACCGTCATGAAGAGATTAGTGTGGGATTTTGACAAGGGGATAAGAGAATTGGTGTTTTTTTTTTGTTGTGAGAACCACAAACAACTTCAAAAAATCCATGTGTAATAGTTTCAGACATTGATGATGTCTCATTTTTCTGTAATTCTTTCGAAGTTTACAGTCTAAACAAGTGATCAGTTTATCTGCATTTATTCTCATGCGTGACGAATGTAGTCGCCAATGAGCAAGCCAATTCGATAAATTAGGGAAGAGTCTTCAATTAACTCTCATGTTTTCTTCAGGTCGATAAAAATGTATATGATTTTTAACCAATCAAACAAGTCATGAACCTGATTTGATTACAAGTCAACAAATCAATAGTTAAAGGAACTGAAAATCTATATAATACAAAAACATTGAAAGAATGTGGTCTACCAAATCAACACCCTGATAAATAGAGAGAAAGAGAACACAAAAAGCAAGAAACTTTCAGGTTTGGCACAGTTGATCCACACACTTCTTCCGTTATATAACACAAGCCAAAATTAAGATCAATATCTTGCCTCACAAGAATACAAAACATGGAGATCAGAAGATCAACAGAAGAAGAAGTTGAAGATAATCATGTAATGCAGATTTCAGGAAGCAATGGTATAGTTCACAATATGGAGTTCATGTCTCAAGCTTACCTCAGAAACCAGTACTCATCCGAAATCGACATCCACGAAGAATTTGCTTCTTCGGTTCCTCAAGAGGATGCTCCTCTTCCCATCTTTCTCAAGGTTTGTCTTTTTCTCTCGCTTTCAGGTTCCTTCTTGGAGAAAAAGCTCATTGGTTTGGTTATTTTCTTAATCTGTAGTTTGAAGATGTAGAGTATAAGGTGAGAAACAACAAATCTAGCTCAAGAAACCTGGTGAAAACAATGATTTCAAAGGTAACGCATACGAATCCAGATCCAGATGGGTACAAGCACATTTTGAAAGGCATAACAGGAAGCACGGGTCCTGGCGAAATTCTTGCACTAATGGGTCCTTCAGGTAGTGGCAAAACAACTCTCTTGAAGATAATGGGAGGAAGATTGACAGATAATGTCAAGGGAAAGCTTACCTATAATGACATTCCTTACAGTCCGTCTGTTAAAAGGAGGTCAGAGACCTGATATGCGTGCAAAGTTGGATATTTCTTGCATCTGAACCATACTATGATGTGCTAGTGCTAATCTTTCATTAATCCTCAGGATTGGTTTTGTGACACAAGACGATGTTCTGTTGCCACAACTTACTGTGGAAGAGACCTTGGCATTTGCTGCGTTTTTGAGACTTCCAAGTAGTATGAGCAAGGAACAGAAATATGCCAAAATAGAGATGATCATCAAAGAGCTCGGCCTTGAAAGGTACACTTCTTAAACAATTTCTGTAATTGGATTGTACAATTCATGTATATCATAGTGAAAACTCGTAGAATTGCTTCAAACATGTGCATAATGATGTCTAGACGCATTCTTGTAAACACTAAACTTAACTTTTCATTGGAACAAATTATGAAAGATGCCGTCGCACAAGAGTTGGAGGAGGTTTTGTCAAAGGAATATCAGGTGGAGAAAGAAAGAGAACGAGTATTGCATACGAGATTCTTGTAGATCCTTCTCTTTTGCTTCTGGACGAGCCAACTTCTGGACTTGACTCCACTTCTGCCACCAAACTTCTTCAGATTCTGCAAGGAGTAGCTAAGGTATCAGCAGTTCTTTTAACGGCAACAATATTACTAGTAAAGTTTTTGAAAGATACGAAAGAAAAAAGATTCAATTTGTCTTTTGCAGGCAGGAAGGACCATCATCACGACAATTCACCAACCATCAAGCAGAATGTTTCACATGTTCGACAAGCTCCTCCTGATCTCAGACGGGCACCCTTCCTTCTATGGAAAAGCCAGAGAATCTATGGACTATTTCTCATCTCTGAGAATTGTACCTGAAATTGCAATGAACCCAGCAGAGTTCTTGCTAGACTTGGCAACCGGACAAGTTTCGGACATTAGTTTACCGGAGGAACTATTGGCTGCCAAAACTGCTGAACCTGATTCTGATGACGTAATAGTGAAAGTAAGGATCATATTAAGACATAGACTATACACTTGTGTATTAAGACTTATAATGGGACTTAATTTTTAGTGTTATTATTTGCAGTATTTGCAACTAAAGTACAAGACATACTTGGAGCCAAAAGAGAAGGAAGAAAACCATAGAAATAGTAAGGCCCCAGAGCATCTTCAAGTAGCAATCCAAGTGAAAAAGGACTGGACGCTTTCATGGTGGGATCAGTGCTTGATTATTCTCAGAAGAACATTCAGAGAACGCCATCGAGATTACTTTGATAAGCTAAGGCTAGTTCAATCACTTGGCGTGGCCGTTGTGTTGGGTCTTCTCTGGTGGAAATCAAAGACAGACACGGAGGCACACCTCAGGGACCAAGTAATGAAACTGCATAAGTATTGCGATTTTGCCAAAGTTTTAAGCCTCCTAATTATCTGGTAAGCTTGTCTGCAGGTTGGTTTGATGTTCTATATCTGCATCTTCTGGACATCTTCATCTCTCTTTGGAGCAGTATATGTGTTTCCCTTCGAGAAGATCTACTTGGTGAAAGAAAGAAAAGCAGAAATGTACAGACTAAGCGTGTATTACGTATGCAGTACACTATGTGATATGGTGGCACACGTTTTATACCCAATATTCTTCATGATCATTATCTACTACATGGCTGGGTTCAGGAGGACAGTCCCCTGCTTCCTTTTCACCGTGTTGACAATACTACTGATAGCCATAACTAGCCAAGTAAGCACAGAAAAGCTTGAGAACTTGTCTCTCCTTTCACAACATGTTTTTTCATTCCAATGTAACTGCAGGGTGCAGGAGAGTTCTTAGGAGCTTCAGTATTGAGCATTAAGAGAGCTGGTATGATAGCATCTTTAGTACTTATGCTGTTTCTTCTAACAGGAGGTTACTATGTTCAGGTACCACAACTGCTGGGATTACTCTTTTCAGTAATCATAAAAAAAGGCTGCTTTTGAAATTTTACTGCTAACTGCTAGTGCTTAACAAAAAAGTGATGCGCTTTTAAAAATGCAGCATATACCCAAATTCATGCAATGGTTAAAGTACTTGTCCTTCATGCACTACGGCTTCAGACTGCTTTTGAAAGTCCAATACTCAGCGGACCAGCTTTTCGAATGTGGGAGCAAAGGAGGCTGCAGGACGCTGCAAAGCTCATCATCCTTCGACACAGTCAACTTGAATGGTGGCTTACAAGAACTGTGGGTTCTGCTTGCCATGGCATTTGGCTACCGTCTGTGTGCATACTTCTGCCTCCGCAAGAAAATCAGCATTTGCCATCTTTGATAAACAATATGTCAACTAAAATGACAAGAAATTCATGTAGCTATTCCAATTTTGAAGTAACGTGTTGAAGATGATCGTTAAAGTCAAGAGGCATAGCTTTTGATATGAACCAGAAAACTGTTGGTTGTTTTAGTACAGAGACATCATAACATCAGACAGAATAAAAGCCTTTGTTCATAATCATCATACAAACACGTAGCAATATAACACTACTCTTCAATCACTTCATGTATCTGTGAAGGAATTTTCTGTGGAAGTCATTCCTGATTGTATCATTGATGAAGCGTTTAGGTGCTTTCATTTCACCACGTGCCTGGTTCTTGAATACAACATCATCATCCCACCTGAAAACAGCAAAACAATTTTAAGCATCTGTCTCCAACAACTATTATAATCCAAAGATTCATGAAGAAACAAGGTTTTAGAAAGCTGCTAACCTTCTTTTCACATTAAAGGAAGTTGGAGCATTGAGCAGTGGGTTTCCTTTAAGAAGTTCCTCTTCCTTGGCGTTTAGCTCTTCCATCTGCTGCTGCTTTTCCTGGAAAATGCCATCATACATATGTTACCAAAACATATCTTGCTTATGATGTTTGATAAAACTTATCCTATAAATTTTATAGGGTAGTCATCTCAGCTAAAAATTGCACAGACAAGAGCAACCTTACCTTTCTCAGCCTCTCTTCCACTCTTTCTTTCTTTATCTGGTCGAGTTCGGCCATAAGAGCTTCAGTGTCGTCCTCGTCATCATCGTCACTTTCATCATCACTAACAAACAACAAAATCATAAGATAATTGGCAGGAAATAGAGAATTGTTAGTCGACATAAGCAATTAAAAACTCACTACGGGAAAGAACAACCATGAGACAGTTTCCCCAACATCTACTATAAAAATCAGGTGCATGATAATAAACTACGTCCCAGATGAAAAGCAAAGAAGTACAGCTATGCCTAGGTAACAGCCCCAACCTTGATACTCTTTTCAAATCACAACAAAATAAAGAACTACAAAGAGGACGACAAAAATGAAAGAGATGAAGCATATGTACCTGTCATCGCCACTTTTGATATCAACATCAGAATCATCAGCATCTACACTGCGAGGAACAATCCGATCTTCAGGATCCCTTTTGGAACCTAAACACAGGGAATCCAAGTTAGAAAACACATGATCAAACAAGAACTACGTGACACAACTAGCAATCATCACTGAAGATGAAATGAAAAGGAGAAAAACGATTTCTCTAACCATCCAGTAAAAGCTGGCTTCCTCTTCTGCGATCTCTATCATCTAATAACAAAAATATACATCATTAGTCCAGATGCAGTCAGAAAAGGTAGAGGCTAACAAAGTCATAGTGAAAAAGCTTGGAACTTTATCAATCAATCTTATTTACCACTGTAAGATTTGTTTTTGGATGAGAAATGTCTCCTTTCACGTTCTTCCAGCTCCTCGCGAAGGTTTATCTTCTGCAATTCCTCTTGAGTGTGTTGTCCTTCCCTCCTGCCAGAGAAAAAAAGTAGACTACGTTATGATATATCCAATAACAACGAGGCCTATGTACGCAATTTGAATTTCAAATGTCAAACACAAATAAGCCCTAGAAATATCAAATCACCAACACAGAGGCATAAACTATTACTAATGATACTCAAAACTACAAGGGTACGACACTACCGATCACAGAAACCCAAAGACAAAAATGATAGGCCTTTTCTTCAGAAATTACTGAATGCCCAAATCCTTCGCAATTAATCAAATCAACCCTAAATATCTGAAGAATTTCATCAATCAAAGATAAATTTCGATTGAATTCACAAGTAATCGGATCCCTGTCGAATCAAGGAAGAGAACCAGTTTCAAAATCTTACCTTGGCTTTAAAGTTGTGTGAGCGGCGACATCACGAGACGAATACTTCTGAGACGGACCGAAGATCCGAGCACCACCTTGCTCGTTACCTCCCTTGGCAGGAGCCCACGTAGGTCGTGCTGCAGTCGTCATCTTCAGAAGAAAAAAGCCCTAAATCCAATCAGACAGAGAGAGAGAGAGAGAGGAATCAACCAAGATCGAGATAAGGACGAGAGAACTCAAACGCGTTGAGAGAGGAGAGGAAAGTAGTAAAAGAGAAAATACTGTATAAGCCTTCAATTTGTATATTTTTTATTTTTTTCAATTTAACGATCCTTGGTTACGCTTTTATCAAACCGACCTTAATTTACATGTATCGAAAACACAAGTGGTCGAACCGGAATCTTATTGATTTTTCTAACTTTGAACAAGACTAACAACAAAGTGACACTTCTCCTAGTTATAAGTTTACAGATTTTCACAGTTACAAAGACAGAACTAGATTCTTCTAACACTTGACCAAACAACCTTCTTTTGACGATGATCTCGACTTTGACTTGAGCCCTTCCTTTGTAGAAGGTAATGATTTTGCACACATTTTGGATTCTGCCAACACCCTACTCGCTGCTTTACGTCGTCGTTTAAGCTCTGCATCTACCACAATCGTAGCTTCTTTAGCCATCTCAGCTTTCTTCAATGCATCCTGTGTTGCAGCTTTTATATCTTCAATCTCTTTCTCACTCATCTTTAGTGTCTTCAGTGTTGCATCTCTGCACGCTCTTAAAGCTTCTGTCTCAGTTGATTCACCACCACTTTCTTTTATCTCAGCTGATCTGAGTTCAGATTCTATAACCAAAGTTTCAGCAACAGTTAATCGTTTCATGGCGTGTTCTTGTGCTGCTTTTGCTTCTTCAGCCTCCACAAGAGCAATTTTGAGCTCTTCTTCTAGCACCAGGAGTTCTCTCTTTGCATCTTCCGTTTCCTTCTTCAGCTCCTCAATGGCTTGATCCCTCTCTCTTTGCTCATTCTCTTTAAGCTCAATATGTTCTTTCTCCACGTTTTCAAGCTCTCGCTTAAGAGACTCCATTAATATGCACAATTCACTCTCTTCTTCAACTACTCTATGAAGTGATTCCTTAGCAAAGCCTAGCTCAGAAGTCACAACTCTTACACTACTACTACTCAAATCTAAATCTTTATCATCATTTCTCAAAATCTGCCTAATTCCCAACTTCTGATTAAGATGCTCAACCGCTTTCTTAGCTTCCTCAAGCTCTAACAAAGCTTCAATCTTGGTCTTCTCAACATTATTGATCTCGTCCTTCAACTTATTAACCTTTCTATTCCAGAGACAGAGATTTGTCTCCTCCACCACAACTCCCTGCAACTACAACCAAATACAGTCTTACTAAAATCTACCACACCAAGGAAAACATTTGTAACTATAGAAACAAACAAACATGTAAAATATCAATACCTGTTCTTGCCTCTTGCTAAGATCTTTTCCTCCATAGATCCCACCGTCAAAGAGCTTCACCGCATCTTTAACAGTGTGAAAAGTAGCCATTCACTCACAAACGAATGAACGAATCAAATCTGTTAATGGGAAAAACTTAAAAGAAGCAATGCCCTGAAAAGAAAGTACCCTTTTTCATTCACAGATAAATTAAATTAAAAAATAAAAACCCAAGCAAGGAAATGTACAGTGCATTATACCTTAATGATGGAAAGAGGAAAGAGAGCAGCTTCGTCTCTAATGCTCACGTGTCACGTTCGTGCAATGCTACTGTAGAGACAGATCACGGGTCTTTTAGAAAAAAATATTTTTATCTCTGCGCTGCACGTGAAGTGTCTACTGAAGATAACACAAACTTGTAGATTTAAAACCGAAATAGAGTACAAATTTAAAATTTTGGAAGAGGATACATGAATTAGCACTAGAATTACTGTATTTTGACATAACATAACAAATTAAAAATGCTTACTAATGGCAAAAATGGAGAAGAGACCCGAGCAAGAGTAGCAGCCACTGTCGCCTGCAACAGAGGGTTACTTAAAAAAAAAAAAAAATTGGGAGAAGAAGACTGTTTAGATAATGTCGATTTTACCCCTTTAGTTAACTATTAAAAAGGCTGGCGAATTATGGGCTTTGGGCCTTTTAGTCGCCTGCTTCGATACCCATCCAGAGGAACCTTCGTTTAAAGAAGAGAGTTTGTTTCTGAAAGTGCGATAAAGTTTTATAATCCTTGGAGACGGGCCAATGTCTAATATACAACTCTCTATTGTATTTTTGTCTGGCTTACTACTGTCAAAATCTTGTCTATATTAGTATGAAACTTGTAATTAGCTGTGGGGGTTCGAATCGGTTTATTCGGTTCGATTCAGGCCAAATCGAATAAATCTGATCCGAATCCGAGTTTCTACCGAATTAAAATCTGATTGGAGTTTTTTTTTTAAGATTTGGTTTTCGGGTTTTTCATATCGATATTCGGATTCCAAGATAATTGAGATATCCAATTCAATTTGATTTAACTAATTCAATTTCATTTAACTAATCCTATTTCATTAACCAATTCAATTTCATTAAACCAATTTCAATATTTCACTAAACCAACTTAATTAAACTGAATGAAAAAAAAATTCATTTCGACAATCTAAAAAAAAAACTCTCGGCGACTCTCGAACTCGACGAAGACGACTCGATTCTCGTAGATTTGGAGATGTAATCGGCTCGATCGAAGACTCGAAGATTCAAGCCCCAGCCGCCGGAATATTGACAAGTCTACCCGCCTCCTTCGCAAGCTCCAGGCATCGCCGAAATATTTGCATTTTTGTTTTGCGTGTTTTGCAAATTAGTTAGGTTTAGGGGTTTTATAAGGTATGTGATTGTTAATTTCAAGTTTTTGTGCTCACATTGTGTTAAATTTTTGATTTTCCGATTGAACTCTAATCGGAAAATTAAATTTGTTTTTGGGGGATTTGACAAATTCTGACGTATTTGCGTTCTATTAGGTATATTAAAACCGAATCGTTTGTTAATTTTAAGTTTTTGTTAATACATTGTGTTCAATTTTTGATTTTCCGATTGAACCGTAATCGGAAACTCAATTTTTTTTGGGGGGAGGGGGGTTTTGACAAATTCTTACGTATTTGCGTTCTATTAGGTATATTAAAACCGAATCGTTTGTTAATTTCAAGTTTTTGTTAATACATTGTCTTCAATTTTTGATTTTCCGATTGAACCCTAATCGGAAAATCAATTTTTTTTGGGGGGGGGGGGTTTGACAAATTCTTACGTATATGAGTTCTATTAGTGAGTTGTTGACCTTGTCTCGTTGAAATTGGTGAGTTGTTAACGGATTAAGTGACATTGCTTGTTGTTGACCTTTTTTAGTTTTTGTGTTTAATTAGAATGTCTTCTCAAGGTGGGGCAGAAACATCAATTCCCAGACCAAAAGCACCAACTTCAGAATCTAGAACGAAGAGGAAGACAACAACAAGTGATTCGGTTTCAAGTATGCCACCAAAACCTAAGAGAGTTTATCCAAAAATGGCTTGATGTTGGGAGCATTTCATTCAAAGGGAAGATGATCCATGTAGGTGCAATTGTAGATATTGTTGTCTAGAGGTAGGTTGTGACTCGAAATTATCTGGTACTAGTCTAATGAAAGGCCACTTAGGTAGATGTAAGTTGTTTAAAGACTTTGGTGATAGGCATAATCAAAAGATGTTAAGTGGTGATAATGATGGTGACATGAAGGTAGTTAGGTATGACCCTGAGTTGTTCAAGAGAGCAATGAATAGGCTAGTAGTCATAAATGAGCTCCCATTTTCATTTATGGAATCTGTGGGGTGGAGACGATTCTGTTTTGATGTCTTGCTGTTGTACAAAACTTTCTCTAGAAGGACATGTGCTAGAGATATAGCTGCGATGTATGTGGCAGAGAAGGCTGCATTGAAGGTGTTATTTCAAGCTCGAAAGCAGAATATATCTCTCACCACATACATCTGGGTCTCTCCTACAACTTCATACAACTACATGGTGGTCACATCTCACTGGGTTGATGAGAATTGGGAACTGCATAAGAGGATTCTGTCCTTTAAGGTCATCACAGATCATAAAGGAGATACAATTGCGGGTCAGCTGATCCAGTGCCTAGATGAGTGGAGTATTGAGAAGGTTTTCAAGGATCAATTGAGGATGAGAGGGCCTCAGTCTATAGTGGTAGATGGAGAGTTTCTTCATATGCGTTGTTGTGCTCACATTCTCAATTTAATAGCGGGAGATGGTCTGAAAAAGGCTAAGCCTAGTATAGTTGCTATTAGGAATGCATTTAAGTTTGTTCGGTCATCTTTCAGTAGGTTAAAGTCTTTCCAGCTTAGGTGTGACACAGCTAAGACCATCATTAGAAGTAGCTTGCCGTTAGATTGTATCACACGATGGAATTCTACTTACCTAATGCAGATTGCTGCCATTAAACTTCGGGTTTTATTTGAGAGAATGCGTAATGAGGACAAGCTATAATGCGCTTACTTCGAAGAAGAAGATGAAAAGACAGAGCTGAAACGAGTTGGACCACCAACTCAAGTTAACTGGAAAAAAGTCTAGAGGTTAGCTAAATTCCTTAAAATCTTTTACCTATGTACACTAACCTTCTCGGCTTCTCAAACAGTTTCTAGTACGCTTTCATTCAACGAGATTGTGAACATAGAGAGGAATCTAATTGCCAAGTGTGCCAGCAGTGATGAACTAGAAAAAGTACAAGCTAGGACTATGAGGGATAAGTTTAATAAGTATTGGGATGGATTTGGAAATATGAATCTGCTTGTGGATGTTGCTAGTGTATTTGATCCGAGGAACAAGCTACAATTTGCTGCCCTTTGTTATGATCAACTTTATGGAAAAGGTACGATAAAAGCTAGACAACTCAATAATTCACTTCTTTCTATATTGAAGAAGTTGTTTGCTCAGTACACTATAAGGCTTAGCAAACACTATGAGGCTGAGAGTAGTGGAAATGTAGAAGGAGAATCTTCTCAATGGTAGGATCATGTCTTAGATTTAGCATTTTTTGATGATGATGATGATTGTGAGTGGATGGATTCAATATACAACAAGATGGTCAACTCAGGGAATAGTGAAGACAGTTATAGTGAGTTAGATATATATATCTGGCAGAATGAATTGACACTAGAGCTGAAGTTAAGTTGGGTTTACCATTTGATGTTATGTCATGGTGGAGAAAAAACAGTTCTAAGTTCCCTATTTTATCTGAATTGGCTAGGGATGTTTTGGTTGTTCAAGTTTCTTCGGTTGCTTCAGAGTCTGCTTTTAGCACTAGTGGCAGAGTGTTAGATCCTTATAGGAGTTCTCTAACTCCATATATGGTTGAGGTTTTGGTTTGCTCACAACAATGGTTCAGATGTAATGAGAAATCTGAAGCAAAAGTGGCAAACTTGGTGGAACAGTTGGAAGATGTGGAGTTCCTGGAATCTTTAGGTAAGTTATTCTTTTATATTGAACACTCTTCTTATCCATACCATACTAATAAACTTTGTTTTGCTTATGTAGATTCTGAGAATTGAAGTTGAATGGTAAAAGCAAGAGTGAAGAACATTGTTGTAAAACTTAGGACTTCTAATGTTTCTGTCTTTCTGATGTGTAGGATGTGTATATTCGAAACAAATCGGGCTATTTCGGATCATTTCAGAACATATGTTTGTATAATTTTTTAAAATCGGATTCTATGATCCGATTCATTAAAGAATTGGATCATTTCGAAACTATTTTCTTTGTAAACTCAAACCGAATAACCCGTGATCCGAACCTAATCAAACCGACATACTTACGCGAGTTATTCGGTGAATTTTAGAATTTCCGAATAACCCAAAATATCGAATACACCGAACTAAATAACCCGTATAAACCGAATACCCAACTTTACTTGTAATACTCAAACTACCTTTAATTGGTTAATAGGAATATATTTTTCTCTAGACCAAAAAACTGAACCAAATAAATTGGTTTTCAAAAACGGATCTCCAAAACATCTGAATATTAAATATATATTTTAAAATTGGTAAAAAGTGGGTTCTTAAAAAAGTAATATTAAATATATATATATGTTTAATTTAGTTTTCTAATTCAAATTATTTTTCTCCAAATTTATAAATAAATTTATTTGATTTTTTATTTTTAAAGTATGTGTACTTAAAATTATATAACATTTAATTTGAAAAAATAATCTTTTTCTTAAAATCAAATGATATTAAAAATATATATTCTAGAAATATAATTTTGCTTCAAATTATTTGAATTTGTAGATATTTGATTTATGAACAAAAGTATATAAACAAAAAAAATTTAATATGTAATAAATTCAATCTGATTAATAATTAAATGTGAATGAAACTTATAACGTTAGTACCAATCCAAAATGTGAAAGATCTAATCTGACCAAACTTTCGTCTATATTTTATTATTACAACAATTATTGAAAATTTATATGATAAAATTAGTATAACTTGGGTAGTTTATTATTGCAATTTAGAGACTAATCTCAATGATATGTGACATGTGTCAACTCTACAATTCTCTAAAAAGATGAAAGTTTTTAAAAAATAAGTTTTTAATATGATATGTGACATATGTCAACTCTACAATTCTCTAAAAGGTTGATCTGTCATGTTGAGAGACATCATCTCTATCTTTATATATGATTAGGATGTTACAATCCACGTAAACTCATACATCTATGATCCACTCATTTGATACTCTTATTGTGACATTTAATTGATGAATATCCATATGAGAATGTATATAAACTAAAAAGACAATGTCTTATAATGAAATTAAACAAATTTGTTCTCGTATGGATTATCATAAGAGTTTCCACATAAAACACCATACACTTTTGTCAAGGTTTTGTTGATGTTAAAGATATTGAAATGCAAAATATGTAGTTAAGTTAAATAACAAAGAATGACAATTTATGAAATATACTACAACTACATAAATTCATTTGTACAAACAAACAAATGTAATTTTCACATTCGTAAAACTAACAAGATTGAAAAATTTGTAAAACTCTATACCCTAAATCCTGAACATTAAAATTTTGTTTCTGCCACCAAATTTTTTTAACTTTTGTAGCAAAATTTAAGGTTTTTCATACATATTTGAATATAAGAATCCAAAATGGAGGAAAAAATGAAAATTAAATTACTTATTTTTGAGATTTTAGAATTTTTAATATTTCTGATTTTCATCAACTATTAGTTTGATGAATTATTGCTTTTGACCCAAAATATATTTAACTGGGTCATGGGTCATAAAATCGGTAGAGTTTGAGTGGTTTGTTATATAAGCGATTGGGTAAATAGTCATTCACTTCATATATTTAAAATAAATATTAAAGAAAATAGAAACATAATCAGAGTATATGAGGATTTAATTTTGCGGAGAGTAGTATATCAGCCATTGATCCCTTCGAGGTTTAGCTCCAGCAGTAGACGTTAGAGCAGAGCATCCATGGCGCAATTGCTCTCATTTCGAGTTTATCTCTCTTCGGAAACACAGAAAGCTTCACCAGAGTCGTTCAAGCGAACCGAAAAGACTCCAAAACACTTTTCTCCTCGTAGAAGAGGTAAATGGTTCTCTACTGTACCTTGTTTCTTGGTAAAATTATGGCAGTATCGACGTTGTTTTGCCTTGTTCCATCCTCAATATCACTTGGAAAATTCTTAAATGCAGGTCCGGTGGCTCCGCCGCGGAAACCCCAGAATCTTAATTTGGAGGTTTCTCCACATAGAGCTGGTAAAGTAATCCATTACTTCAGTTACCACTCTTATCATTGCCTGAGGAGTGATATTGTTACACTGAAAAATGACATAGAATCCTGGCTTTTAGCGAGTAATTCGTTCTTTAGAGTCTTTTTACCAATAATGTTAAGTGCAATTGAGTTTTTCTCCTTACAACAGTATCTGTTCGTGGAATTTAAACAGCGTCTGCAGTCAGATTGATGAGAATTGAGTATGGAGGTGCGTTTGCTGATCTTTTGAATGAGAAAGGAAAAGGGTCTGGGAGTAATGAGATGAGTTATGTTGAAAGAACAATCGGTTTTCGGACCCGCGATTTGGATGACCGGGATCTTAGACTGGTTAGTGATGACACTCCCATCTTGTTCTAGGCCATATTTATTAGAAACCTTGGAGACTAAGGATACACGCAAAGACTTTTTAAGTTGGGAAAAACTCTGATTTCCTAAAAGTCAGTTATCTTTAAAACATTAGGTTACAGATGTTGTTGGAGGAACAATACGATGGAGGAGGTATCTTGATCATTTGATTGGTTCGCTTTGCCATAACGAAAGAACATTTCGAAATATGGAACCTCTTCTATTGCAGGTATCAATTCTCTTGAGAATTATGTCTGTCTCGGTCAGGCTTTGCTGACTGCCAGCAAAATGGTCAAACTTATTGCCCCTTTCAAACCTTAAAACCTTGTTCTCTGTTGTAGATTCTCCGCATTGGTGTCTATGAGATCATTAAGCTTGATATGCCGTCATATGCTGTTGTAGATGAGGTATAGCCTGGCCTTTTCTTATTTTTGGCTGTGAGTGCACCCATTTCTTTGCCCAAAAGTTTGAAACAGATATAAGCCAAGATAGTTTTCTATTGATTTTCTTTCTCTAATTTACTCTATAAATGGGTCTAAAGCTTTTGGGTCTTTGCACACATTAAGCTGAGCACCAAATAGCGTTAACGTTCATCTGCATAATTTTTTGTTCCGACTTACTGGGGTCAAGGATTTCATCTGATAGTCTTTCTTCTATATCTTAATTGTGTATTCGCTCATTTGTAGAACGTAAGGCTTGCAAAGGTGGCCCTTAGACCTGGTGCTGGAGATTTTGTTAATGGGATTCTACGTAAGCTAGTCTCTCTTAAGGTCTCTCTTTCTTAACCTTTTCTCCATTTTTCTCTCAAGTTGAACTTAATCAACAAGCTTAAGCTTAAATGAATTCTGACGTAGGGGTCTTTAGGGAAAAGACGCCCTTCCATTACCCAAAGTGGAAGGGGATGATCGTACACAAGCACGTGCCCTTGCTACTCTTCATTCACATCCTGTGGTAAGTTGGTATAGCTATAGCCTCATCTTTTCTTGCGATTTCAATATGAAGCTAGAGCTATTTGATTGTGTGAAATTGAAACATTGAACTTCTGAGGCTCCTAGATTACTTGGTTTTAGCTATGAGGATATCTGTGGTTTGTTGTAGACCGCAATGATGCCTCATTCCTGGTTGATGAAAGAAAATTGCTCATTTCGTTTCCTTTCCTTACCCAGTGGATGGTTAGGCGATGGGTAAAGTATCTTGGGTTGGATGAAGCCACAAAGCTGATGACATGGAACAATAGCGATCCTGGATTTAGCTTAAGGTTTATCTCCAGAAATCATTTTCCCTTCACAGAAGGAAAGATAACTTATTAACTGTCAGGCAGATAATACTTTTTCTTATGATATCAGGGCCAATACAGGAAGGGGGATCACTAGATCAGACCTTGTGGACCAGCTTAACAATTTAAAGGTATTTTTCGTGTCTGAAAACAGTTTCTAGGATATTTGCCAATTTATCTTTCACGCTCTGTTCTTAGGTGGAATCATTGAGTTCGTATAAAAGCGGGCACACAGTTGTAAAATACTTTGATTTTTACTTCAGTTATGGGTTCCCTATGCTGCAGGTTCCATACGAGCTGTCCTTACATTTGGAGGAATTTGTCCGCATCAAAACAGGCTTGCAGGTGATAATGTAACCGTGTATAATCCTCTTGTTATCACTTTTTTTGAATCCTGGTTCTTCTGGCTCATTCCTTGCTTTTATATCTGATAAGTTTAAAAATTGCTCGTTGGCCTCTTCTTTGACAGAGCATTGTGCAAGCTGGTTTACTCAAAGAAGGCATCTGTTCTGTGCAGGATGAGAGTGCAGGTCAGTTTTAGCTTCATAATTATTTAGATTGCTCGTGAGAAAAGATACATTCTCCTCTCATATCATTTCCTTTCGCTCTTTTGATATCTACATATCTTCCCCCATCTGGTACTGCAGGACTAATCATCTCAGTTGTGAAACCTCAGCCAGGCGAGAGGATATTGGATGCATGTGCTGCTCCTGGAGGGAAAACTCTATTCATGGCATCTTGCTTGAAAGGCCAAGGTAATATTACAAAGGCTCGCTGCCCTTATATTTTGCCCTTTATTGTACATCAATGTTGGATTAGATAATCTACTTTCGACTTAGACAATTTTCCTCCTATACTTAACTGATTCCATCCTCAAATTGGCAAAACTCACATTGGCTATAGGTATGATATATGCTATGGATGTGAATGAAGGACGGCTAAGAATTCTTGGCGACACAGCAAAATCACACCAAGTTGATGGACTTATTACAACCATTCATTCTGATCTCCGTGTATTCGCTGTAAGTTAACACGATTTGAGTAGCTGAACTTTCCAAGTTTGTAGCTACTCACATGCTCACTTCTGACTTAATGTGTTTTAGGAAACCAATGATGTACAATATGATAAAGTTTTGCTCGATGCCCCGTGTTCTGGACTCGGTGTCCTCTCCAAGGTTAACATGAAAAGTTTTATGTAACTGTTTCCTCAGCAAAATTTTCCGTGCTAGTTTAATCAACCTGTTCTTTTTTCTGTGTTTGTAGAGAGCAGATTTACGCTGGAACCGTAAACTTGAGGACATGATAGAACTCACGAAACTGCAGGATGAGCTTCTTGATTCTGCTTCCAAGTATACACTCTGTTCATACTTTTTGATCAGTCACTAGATTAATTCTGAATAATCAAATGAAGACCTATCTGATACTCTTTTCTGTGATGCATCTGCTTGAAATCCAAAAGACTGGTGAAGCATGGTGGGGTCTTAGTATACAGTACTTGCTCAATAGACCCCGAAGAAAATCAAGGAAGGGTGGAAGCATTTCTCCTAAGACATCCTGTAAGAGTCTTCATAATCCGTTTTGCTTTCATTAATATGTTGATATCTAACCTCTAGTTTCTTTGTTTTCACAGGAGTTCTCCATAGATCCAGTAACCAGTTTCGTACCATCAAGTTTTATAACCTCGCAAGGCTTCTTTTTATCCAACCCAGTGACACATTCCTTGGATGGAGCATTTGCAGCTCGTCTGGTTCGAGCCTTATGACGTTAACAGAACCCAAAAGAAAAAAGTTTCAGAAATGACATAAACAGAACCCAAAAGAAAAAAACTAAGAACTGTTATCTCGGACCAAAAGAAATAAAATTACCGTCAAAAAACATAGTCCGAACGGATGAAATATTTTATATGACGAATATATGTACCTCTAGAATTAAGAATAAATGTCATACATCTCACCGGAAAAGCAAAAATTGATATCCGATTGACGGCATGATAAATTTTTTTTCGTCTAACTCATATATCATTAAAATGCCTAAAACAAGAAAAGAAAGTTTACAACAATAAACTATTAGCTAACTCTCTAATATGATGAGCGAGAATATCAACTTTATGATTTAAAGATCATTAGATTACACGGAGTGAAAATAGCAGAAAAGAAAACTTAATCTTGAAAATTCTTTATAATAAGATTGGAATGTCAACTACTTTTCAGATTGTAATATTATCTTGAGGACATCTTTGCAATCCGTCGCCATCTCAACTTTTGTGGTTTGGATGGACAACATCGAATCCATAGTCCAAAGTAAAGCTTTAACGCAATGATAAAATTCTTAACGACCACACGATTTTTTAAAATCAAATCCTGATAAAAACACTGATATTTAAACACACGATCAAAAAGATAATTTCCTAACTTTATAATTTCAAGTAGCATTTATTTGGGAAGCAAAAATAAAATGGTTTTAAACTTTCGAACTCATTTTTGAAAAAAAAAGAAAGTTAACTATAGAAAAGTAGAAAACAAATAAACTTTAGTTTTTGACGTTTTCCATGTCAGTAGAGAATCTTTCCTATTTATTTACATAATAGACAGTAAGGAGAGAGCTCAAGAAAGACTATTGTGACTATTGCTTCCGCTATCTCCTTCTCTTAGATATCATCTTTCTCGTGTATAATTAACAGAAAAAAGTCTCAGATCGGAGATGGAGTTCCGAGAGAAGCTTCTAAAGTTCAAGTTCCAAATCAGTATCACCTTCGTTTTATCACTCCTCACCGTCGCTCTTATCACTTATTCTCCTGGTTTTCTCACAGTTTTATGTTACTTTTGGCCTCTCTTTCTCTCCACCGCTCTTTTTCTCGCCGCCGTTTTCTTCTTCGCTCGCACCTCCGACCTTCCTTCGTCATCCACCATTCCCGGCGACGGAGCTGGCTTAAAAGTGGGGGCGGAAGGGATTCTTGACTATGTCGTTGGCGGACAACACGAAGAAACTCTCTTTGATAGCTTCACCAAACTCGAATAGTATCAGATCTCTCTTTGTTTTTAAGTATTTTCGTTAATTAGTTGTTCTTTTTAATACTAAACTTTACTAATGTTTCACGATGAATAAGAATAAATCTTTCATTTACGTTCATGTATTTTTTACATGACATTGCATTCATATCATTTGTTTTCGAATTATGTTTGATTTTTTTGGGCTAATTGGTGGTACTTCAGAATCATTTAAATATTTTTGTATTTCAAAAATACTGAATAACCTTAAAATCCGTGCCTTTAATTTTTAAAATCTTTCCGAATGAAATCCAGCCACCGACGCGACAGCTTTTCACTTGTTTAGTAATTAAGCAGAAGAAACCAATTTAAATGTTATCTCTGCTGTCTTTAAGTTAGAGAAATACAGGATGGCTATTTTTATTTTTAATTTGATTATGGTCATGATTTAGTTCGTTAGTAGAATTATAAAATTCTATAGAAATCAGGTTAAACATCTCCAATAAAATAATTGTATAAGATAGATTCGTACATTTTGGTACGCACCTCACGTGTTCGAGCATAAAATCTTACCAATGAATCTAGACCACTTGAACTAAATTATCCAAGCTATTTCATTTACGTTGTAAATAAATTTAATTAATAAAAGCTTATTGCAAGTGTCGACTTACTCTTATGCTAGTTAAAATAATCTAGTTAATGATTTAGACACCAAAATTCAATTTCTCTCCATATTAAAAATAGATTTTTAGGTGTGATAAAAAAAAAAAACTTAGTGCAAGTCTAGTCTATATATGCTTTATCTCATTTCTTCAATTGATCGCATTTTCATGAATTAATATTTCTCAGCTGACACATGAGCTTCCATTTTTGGTTAAGATTTATGAAGAACATAAAGCTTCGTACAATTAGAGACAATGATTTCTTTGCTGTTTTAAGATTCTGTGAAGTTTGAGAAGACATATCATATAAAAAAAGTGATGACGTCACCGTCACGGTCATAAAAGGGATTTTAGTCACGTGTTTTTGGAAAGTGACACGTCGGGTCATGATTGGGCATAACGCGAACGTCATGGAGTTTTTCATTTAGAGGGAAGGAACAAAACGACACGCATGTTTTAATTTAAGCTTATAACGGGAAGATTTTCGCACCCTCTTCAACTTCTCCCATCCATTTTAAAACTTCGTCGCCTAATGCAGTCTGAAAAAAAATACGCGAATGAGAAGATGGAGGGAAAATTTCCATGTTCAGAAACGACTGTTCTGCTTCAAAGGATCAAAGGTAAAAGAAATTCCAAAATCTCGAACCCTATGAGTGGTTTTTCTACAGATTGAGGAATTTTCTGGTTTAAGATTTCGCCTGGCTCTTCGTTGTTCGTCACGATTTTGAGCAGAATTCACTCGATCGATCATTGAAGATCTGGCTAAAGGAAGATCTCCAAAGATTTGCATCGATCGATTTAGGAACTATTGTCTCAATCCAGAAGCGGATTGGTCTGTCTCTCTCTGATTTCGATTTTAGTTTATCTGTGAAATATGTCTTCTTCTATCTTCTACAAATAGAGAAAACCATGTTTCATAGCTACTCGTTTATGAAAACTTTAAGTGTTATGGCGTAAACATGACCTCATAAATTACCATTTGCTTCAACTGTCTACAGCTTTTGCAACTCTGATAAGCCAAAGGGTCAGGAAATTCTCACTCTCAAGAGAGAACCCCAAACCTATAGAATCGGTGAGTCAGATTCTGAGAATTTTACAAGTCCCACAGTGTGAAATTTCTTGCGGTGTTTTGCTTTCAGATATGTTGCTAAGAGTATTGTTGATAGTCCAACAACTTTTGCAAGAAAGTAAACATGCATCGAAAAGAGATATCTACTACATGCACCCATCAGCATTCAAAGGTAAATTTGGAAAGAACATAACTGTTTTAGTTATGGATGTCTCTTGTTATTTATTCTTGATATTTCACCTTCAAACATGTTAGGATAATCTAGTATGCATCACTCTTATTGTGTTTTTGGCCTTCTAGTAACACTGTTTTGGTCTGCTGCACAGCACAATCAGTTGTGGACCGTGCAATTGGTGATATATGCATCCTTTTTCAGTGTAGTCGATACAACTTGAATGTGGTTAGTACTTAAATAGTTTTACTATCTGAAGAATTATAATCCCCGATTGAGAGTATCAGGATGTGATTACTTGTGTGATATTTTGCAGGTTTCTGTTGGAAACGGGTGGGTACTCTTAACAACAATTACAGTGCTACTATCTTGAGGCATTTCCTTATTTGAGGATCCACCTCACTATTCTTTTATGTTATAGGTTGGTGATGGGGTGGTTAAAATTTAGGGAAGCTGGAAGGAAGTTTGATTGTTTAAACAGCTTGAATACTGTAAGATTAGAACTTGAGTTTCACTTTTAATGTTGGCATCAGGAAATATAACTCTACAAATGATTTCATTCCAGGCATTTCCTGTCCCTGTTCTTGTAGAGGAAGTTGAAGGTATCAATATATATGGAAAATATCTTCTTCTTCTTTTGTTTGACCTGCTGATATTGGCTTGATGTATATTAAAAATGACGTAACATGGATAGCAGCGTTTTCCTTCATAACTAATAGACAATTATTTTAAACGATGCTTTATGCTCTTTGTAGAAATCATTCTAAGCTGACAATATTGTGTTAGGAATGATACTTGAATGTCATATTTCTTCTTGCAGATATCATTAGTCTTGCAGAGTACATACTGGTGGTGGAAAAAGAAACAGGTATATCCTCTATCTATATAGCAACCAGGAAGATGCTTTTCTTTTTTCATGACTACCAACTAATGAGTTACTTCATCCAAGGTTTATAGTATTCCAGCGTTTAGCAAATGACATGTTTTGCAAGATGAATCGCTGCATTGTTATCACAGTAAGCACTGCAGTTTTCTAATTCTTACTGATTTTAGTTTTGACTAGTTTTCCTTTCCTTCCATTTTTCAAAGATATGATTATTTTTGGCAGGGAAAAGGCTATCCTGATGTCTCAACAAGAAGGTAATAACTTAATACCGAGTTATTAGGATACTATTGTATCAATCACTATCTTTTGTTGACAAGTATATCAGCAAATAACACAGATTTTCTCCAGGTTCTTGCAACTCCTTATCAAGAAGTTGCACCTACCTGTGCATTGTCTAGTCGACTGTGATCCATATGGCTTTGAGATCCTAGCCACATACCGTTTTGGCTCCATGGTTAGACTCTGTTACATAATTGATTTTTTTTACCGTCTGCTTTGTTTTGCTAACAGTGAATCAGTGATTAGTATGGCATTGACCCTTTTTTTTAAAACCATTTCCCTGGTGTCACTTGATTTCCTTCTAAGCAAATGGCTTATGATACTCAATCATTACGGGCACCAGAGATGAAATGGTTGGGAGCTTTTCCTTCAGACTCTGAGATATATAGTGTTCCCCAACAATGTCTTTTGCCTTTGACAGAAGAAGGTAAGATCACTTAACACCTTATCGTTATAATCTTTCTAATTTCCTTTGTTCACTGCTTCTATGTTTGAGACCGGAAAATTCCCACTCACAGATAAGAAAAGAACTGAAGCAATGTTGCTTAGATGCTATCTAAAGCGTGAAATGCCACAATGGAGGTATCAACAAGGTTCCATGTTTATTGTATGCATGTTGCATCCAAAAGTACTAAATGTACTAGTTCTGATTAAATCCCTTTGGTCATCTAAGGTTGGAACTTGAAACAATGCTGAAGAGGGGAGTGAAGTTTGAGATCGAAGCACTCTCAGTTCAGTCATTGTCTTTCTTGTCAGAGGTTTATATTCCTTCTAAGATTCGTTGTGAGGTAAGTTTCCCTTGAGCTTCATACGAGTCTCCAAACTCAAGGTAAGCTCATTGTATACTAGGAAGCTTTTCAGTGACAATCACCAAATGCATTCCGGATCAGATAGGTCAAATTAACTACATTTAAATTTAAAATACAAATTATAATAGTTTTCAAGTTCGAAAATGGTGATGAATTACCAAAGAACCCAACTGAGTTGTATTGTTAAAACTTAAAACACACACTTCCGGTTCATTTTCTATTTTTTCCAAACCTAATATGAAGTATTAATGCCGTATCCCTGACTGAAACCTTGGAGCACTCTGATTCCAAAAGAGAGAAAGAAAAAAAGACCTTGCACGTAGCTATTAACCGATGTCGTCTCTCTCTCGCCTTCTCCTCCGTGGCAACACGAGCCTCAGTACCCTTACGAACCGCCGCTTGTTCTCCGCCGTTACAGCTGCCGCAGCTACACCCTGGCAACCAAGACCGTCCCTCATCACCCTCGTCAATGACGAACGTGACCCCAAATTCATCACGGAGAAGTTCAAGGTAGCCAGTCAAACGGAATGGTTCCGGAAAAATAAAGCCATCTATGAGAAAACTGTTCGTCGTCTGGCCGCAGCCAAGAAGTTTGAGTGGATCGAGGAGATCCTGGAGGAGCAGAATAAGTACCCAAACATGTCAAAGGAAGGATTTGTGGCGAGGATTATCAGTCTCTATGGACGAGTTGGTATGTTTGAGAATGCACAAAAGGTGTTCGATGAAATGCCTGATAGAAACTGCAAGAGAACAGTGTTGTCCTTCAACGCTTTGCTAAATGCGTGTGTGAACTCCAAGAAATTCGATATGGTTGAGGAACTCTTCAAGGAGTTTCCAGGTAAGCTCTCGATTGAACCAGATATTGCATCTTACAATACGTTGATCAAGGGATTGTGTGGAAAAGGTTCGTTCCTGGATGCTGTTGCGTTGATTGATGAGATTGAGAGCAAGGGTTTGAAAACTGATCATATTACCTTCAACATACTTTTACATGAGTCTTATACAAAAGGGAAGTTTGAGCAGGGAGAAAAGATATGGTCTAAGATGGTTGAGAAGAATGTTAAGAAAGACATTCGTAGTTACAATGCTCGGTTGTCAGGATTAGCCATGGAGAAGAAAACAGAAGAAATGGTAAATCTCTTCGATGAACTTAAGGTTAATGGAATCAAACCTGATGTATTCACATTCACTGCCATGGTTAAAGGATGTGTCAGGGAAGGAAAAGTGGACGAAGCCATGACATGGTACAAGGAAATCGAAAAGAATGGTTGTCGTCCGATGAAATTTGTGTTTACCTCACTGCTTCCTGCATTGTGCAAGGCAGCCGATGTAGAGTCTGCTTATGAGCTCTGCAAAGAGATATTCAGTAAGCGTCTACTTGTCGAGGAAGCCACTCTGCAGGAGGTTGTTGATGAATTGGTAAAAGTGTCAAAGCAAGACGAAGCTGAGGAGCTTGTGGAGCTCTCAAAGACGAATGACTATTTGCAGTTCAAGCTACGTCTATGATTCGTATCTTTAGTGTCTTTTGTTGTGAACTGCGAGAGCGGCAATTGAATAACTGAACTATTTGTAGTGTTGTGTTTTTGTTTGTGTGGTGGCTTTAAAAGTTATAAAAAAGTGAAAACAAAACCTTATTCTTTTCTGGTTAAAATGGCATGCAATCAATGGTTATAACAAAAAAAAGCTGTGTAGTTCACATAAACGGCATGTGAAAAAAAAAAAGTTCACACAAACGGCGCTGTTTTGTTTTGTTAAACCAAAAGCTGGAGCCAAAACCCTAAACCCTCAGTCCCTCACATTCAAGGGATCAACTCACATTTCTTCAAGGTGCAAGAAGCAGCTATGAGCAAGTCGGGCTCCTCGCTGTACAGTCGCCTCCATGGAATCTTTAAAGAATCCTCAATAGCCACAGTCAAACCCACGAAACCTAGGAGCAAAACCAATCTCAAAAAATTCCCTAGTAAAGTGAAGCAATCCTCCGCTTCTTCCGCCGTTCAAGGAGACGGAGGGAAGTCCTCTAATGACGCCAAGGAATCGAAAACCACGAAATTGAATAAGAAATTAGAGAAGTTTAAGAGATCCTGCGAGTCTGGGAGTTTCCGGAAAGTGCATGGACTCTACAGTGCGTTTATCCGCCGTCTCAGGGAGACGAAGAAGTTCTCAACGATTGACAAAGTTCTTCAGTACCAGAAGAAGTTCGAAGACATAAAGTCGGAGGATTTCGTTATCCGTCTGATGCTCCTTTATGGATATTCAGGAATGGCGGAGCAAGCGCACAAGCTGTTTGATGAAATGCCAGAGCTAAACTGTGAACGAACTGTCAAATCGTTCAACACGCTTTTATCCGCTTATATTAATTCAAGGAAGCTTAATGAGGCCATGAAGGCCTTCAAGGAGTTGCCAGAGAAGCTAGGTATTACTCCTGATCTTGTCACTTATAATACCATTATCAAGGCACTCTGCCGTAAAGGCTCAATGGATGATATATTATCCATCTTCGAGGAGCTAGAGAAGAACGGGTTTGAGCCTGACTTGATCACTTTCAACACATTGTTTGAAGAGTTTTATAGAAGGGATTTGTTTGTTGAAGGAGATAGGATTTGGGACTTGATGAAATCTAAGAATCTTGCTCCCAATATTAGGAGTTATAACTCGAGAGTGAGAGGTCTAACTCGGAACAAGAAGTTCACTGATGCAATTAACCTGATTGATGTGATGAAAGCTGAAGGGATTTCTCCAGATGTTCATACATACAATGCTTTCATCACAGCTTACCGCAGTGATAACAACCTCGAAGAGGCTATGAAATGGTACAATGAGATTAAAGGGAAAGGTCTGATCCCTGATACAGTGACATACTGTTTGTTAATCCCTCTTTTCTGCAAGAAAGGTAATCTAGATAAAGCGGTTGAAATGTCCGAAGAAGCCATCAGACATAAGGTCTGTCTCGCCCGAACATGTACAAACCTGTGGTGGAGCATCTGATAGGTGAAGGCAGGATTGATGAAGCAACGAAACTAGTGAAAGATGGCAAGTTACAGAGTTACTTTCGCTACCTACCAAACTTGTCCACTGGTAAGAAGAAGACCTCCTCGAGTGCAAACACTTCAAGTCCAGAGATCTCTGTTTGTTCGTCGGATGATTAAGAGTGCTTGATCAGTGTTTAGCAACTGCTTTAACTGTCTTTAACGAATGCGTTATTACGTTAGCCTCCTCTATCTCGTTGTCACTACACTAGTATAGGTATTGTTAACCATTGACTCCACTTGCAAGGAAATATGGTTATATTGGTCTTTCATGTGATTTTTCTTCCTAAATTTATATTTTCAAAAGTTCTATTTCCTTACTACATGTTATAATTTATGTCTTGAATAAATTCTGAGTATTAAATTTGCATATATTCTTGATCGCTGTCTTTTTTTAATAAAAACGTAGAACTGATTTTTAGTAAAATTTCTTAGAAATTAGAACCTAAACTTTTTAGAGTTTACAATTTTTTTTAGTAATTTGAACCCAAAAATTTTAAATTTTATTGATGATTTTAGTAAGTAAGGCCAAAAATCTCTCTTTAATGTTATGTTTTTTGGAGTTTGAAAAATTTGGTATTACTGACAGTATTTAATTATACAATATAATCTTCTTACTTTGCACAAAAACTTATTTTCTAAAATTAATGAATAAAATAGTTGCTATTATTAGAGAATATACCGAAAGAGGAAAAAAATTTAATTTCGAGTAGGACTTTCGATAATGTTAGACCGGTTCTGCTAACAACAGAATTGTTTAATTATTAATGATGAAGGACTATCGTTAATCAATCCAGCTCTACTAGTTGCTGAAAAACTAGATGAATGAACCATATTTACAAACTAAATAATTAGTTTTGACATTAAAAATATCTGAAAAAATAGGAAAAAGGGAACTTATTCTTGAAAACTCGTCCGAGTACATTGAGAAGGTGTACTAATGACACCATTTTCACTAACGTAATACATATTTTCATTTCACTTATGTAGGTAAAAATGATAAAGCTTATGTGGATACATATTTTCATTTCACACCATCTGCATAATAGAATAAACCAAAATATGAATAAACTTTGAATCCTTCTAAAATTCATCAAATAAAACACCGGTAAAAAATGATAATTCTTCAAAACCGGTAAATGATACTTGATCCTACAAAACCCTAAAAAATTATGGATCTCATCAAAAGTATACAAAACATTTGAAAACTTGTAACACTAATTGATTTTTTCCAAAGTATAGTAATGAGTGATGAATATGAAGAGTGGCTGGGTCCATGAAAGGTATCAACCTAAGCAGTACACAACACACCCACCACATGCCCCAAAATAAAACTAAGTTGTGATTACATCTCTTTACTTCAAACTTCACCTCACATTTTCTCATCATTTTTTCCTTTGTGGTTTTTATCAAAACTTAAAAATCTACCAACATTCAAAAGTAAACAACAACAATTCTCTAATTTATAAGCTATGCACAATTGTTTCCTTTTACATACTTGAATACAATTACATCTATATTTACTTTTCACTCCACCATTCCTTTTTTATTGAAACATTAGCATCTGAACCCATTAACTTTCCCAAAAATACTGATTTCAGACTTTACTCTGCAAACATCTGACCATTGTATTTCAGCATCTAACAACAAATATTTTGAAATTGGCTTTAGCTTTCAACATTATTGAGCTTATAATACATATAGTTGTGTATATAATACAAGTTTGTGTGTGTTTAATCAATTTTCATCACTCAATACAAAGGACCCACTTATATATCTAAGAGTGCCTTGATTGAGTTTACTGTTTAGTCTCCATGTCTTTCGGTTTTACTTTATTTTGTATATTTTGGACTTTCGTATCTCTAATAGCTCCATGATTGATCCATACACTATCATTCATTTATTGTTAGGTATTTATGGCTTCTTCTTTTTTTTTCTTTTTTTTTATCTATCTTACGCCCTTAATTGTAACCCTTATATAAATGGATCACAAGACTTGAAAACAATTGATCGGAGGATGATATAACCTAATTAAATTGCAAAAAGTCGTTAAATTTATAACACGTATTTACATACCAAGCATGTTGCAATCACTGCCTAATATCAATCTATTACATGAAGTACGTAAACTGAATTATTATCTTCTCATATTTAGTTAGTTAAATGCGTCCGTTTATGTTTATGAATATGAGTGGACATATTATGTTGTGTCAAAATCGTATAGTATATATATTACTCTTCGATAAATTTTAAAGAAATAACAATGAAGGTTTGTAATTATTGTAATAATGAATCTTGAGTACATTGAGTTCTTTCCACTCTGGTGATTAGGATGGTCCACTTAATGACTATAACATCTAAGATTCGATTACTCCCCTCTACAAGTTGGTAAATTAATAAAAAATTTAAAGGTTAAGCTAAGCTATAGATCGAACTTGTCGATCCAATGTTAAAAAAAAACAAAAACAAAATCTTGAGTACCGAATCTTCATTATCTATTCACTTCAATTGTCTCATTCTTGCCTATTAATTTGATACATGTAACATTACTCTATTAACTCCTTTTTCTTTTTTTGTTCTCGACAATAATTGAACCGATAAAATCTAATTCATAACCAAAAAGTTTTAATTGGAATTTGGTGAGATTCGAACTTACTATCTGGTGTCAAAGTAAATCAGAAATAAACCAACTGTGTTACTTGTTGCTTGATAATTATTTTCTTTTTCTGATTTGATATTTTTTTAATACATAATCAAGTTGGTCAATTCAATTAGTCAAATCAAATGTTTTCCTTTTTAAATACCAACCTCTCGAAAGGACTAGAGAGAGTATAAATCACTTAAGAATATGGAAAGAGTTGCTTGTATATAGTTAAATATCGTTTTAGAAAAGTGAAAACCAAACAACTAGAAGATTCTAATACAAACTTCATAGTAGCTTTATTTGAAAATATATTCCAATTCTTAACATCTACATTAAATTATTCAATATACTACAAAAGAAGAAGACTATGTTATCATGAAATTCCTATTATCAAAATAAATTTAATCAATTGGCTAATGTCTATATTTTTGCCGGAGTATAACTCCAAATAAACGCATAGTAACTTGGCCTAAAAGAAATCAGAATTTGGATCTTGTTGATCAAGTTATTAATATAAAAAAATACCAATAATTATTATACTATATGTATATATGGATCATGGGAATATGCATAAAAAAGTTGTAATGAATCTAAAGTCTCAAAAGTTACCATTTAAGAGACAAGCCAACTAAACTATCTGCTTCTTGGCGGTGTCTCCATTTTTTTTAAATTAAAAAATATATATTGCAAGTTTGCAATGGTTTTAGACGTTAAATATCAGATATTTTCGGGAACAACATATCTCGATAGATTCTAGAGAAACAAAATTTGTCTAGATTAAACAGTCGAAAGTAATAATCTGTCAAGACAGGTAAGTACACTCAGAATTAAGAAATTGATTCATAAAAAACCGTAGTATATTTACAAGAAAGCACATCTGCACTCCTAAAAAGCAAATCGAATTTGGAACGTCCATTATATATATTTTTTAGAAATAAAAGTTGAAAAATGAGTATGTGCATATATAAGAACACGTGTGCATTAGCAGCATTATTACCCTGAAACCCTCGGGTGCAGACAACACACCAACAAAAACATGTAGTACATCAGTAGTCTAGGCTTCTCAATTAATAATGAAGCTCCATCGATACATATATAGAGTTGTATAATCACAATTAAACCATGAAAATCTAATTTGATATAGTTCATGAGCTCTATTACACATCTTTATTTAATTTAGTGAGCTGTTTAGTTAATTGGTTAACATTTAACTATTTATTTTCTACCGGAATTTGATTTTAAAAAATCATATAGCCATATATATATATGATATAATTTAAAGTTTGAATTATGAATTGATATTATCAATCTAATTGTTAAAAATGGTGTGATGCTAGAATGGGGTTTAAGGAAAGAAAAAAGATTCGGTTAAAAGATGCATGGGCTAAAGTAAAAGTTGGATAGGAAGTAGAATAAGCTAGAAAACTCCGTGCGATTATTGAACTCAAACACCAAAACTAATTAGTTAAAAACTAAACAAGAATTAATTGCTGTTTAGCTTCGATTCTAAGCTCTTCCTTCATCTTTCTTATGAACTCGTCGAACTTCTTATTCATGTCTTCTTCAGTTGATGTCATCACTTCTACGTTCTCTTCTTCCTCTTCTTCTTTTATAGATTCATCACACTCTTCATCTTCATCTTCTTTTTTCTCTTCGGTTTGTTGTTGTTTTGTATCTTCCTCCACAATAACTAATTCCTCTGCAAGAAAGAACTCTGATTCTCCACGTCCATGATCAGAATTAGAGTTATACTCTAGCTCCAATATTGCATTGTAACTCTCGAAGTCTCGGTAATCGAAGGTTTTATCAGTATTGATACTCCAGTTTTCGTCTCTTGGTTTTGATGAAGTGATTAAACCAGAGCACTTAGCAACAAACACTAAGAGACCATTGCAAAGAAGAAACATGTAGTTTTTACCAACTGCATGTGTTACCAGCTGAATCGTGAATTTACATATGTCGAAGTTGTGAGTGACTAAAACAGACAAAACCCATATCGAAACTACTATGAGTTTTGTTAGTTTCTTCAGAAACTCCGGTTTTGTTTGATCCATCTCTCTGGTTTTTGTGTGTGTGAATGATGAAGATTAGAAGAAGAAGAAGCAAGTTTAATGAGTGTGGTTGTGCAAAGCTTTACACTCGATGGCTTTGGTATTTATATAAAGAAAAGAAGCATAATGTGCCAATGAGAATCTAGTAATGATTTTACCAAATTACCCCTAGTTAGGAAACTGCATGCCACGTGTGGAGATTTGAGTGTGGTTTTCCCAATTTTGTGGATCAGTAATAATGCTTTTGTCCCTTCCATTGTTCATTCCATCTCCGGCCTAACACTAAATGTGATTTCCCTTTTTGCTATTGTAGCAAACTGTAAAAATTAAAATGTCATTTTATTCTAGCTCTCTCTTCTGATTTTCTTTCTCCAGTTAATGAAGATGATACAAACGACAGCGTTTTTGTACAACCTTTTCTTAACTAACGTTTTCATTAAATCAAACTAGCCCATTCTTTTTGGTTCATAAAACTAAACCAAAAAAAGATAGATAATTTTATTTTCTGATTTTTCCAAAACACTAGAATTTGATTTTTTTTAATTTCCTATTTCCTAATATATGGATATTTTTTTTGTTAAATTGAGAAGTTATACTTTCCAGGTGGTCGTCGACTCTAGTAAAAATTTCGTATAATCCGTTATAAAAAATCGAAACTTCTAACACTAAAAATTGATATATCAACACTTTTCAACCATATATTTCCTCATTCGTTGGAAGAGTCCATATGGACATTGTAGAATGACACAATTACTACTAAGGAAAGCATATATTTTTTAATTTTCATTTTTATGAGTTTCCATGTATTTCTGATTTATATGTTTAACTTACCAATCTATAAATTATATGAAATATCTTATAATATAAAGTATGGTTTCTCAAAGTTATTAATTAACATGATTTTTCCACGTGTTAAATCCAATGATCATAAAAAATTTCGTATTTATTATTAAAAAGTAAAATAAAATATATTTTTAAAAGATATCAATCTCTATCAAGAAATGTTTATTTTTATTCACAATCATAACATAAAAAGAATTTGTAAAATAAAAATAAGTATAAATAATTATTTTTTATTAATTATAAAACAAAAATAAAATCTAATAGAAGATAATTATCGATATTTAAAAAATATAATTAAAAAAACAAATTTGCAAAAAATTACAAAATTTTTTAGTCTTAAACAAAAAGTCTAATTAATTAAAGTATGGTTTCTCAAAATTACTTATTAACAAAAACAATTCACGTGTCAAATTTAATATTTTTATTATCTTAACAAAAAATTTCTAATAGAGGATAATTGTTGATATATCTCTCTATTACTAGATAGTTATCTATGTAGATATTCATAATCTAAATAGAAACCTAATTCAAAACGAAGTTTATGAATATTTATTACTATATATACATAATCTAAATAGAAACCTAATTCAAAACGAAGTTTGTGAATATTTATTGCTATATATACATAAGCAAGCAGATAGATCAAACTTTCGATATTTTCTTACCTCTCTCAAACTTTCACAAAGAAGTTCCACAACTGATTGCATCAAAAATATTTTTTACATTATTAATTTTATCCTTTTCGTTTACATCTAAGGAAATCAAGACAACAAACAAAAGAGATAAATAGTTAAAATTAAATGTATCATTATTTTATTTTACTATTAATTATTAATATAATTTCTTACTATTAAAAATTAAGTTTTATGGATGAACGTTTCTCCATCTTGTTATCTAAAATTTAAACCTTTAAAATTATATATTAACATGATTGGTTTACATGGCAAATCTAACGGTTAAATTTCTTTGTATCTTTATATATATTAAAAAGAAAGTAAAGTATATGAAAATAATTTTTCTATATTTATAAATCTTAATAAAGGAAACAAATTATATTTTAAATAAATTTTTCAGAATATTTATTTTTATCACCAATTATTTATATCAACTTAGAAACCTAACATAATTTTTGAAAATAATTATAAAAGAAAATTAATAAAAATATCTCATATTAAAATAATAAAACAATAAATTTAAATTTTAGAAAAATATAATTAAAAGAAAAATTTACATATAGAATTGTAAATATTTTCATAATCTTTACAAAAAATCCTAATCATATTATATAAAATTGTGTTTAAAAAATTAGTAATCAACATAATTCTTCTATGTGTAAAATCTAATGATCCAAAATTTTACAATATTTTTATATATTTTATAATATCTTTTGTTTAAATATTTATATTTACCACAAAATATTTATCTTTGTTCACAATCCTATTATATAATGTTGGGTTTCTAAATTTATTGATCAACTAGATTATTTCATGTGTCAAATCTAATGATCCTAAATTTTGCAGTATTTTTATACATGTATATAAAGTTAGGTTTCAAAATTTAGTAATGAACGGAGTTTATGCACGTGTCAAATCCAACTATCCAAAAAATTTTGCAGTATTTTTATATATTTTAAAATATATTTTTGTTATATATTTACACTAAATATATATCTTTATTCACAATTCTAACATAAAGAGGATTATAAATAATTATTTTTATTTATAATTATAAAATCTTATTATATGAAGTTGTGTTTTTAACAGTTAGTTATCAACGAGATTTTTTCACATGTCAAATTCAACGATTCAAAATTCTTTGGTATCCTATCATATAAAGTTGGGTTTCAAATCCTATTATATAAATTTGGTTTTCAAAAATTAGTAATCAACGAGATTCTTAAATATTATCTAAAATATTATATATATATATATATGTATATTCTATGATATATAGTAACCAACGAGATTCTTAAATATAATACATGTATATATATACATATTATTTTTTTATAAAACTCGTGCATCATACGGATGCATATCTAATTAATTATATAGTAGAATAGTTTTGATAATTAGTAAGTTGTAAGTGTAAAAGATGGTCGTGATTGAGACGAACATACAAAATAGTGTGAGGGATGATTGGCCTTTTGAATAGTAAAGCCGTCTGCCCAATAATTTCTAACAGTATGTCATTGTCTCTCTTTCTTTTTATTTATTTGTTTTTTTGGGTTTATGTCATTTTCTCTAATTTGCATGGCGACACCAAAATGTTAATTAATTTGTTAGGCTTGAATCTGTATTTTTCTAAATAATACGCCAATTCCTTAGAATCCGTGTGAGGTTATGGATCACACATTATACAAGTCTTTTTTTTTTTGATAAAGCACATTATACAAGTTACAGAGATAAAAAAAAAAGAATATTGCATGCAAAAGTCAAAAAACATCATTCAATCATGGCTGTATTGAGAATATAATCATAATTAATTAGATATCAGAAATCCAATGAATTATTGTTTATTGAATACTTATCATCGTCGTATATGTCCATTTTTTCCACATTCATTGCATATTTTATAAGGTTTTTTATTTGTCATTTAGTCATTTTATTTTTCCATTTTTTTCCATCTAACCATCTCACGGATTTTGTGAGATGAATTTTCCAAAGATAGTAAAAATAATTAAATAAAAAACATTCTAAAGACTTTGTTAGATTAATATTAACGAGAGTGACCTACCAAAAGACAGAAAATATTATTAATGTTGCAATGGATGAGTACGGTGAGAAAATTGATTGTCAAGTATTAGCGGACTTAGGCCCAATGGGTATCTATATTCAGCTAGGGCCTTTTTGTTATATTAAATGGGTTTTCTGATTTTGGGTAACGACTAAGTGGGCTTCAAATAAATAAAATATCGTCATTTTAAAAGACAGAAAATTGTTTTGGATAAAATGGATAACCCTCGAGGCGAACAGCGGAAGAGGAAACTACTACATACAGAGTTAAGAGGAAGAAGAAGCAGAAGAAGAGAAGTTCCATGGCGGTTTCTACTGTATCTTCGTTTCTATTGCCTTCCCTTGTCATTCCAACCTCTTCACCTTCTTCTACCAAAATCAAAGTCTCTCTGCCTTCACTGCTTCCATCGTTTACCCATGGCGGTCTTACTTCCTGCGTCCTTTCTAAACCCACGCTTTCGCTTATGAAGGTCTTCGCGATTCCTGAAACCCTAGATCCAACTGCAGAAACTCTGGATGAACCCGGCTCTGGGGATTTCTCCGAGGTATACTCTTTCGTACTCTCTGTCTTTTTTGTATTCTTCGATTGTTTGCAAAGATGTTGCGGAAATTTGGGGAAAATACATTGTTATTTAACAAAATCATTAGCATTTGATGCAATTCTCTTAATATTCTTTTTTCGTGTCCCTATAATTCAGGTGCCGAGCTCTTCATCAATCAGTGTAGACGCAGATAAGGTACATTTCATTGCTGTTAGAGCTCACTGCTAGATATTAATACGCAAAGTTGGTTTTTGTCTATGTCCATTAATATCAAATCGATAGACATTTTTGGGTCAATACGTTTTAACAACACTACAATTACAAAGCATCAGATGTGTACTACTTATCCCATTGATTAGTAACATATGCCTTTGAGTTTGTAGATGTTCTTATCACTATCATCTTGTATATACATAATGATCATGTTTAGATGGGAATTGTTCATGTCTATTTCAATGCACTAAAGTATTGTATTTGGGGGATTTTGTGGGTGAAGTTGATTGATTTATTTGTGAGCAGATGGCGCCAAAGCAAAAGATTAGGATCAAGCTTAGATCATACTGGGTGCCTCTTATTGAGGACTCTTGCAAGCAGATACTTGATGCTGCGAGAAATACCAACGCTAAGACGATGGGTCCTGTTCCATTGCCAACTAAGAAGCGTATCTACTGTGTTCTCAAGTCTCCTCATGTTCACAAGGATGCTAGGTTCCATTTTGAAATCCGGACACACCAGCGTATGATAGACATTCTTTACCCGACTGCTCAAACAATCGATTCTTTGATGCAACTTGATCTTCCCGCTGGTGTTGATGTGGAAGTCAAGCTCTGAAGAACAAGAGTAACTAGAATGGTAACGAAATAAAAGGCTCTTCCCTCTTTCTGTATTCTGGAAATGTCTAGTTAGTGAAATTGCTTGCTTCTTTAAAATTTTTGCTCTTAGGCTCTAATTGAATCTTGTGGATCTTGCTCTTAGACCACCTAGATCCTCGTGTTTGGTCTTAACCAATCGTTTTCTTCTTCAGGTGTGATGGGCACTTTTGCATTGAGTGAACAGACTATTTCCAGATCAACGTCATTGCTGAGAACTGAGAAGCATTATATCATCTTTTTGAGACCTTCTGTATAATGTAATTGTAAGTGTATTATCTGGTCCTAGCGAAGTTGGAATCTTTAGCCATGTTTGGTTCTTAGTTGATGAACACATCCGCGATTAATCAAGTTAAAAGGAAATTTTCTTTATTTTACTAATTTTTTATGGTGTCCCTATCGTATTAAGTGGAATCTTTATATGAATATAAGTATTGAGAATAGAAGATACACAACTTGAGAATTTTTTTATATATCATAACGTCAGAATCTTTAAAGGGACATCATTGTTTAAAAAATATGCTCAAGTTATCCTCAAAGTCAATACGGTAACAATAAGAAACATTAGTACCAATAAACTAAGAGGTGTATTGAAAGAAAAATTTTAGGAGATTTGATAAGATTTGAATTTTGATAAATTTTGGAAGATTTAAGTGCGTTTTTAGGATATTTGGAAAGATTTTATTTATTTATTCGCTTTTAAGCAAGTTAAAAACTATTGATGGTTATAACCAAAGAAAACACAGAGAATCGAGAGACAGAGCATTCTTAAAATACACCCAAATAAAAGGTAAATTAAATGATACACATCATGAGGTCCAAAATTCAAACGCAAATTAGTGTCGATCTTCCTCAATTGTTGTATCTAACCAGGATGGAGCTCCTGCCGCCAAATACGAAACCGTGCGACTTTCTTTAGTAACACTTCTTGCTATCCATCTGGCTACTTTATTAGTTCGAGCATTGGATAATTTGATGTTTATGGCTGTAAATCGTCGACACAATGCCTTAGTTCTATCCAAATATGATCGAAATTTGGGCCATTCTCTGGGATTGCGGAAAGCATCTATCACCATCTTTGATTCAGTCCACAATTCTATCCTTTTGCATCGTAGCTCAGCAACACTTTGCAAGGCCCAAACTGGACATTTAAACTGCGCACATAGCCGGTTGGGATGAGGGGTAAAGGCATCTCGTGCATGATACATAACTGAACCCGTAAAATCCCGTAGAATCCAGGAGGCACCACATAACCTATCTGGGTTAACCCAGTCAATGCTTAAATCACACTTCAGGGTACCTCTGCTCGGCTTTGACCACGTTTGGTTATGACTGTTTGGTCTGGATGATCTACTTACTTCTTCATTAACTTTAGAGTTTGCATTATACCACACTTCAGCTTCTTCTAGTGCCTGAGCAATCAACACATGGACTTCCCCATCTTTTCTAGTATAGCACTTAATGTTCCGTTGCTTCTATATGTTCCAATAAGCCACGGGAGAGCTCTATGATATCTATTATAACTGGTTTTCGAGTCTGTTTGGTTCAAGAGACACTCAATATAACTCTCAGTAGATCAAGGCATGTATGATGGGAGCTGTAGCAAATGAACAATGCTCCAAACTTGAGCTGCAAGGTCGTATTCGAACAACACGTGGCTCATAGTTTCAGGATATAACTTACACACATTGCATAACTCATTAACTTGGAGACCATGGTGTCGTAAACATTCAGTGACGCCTATTGCGCTTGCCAGACTCTTGATTTTAGAGCATTTGTTCTTCTTATAGTTTCTGATGGAGGATCCATTTGGCTAATTGGCACCGATTTGAGCTAACAGCCACTTCGAACTGTGTATTTACCAGTCCTTGTATGAGTCCAGACCCAACTATCGTCTTCTGCAATGTGTGGAGGATACGATGTGATGCGATTAATATCACACTGAGGGAAAAGTTCCTGTAGTGAGTAACATTTCCACCTTCCCTGCATATCGATGAGGTCTGAAACTTTCATCTCTAAGCTCAGGACTGATCCTTTACTCATTGGCACTCGTGGTTCATCATCTTGGATCCATTTATCTAGCCACACCTTTGTGTCTTTTCCATTCCCTATGGTTCTAAGTAATCCACGTCTGATTAAATCTCGACCAAAAAGAATACTACGCCAAGCATAGGAGGGACGTGATCCCTGCATCGCCTCAAGAAAGTTCTTCTTATCAAAGTACCTAGCTTTATACATTCTGCTAGTTAGTGAATCAGGTTCTGTTAATATTTTCCATGATCGCTTGGCAAGGAGGGCCTGATTAAAATCCCAACATCTCGAAAGCCTAAACCACCCTCATCCTTGGACTTACACAATTTCTCCCATGATACCCAGTGCATTTTCTTTTTCTCCCTTCAATTTTTCCACCAAAATCTTGTAATAGAACTAATGATCTGCTTACATTGAAATTTAGTCAGCTTGAAATAAGACATAGCATACACTGGAAGGGCTGAGGCAACCGATTTGATTAGTATCTTTTTTCCTGCCAAGGATAGAGTCTTAGCAAACCAACCATTTAGTCTAGACTTAAGCCGCTTTGTTATGTATGACAAGAGCTTTCTCTTCGAACCACTAAAACATTCTGGGAGACCCAAGTATTTACCTTCTCCTCCCTCTTGAGTTATACCCATGAGTAGAACTATGAGTCTCTTCATTACCGGGTCTACCTTCTCACCAAAAGTAATGGCTGACTTTTGAAAGTTAATCTGCTATCCCGAGGCTTCACCTTACATCTTTAGACACTGTAGTATCTCATTTCCTTCTTTCAAAGTGGCTCGACACACAAACGAACTATCGTCTGCAAACAAAAGTTGTTGTATTGAGGGACATCTCGCTGTGAGTCTTATACCCATTATATCGCCTTCTTTCTCGGCACGTTTCATCACATGAATCAAGGCCTCAACACACATGATGAAAATGAAATGGGAGAGGGGATCGCCTTACCTCAACCCCTTTCCGGCGTGATCAGACTATAAGATTTGCCATTAAGAATAATTGAGTAAGTAACCGATCTGATGCATTGCATAATCCATCCTATCCACTTTTCCCAAAAACCGAGTCTTTTAAGAAGTTCTTCAAGGAAATTCCATTCCACTCGGTCATAAGCCTTGGACATATCCATTTTTATAGCCATGAAATCCTTATTACATCTTGGATTCGTTTCAAAGTGTAAACCATTTCATGAGCTATAAGGATATTATCTGATATTAATCTTCCAGCCACAAAGGTTCATTGTGCTTCCGAGACATGATTAGGCAGAAACCGTTTCAATCTATTACTCATGACTCTGGAAACTGTCTTATACATAGCCGAGCACAAGCTAATTGGGCGAAAGTCCATCATCTTGTTCGGGTTTGGTATCTTTGGAATTAAGCAAATCTGTGTATAGTTCCAGTCATGAGGCATGCGACTTGAACCAAAGAAACCGGTAACTTCATCAATAATTTGAGATCCAATGATATCCCAATATTCTTGGAAAAAGCCCCTGTCATTCTATCCGCACCTAGGGCTTTATTAGATTTGATGTTGAACGCTGCTTTTAAGATTTCTTCATCTGTAACTAGCTTGGTGAGTTCCTGGTTCATCAAGGGAGTAACTCTCAGAGTCATGCCAGTTAAGAGCTCTGTTGCATGATCCGGATTCGAGGAGGTGAACAGAGCTCGGAAATACTCTACTGCGATCTCCCCTTTGAAACCTTCTGCAATGTGTTAACGTCCCTCTGAGTTGACCAAGACATGTATTGTGTTTTGAGCTCATTTCTTCCGTACACTATCCTGGAAGAAAGTAGTGTTCCGATCGCTCTCACGAAGCCATTGCTCCTTACTTCTCTGACGCCAATATAATTCTTCTTCTCTAAAAGCTTTGGCCAGCTGAAGTTTCAAATTGTGTATCACACTCTTATCTGGGTTCAAGGAACTCTCTAATACTTCAAGTTGTCCTTTCAATTTCTTGATTCTAGCTTTGGAATTATGATCAGACATGCGCTTCCACTTAGATAAAGCATGGTCGCAACATGCAATCTTTTCCATAATTGATTGAGATGTGTTAACTCTTCCACTGTTCCAAGCATTATCTACTATCTCTTTAGTCCCCGGTTTAGATCGCCAATGACTATCAAAAAGAAACCTTCCATACTTTGTGGCTGGATCACTTGCTAGAATGAAAAGCAAAGGACGGTGATCTGACCTGATTCTATCTAGATATGCATACCTAGATGAAGGAAATGAGGTAAAGCCATTCAACATTAACGAGAGCCCTATCCAGGCGACATTGAACGTACATGGAGTTACGTTCTCCAGTCCATGAAAATCTATTACCCGAGAATCTTACTTCGTATAAACCAAAGTCCGCTATCATTCGTCTAAAAGGTAAGAAGGTGGATTCATCACGAGGTGGACCCCCCAATTTTTCTGAATTATCCACTAGCTCGTTTATATCGCTAATAAATAACCACTCTTCCGCTCTATTTTGACTGATATGTGATAGCATATTCCAAACTTCTTGTCTATGGTGTCTAACTGGATGTCCATACACACATGTAACAAAGAAGTAGAGATATCCCAACTTAACTCTTGTGTCAATGATCCTGTTGTTTGATTGTAAAATGGTATCATAAGATGTTTTCCACATTAACGCTAACCCACCACTGAGACCCTCCGGGTTAACAATATAGTAGTTTTCGTATCCAAGAAACTTCTGAATATCTAGTACAAAGTTACTAGAGTTCTTAGTCTCCATGAGGAACAATAGATCCGGAAAATGCTCTCTCCGCATTTCCCGAAGGACATGAATTATCAAGGAGTTTCCCAAATCTTGATAATTCCAGCTCATGAGGCTCATTCTTGTGACGACAGTTCCTCCCTTGAACCGCCTCAACATTGCTTCTTTTAGCCGTATGTGTGGACGTGGTTTGAGCATCTTCCACGTGTATTTTCCTCTTCCTTATTGTGTCCTTCCCATCAATGTCGCGTTGTTCCATCCATTTTACAATTCTTCTTCTTCCCATATAGCCTTTTCCATTTCTTCGGACATTTGTGGTACCTGATGCTTTTATTATTATTGTGGGAAAATTTGGTAACGACACTTTTCCTTTTGTCCATATTAGGTGTAATGCGTGTTGGTGCCTGAATACCTAGGTTGAAACTCTGTCCGGAATGTTAAACTTAACTAAATGAGTCTTTTGTTGGCTTAAATACCAACTAGAAGCTTAACTAAAAGAAACCAAGTCACATGTGTGGGTTTGACTAAGCAAAGAGTCACATGTGACCTCTTTCTAGCCATTGGAACAAATGGGGTATTGTCTCCCTCTCATTTTGGTGCCAGCAGAAAATGTACTAACCAAATTGGGTAATTCTTGTCTTTAGCTATTTGGAGTGTAGAAGCATGGTATATTCAAGTGTATATGTATGTAAAGGATAGGTCTTATTCTTTTTTGTCTATATATATTGTAACCACATAAGTTGTAAAGATTTAAGAGAGAAAGTTTCTCCTTCCACACTTCTTAAACTCTCTTGGTCTTCCTCTCAACATCTCTAATCTCTTATACTCTCATACTTGACTAAAACTTACATGGTATCAGAGCTTAAGATCTCTTAAGACTCTTGTTTCCGCTGAATCTTTCTCTTTCTTTCTCCGTTCTCTTAAAACCTCCATTGTTGCACTTGAAGCTTTCTCTTGGACCGTTGGGGAAAAGAGTGTTTCTTTGAATTTTTGATGGATAATTCCAAGAACTTTGCTATCCATGTTACTCTTAAAGGAATTAACTACTTGCTATGGTCTAGAACCGTGAAGACTGTGTTGAGTGGCCGTGGACTTTGGGCTCATGTTGAAGGTGAAGCTCCAAAGAGGGCGGTCCGTTTGTTGGGTAAGGAGAAGGAGGGTGTTTCTAGTGCCGTGGTAGCTGTTGAAGATGAGGAGGCAAAATGGTATCAAGATGACCAAGTTGTGCTTGTAATCATCCAAAGCTCACTAGATCCACCTATCAATGAAGCCTACTCATATTGTGAAAGTGCAAAACACTTGTGGGAAACTCTCAAGAAGGTGTATGGTAATCTCTCAAATCTTAGCCGTGTTTATGAGGTGAAGAAAGCCATCAATGACCTTAACCAAGAGGATATGGAGTTCACTCAATGGTTTGGAAAGTATAGATCTCTTTGGGCCGAACTTGAGATGCTAAGGCCTCCGACGGTGGATCCGGTTGTGTTGGGAGAAAGACTTGAACATGATAAGGTGTTTGGTCTCATGTTGAACCTCAATCCGGCTTATGGTGATCTTATTCGTCACCTCTTAAGACAAGAAAAGCTTCCTAGCTTGGAAGAAGTTTGTGGCTGCATTCAAAGAGAACAAGGTTCTAGAAACCTTCTCGGAGGAAAGGGGGAGCTTGTCATGGCAAACAAAGCTTCTTACCGTCATGAGGAATGGAAGGTGTATTTTTGTGACCATTGCAAGAAGAAGGGTTAATCTAAAGAACGGTGTTGGATTCTTCACCCACACCTCAAGCAAAACAAGCCATGGGAGCAAAACAAGCCAAAGGCCAACCGTGCAAGTGAAGAATTCGCGGTTCATGCAAGTAGCTCAACTCTTTCTCAACCGGCTATAGGAGGTGCAATGGTGGCAAATCATGGAGACTTTGTGAGAAAATTCGACCTTGAGGAACTCATCAAATCTATCAATGCTTTAAAGGAATCCGGTAACTCTTTCTTTGTTTCAAAAATTAACAAACCATTGGTAGTAGATTCTGGAGCCACTCATCATATGATTAGCAATGTGAATTTACTTGAAAATGAAAAACTGGCTCTAGGTTGTGTTAGTATTGCGGATGGTAAAAATGTTCCTATTAAAGGTATTAGTGATCTTAGGTTGTTTGATAAAGAATCTAAAGCATTTTATATACCAACATTTCAATCTAATCTCCTAAGTGTCCATAAGACTGTTTGTAATTTAAATTGTAAAGCTATATTCGATCCTAACTCGGTTCATTTTCAGGATATTAAGAGTGGAAAGGTTCTTGGCAATGGTGTTACCAAGGACGGTTTGTACTTGTTGGAAGACATCAAGAGAAATCCAAATCTATCTTTACTTTCATGCTTATCTAGTTCTGGTTCTAATGCTTTGAACTCTAGTATTAGTTTAGATAATAATGTGTTGTGGCATGCTCGTTTAGGCCACCCACATTCTAGAGCTTTGAATTTAATATTTCCGAATGTATTTTTTAAAAATGACAATTGTGAGGCTTGTATACTTGGGAAACATGGTAAATCGGTGTTTCCAAAGTCTTCAACCATTTATGAAAATTGCTTTGATCTTGTTCTTTCCGATGTTTGGTCCTCACCGTGTGAATCTAGGGATAACCATAAATATTTTGTCACTTTCATTGATGAAAAATCGAAATTCACTTGGTTTAATTTATTACCAAGTAAAGATAAAGTTCTTGAAGCATTCACTAACTTTCAAACTCATGTTTTTAATCAATATAGTGCCAAAATCAAAGTCCTAAGGACGGATAATGGAAGAGAATACATAAGCAATGCTTTCAAATCGATTCTTGCCAAACATGGAATCATTCACCACACCACGTGTCCATACACTCCTCAACAAAATGGAGTTGCGGAAAGAAAGAATAGACATCTTATGGAAGTGGCTCGATCAATGATGTTCCACAACAATGTTCCAAAAAGATTTTGGAGTGATGCGGTGGTCTCAGCTTGCTATCTTATTAACCGAATCCCAACTAAAGTGCTTCACGATGTGTCACCATTTGAGGTATTAACCAAAACCAAACCATCGATTAATCATTTACGTGTGTTTGGGTGTGTTTGTTTTGTTCTTTTACCAGGAGAACAAAGAAACAAACTTGACGCCAAAAGTGTTAAAGGAATGTTTATTGAGTACTCAACTACACAAAAGGGGTACAAGTGTTATATACCGGAGACAAGGCAGATCATGGTGTCTAGAGAGGTGAAGTTTATTGAAGACAAGGGCTTTTATGAAGATAAGGATTGGTCCAATCTTCAAGAACTCACCCAAAACACATCAGATCGTGCTAGCAGTCTACGAATGATTTTGGAAAAGCTTGGATTAGGAGACTCGATCAATCACTCGAGTGGCTCTCGGCCGAGTGATGCGAGCAATGTGGAAGACTTGACCAATAACTTGAGTGAGGCTCGGTCGAGGGAAGCGGATACACGTAATATGGTAGCTCCTATTACTGAGATCAATGATGAGGAATTGATTCCAGTCATCAACCTACCAGCGGAGGAGCACAATGAAGAGGGTTCATCACGGGCTGAGGAATGTATAGACCATGAAGAGGAGCAAGCACCACCTGGTTTGGACAATGTTGAGCCCGATGAATCAACTGAGCAACCAACGTTAAGGAGGAGTCAAAGAGTGAGAAATGCCCCCTCGAAGCTCAGAGATTATAACAACAACTTGGTTGAAGCTCACCCGAATCAAGCTGTATGTGATCTTGTCATGATTCTGATTGATCATCAAGCCTTCCTCACTCAACTAGACCAAAAATTTGTGCCAAAGACCTATGAAGAGGCTAAAGAGCATAAAGTGTGGCGTGATGCGATCAGTGTAGAACATGGTGCTATGGTCCGGAATCATACTTGGGATAAAGCTGAGTTACCTCGTGGAAAGAAAGCCGTGACATCACGATGGATCTTCACTATTAAGTTTCACAATGATGGTACGATTGAGAGACACAAAGCTAGACTTGTGGCGAGAGGATTTACTCAAACCTATGGGGAAGATTACCATGACACATTCGCTCCGGTTGCCAAATTACATACGGTACGTGTTATATTATCTTTAGCTACTAACCTTGATTGGGATTTATGGCAAATGGATGTCAAGAATGCATTCCTACAAGGAGAACTTGAGATGAGGTCTACATGCGTCTGCCACCGGGCCTTGATCATATTGTAGCTCTCGGGAAATTTCTGCGGTTTAGGAAAGCTATATATGGACTCAAACAATCTCCGAGAGCGTGGTATCACAAGTTGAGTCACACCTTGCGAGATAATGGGTTTAGAAAATCAGAAGCGGATCACACTCTCTTTACATTTCACAGTCTTAATGGGATAGTGGTCATTCTTATCTATGTGGATGACATTATAATCACCGGGAGTGATAAGGATGGCATTAAAGGTATTAAGGATCATCTCAAATCTGTTTTTGATATCAAAGATTTAGGCGAAATGAAGTTCTTCCTTGGGATTGAAGTTTACCGATCTAAAGAAGGGCTCTTCTTATCTCAAAGGAAGTACACACTTGATCTTTTGAATGAGTGTGATGTAGGAAACCGTTTAGCCAAGACACCACTTGAAGATGCCTACAAAGCAACATGCAAGGGGGAGAAAAATGATGAGCCATTTAAAGATGCGAGTCAATATCAAAGAATGGTTGGAAAATTGATCTATCTCACAATAACAAGACCAGATTTGTGCTTTGCGGTGAACCAAGTGAGCCAACATATGCAAGCTCCGAAGATGTGTCATTGGGAAATGGTGGATCGAATCCTTAGATACCTCAAAGGGACTCCGGAGCAAGGTATATGGATGAGTCGGAATGAGAACACAACACTTGTTGGCTATTGCGATGCGGATTGGGCTGGAGATACACAAGACCGCAAATCAACTACCGGATACTGCACCTTTCTTGGAGGCAATCTAGTTACTTGGAAAAGCAAGAAGCAAAAGGTGGTATCTTGTTCAAGTGCGGAAGCCGAGTATAGAGCAATGAGAAAGCTTACAGATGAACTTATATGACTGAAAGCTTTGCTTAAGGATTTGGGGGTTGAAACACAAGAACCGATCACAATGCATTGTGATAATCAAGCTGCTATTCACATTGCATCAAATTCAGTGTTTCATGAGAGAACAAAACACATTGAAGTAGATTGCCACAAGGTCCGAGAGAAAGTAGAGCAAGGAGTTATCTTACCATGCTACACAAGGAGTTCGGATCAACTTGCGGACATCTTCACTAAGGCTGCAAGCTCGAAGGTGTGTGAGTTCATCTACTCAAAACTTGGGTTGATTAATCTACCCAAGCCGTGACCATGATTTACACTCTTTTTCCCTTAGTCGGTTTTGTCTCAATTGGGTTTTCCACTAAGGTTTTTAATGAGATAGGGAGTTACAACTTTCAAGCTTGACCTTAATGATTCACATTGCGGATTCAAGCTTGACCTTAATGATTCACATTGCGGATTCAAGCTTGAGGGGGAATGTTAAACTTAACTAAATGAGTCTCTTGTTGGCTTAAATACCAACTAGAAGCTTAACTAAAAGAAACCAAGTCATATGTGTGGGTTTGACTAAGCAAAGAGTCACATGTGACCTCTTTCTAGCCATTAGAACAAATGGGGTATTGTCTCCCTCTCACTTTGGTGCCAGCAGAAAATGTACTAACCAAATTGGGTAATTCTTATCTTTAGCTATTTGGAGTGTAGAAGCATGGTATATTCAAGTGTATATTTATGTAAAAGATAGGTCTTATTCTTCTTTGTCTATATATATTGTAACTACATAAGTTGTAAAGATTTAAGAGAGAAAGTTTCTCCTTCCACACTTCTTAAACTCTCTTGGTCTTCCTCTCAACATCTCTAATCTCTTATACTCTCATACTTGACTAAAACTTACACGGAAGGCTCACCATCTGAATTCCCATCGTTAATTCTCACTGTTTCCACTTTATCTTGTTTCTCCGTGTGACCCGTGACTGAAAGGCAATTACGGCTTATATCCATGACATTGTGGGATCCGTAAATGGGAAGGGATTTCAAAGGAGGGTCTCCCTCTAAAGTATTTGTGTTGACCATGTACTTTGTGTGAGCTTCGTTGTGGGTGCTCGGTTTTTCATCCTGGTCTGTTGGTATTGAAAACCTCTCGGCTATGGGATTATCTTTTGTGAGCTGCAAACTTGCCTGAGTATTTTCACATAAGATCTGATCCTTGACTTGGTCTTTCATAGATGTATTCACCTTGATTCCCAACAATTTAATCAACCGATTTTTTAAATTACTATTGGCCAGAAATTCTTCTTCGTCCTTTACACTATACAGCAAGGAGCGAATACAACTTAGGTTTTCCGATGTCCCGATCAAGGTCATATCCTTTTCATGCGAAGTCGAACAATCACTCTGAAATGGAGTAAACTTTGAAGTTTGATGTTCACATGTCCTATCTAGTACGACTACGGGAGGAGGGGTATGATTCTCTGTACGTCTGTCGTCTCTTTCCGGTGTTGAACATGGACAATGGAACTGATCATGGGTTAAACGAGAACATGTATAACAACATTTACGAACACGCTCAAAGACAATGCCCACCGAGACCATAGTTCCATCAGGGAATCTAATATTCTGGACTTTACGAATCGGGTTTTGAGAGTCGAACATAATCTTCACACGAACAAAGTTGTAAAGGTGAGATCTCTCCGAATCAAAAGCTATCTCCAAGACCTCTCCTAGTGAACCCGCAATACCTTTAATCGTGTCCTTTGTAAAGTAGTTAACCGGAATGTTCGATATCCTAAAGAGTCGTAGTGAATTTTCTGGTGGAAACTCAACCCATCTCTCCAAAATCAAACCCCACTCATCATAAGTCCAAAATCCAATCTTGAGAATCTCCAGCATATCAATCTCTGATTGGAAAATGAATTGAATTTTTTCTTGGGTAAGAGCAATAGCTTTCACTTTGTTACCCAAACGCCAAATTCGAGGCATATTTAAAATCATTCGAGCCATATTTTGCTTCGCCGGATTTAAGAGCTTACCCATCAGACTTAGTTTGTTCCTCTCTGTGGAAGAGTAATCACCTTCTTCCGGAAGATCGATCACAAGATCGTCCTCAATCGTCATCCGTTGAAAAACATTTGAAACATTCTTTTCCATATCGATACTTGAAATCAATCCCAAAAGAAGACAATGAAATCCCAAACTGAGTTAAAAAGAACCAGAACCAAGCTTAAAATTCTCTCAGCAATTTCACAATCGGCGTGATTGATCCCCAGACCTTTACTCCCTGTGCCACTTAGAAGTGAGAGATAGTCTCATGGTGAAGACTAAGAGAAGGTGATCTGATTTGTTGATAAATACATGATCGGATTTAACAATAGTCATCCACTTAGGCATGCAACAACAAATCAGTTCTTAATCTATGCATGCATCTTCAATCGACTCTTGATCATGACAATAAGTAGCGATTATCACCTTAACTTTGGGAAAAAGGGGAAATTTGTGTAATTGAAAAGTGGAGGTAGCTTGGGTTCAGATATAAGAATAAAGGTGGACGGCTTTTATAATCGAGTGTTTGTATAAGAGAAATCGGTGTAGACGCAGATTTATGAAACTTGCATGCATCCAACTCCTTCACTCTGTAATTAGTCTTGAACGGAAGGAGGAAGGAAACTTGAAAAAGATGCTTAGAGTACAGAACAAAGAAAGAAATAGAGATGATATCAAAACTAGAAAACGAGAAGTAATCAGCATCAAAATCAATTGATCTGATATGATAACTCCCTTCACTCTATCGCCCAGAGGAAGGAGAAGCGTGCCTGTTAAGAACGATGACTTGGAAAGATTTAAACTGATATTTTATTTTCTATAAAAAAAATTATATGGTGATTTTAGAAGAGTATGTATGATTAATTATAAATTAGTGTGAGATTGTGTATGATTTCATGTTTCTGGAAATGGCATCACCACCACCATCATCAACACAGAAAGGATTTTGAACTTTGTTATTATAAATTAGTGGAGATTGTGTATAATTATTTTTGTCTTAGTTATGTAAACTAAAGTATAAATTCGAACAACAAAGATACAAAGACATCGTGGGTGTGGCTGGATGGGAAAGTGTACTTCAAGCGATTTATCAAAAAGCAGAGTTTTCTTCTTCGTTTCCAGTAAGAAACAGAGCTCTAAATCTGGGACCAACAATGGAAAATGAAAATGGAGGCTTAGAATTCATGTATCTATTTTTGCAAAATTCTAGCTTTGGAAAGTAAAGATGATGAAGCTTTTGGAATTGTTCACAGCTTCATCGAAACCAGTTGTGAAGATTCTGGTAATAACATCTGTTGGAGTTTATATGGCTCTTGATGGAGTCAATCTTCTTGGTCAAAATGCTCGCAAACACTTGAACAACGTTTGTTCTAACTTCAAACTTTTCAATCACAAATCTAAATAATTCGACTTTAATCTCCATTTTTGTTTTCCGGCATATTTGAATAGTGTGCTCTTAATATTTTTATTATTGGTGAATTCCTTGTGCATTTGATGGATAATGAAAGTGGGGTTTTTTTTTTAATATGAAATCACACCTTATATAGGTAGATTTTTGAAGTGAAAATGTATTCAAAATTTCTCAAAATCAAGTTAAGAGATTGTTTTTTAAAAAAATTGTTAACTTTTAAATAACAAGAGATTCTGATAAACGAGATTATGTATTATTTGAAGTGATTTTGTTGAAATTTTAAATTCAATAACACAAGATTTTGATAAGTGATTTAAAAATTATCAGTTCAATAAAATATGATTCTTAAAAAAACTAAAATCACATAAAATATTGGTTTTAATATATCCCCTAAAAGAAGTAAATTACAAAAAATTTATTTATCTTTAAAGCAAAATTATAAGCATTATTGATTATATAATTTATAATAGTACATTAATTTTTTAATTATCCGTATTTCTTAAATTATTTTTTGTATTTTTATTGTAATTTATTGATTTAGTAAAACTTTAAAAATAGTTTAGGAAATAAATTTCTATTAGAACCAATTTCCATCATATTCTATAACGAAAATTGTTTGGAAACAAATCTAATTTCTCGAACTAGTTGTTCATGACTTCACTTGTACCATAATTTTTTCTCCCGTTTTCATTATGGACTGGCTACCATTATCTACGTCAAAATATGAAGTTTCAACTATTTCTTGCAAAATATTGAGAGATTCATTATTCCATCCTGAAGTTATAGGCCCAACATTTTAAAATCCACATAACAACAATAAAAGATTGAGCAAAGTGTAGCCGCAGAATATCTCATTGACATTTCGAGCTCTAAAAAAAAAGTCGAAGAATATTCTCTCCCACACACAATCATACATTAAACACTTGACCAAAGAAAAGAAAAACTAAAGAATGGTTGCCAATATTGAATTTAATTAAGGTGATGAGACAATGATGTGGCTGTTATAATAATCGTTAAAGTTAAAGCATATTCTCTCGATATACCAACACAGACCGTTCATTTTTTAAATCTATTATTCCTTTTGATTTTAGATTTTTCCTAACTCGAATAAAAATATAGTCGCTTTCCCAAACAGTGTCACCGAAACCATACACAACACACCTGCTTCCATTACTTCATATTTAGAAAATGTAGATTTGCTAAACTACTCAAATCTTATTTGTGATCCATCTCGACTGTGGATATTAGGTCTTGCACAATTCAGTCCACTAAAACTTACTAAACATTTACGTGATATATAATGTTAACGGATTGAAAACGAGAAAAACCCACTAAAATTTGATCAATTCTGCAAATTTGCTGAGAAAAGAAACAAACTTTTTTTAGCATGATGTGGCTAACGGAAGAATAGGGACGAACGCAGTTACAAGAGGCGAACTAAACGTAGAATAAGACGGAGTTGCATTCAAATCGTGGGGACTATAAAAAGAAGAAGAAACCAAAGAAGAAGGACACAGAAAAAACCCTAGTAGAGTAAAATAAACAAATTATCTCGTTTCTGTGATTCAACTCTTGTAATCGAATTTGTCTATCAATAAAATCAGTTCAATAATCTCTTAACTTTTGAATTTGTTAGCTAAAATTTCCTTTAATCTTGGTTGATTGATCGAGCATCATCAATTTGGTGCCCACCGTGGGACTAGATTCTTATAGAAACTAGATCCTGATCCCGGTTAATGATGGAAGGAGCAAGAGAGCTAGATCCTGACAGGGCGGATCCCCCTGGATTGCCGCATAGTGAGGATAACCCAATCCACCTCAAGTCTTCGGAGAACGAGGTGGAGCAAATCAGTAACACGGCAGAGGCCGAAACATTGGTGACATATCAACGCCAAACTCGCCGAATAGCGGATTTGACAAATTATGTGGCAATCTTGACCGAGCAAAATTGCTAAAATATGGCGAGAAATTAAGAGCTTATGGCTCAGTTCGATTGGAGGGAACAAGAACTCTAGCAGCAAGTCTTGCAGTTGTAAAACTCATTGCTAGGTTCTCTAAATCAGAGGGGGGGGGAATTCTCACTTGAAACAAGATCCCCATCCGATGGATCGCCTCGCGGAATTTTGAGAGGTACCCCGCCCTCATCGCCTGAGAGATCAATGCGAAACAGGGTAACATGGTCATATCCCGTAGAGTCTGTATCACAGACTCAAAAAGAGGTCAGACTTTCCGCAAACAATCAAAGACCAACGCGGTCAGGCGTATCGCCAAACTCTACTATAGAGAACACAGTCCGGACCGCAACTGAAGTTCCGGTCCAAACCCCAGACCAAAGTGGCCCAAACAATGAAAAAATTCAAAGGCTAAGGCAGCAATTGGCTCGCGCTCAAGTTGAATGCCAAACCCTCTGAGCAGGGGTCATTTCGGGACCTCGATCAACAGTAACCGATGTAGTGAGAGTCAACGACGCTAAAGTGAACGAACTTAGTGAGATGGTCCTCCGTAATCTTGCGGAGTAAGACCTCATGAAATCTTAGTTTCATAGGACAACAACGTAAGCCCCAAAGATAAACAGGGTTACCGAGCAAACGCGATTCACCCCGTTTATTCAAAAGGTGACAGAAACCCATATCAGAGACATGAGAAAAATTAAGTTTCCCATGTATTTGGGAAATTCCGATCCGGCTTCACATCTCAAGACTTTCCGTTTAGCAGTGGACAGATCTCACCTGCAGGGCGAGGAAAAAGATGTCGGATACTGCAGATTCTTCTCCGAGAATCTTGCAGGAGCCGCCCTTGATTGGTTCTCAACCCTTCCACTGAATTCAATTGACGGATTCGAACAACTCGCAGAAGCTTTCTTAAAGCATTACTCGTTATTTATCGAAAATAAGTAGGATTGTAAAGTTGTGAGGTGGTTAAAAGAACAAGGCAAATGGAAAGCAAAATGAAAAAAGAATGGAAGAAACAAAACAACAATAAAAAGCGGGATCGAAGCCCCGATAAACCGGATGCTGATCCCAAGCCCGATAAAACAGACTCAACAGACCCCTTATCCCATAAGCCATGAATTGATTATATCGAGGGGGATCGAAGTTGTTTCACGATTCTATCAACGCAATAAAAGCGCACCAACGAAAATCAGAATCACTTGAAAGCCGCACACCGTCATTGATGTTTGGTCTTGGCCATGTTTTGACATTGAAGGAAAGTGAAACCCTGACTTTGGACAAACCTCATGACGACGCGCTAATCATAACCCTAGACGTATCAGAATTTGAACTACGCCGTATAATGGTTGATCTGGGTAACCAGGTTGACCTCCTCTTCTATGATGCCTTTAGGTAGATGGGTTTTGGATTAGACGAGTTAGGTGGTGGAAAAATGCCGCTAACCAAATTCGATGGTGACACATCAATGTCCCTCGAGAATATCGCACTCCCGGTAATTACTGACGGGGTCTGGAAAATCGTGAGTTTCGTCATTATAGATAAAGCAGCGCCCTAAAATGCAATATTTGGAAGGCCATGGATCTATTTGATGAAGACAGTTCCTTCAACCTATCATCAATGCGTAAAATTTCAGAAAGAAAACGGAAGTATTGGTACAGTACATGGAAGTCAAAGCGCAACTCGGCGTTGTTATAGGGAAAGCCACCACCATGCCAAAAATGCGCATTGTAACAACTAGAGACTGACGTGGCTTTGATGGAAGAATCCCAAAAAACTCTACACCTAAAAATCAAAAAAATTGCAGCGATTGAGAAGCTACACATTTCGTAGGTCGAACTAGTAATGGTCGTCCCAAGCAACCCAAATAAAGTGGTCAACATTGGGATCGATCTTGACCCAAAAATATGAAAAGAACTTATAAGTTTTCTCAAACAGAACACCCAAACCTTCGCATGGTCTGCGGAGGACATACCTGGAATCGATTTACAGATCACCTCGCATGAGTTGAATATCGATCTGACATTTAAAATAATCAAACAAAATGGCGGAAGATGGGTCCCGAGAAAGCAAAAGTAGTGCGAGACGAAGTGGCCAAACTACTAAAGAACGGTCAATACGCGAAGTAAAATACCCAGATTGGCGAGCTAATCCAGTAGTAGTAAAAAGAAAAACCGAGAGTGGAGGATTTGTGTTAATTTCACAGATTTAAACAAAGCGTGCCCAAAGGATAGCTATCCGGTTCCACACATCGACCGGTTGGTCGAAGCTACTGCAGGACACGAGCTCTTGTCATTTATAAACGCATTCTCGGGCTATAATCAAATTCTAATGAACCCAGATGACCAAGAGAAAACGACATTAATAACAAATGGTGGGACATACTGTTATAAAGTTATGCGTTTTAAGCTGAAAAATGTCAGTGCCACCTACCAAAGATTGGTGAATAAAATGTTCGTTGGAAGTCAACATCGACGATATGTTGGTTAAATCTCAGTGCGCGACATACCATGTAGTGCATCTAAAAACATGTTTCGACATACTCAACCAATACGGGATGAAGCAAAACCTAACGAAATTCTCGTTTGACGTCAAATCCGGAGAATTCCTAGGTTACCTCGTAACCGAGAGAGGAATCAAGGCAAATTCGAAGCAAATTAAGGCATTCTTAAGGATGCCATCACCTAAAAACACGCAAGAAGTGCAAATGTTAACCGATAGGATTGCAGCGTTAAGTCGCTTCATCTCGAGGTCAACTGAAAAATGTCTTCCCTTTTACAAACTTTTAAAAGAAAATAAAAATTTTGAGTAGTGGGAAGAGTGTGAAAAAGCTTTAACGAGCTGAAGATTTATCTAACACAACCCCTGATATTGGCAAAACCGGTCGAAGGGGAATAATTATATCTATACCTCTCTATTTCGACAGCGGCCGTTAGCGGAGTGTTAGTCTGGGAAGAGTGTAACAAGCGGAAACCAATCTATTACATCTGTAAAACATTGGTAGATGCCAAAACACGGTACCCCACAATGGAAAAATTGGCCCTTGCATTAGTAACTTCGGCACATAAGCTAAGGCCATATTTCTAATCTCACACCATCATAGTGATGACCTCGCAGCCATTGCGATCGATACTTCACAGCTCAAGCCAGTAGGAAAGATTAGCCAAATGAACAATGGAACTAAGTGAATACGACATCGAATATAAAATGAAAACAAGTGCAAAGTCACAAGTTTTAGCGAACTTCTTAATCAAAAGGGTAATCCCGATGGAATACCTCGAAAAGTCAAGCATCAAACCCAACAACCAAGTAATGGTAATTTGCAACGATGATGACAAAGAGGATTCTGATGCTGAAGATCTGAACATCTTCGACGCAAAAGATTGGAGGATTCCAATAACTCGTTATATAAAATTCAGGGAGAAGCCAGATGATAGATGACAAGGCCGATAACTAAAGTAAAAGGTGCAATGTACTGTCCACTAGGGGACCGTTTGTATAAAAGGAGCCCTACTAGACCAGACCTACTATGCATAGGCTTTGACCCAGATAATCCGGACGAAAGAGCGCGATTGCTGGCAGAAACCCACAAATGATTTTGTGGCAACCATTCAGGAGGACGAGCACTAACGTTAAGAATAAAAAAGCAAGGCTATTATTGGCCACAAATATTGAATGACAATAATAGTTATGCCAAAAAATGCAAAAAGTGCCAACACCACGCTTCAGCAATATATGTCCCGATTGAGGAACTTGGGACGAACTTAATTCTGTACCCATTCATGAGGTGGGCAATGGATGTAATATGACCATTAGAGCCATCGAGCAAACAATGACTCCGCTTCTTATTAGTAGTCACTGACTACTTCACGAAGTGGGTGGAAGCTGAGGCCTACCAACAAATAACAGGGAATCAAGTGAAGAATTTCCTATGGAAAAATGTAATATGCAGATATGGATTGCCAGCCGAAATCATAACTGATAACAGAACCAACCTTACTTTGCAACTAGTCTGAGCCCTCTGTGATACATGACAGATACGGTTGGGACATCAACGCCGAGATACCCACAGGTAAACCGACTGGCTGAGGCAACAAACAAAAAAATATTGAAGCAATGGCATGTTAAAGAAAGTTTGGCGACCAAAAAATCTTTGTGGTCAAGCGAACTCAATGGCGTGTTCTGGGCGTACAGAACGACCCCGAAAAGAGCAACACAGGAAACATCTTTCTCCCTAGCAGACATGATCGAAGCAAATGTAGCAGCCGAGGTATCTGTACCCAGTTTCATATGGGAAATCTCCCTAGAAAAAAAAAATCTGAATAATTAGCTCGCGATTCATAATTAAGACATCATCGACGAAAGAAGAGACCAAGCAATGATCCGAATGCAAAACTATAAGCAAACGATAACGCATTTCTATAATTCAAAGCTTAGACCACGGAAATTCCGGCAAGGAGAGTTCGTGTTAAAAAAAGTGTTTGAAAACACTAGAGAGCTCAACGCTGGAAAACTAGGAGCGACCTGGGAAGGACCGTACCTAATCTCTAAGGTCCTATCAAAAGGGGTCTATAAATTAAAAGACCCCGAAACAGGGAAACATGAACTTAGACCGTGGAATGTGATGAACCTTAAAAATTTATACGCCTAATAACTTATTTCTGAACCCAAAGAACTACGAAAGACTTGATCTCTTGATGGGTACATAGGCAATCCGATTGTATCGGACTTAGCCGAAATTAGAAAGTAAGCATACGGATAAATAGATGACCTCTTTTTCTAAAAAACGATGAAGTAACGAACATAAGTCTTTACGCCAAAAAAAAGAAGAAACTAACATACAAAGGTCCAAATAAAAAATGCTACATTAAAGTTTAACGCAAAATATATCGCCAATTAAAAAAAAGGGAAGGAAAATAAAGAGAAAGGTTCAAAGTGTAGAATCGTGCGGCTCCTGCTGCTCTAGTAACTTCTGCTAATCCCGCTGCTCTTGCTGGTCCAGCAATTTTTCATGCGCGGGGTCGCGAGACTCAATCTGGAGTCGCTCTTGGCAGAAACCATTCAGACCATCAACACTCACGGTAGTTGGAAGGTTGACCGCAAGAGTATCAACCTCCATCAACCCAGCAGGATTGGAAACCCCAAAACTTGAGTTTTCACCAAGAACATTTGGGATCTGAGGAAAGGCGAGGTCAGCTAACACCAAGTTAGGCTCCTCCACACAGCGAGCCTGAATATCGTCTTTCTTGCTCGTCAGCTTAGAAGCCTCATCTCTCAGGGCCTCGTGACTAGAAAACCGACCGCTCAAAATCTCCTCCACGAACAATAAGTTTGCATCAAATTGACGGGACTCGCACAAGAGCTCCCATTCCCGCTGCTTTTGATCCCACATCGCCTTAACCTCATCAATCAAATATCGATACTCAGCATCAAACTGTTGAACCATAGTTTGAGTTTCCTGATATTTGTGGCGCTTCAGCTCACAGAGTTCCGCCTCAAGCTCAGTTAAGAGGTTTTCGGCCTTAAGCCTTCCCATCTCGGCTTTACCCTTCTCGTATTTGAGCAAAGAACTCTTCGACCACAGCTCTTCTTTCTCGCGGTGAAGCTGTGCACACTAGGCCTGAAGGTGAGAGCATTGAGACTTGAGAGACTCAAGAGACTCTTTTGCGGCGGTTCACGTAAGTGAGTCTCCCAGAAGCCGCAAGCCTTAACAGTATCGTAAAGGCATTGCAACACAAAAAGATAAGAGACCTTAAGCTTAATATAAACTTAACGAGACACGAAGCAACTCAAACTTATCGGCAAACCAAAAGTAGAGTACAAAAGAAATTTTTTATAACAATAAGGATAGTGTAACATACCCGAAAGTAAGAATGCATCAGGTTCTCGAAAACCTCCCTACCCAACATGTTCTCTAAGGGTACGCAAGGCACGTGTAGATCCCTGTGGCAGCTGAAGAACTTAGTGGCGTCCTCAAGGATATTAAGCAAGACGCCATAATCGACGCCGTCCCAAGCAGCGGTAGACGAAGAAGCACCGCGATCACCCGCAGAAGCAAAAGGAGAAAATTCTGGCTGAACGGAAGGATTTTTAGGCATTACCTCAAGAGGAACTGTGCCATGAGAATCATTATGCTCTGAATCATCGAGAATAAGAGGGACCACGCTGGTGAGTCAAGAATAACCGGCGAACGAGAGGCACCAACACCAGAGCCACTCGCGGGACTAGTTTCCGCAAGATTAATCAAAGGTAAGCTCTTCAAATTAGGCGCATAACGCCTATCATTAATTGGGTTGCGACCCTTGATAGGCTTAAAGGCCCTAAATGATCGTCCAAGGGGCATGTCAACCGAACGTGAATCTCGTCTCTTCTTGATTCTTTTTCCCTTCTTTTTGGGGGAAGTGGATGAACATGGAGACTTAGATATCACAGGGCTCCGCAGAACAGCTCGAATGGCTAAAAAAAAAATATGTCACAAACTATCAAACACAAAAAATCAAAGTAACAAACCGATTCGTAAAATAAAAGCAAGAAACTTACGAGAAATGACTAAGGGATAAAGGTCGCTGTGGATTGGGCTGATAGCTCGGTTAATCCGCTCAGGCGTAAAAGAACTCCACGAAACTGGCCCGTCGCAGAGTCTCGCAACTGCAGCTTTTAACCTATCAGAGTATGAGACTGATAAGCTATTTGCGAAACAACATCAACAAGATAAAAATGTCACTACTAGAAAACAAAAACAAAAGAAATGTAAACAATCGAACTCATAAAAACAGAGGAAGCAAACTAGTATAAAAAAAAGAAGTGTCAACCAGCTTTCTCCTCCAAGAGCGGAGGAAGAGTGCGGGGTTAAAGTTCCCAATCGAACTAGGCGACAACTTGACGAAAAAGTACTTGTCCGTCAAGTCGGTGTCTTTGTTAGGAAGATCCAAGATGATCTTCTAGAACTTACGAGGAGATAGATATCTCGTGCCGGCGCTTTTCCTATCAGTCGTGGGATTGGCCTTAACGGAATAAAAATTAAAAATCTCCGATGAGGAGATAAACATACTGACCTCAATCCCTCTAACCAGCATCCCCAAAAGCACGTGGAGTATGGAGGGGCACATCTAGGCAAAACTAGTCCTTAGACCAACCAAAACCTGACTTAATGCGACAGGAATGGGTAAGCAGAGCGAGCAGTCCGTGAAGAAAATGGCGTGGGCGCATCCCCAACCTTGGGGAGGAGACTCCAGATTGAATGGAAGGTCGAAAACTTTAGTTTCGACATCAGAAGGGAAGTTATACCTCACTCTAAGATTAGCGAGATCTGCTTCTCCGAGAATCGACCCGACATGGGGATACCTATCATGGGGAAGAAGCACCTTAGGCAGTATTTTGTTCGGAACCAAAATCCACCGAGGACCATACACATTCAAGTCGTGAGGAATATAAAAAGAAGAAGAAACGAAAGAAGGACACAGAAAAAAACTCTAGTAGATTAGAATAGACAAATTTTCTCGTTTCTATGATTCACTCTTGTAATCGAATTTGTCTATCAATAAAATCAGTTCATTAATCTCTTAACTTTTGAATTTGTTAGCTCAAATTTCTTTTAATCTTGTTTGATTGATCGAGCATCATCATCGGCTCTATATTAGTTTAGTCTTATTTACATTCAAGTCGAAACTGTATTGTTTGTAATAACATATGAACTACTACACTATTTTCCAAAGTATACTAAAAGTTTTTCCACTTTGATATTCAAGAGACTATCCTCACATTAGGATTGTTTGGTTGTAATGAAGTCTTAGAAAGAAGTCTCAATCGAAAAGAAACCGTTATGATAGAAGCATCAAGTGAACAAAGTTATGTGTTTTGGATACTCGAAGGGACAGTCTCCTTCAACGGCTGAAATTTAACGCAAACAATTTATACTCTCTTTTTCTTGAGACAAAAAAATAATTATATATAAGTTCCATATTTATTTTGCTTCTTCTGGTCGTACCAAAGTATTCTGAGACTCATATTTGCTGAAAACTAATTGGAGGGGTCCTCATTGATGTGCTCTTTTGTGCATTTAAAAGAAATATATATATATATATAACCAATTATTTAGAAAACAAACACCATTGTATATTTGTATTCTTTCATCCGATCCTTGATGTCTGCCATGACATTACTAAAACAATAGGAAAATATTGTTTTTAATTATACTAATACATATGAAATGTCAAAATATCCACTTTGACTTTTCTTAGTTTCAATGTAATTTAGGATTTTTGTTTAAGTTTTAGCTATTGATTGAATTAGTTGATCCAATTATAATATTTATAAATAGCATCATCTCCCTTGGATAAATTTTAGTTGGTCGGACTAGTAGTCCAACATGTGTGCTTAACTCATAAGTATATGCGTCAATATGAGCCAGTTCGATTAACTTAGTTCAGAATATTATAAACTCGGGCATTTAGTAAGTTAGTTCAACTCAACTCATTTATTAAATGAGTTTCAATATATAAATTTACACTAGCTCAAATCATTTAGATCGTGAGCTAAATGGTTCAATTCGCGAGCTATCCAACAAAATAATAATAATAAAAAAAAATTTTAAATTAATTTAAGGAATTCAATAAATCAATAACATAATCTTAAATATAAAATTTAAAGCATATCCAAATAAAATTAATCTTTTTTGACTATCTTGTATGAATAGAGTTCAAAATTAAAATAAAATAAAACAAAAATCTAATATAATAATCCAAATTTATATTAAATTTTTTAATCATTTTCAATTATGGTTTTTCTTTACATCCACTAACTGAGTTTATATCAAATAGTATAATTTTTATTTTTTATAGGATAGTTTCTATTTTCTAAAAAGATAATTTCTATTTTGTAAATGAAAAATTTCTATATACAAAATAAAAGAACAATTTTCGTTTAAGTTTAGAAAATGGTGGAGTTCATGAGCTAGTTTATACTCATCTTGCTCACATAATTCACGAACTAAATTAGACACAACTCATTTAGCTCATTTATTAAAAGAGTCTAAAAATATAATTCACGCCCGCTTAAAATTAAGCAGAACTGAGCCAATTTATGAGTTAATAGTTTATATTGACACCGTGACTCATAAGCTTGGAATGTTATTTTGAAGTAAATAAGATTATCTGGATTAGATAAAAGAAAGTAACTGCTAGCTATAAAATACCATAATTTTGTTTATAGTGAAAATCAAACTCAAGACGAAGTTATCCACTCTCATATCTTTAGATAATTTGCCATTAATGTAGCCACTCTCATATCTTCTAGAATAATGTGATGGTGGATGGTACCACAAAGTAGGTGTACAAAAAAACATGTGATGACCAAAAATATACTCACCACAAATAGATATTTATAAACATATGGTATTTTATTATTTTACAAACTGATACCTTATTATGAGTCTGTCGACATATGTTGTTAAATTAATACTTAAATGGATTTTTTTATTTAAAAATAAACCATACACATTATCTCGAAACTAACTATACTATATGAGTGAATCACCACATGAAACACAATCGTTGTGTATAGGAAATAAAAGTTGAATTAAAAGCCCATTGTAAAACCTACTTCAAATTTTAAATTAAATATTTTTTTGTTAATGTATGAGAATTATTATAAGATGTAGAAGAAAAAATTATCCTCTCTTAATCTTATCTTTTTGGAATTTTCGGATTCTTTATAAATATATTATTAGGTTGATTTTTCTTTTTTTTCTTATAATTGGATGGACAATATTCGATTTGTATTCTTTTTATAATCTAATATTAATATATAATTATATATATATATATATAATTTTTAATAGTTTATTCTATTTTTTATTCTAATTATAAAATTCTCTAAAATAGAGAAGAATTTGCTTCAATAATTTACTCTTTTTTTTCAAACAAATATTTTAATAATATTTTGTTTTAGCATTTTATTACTAATTATTAGGATGTCCATCAAATCTACATGTTCTACCCATTTATATTAAATAGGATAGTTAAATTATAATTTATTTAAAATAAAATCTTATTACATCACATCAATATAAATAAATAAATGACAAATATATTTTTATTTAACCATTAATTCTCCAACAAATAATCATTGACAAATAAGTTTCTTTGACTTTTTTGTCTAACCTATTTTTTTTGAAATTGGATATTTTTTTAATAAATTTCATAGTTTTTTGATATAACGAATTTTAACCTTTAATATCTACTACAAGTGCACAGCAAATCAAAGTAGCATTTAGGGATCGAATCCATGAAGACTAATGGATGCACTATCAATTACTCAAATCTAATTCAAGCTAAAACTGATAAATAAGGAGTGAATTGTAACTAGCAACTTAAATCGAAATATGGTATGAAATTCAATAATAAAAAGCATTAGGCATTTAGGAATTCATCTAGAAATAAAGAATCAAATCAAGAAACTATTCATGGCACATATTCAACCAATTTTCGACTCAAACATATTCCTACAGCAAATCCACTATCGTGGCGTCGACTACTATATCTAGCAACCTAGAAATCCTAAACTGTCGTTTCGTTGTAGAGATCTAAATACGCAATAACAAATTGGTTTGATAGGTCCACAATCAGCCTTAACATTAGACTTTCGTTGGTTAAGGACTGATTGTTCATCTAAGCAGCTTAGACATCTAACAAGCTTTTGGAGAGTTAAACGACCTAATATCATAGACTAGTTAAAGTCATATTTGTTCCTAATTCATTGATTCCTAAATCCCTAGAAAACCTTAAGCCTAGTTAAGGATCTACTCATACATAATCAGAGAAGAACAAACAAAAGAGATAATCGAAAAGAAAATGAAATTGCAATTGAATAAAAGTAAAGAGGTTCAGAATTCTTCTCCAAAATGTAGAGGATGAAATCTTCTTCTCAGGAGTTTACAAAGAGTCTAGCTGTCAGAAAGAAAGAAAAGTTATGTCTAAAAAAGAAAACCCTATTGTTTAAAAGGATAAAAACGCGTTGGTACAAAATTAGGAAGAGCGAAAATATCTTGCAGGCCCGCAGATCGATCGATCCACTATGAGTTGGTTGATCCTGATCTTGGTTGGTCGATCCACAGGTCGTGCATAACTTTTGGTGAAGTGTCGATCGATCGACACATGATTAGCTGGTCGATCAACATGTCATTCACAGCTTCACGTGAGATGGAATCGATCGATCAAAAAGATGATTGATCGATCTTGAAAACGCAAGAATTTCTCCTTTTTGTATCAATCCGTGTTTTGAGCGCTTTATTCCGTAATAACCCATTTTTCACCTGAAAAGACTCCAAAATACTTAAAACAACTCGAAAAACAAGCAAATAAATGAGTCAAAAACCGATAAAAACGAGGTGTATTATTCTTAAAATTGAGAAATTCTTTAATAATTTTTAATAGTTACATATATTTTAATAATTTAGTTAGTTTTAGTAATATTGAATTAAAATTTGATAATATGTATATTTTGATCATATAATTTTGTTGAGGTATAAAATAATAACATACTAGAAATTAAATTACTATTTTGTTATGTAAATATCTTACTCTAAGAAATAGAGTCCTCTTTGCTTGACAATAAAAGGTAAAATATTCTAAATTAGGGATAAAATATAGAGATCTCTATTTTTAGAGCAACAAATAAAGTACAATTGGAAATAAATCTTTTTTTTAGGCCCACGAGATAAAATAAGAATAGATAAAGAAGCTAGAGAAGGGTCCAACGAGATTTGGCATAGGCACAATGGATCCTAAGCGAAAGGGAATAAAATTGGAGTAAGAATCATGAAACCTGGTGATATGGTGGTTATGTGCCTTCGCCAAGATAGTTGGCCTCGTTAGATGTGGCTATCCACTCAGGATATCCGCGGCTGATGTAGTCGTTGAACCTGTCTTCTGTAACCACACTGCAATTCTCATAGCATCCTTGTTTTTTGTATTATTTTTCTTGGAGAAGATGATCTGGTTAAACTTCATTTTTAGGGGGTTGATGATGTTTAGCCAAGAACTAAAGCGCAACCAGCTTCCCGGTTGAAGTAAACTTTGAAGTAATCCACCTACATCAACCTTAAGTTCAACGTTATAGAATCTGAGTTCAAGTTAGCATTAGAGTGTCCATTCCAAGCCTTTGAACTCGAGTTCAAGTTTGGATTTCGTGTTGTTAAAAGTATGTCTAGTGTGCATTATGATCCGGTGGTTTTGTTCTTTGATACACCAGGCGCCACCATGAAGATCACTGTGTTTATTCCAGTAAATTTTCCAGTAGTAGATCCTCCTGTCACCAATGTGTTGTGAAGCAGTTACACTCACCTCTTTCCCTCTGGTGTGCTTATATTTCCTCTTGTGAGCATTTGTCCAAGCCTTCATCTCAACAACCATTTCCTAAATCACCTTAAGGGTCTCTCTTATATGTCCTTGTATTACCGTGAGGTTATAATTTTTCCAAATCGACCACATGACCCATGGGAAGGATTCTTTAACTTCTATCAGGATGTTCATTCTATTATTTATTTGCAACAAATATGTCAAATTCTGCAATACCGAAGTTTTAGAAAAGCCTATAAATAGGATTGGAATCCAAGACGGAGCCCAAAGTTGTCTAGCATGTTAGCAATGGAACATGATGTGGTTGATTGTCTCTTTATGGATTCTATAGATATCACATGTATCTTCGTTTATGATATTCCGAGAGCTCAGCTTTTCCTTGACTGCTAGTGCATCATAGACCATTCTCCAGAGGAATAGTTTGATTTTTAGCGGGGAACATTGTTTCCAAATTTCCTTCTTTAGTCTGTTTCTTTCAAACTCTCTCCTTAGTAGCCTTGGATTAATAGATTGGTCCTTATTTAAAATCCAGTTCCCACTTTTGACCGAGTACACACCAGAAGCTTTATAGCCCCATATCCATGAATCAGCTTCCAGTTGTGTTTGGTGGGAATTGAAGTATTTTAGGAATGTCAGCTGAATGGATTACATGTTGTAACTTATTGATGTTCCAAGAATTCCCTGAGATTAGTTCAGCCACCTTAAGAATGACTTTATAGCAAAAACTTTTACTGATTGGAGGTCGATGTTGTTGATGGAAGATCCAATTCGAGGACCAAACATATGTGTTACACCCGTTCCCAATACTTCTAACTATACCTTTTTCAATAAGTCTTTGTCATGTAGAATACTACGTCACGCAAATGATGGTCTAACTTCTGGTGAGCTAATGATGAACTCTGTTTTTTGAAAATATTTTGATCTAAGAACTTTTGTTAGTAGCGAGTCTTTCTCATGGAGTATTCTCCACGCTTGCTTCGCAAGAAGGGCTTGGTTAAATTTTCCTATGTTCTTGAAATCGAGGCCACCATTTTCTTTAGGTCTACACATCTTATCCCAAGATACCCATGCGACTTTCTTTTGTTCTTGTTTTGTTCTCATCACCTTCGTGTGTTTATTACATTAGGCTTTAGATAACTTGAATCAAGGCATAACATATACCGGAAAGGCTTGTGACATTGCCTTGAGCAAAACCACTTTACCTCCAAGAGATAGGTTCTTGGCAAACCAATTATTTGTCTTTCTTTCTAGTATTATAGTAACAAACTTCAAGATTGATGCTTTATGATGGCTAAAACATTCTGGAAGTCCAAGATACTTATCCATACTTTTTATATTCCTGATACCAAGAATATTTTGAATCTCACTAGTTATAGGGAACCCCACCTTAGTGCCAAAGGAGATTGAGGATTTGTCAAAGTTAGCTTTTTGTCCTGAGGCTTGTTCATACCTAAGCAAACACGATTTCATTACCTTAGCTTCTTCTTTTGTTGGTTCTGCAGATGAAGGTATGTCGTCCGCATATAGCAGTCATTGAATGGATGGGCCAGAGCTACTAAACTTTATCCATGTTAGTCGTTTCTGTTTTTCTGCCAAGTTCATAATGTTGATAAGTGCCTCAAAGTACAATATGAATAGGTAAGGCGATATAGGGTCTCCTTGTCTTAAACCTCTTTGTGGAGATACGAGTTCATGCATTGAACCATTTATAATGACAGAATAGGAGACTGTAGAAACACAACTCACAACTAAATCAATCCACTCTCTGTTGAACCCCAGACAGCTTAGTGTGCTTTGCAGGAACTCCCACTCAATCATATCGTAAGCCTTTGACATGTCGATCTTAATGGCTATGAAATTGCTTTGTCCATCCCTATTAGTTGGTAAATAATGCATAATCTCATTAGCCAAGATGATACTGTCAGAAATCAAATAACCCTTAACAAAAACACATTGAGTTTCTGATACGATTTTATGTAGCATCGGTTGAATCCTTTTTGTAATAATCTTTGCAGTTATTTTGTATGCCAATGAGCAAAGGCTAATAGGGCAAAAAATCCACCATGTTAGAAGGGTTTGGCTTCTTAGAGATTAGACTAATATGCGTATAATTCCACTCTTTTGGTATTTGTTTGTTTAAGAAGACTGTCTTAACCTCCTTGATGACATCCTTACCGATAATATACCAGAACTTTTGATAAAAGGATGTTGTCATTCCATCTGGTCCAGGTGCACTATCTACTCTAATATTGAAGACTGCATCTCTTATCTCTTCCTCATTTATCTCTTTCAATAGTTCAGCATTCATCTCAGGAGAACTTTTATTTTTAAACCCTGTAGTAGTTGCGGGATGTCATTGGGATTAGAGGTTTGGAAAAGCTGTATGAAGAACTCAGCCGCAATGTTGTCATTTGATCCTTCAAGGTATTGATAAACTCCATTGTTGTCCTCAAGGCAGTGAATTTTGTTCTTTAGTCTTTGGTGCTTCACACTGTTATGGAAGTATTTAGTATTCTTATCCTCTTCTCTACGCCATTTGTCTTTGCATTTTTGTCTCCAAACTTGTTCTTCTTCCATTACCACTTTTTCTTATTCAGTTTTCAACGGTGTTATTAAGGCCTTGTCAGGATCAACATTCTCCTGTTCTGACTCCAGTCTATTCCTGATCCTACTAATCAGTATTTCCAAGTTACTGTTTCCCCTTTTTTTCCAGCTCGAGATCTTTTTCATGACCACATCAATTTGGTCTAGTAGAAAGGCATTGTTGATTGTAGAACTCTTCCAGCTGGCTTCAACATTTTCCTTAAAGTGAAGTTTATGGATCCATATCTTGTCAAAAGTGATTCTTTTATGGAATTGTTGGTGTTCAACCACTAATGTTGTAATTATAGACCTATGATCTGATCCCATTAGAGTCAAGATATATGGAGTTTATTTTCAAGAATAATGAAAAGCAATCAACATTACCAAAACAGGGGTAGAGCCTACATTGAATCCACATGCAATGTATGTTGCCGCAACAAGAAAAGGGGTGCCCATTGCTCGAGAGCTAAGTTAGTCTGCAGTCACTAATCATGTTTCTAAAGGAACTAAAGGAGGTTTCAGGTCTAGGTGATCCCCCTGATTTGTCATCGTTGCTCAACAGCTCATTAAAATCTCCAGTCAAGAGTCAGGGGCCACATCTATTGTCTCCATATGTTGTTAACTGGTTCCAACAGAATCCCTTCGTGTCTAAATTGGGTGGCCATAAACAAAGGTGAATATATCCTTATTACCCATATGAATAGTAGTGTCTATTATATTCTTATTAGATAGATGAACCGATAGTTTAACGTGGTCTTTCCATAAGACGAGAAGACCACCGCTAAGCCTGATAGGATCTACAATATGAGAGAAACTATATCCTAACCGTTGCTGAGCATTTTCAACAAACTATCTGGATTTTTTTTGTCTCTGATAGGAACAAGATGTCCGGAAATAAGGATTTCCTTATTTCTTTGAGGCGTCGAACTGTCATCGCTACCCATACCTGACAGTTCCAACCAAGAATACTCATTTTAAATTGAGTGGTTTCTAGAAAACCACCAAATCCGATTCAATACTGATTTCCTATAATTCTGCATCAAGACTAGGATCCCTTCCTTGTTTAAGTTTTTTACTCGTGGAGCATTCACCCATCCAAACATCTTATTTGTCTTGAGTTCCTATTACACCTTCCTTCATAGATCGAGTTTGAGTATTATCAGTTCTACTCACAATGGTTCCCATCTCCGAAGCATTATACTCGCTAATCCCCTTCTCTGGCAATAATTATGTTAAAAGATTTAGCAGATTACTATCCTTGAACATATGTTTCATACCCTTATTATCTTTTTCTTCATCCTTCTATTGTTCAAGCAGTTCCATTATCATTTCTGGATTCACCAAATTCTTTGTTTTCTTCGTATTGCTTGAGTTGACTTGTTCATTGTTATTCCTAGTATTCACCTTTGTGTTTGTGTTGCTGCTTTTGGTGTTGTTAATTTTTATCGAGGTCGAACACTTGCTCTGATCATGCTCTACACTCAAACAGTTATGGCATTGATTCCCGTTTCTTTCAAATTCAATAGCCACAATTAATGTATCACCAATAGGTAGAGCCACCACTTTGGACTTATGTACCGAATTCTTAGTATTGAAATTGATTTTCACTCTGATGAATTCATGGATATGTGTCCGATGTGGGTCAAATTCAACCTCGAGGACATCTCCAATAGTATTTGCAATAGCATTAAAGATATCTTTGGAGAACCAATCTGGTGGTATTTTTGATAACCGAATCCATAACGGAACCTTCTGAAGAAAAAGATCTTCATTTAGCTTATCTGATTCACTGATTATGAAACCCTAGTCTTCATAATTCCAAAATCGATGATTCAACACATCTCTTTAATCCTCCTTAGATTGAAACGTGAAGCGAAACATGTCTTTTCATAGCACCATACATGAGTTTTGCTTTGCATTCTCCAGATTCTGGGAATATTTAGCATTACCTTGATCATATTTTATGATTCAGGATTTAGGAGTCTTCTGGTGATGCTTAGGTGGTTCTTAAAGACGGAAGCATAATTACCATTTTGGGGAAGAGAAATAGGCAGATCATCTTGGATCACCATCGATCTGAGTTTTTCTAGTAACTCTAAGCTCCTATGCTCCTTCTATGGTGAGCTCATCTTCCACTCTGTCTCCAAGTAAACCATAACAGCACAAAAAATGCGAAGGACCTTCCTATTTGAAGACAATGTTGGTATTGAGTTTAGGGAAGAGGAAACTTTGTTAATACTTTTAGTGTGAGAGATTCTTGCGGTTTTTCAGCGGTGGATCGAGGATCAAAAATTCTGAGAGATAACTTTTATTCACTCTGATAGAGAGAGAAAAGAGGACACAACCGGCATAGTGTCTGATAAATTGTATATTTTTCTCTAAATATAGAGTTTAGAGTAAAAGTTAAAGTACTATTAGAAATACTCTTAGTTGCATTATGAAAAAACCCGACATTATTAGATTGAGTTATACATGTAAAACTGGAAATGACAAAAAAAAACAAAAACAAATGATTAAATTACTTAAAATGAAGAGAGAATAGTGTATAAATAAAGCAAATAACATCAAACAAAATTCAATTTCACTTAATTGGTATAATCCGGCATGATAAAAACTTTCATTATAGATTAAATTTTAGTTGAGGAATGTGTGAAAGTGCTGGTAGCTTTCTCTCTCATCATCTCTTCTTTTCCACGAAGACCTAGCGCCGAACTTCTCTTTGCCGATCAGTTTTTCCCGTGAATGGCGAGTGATGGCTTCGTCAGCACCGTTGCTGTTCACCCTCTTTTGTCTACTCACCGGAGATCTGTGAAGAATTGTACATTAGCAAAGGTTTTGAGGTCTGGGGTTCTCTGGCTTGTTGTTTTTGTGTGTGGCTCATTGCCGGCGTGTTTTCGTCACAGTGGTGATGAACAGGCTGGATTAAAGCAGAGCTCCGTTTGCAGGTAAAGTTTCGGCCTTGTCCGAGATCTCCTTCTCCTTGTGGGTCTGTGACGTTGCCGGAATGGGTTTGTTGTGGATCCAAACCGATTCTCTCCTCTTCCCTTTTCCGACTATGTTTCTCTCTTTACTAGATCTAGGTGGTTGGTTAATTATTGTTTAGACGTTAGTTTCGGCCTGGTTTGGATCTTTTGGTTTAGTTTCTTTATCTGCTTCCCGTGGTGTTTTGTCTAATTTTTTCTCTTCGGGTTCAACCGGTATCTGTGCTCTTTTGGGTCCGGTTTCTCTTTCAATAGGATTGTTTCGCTCTTTGTCCGTACTTTCAAGACCTAATCGAGGTCTGGTCTTTTGTTGGGCTCTAGTGAGGTGTCTATCAGTCGACAAAGTTTCGTCCTCGCCATTTCTGGAAGATATGTGAGATTCATTCTTGCCGGTTTTGCATCCTTTTCTTCATTAGTGATGTACACTCATTCGCCATAGGAGGTTTTGCTATCAATTTGGGCTCCATATAGTCATTGATGGCTTAGATCTACAGTTGCGGGTTAGCATGTTTTTGAGGGTTAGCATGTTTTTGAGTCTATTTCCAGTGCTAGTATAGTCCTTTTTAGGTTTTATTTTAGCTTCTTTCTTTTGGACTTAATTTCCAGAGATATTTTTATTTTCCGCCGGAATCCTTGCTACTCTATCCATATTTCTAATAGAGTATATGAATTATTTAGTGGAAAAAAAAAGATTAAATTTTAGTTGAAAAAAAAACCCAACGATTAACAAAAGAGTTTAGTTGAAAAGGTTTAAACCATATATTTAAAGATACTCCAAGAATTATATATGGTTTACATCCTTCAGTTTTTGGATTCGACCTTATTATAGAAAGGAAAAAAAAAAAAGAGTTTTCCCGAGAAAATTTGCAATGTTACCGGTCACAAGTCGCCGCCACTTCTCAATGTCCCTATATATGCTCCGTTCATCTTCTCCACACAATCACTCGTCCTCTTTCTTTCTTCCTTCTTTATTCTCCTCCAAGCTCTCTTCTTCATTCAAAGATAACCTTCAAGAAACTTCATCTCCTCCAATGGCTGCGTGTATCGACACGTGCCGAACTGGTAAACCCCATATTTCTCGCGATTCTTATCCCAAGTCTCACGATGACGAATCTGGCTTTCGTTACATGAATTACTTTCGTTCCGACTATTCAGATCGACCTTCGCGAGCTCCTTTCAATGGAACCCACACCAAAACCCTTCATACTCGTCCGATTATTGAAGATCTTGAGCGAGACGCTGAAATCGATGATGTCTGGGCCAAAATTCGAGAAGAAGCTAAATCTGATATCCAGAGAGAACCTATTGTTTCCGGCTATTATCATGCTTCGATTGTCTCTCAGCGATCGTTGGAAGCAGCGTTGGCGAATACCTTATCGGTTAAACTCAGCAATTTAAACCTTCCAAGCAACACGCTTTTCGATTTGTTCTCCGGTGTTCTTCAAGATAACCCTGAAATTGTTGAATCTGTGAAGCAAGATCTGTTAGCCGTCAAGGAAAGAGATCCAGCTTGTATAAGCTATGTCCATTGTTTCCTACACTTTAAGGGCTTCCTCGCTTGCCAAGCGCATCGAATTGCTCATGAGCTCTGGATACAGGACCGAAAAGTTCTGGCTTTGTTGATTCAGAACAGGGTATCAGAAGCCTTCGCCGTTGATTTTCATCCTGGGGCTAAAATCGGAACTGGGATCTTGCTCGACCACGCTACCGCTATTGTTATTGGTGAGACGGCCGTTGTAGGGAACAACGTCTCGATTCTCCATAACGTAACGCTCGGAGGAACTGGGAAACAGTGCGGAGATAGGCATCCGAAGATCGGCGATGGAGTTTTGATTGGAGCCGGGACGTGTATTTTGGGGAATATCACGATTGGAGAAGGAGCCAAGATCGGTGCTGGCTCGGTGGTCCTGAAGGACGTGCCACCTCGTACGACGGCTGTGGGAAATCCGGCGAGATTGCTGGGTGGTAAAGATAATCCGAAAAAGCTCGACAAGGATCCTGGTCTGACTATGGACCAGACATCGCATATATCGGAGTGGTCGGATTATGTAATCTAAAAAGTCTGTTCTTTTATGTTGTTGTTTATGGCTTCTCATAGTTCTTGGCTTCTCCTGTTATTGAAGCTGGTGAACATATGATATTGCGATGCTGTTTCCATAATCAGATCATTTGTCTCTATAAGATACAGTGATTAAGATGTGATTTGAGTTAAAACTCGGAAACTCTAAACGCTGTTTAGTGGAGTTCCCGTGGTTGGTTTCTGATTAGCAGAGACTTAAGATATGTTTAGTGTTCAAGTATTACTTTGTTAAACCATGATATCTGTGATCAGACTGTTGGAAATAAACCGAAGATTCATCACCCTCTTGTGTTTTGTTTTGCTCACTACAGCTCTTTAAGATATGATGACAACAAGACCTGCAGGATCCAGGATTGTTTGATGCAATCATTTATAAACTACCTATCCTTCCGTAAGTGTCTTCTGTTTCTGTGGAAAATTGTTATAGAAAAAGCAGTAACACAACAATCGCCGGGTCCTCGTGATGGGTTTAGATGAGATAGATATTATCTGTAAAATGAAAGGTCTTGGTCTTAAACAATTTCAGAGGAAATTGCTCTGTTGTTTCAGAGGAAGTTGCTCATAAGTTTTAGATTGGATGTCTTAACTTCCAGTAAATTATAATATATAGGAGACTTTGTCTTCGAGATAATATATTTATTGACGGAGGTACCTCCTATATAGAGTCCATCATGTCAGACGTGAACCGTATTCTAGAATCCATTGCATAATGAATCAGAGTAATGCAATGGACGACTCTATCCGTTTTTTCCTCCTTGAGTCCGTCAATTTCCCAGTTTTCTCTATTTTCTTGAATCTGCTATTGTTGCTTGTGATGTTTGGCACCTGCGTTTACAAGAAAGGGATGGCTTGTGACAATAGTGATGGTTTCACGGATGAGAGATTTATGGATATGTCAACGTACAATAAACTAGTCGTTATATGTTGTAGAACTCTTGCTGTTAAGTTGCATCTACCTGCATGCAAATGGTTGGGACCACAGCGAACTGATGAATCTCTTGTAGGACCCAAAAATCGGAGTTAAGAAATGCGAAGAGAAATCGTATAAATAAATGAATTAAGAACGATATAAGCAATAAAACAATTTAGAAAAAAGGCGTTTAAAACCGTTTAGAATCGGAGGCGAGATTTGATCTCTGTCCTTAACTCAATAAAGCTCCCGTTAGTGAGACGGATCCATTAAGCTTTTGGAGTCCCAGGATACAACCGAAATGAGACCACAACGCTACACTCGTTGTGGAATCTACGAACGTAGACAACTACGATATACTCTAGACTTACCATTTTCCGAAAGAAGGGAGAAACGCTTAGAGAGATTGAAGGATCTTTAGAGAGAGATGTTTGCTTTTAGAAAATAAGTAAATTCTCCAAATGAGACGAGTCCCTTATATAGGCGAGCTCGGAGTAAGTTTAAACGCGTGCATTAACGGCAGTTACGATTTTTGTCATTAACATGCAATCAAAACCAAATCTCGTATTAACCGAAAATGTTTAAGAGGATATTTTTTAGACAATAAATGGGCCACTCGACCACGAGACATTCCCAAAGCCCAAAGCCCAAAGCCCAAAGCCCAAAGCCCAAGCCCAAGCCCAAGCCCGAGCCCGAGCCCGAGCCCGAGCCCGAGCCCGAGCCCGCACCTGCGCCTGGCTTGGCGGCGGTGGTGGTGCGCGCGTGTGGTCTGATTCATCCTCTCTCACATGCACCATAAGTCTTAGCCAATTTGAACACTTGTATCACCTTCTAGTATTTATATTAGAGCGAAAAGGTTCGGCTAAACAATGTGGGACATTTAATAAATCCCACTTACTCACTTACACTCAAATGGATCTAATTTGATACTTAGCCCAAAATCCAATCCATTTCATAAGTTATTTCTTATTCACATTCTCAAATATTTATAAGCCTCAATGCTTATAATAATTTAGACCCAACAATCCCCCACATGAATAGAAATGACTCTAAACAGGGATGACTTGAAAGACTCTTTGGATAGAAAAAAGCTAAAAAAGAAGTCTCCAGAGTATATGCGAAAACTAACTGTGTCTGATGTGGTAGCATTTTTCAGCTTTGAACCAATCATTGTTAATATCTGTCGAGTTTACTCGGCCAGGAGGTGAACATGATGTCTTGAACCACCCAGAGTTTTATGTAAACTTAGACAACAGGAATAACCCAGTTAGGTTTCTCGTAGAACTACGTTCTCTTGTTGTGTTCATTTTGGCCTTGAACATGCCTGGATTCATGAGTGAACTTGGAGAATATAGCCTTTATCGTTCATTCTCCTAGAAACGACCCCATTTCACACTCACATAGGTGATTTCCCATAAGCTTTGCCATTTTGTTGACAACATTATTTTGTACTTCATAAGAATGAAAGTATGAAATCATTAAAAGCTCAACGCTTATCCTTAAAAACTAGCACTTTTTACTCATCGTAGGAATCGGGTTGAGACATTCATCTCACAGTGCTTTCAGCAGACTCAGTTTAATATAGTTGTCCCTTTGAACCTCATTCTTGGGATCTCCAGTCATTGAGGTTGGGTGTCCATCAAACGTCATCTTTTAATTCATAGGCTGTAAACCCATTCCTCGTGATGATTTTAATACTTGATCTCGAGTCAGACCTTTTGTAAAAGGATCTGCCAAATTATCAGCTGATTTGATATAATCCAACGTGATTATACCACTTGAGATCAAATGTCTAATGGTCTTATGTCGTCTTCGTATATGACGAGATTTGCCATTATATTGCGTATTTAGTGCCCGTGAGATAGCGGATTGACTATCACAATGCAAACGTATTGCCGGCACCGGTTTCTCCCACATAGGGATATCTTCCAAAAAATTTCGAAGCCACTCAGCCTCCTCTGCGGCTTTGTCTAAAGCAATGAACTCAGATTCCATGGTTGATCTGGCCAGCAGAGTTTGTTTGGAAGATTTCCATGACACAGCAGCACCACCTATTGTAAAGACATATCCACTTGTGGATTTTGAGTTCTTGGAGTCAGATATCCAGTTTGCATCAGTATATCCTTCCAAAACTGCTGGTTCTTTACCATAGTGCAACCCATAGCTTTTCGTAAACCGCAAGTAATTCAATACTCTAGTTATAGCTTTCCAGTGTGTGTGTCCTGGAGTACTTGTGTATCGACTTAACACATTAACTACGTGCGCTAGATCGGGTCGAGTAAAATTTGTTAAGTACATTAGACTTCCGATAACTCGTGCATATTCCACTTGTGATACAGCTTCACCTTGATTTTTAGTCAAATGAAGTTGGGCGTCAACAGGTGTTTTTGCAGTCCCTCTTGAGTAGAGTTTGAATCTATCAAGTATCTTGTCAGCATAATGTTCTTAGGATAAAATGATTCCGTCAGAGTGTCTAGTGATTTTAACTCCTAGAATCACATCTGCTAATCCCATATCTTTCATATTAAACTGTTCTGATAATATAGTTTTTGTTTGATTGATGATATCGTTATTACGTATAAACATAGAATGATATACCCAGTTGTAGTAATTTTAACATATATGCATTTATCACATTCATTTATGCGAAAACCGTTTGACATCATTACATTATCAAACTTTTCATGCCATTGTTTTGGAGCTTGTTTAAGTCCATACAACGACTTCACAAGTCTACAGACTTTGTGTTCTTGTCCAGGTACAACAAACCCTTCAGGTTGTTTCATGTATATTTCTTCCTCTAAATCTCCATTTAGAAAAGCAGTTTTTACATCCATCTGATGGATTTCCAGACCTCGTAAAGCAGCAATGCTAATTAGCATTCTGATCGAAGTGATTCTCGTTACCGGAGAATAGGTGTCAAAGAAATCCAGACCTTCCTTTTGTCGGAATCCTTGCACCACGAGTCTAGCATTGTGCTTGTCTACCGTACCATCAGTTTTCAATTTTGTTTTGAAAATCCATTTACACCCGAGGGCTTTAAACCCTTCCAGTAAATCAGCCATCTCCCATGTATGATGTTGCATAATGGAGTCAATTTCACTATTTACGGCTTCCTTCCAAAAAGGTGCGTCTGGCGTAGACATAGCCTCTATGTAAGTTCTCGGTTCATTTTCTAAAAGAAAAACCATTAGGAAATCATCACCGAAGGTTTTTTCCTTTCGAGCTCTTTTGCTCCATCTAGGTTCATCTTCAACTTCTTCCGGCTTATTAAATGAAGTGCCGGAAGAGCTTGCCTCATTTTGAGAGGAACTTACATCTCTTTGATCCCGTGTCCGTTTTAGATATTCTCTATCTTTTAACGGAAAGATATTCTCAAAGAATTCTGCATTCCGGGATTCCATCACAGTATTAATGTGAATGTTCGGAATATCTGATTTATGAACCAAAAATCGATAAGCACTACTATTGTGTGCATAACCGATAAAAATACAATCAACGGTTTTCGGTCCAACCGTGACTTGTTTCGGAGGTGGTACAACTACTTTTGCTAAGCACCCCCACACTTTCATGTATTTGTATGAAGGAACAGTGCCTTTCCATAGTTCATATGGAGTTTTCCCCGTCACTTTGTGCGGAATTTTGTTGAGGATATAATTTGAGGTAAGCAAAGCTTCCCCCCACATGTTCTGAGCTATCCCAGATTCCTGCAACATAGCATTCATCATTTCTTTAAGAGTGCGATTTTTCCTTTCAGCAACTCCGTTAGATGAAGGTGAATAAGGAGCGGTTGTTTGATGTATTATTCCATTTTCTCTACAAAATGCATTAAACGGTCCTTCATATTCTCCACCTCGATCACTTCGAACTATTTTAATAGTTTTCTCAAGTTGATTTTCAGCTTCAAGCTTATATTCCTTAAATTTATCCAAAGCTTCGTTTTTGCTTTGTAATAAATAAATACAACAATATTTTGTGCAATCATCTATAAATGTGACAAAATATTTCTTTCCTCCTCGAGTTGGTAGATAATTTAAATCACATAAATCTGTGTGAATCAGACCAAGAGGTTCCGTCGTTCTTTCTCGTTTAGGGAATGGTCGTTTTGTAAGTTTTGCTTGTACACAAACTTGACATTTATCCTTAATCGATTTGCATTTAGGAATTAGACTTAAATTCATCAATCTTTCCAAAGATTTATAATTCACATGTCCTAATCGTTCATGCCAAATAGTAAAAGACTCGACCAAATAAGCAACTTGAGCATTTTCATTAACGGAATCAACATTGGTTACATTTTTCTTTGGTAAGACCGTCATTACATTCATCTTGACAAATCCACCCTTAACATAACCCTTTCCCAAGTACACCCCATTCTTCCTAATCACTAGCTGATCGGATACAAAGTTAACACCAAATCTGGCCTTGCTCATGAGTGTGCCCGAGATCAGATTCTTGCTTATGTCGGGAACATGTTTCACATTGTTGAGAGTGATCTCATGTCCCGAAGTCATCTTTAGCATAACCTTTCCACGTCCTAAAATCTTGGATGCTTTGGTGTTCGCCATCTTCACCCTTTCGTCTCCATTACTCTTTTGATAAGAGCTAAACAACTCTCTATCACAACAAATGTGAGTGGTTGCACCGGTGTCGTAGAACCACTCCCTTGGATTGGTCTCAACCGCATTGACTTCCGGAATATCTTCGGTGATTACCGCACATAGATCTTCCGAGGTCAAGAAAGCTTGATGAGTAGACTTTTTATCCTTTGCCTTCTTATGACAAGCTTGAGCTTTGTGGCCTTTCTTACCACAATAGTTACAAGTTCCGGTGAACTTCTTCTCAGCCCCATTGTGCTTCTTGAAGTTCGTGGATCCCGAAGGTTTCAGATTCTTTTCCCCGACCTTAGCCTTGCCTTTGACCTTAGCCATTTGAGCGAGATAGGCTTGGTAAGAATCTTGCTCCTCACGATTGGTGAGCCCGGTTGTTTGGCGATTCCTAGCTTCAATTTGAAGCCTAGTGATCAAGTCTTGAAGAGACATCGCCTTTCGCTTGTGCTTGAGATAATTTTTGTATTCCACCCAACCTGGAAGTTTCTCAATAAAGCAATTAACCGTGAAGGGCTCACAAATTTTCATACCTTCGGATGCTATCTCATTGCATAGCAATTGAAGTTGATCCACTTGTGCCATGATAGGTTTCGAGTCCACCATCTTGAAATCTAAAAATTTTGCCACTGCAAATTTCTGAGTTCCCGCATCATCAGACTTGTACTTCTTCTCCAAAGCATTCCACAGCTCTTTAGCTGTCGGGAATTGCTTCTCATTGTTGTACACAGCATACAACGGGTCAACGAGGCGGCTTAAGATCCAACCCCGGCACAAGAAGACACTTATGAAAGCGTTTTACTCAACCGTTTGAAACCTTGTTTCCAAAGAAACTACGTTTCTAGATAAGAAATTAAATCGAAAAAAATCGTTTTATAATTTCGCAAATCTCAATCCGATTATAGCTATATGCTAGAAGCGGGTTTATTGAGTTAAGCTTGTAGGACCCAAAAATTGGAGTTAAGAAATGCGAAGAGAAATCGTATAAATAAATGAATTAAGAACGATATAAGCAATAAAACAATTTAGAAAAAAGGCGTTTAAAACCGTTTAGAATCGGAGGCGAGATTTGATCTCTGTCCTTAACTCAATAAAGCTCCCGTTAGTGAGACGGATCCACTGAGCTTTTGGAGTCCCAGGATACAACCGAAATGAGACCACAACGCTACACTCGTTGTGGAATCTACGAACGTAGACAACTACGATATACTCTAGACTTACCGTTTTCCGAAAGAAGGGAGAAACGCTTAGAGAGATTGAAGGATCTTTAGAGAGAGATGTTTGCTTTTAGAAAATAAGTAAATTCTCAAAATGAGACGAGTCCCTTATATAGGCGAGCTCGGAGTAAGTTTAAACGCGTGCATTAACGGCAGTTACGATTTTTGTCATTAACATGCAATCAAAACCAAATCTCGTATTAACCGAAAATGTTTAAGAGGATATTTTTTAGACAATAAATGGGCCACTCGACCACGAGACATTCCCAAAGCCCAAAGCCCAAAGCCCAAGCCCAAGCCCAAGCCCGAGCCCGAGCCCGAGCCCGCACCTGCGCCTGGCTTGGCGGCGGTGGTGGTGCGCGTGTGTGGTCTGATTCATCCTCTCTCACATGCACCATAAGTCTTAGCCAATTTGAACACTTGTATCACCTTCTAGTATTTATATTAGAGCGAAAAGGTTCGGCTAAACAATGTGGGACATTTAATAAATCTCACTTACTCACTTACACTCAAATGGATCTAATTTGATACTTAGCCCAAAATCTAATCCATTTCATAAGTTATTTCTTATTCACATTCTCAAATATTTATAAGCCCAATGCTTATAATAATTTAGACCCAACAATCCCCCACATGAATAGAAATGACTCTAAACAGGGATGACTTGAAAGACTCTTTGGATAGAAAAAAGCTAAAAAAGAAGTCTGCAGAGTATATGCGAAAACTAACTGTGTCTGATGTGGTAGCATTTTTCAGCTTTGAACCAATCATTGTTAATATCTGTCGAGTTTACTCGGCCAGGAGGTGAACATGATGTCTTGAACAACCCGGAGATTTTGGTCTGTGGAAATACAGTGTGCTTGGTCAGTTTGAGATTCTTGGCTTGCTTGATGTTCTAGAAGAAGAACAGAATGAAGAAGCTGTTGCTGAGAAGGCAACAGAAGGTGCTCAAGAAGTCAAGACAGAGGGAGTAGTGAAGGATGCTTCATGGGCTAAAAGAGATAAAAGAGCAAGGACCCTGCTCGGACAATGTCTCACAGATTTAGTCCTAAGGAAGATCATGAATGAACCTACTGCATATAGTCAATGGAAAACATTGGAAGAGACTATCAAACAAAGACTAAAGCTAACATGATCTATCTAAAGAAACAATTCTCGTGTTTTAAGATGGAAGAGGACAAGACAATTGAGGAAAACTTGGATAAATTCTTGAAGCTAGTTAATGATCTTGCAAGTTTGAAGGTTACTATTCAAGATGAAGATCAAGCAATAGGTTTACTTAATAGTTTACCACCTGCTTTCGAACCTCTAGTTCATACTCTACAATTCGGAAATTCTAAAGATTCATTAACCATGGATGATGTGATCACCGAAGCATATGGAATGGAGTCAAATTTGATACAGAAGGGTCAACTGTACAAGAAGAAGCATTCAGCAGAAAGTTTGAGTGTTGAAAGTAGAGGCAGAACTGAGTCAAGAGGTAACAAAGGTCAAGGAAAAGGAAAGAGCAGATCCAAGAGCAGAGGGCGTTCTAAATCACGATAGAAGCAAAGTAATGTGAGGGCTTGTTGGACTTGTGGAGATGAAAATCATTGGAAGAAGGATTGTCCACAAAGAGGTCAGAACAAAGGTCACGGAAAAGGAAACAATTTTTCAAATGTAGTTCTTCCAGAATCATCAGCATATGCAGTTAGTCTAGTCACCACAGAAGATGAGTGGGTGTTAGACTCGGGTTGCACATTTCATATAACACCTAAAAGGGAATATCTTACAGATTTCAAAAGGTTAGAAGGAAGACGTGTGCTAATGGCTAATGATGATTCATGTGAAGTTAAGGGAATTGGCAAAATTACAGTGGAAAATGAGGATGGGACAGTGATTAAATTGAATGATGTAAGATATGTTCCAGACATGAGCAGAAATCTAATCTCATATGGTCAGCTAGAGGAAGCTGGTTGCAGCTATAAAGGGAAGGATTTCCAAGTTGTTTTCTATAAAGGAAGTGAAAAGGTTATCACGGGAAAGTATAGAAATGGGCAGTATTATCTTCATGGTCAAGTTAGATCACAGGAAGCTAATGTAGCGAAATGTATTGTAGATACAACTACAAGATGGCACTGCAGGCTTGCTCACATGGGAAAGAGGTCAATGGAAACATTGGTTAAGAAAGGTTGCATTAAAGGTGAAGAAATCAAAGACCTAAGTTTCTGTGAAGCATGTGTACTAGGTAAATCACACAAAGCTAGTTTTCCACACAAAGCTAAGAAAACATCAAAATGTATTTTAGAATACGTCCATTCGGATTTATGGGGATCACAGAACACTACACCTAGCATGTGGGGGGCTCAATATTTTATCAGCTTTATAGATGATTACTCAAAGAAAGTATGGATATATTTTCTAAGGAAGAAGAGTGATGCATTTCAAGCTTTCTCGGATTGGAAAGTTCTGGTGGAGAATCAAATAGGTAAAAAGATTAAATGCTTAAGGACAGACAATGGACTTGAATTTTGTAATAATCAGTTTGATGATCTTTGCAGAGTTTCAGGGATAAAATGGCACAAAACTATACCTTATACACCACAGCAGAATGGTGTATCCGAGAGGATGAACAGGTCTATAATGGATAAAATGAGAAGTATGTTGGCAGAAACTGGTTTAAGTGGAGAATTTTGGGCTGAGGCTGCTAATACAGCAGTATACATTATTAATAGGTCACCCTCATCAACTATTAATTTTGAAATTCCAGAGGAGTTATGGTCTAATACTAAGCCAGATTACAATCAATTGAGGAGTTTTGGTTGTGTTGCCTATATTCATACAATTCAAGACAAGATAAGTCTGAGAGCTCAAAAGGGTATATTTCTTGGTTATGGAATTTTAACTGAGGAATATAGGATCTGGTTACCTGAAGAAGATAAGGTTGTCATAAGTAGAGATGTGGTGTTCAATGAGGATGTTTTGTTTAAGGAACTAAGTTCAGAAGGTAACATTGATTCAGTTGAAGTCCAGAGCGTTAAGAAGGCTACAGGGAAGCGTGTGACTTTTAAGGAAGACTTAGAGAAAATTCTAGGTGACAAGTCTAAGAAAAGAACCTACATCGAATCAGGTGGAGGATCTAAAGAGAATTCGGAGGATATAGTGGATATTGAAGGTCAGGATGATAGGGAAACTGGTTCAGATTCAGAGAATTCATGGACTACAAGAGGAAGTGTTGAGGGTTCTAGAGATGAACATGAAACAGATCAAAGCACAGAACTAAGTGACTATTTACTTGCAAGGGACAAACAAAGACGGCAAGTAAAACCACCATCTAGATTTGAGGAAGCTGATCTAGTTGCTTATGCTCTAGTTAGCTCAGAAATTATAGAAATTGAGGAACCTAAGACCTATGCTAAGGCTATGAACAGCAAACACAGAAAGAAGTGGAATAAAGCTTCAAATGAGGAAATGGATTCTTTGATAGGGAATCATACATGGGATCTAGTTGATGAACCTGAAGATCAAAAGGTAATAGGTTGTAAATGGATTTTCAAGTTGAAACTTGGAATTCCAGGCGATGAAAAACCAAGGTTCAAATCAAGACTAGTGGCTAAAGGTTTTGCTCAGGTGGAGGGGATAGATTATAATGAGGTTTTTGCCCCAGTGGTTAAGCATGTTTCAATTAGGCTATTATTATCAATAGTCACTAACTGGAACATGGAGTTAGAATAGTTGAATGTAAAGACAGCTTTCTTACACGAAGTTCTACATGAGACTATCTACATGCAACAACTAGAAGGATATGTAGTTAAAGGCAGTGAAAGTAAGGTCTGTTTATTAAAAAAAATCATTATATGGTTTAAAACAGTCACCAAGGGAATGGAATCAACGTTTTAATGAATTCATGAGCAAGTAGTGTTTTCAGAAAAGCGAGTATGATCCATGCGTGTATGTCAAGGGTGATTCAATTGACAATGTGATCTACCTTCTATTATATGTGGACGACATGTTAATTGCATCAACAAGCAAGACAGAGATTTCAGAGCTAAAGCATTTACTTCATAGTGAATTCGAGATGAAAGACTTAGGTGCAGCAAGGAAAATACTAGGCATGGATATTCATAGAGACAGAAAAAATGGCACATTAACTCTTTCACAGACGAATTACATTGATCAAGTTTTAAAGGTTTTTAATATGTACCAATGTAAGCCTGTGACTACTCCATTTGGTTCTCATTTTAAGTTGAAAAGCGTTTCTACTAAAGATGAGATAACAGAGAGAGAAGGGATGCAAGATGTACCTTACACCAGTGCAGTGGGGAGTCTGATGTATGCTATGGTTGGCTCCAGACCCGACCTTGCGTATCCAATTGGCATTGTCAGCAGGTACATGTCAAAACCAGGAAAAACCCATTGGTTAGCAGTTAATTGGATAATGAAATATTTGAAGTCAGCAAGGAAAGTAAACTTGACATTCAAGCAAGGCACATAATTTAAAATCAGAGGCTACTGTGATGCAGATTTTGCAACAGACTTAGACAGAAGGAGATCAATTTTAGGTTATGTATTCACAGTGGGAAACAATACAGTGAGTTGGAGATCCAGATTACAGAAAGTGGTTGCATTATCTACTATAGAGTCAGAATATATTTCATTGTCAGAAGCATGCAGAGAAGTAGTATGGATTCAAGGAATATACGCAGAAATGAAAGTCTCAAAAGGACTAGTTGAAATTTTCTGTGATTCTCAAAGAGCTATCTATCTAGCAAAGAATCGTATGTGCAGTGAAAGAACAAAGCATATACAGGTGAAATACAATTACATCAGAGAAGTCATCGAAGATGGACAAGTTGTAATTACGAAAATTCACACTTTAGTCAACCCAGCGGACATGTTCACAAAAGTTTTACCTGGAGAGAAGTTCAAAGGATGCATGCAGGCTCTGAACATGGAGGATAGCTGAGAACAGCTCAGGCGAGGCTTCGTCGGGGATCTGAAAAGACGAAGACCTTGGAATCTGTGAGACTCGAAGTTAGACCTACACAGAGAAGAAGATCCGTTAATTATTCGGAAAAGTAATGAACTTCTAAAGAGAAACCTAATTTTTCTTACCAGGAAGATGTTTCAGTCTCATGCGAGCACTGAACATGGAAGAAGACAGAGTGTTGCTCAAGAAGTCTTCACCGCAGATCTGAAGAGTCGGAAACCTGAAACTCTTGGCCGGATCTACGAAGGAAACATGAAACTCTGTTAGTAAAACTCGGAAAAGGAGCAAACAGAAAACAAAACAAGTTGTAAAGAGAAGAAATCTCAAACGACTGAGCTCGGAGCAGTTGAAAGAGAAAGAATCTCAAGCGACAGAGCAAAAAGGAAAAAAAAAACAAAAGAGAAAGGAAGAGGAAGACTTACACTCGTTGTCGAACGTCGGAGATGAAGAGCGGAACAGTTTCTTCATCGGAAAACTCCGAAGGAACAGAGACGGCGATTCAAGAAGGTGAATCGCATGCAGAGAGAAGAACTGAAGCGGCTGAATGTTTTTCGGACAAATGAAGTCAAAACGGTGGAGATTGTAGGGTTTTGGTCTTCATAATCCGAATGGGCTGTGGGCCGAACTGAAGTCCACCAGAGTCATTACTTGATTCTGATGGATCCTAATAAGTTGGGCCATTTTTTTTTAATGTTTTCGGCCATAAAGGCCCATTTGTCTCATTAACTCTGTAATCAATATGGCCATATATAAGACCAGATTCATCTCTGATCCATAGACTTTTCTTCTTCTTCTTCTTCTTCTTCCTTGAGCTGAAGCTCAAGAGAACTGATTACTTGTAACAGAGAGATACATAAAGTGATTAATGGATTCCAAGGTCAAACCTGAAGAGAGATGTACCAAATTTGGGGAACTCTATAATCAATTGTGTCAAACACTTAGCTTAGGGCAATTGATTCTCTTCACCATTGTTTCCGATCAAAGCTCTGTTCCTTCTCGGGATTGAATAATTCCGCAAGTTTCTTGGTTTATCTGACATTATCAATAAGCAAGAAGAATGCTCAAGAGCTCAGTGATACTGAGACTAAACCTCAGCCGTTGATTAAAGCATTGGATTAGTAATGTGTGGCATAATCAACGGCAGGGATTGGGAGTTGTTAAAACATATTGTTAGATAGATTACTTGATATAAAAACAGAGCATCTACTCTTTTGTAAAGTCATTCAGGCAATTGTGTAAAAGATTATCTTTCTTCTTCAATACAACGATAGTTACAGAGAAATTGCAGAGAGTTCATAACCATTCCTATACTTTGTTATGCTTTTCTCTTATCAATTGGTGTGAGTTTGAGCTGACTTCATTGCCTGAAGATGACACGCGCCGCCGACATGATACCATCGTCCGATTTAGACACTCGTTTTGCGTTATTGGATTCTGGATTCACCGGAATGGAAGAACGCGAGGTTGAGAAGCAAGAAGCGATCAAGAAAGTGGACGACCACATTAATTTAATGAGCAACCAACTAGCCGCGATTCACCAAGCTCTGGGTTCGTCGAATTCGGTTCCATCACCGCCGATCGTACCTCCGACGAGTGTTGGTGATGTGAATTCGATCGTTCCGTCGATATCTTCCGTCGATATCGCAACGACATCAAATCCTCTTCTGAACTGTCTAATTTTGCACCATTTTCTCCGGTGGTGGATTCAGGTAACACCGATAATGCTTCTGTTTTAGCAGCAGCTGTTTCGAACGGAGAAACATTTCTCAAGAAAATCGATATTCCATTCTTTGAAGGATCCGATGCTCATACTTGGTTGAGCTTAGTTGAACGTTTTATTGTCGTGGGGAAATACTCAGATGTAGAGAAATTCAAACTTGTTTCATTGGGGTTATCGGGCAAAATCTTAAGTTGGTATGAATGGGAGGTTAGCCGAGCTCCATTTACGGATTGGAGCAATTTTCAAACTAAATTTCTTCTAAGATTCGGTCAGACTCGAAGCTTACTTCCTGTGGATCGCTTTCATTCTTTGATACAACATGATTCCATCGAGGATTACGTTGAGGAATTTTAGCGTCTCTCGGCAACTATGTCGGATATTTCCGATCGCTACCAAATAGCAATCTTCAAGAAAGGTTTAAAACCGGAATTACAAACTCTTCTTAAGCTACTTAAACCCAAGTCCTTACCGGAGATGATCAGCGTAGTACTCGATATGGCTCCAGATGTTATGGTGTGTATTATTAGTGAAGCTTTATCAGTTAATGAAAAATCTCCTCCATCATGCAATACTAGCCAATTTCGTACAAAGGTGGTTTCAGCAAATTCTTCTTCTTGGAAAGTCAAAGCGCAACTGCACAGTCAATGGCAGAATCCAGTGCGTCTCGATCATTACCCCCGGTTCCTTTAAAGCATAAGGGTCGTAGACATTTGTCTCTGGCAGAGTATGAGGAGCGACGAAAAAGTAAACTTTGCTTTCGTTGTGATGCTCCTTGGGTACCGAATCATAAAAGCCCATGAAGCGAATTACGGGTCCTGTTAATGCAACATGATTGTGAGGTGCTTCTTGCCGATACTGTGGGAGAAGAGGGTTCAGATGAAGAAATACTCCTTCAGCCACAATGTTATTGATTGTCTCTTAGTGTGTTTCTGGGTAAAACATACCATGTACGATGAAGCTGCGAGGTATCATTGGCCACGCCGAGGTAGTGGTTCTCATTGACAGTGGTGCTACCAATAATTTCCTAACATCTGTAACTGTTAAGCGCTTAAAGCTGAAACCTCGTCCTGTGACGCGTTGTGAAGTTTCCTTGGGCAATGGAATGCGAGTGAGAAGCTTTGGTATGTGTCGCGGCATAACTTTGACATTGGCTAATACATCCTTTGAAGTCGATTTCATATCTCTCGAATTGGGAAGTGCGGAATTAATCTTGGGGATGCAATGGTTGCGAACTTTGGGTATTTGTGAATGCGATTTCGAGGCTCAAATGCTTTCTTTTACATATCGTGGTCAGCGGGTTACTCTCTATGGTGATCCTTCTTTACACGAGGCGGGTAAACCCTTTCCCGCAGAGTCTGCGTGTTCTTCATTGGGGGTTAAGACATGGGCAATTCCTTCCTTATATGCGTTTTCAAATGTGGCTGTTACCCATGTACCATTGGTACTTCAAAATTTATTAACACAGTTCTCTAGTGTTTTTCCAGAGCCTCAATGTCTGCCGCCTTTCCGTGGCCATGCACATGCGATTAACCTTCTTCCTGGTACGACTCCAGTGACTATAAGGCCCTATAAGAATCCCCACGCCCAGAAGGAAAAGATGGAAAAGCAAGTCCAAGGGATGTTGCAGAGCGGTATTATCAGACCGAGCCACAGTCCTTTTTTCAGCCCGGTGTTGTTGGTACCAAAGAAAGACAAATGTTGGCGGTTCTGTGTGGAATACAGAGGCCTTAACCGTATCACCATACCTGATAAATTTCCCATTCCGGTCATTGATCAATTACTGGACGAATTACGAGGATCATGTGTTTTTTCTAAACTTGATTTACGCTCGGGGTATCATCAAATTCGCATGCGCGAATAAATCATCGAAAAAACAGCCTTTCGTTACTGTGGATGGGCATTACGAGTTTGTGGTCATGCCATTTGGCCTAACAAACGCTTCGGCTACGTTTCAGAGTTTAATGAAGGAGTTGTTCCGCCCTTTTCTTCGCAAATTTGTCCTTATTTTCTTTGATGATATTCTGGTTTATAGCACATCCTTGTCCCTACATATTGATCATCTTCAACAAGTGTTTCAGGTTATGTGAGTGCAAAAGCTATATGCCAATCAAAAGAACTGTTCTTTCCTTCAAGACATGATTGATTACTTGGGGCATGTTATCTCCAGCGAAGGCGTAGCTACAAATCCAAATAAAAATGCAGCCATGATGAATTGGCCGACCGCTCGTAACGTTAAAGCATTGTGCGGGTTCTTGGGACTTAAAGGATACTATAGGCGCTTTGTTTGATATTATGGTTCCATCGCTAAGCCACTAACATCCTTGTTGAAGAAGGAGAAATTCTGCTGGTCACCCGAGGCTCAATCTGCATTTGATGCACTAAAGGTAGCAATGATGGAGGCCCTAGCGTTAGTGCTGCCAGATTTTTCCAAACATTTGTGGTGGAATCAGATGCGTTGGGTTGTGGTGTGGGAGCTGTTCTGATGCAGTACAACAACCCTCTCGCTTATTTTAGCCATGCTTTCACCGCGCGGGAGCAACTGAAACCAATTTACGAGCGCGAGCTAATGCCGATAGTACTAGCCGTGCTTAAGTGGAAGCATTACTTGTTTGGCTGCAAATTCGTTGTGCGTACTGATCAGAAAAGCCTTAAGTTCCTCCTGGAGCAACGCGAAATTTCTATGGATTATCAACATTGGTTAACTAAGCTGTTGGTGTATGATTTTTCGATTAATTATAAACCAGGTATTCAGAACAAAGCTGCGGATGGTCTTTCAAGGAGCATGATTACCAATGATAATTTGAATTCTATATCCTTGCTAGCCATATCTCTTTCTCAGGTTCAAGCAGGGCAATTGAACACCACTCTTTACAGTGTTCGTGATAAGTTACTATTCTACAAAGGCAGACTATTTCTTCCCCAAAATTCTGCATTTATGAGTGTAATATTAGCTGAATACCACGACTTTGTTTGTGGTGGTCACGCATGGGTTTTGCGCACTCTGAAGCGTATTCAAACTCAATTTCATTGGAGAGGAATGAAGGCAGTTGTAGAGAAATATATTGCGGAGTGTTCAATTTGTCAAACACACAGATATAGTACTCTATCGCGTGCAGGTTTGCTGCAGCCACTTCCAATTCCGAATCGTGTTTGGGCTCACATAACCATGGATTTTATTGAAGGTCTTCCGGTATCTGGAGGATTCAATGTCATTCTGGTCGTAGTAGATCGCCTCATCAAATTTGCTCGTTTTATTGGCTTGAGACATCCATTCACGGCAGCAGACATTGCATCTAAGTTTTCAAGGGAAATAATTCGTTTACATGGCATTCCGGAGTCAATCGTCTCTGATAGAGACAAGGTGTTCCAAAGCGCGTTTTGGACAGAATGCCACAAACTTGCGAAGACAAAGCTGCGATTCACTTCCTCATATCATCCAGAATCTGATGGCCAATCGGAGGTGGTGAATCGAACATTGGAAACGTACCTTCGTTGCTTTACCTCCTCTCATCCGCGGAAATGGTCGTCTTTCCTTCTCTGGGCCGAGTATTGGTATAACTCCTCCTATCACACTGCTTTGCGAACTACGCCTTTTAACGTGGTATATGGAAGAGATCTACCAGCTTTACTTCCATTCGAAATAGGTTCTACAACAAATTTTTCTTTGGAACAGTCTTTGAAGGAGCGGGATTGATGTTACAGAACATTAAGCTCCATCTTCTGCGTGCTCAGGAAGTTATGAAAAATGCAGTGGACAAACATTGACGTGATTTGGAATAAGTGGGTGACTTGGTTTTCCTGAAATTGCCTCCGTACAGGCAAAATTCTGTAACCAAAAGAATATGCCAGACATTAGCCGCAAAATACTATGGTCCTTTCGAAGTGACAGAGCGTATTGGGGCGGTGGCTTACAGGCTGTTATTGCCTCCAACTTCTCGCATTCATCCTATCTTTCATGTTTCTTTGCTCAAACCTGTCTTGGGGAGTCGTCACAAGGTTAATGCTTTACCCACTTCATTGAATGATGCAGCTGAATTTGTGTTCATTCCGCAAGCTATCAGAGATACGCGTTACAATTCTGATGGTCATTTAGAAGTTTTGATTTCGTGGGAAGGATTACCTAGCCATGAGGATACATGGATCGAGATGAGGGACTTAGTAAATCAATTTCCAAGCTTCAAGCTTGAGGACAAGCTTGTTCGAAACCGGCGGGTAATTGATACGCCTTGGAAAGCATTCATTAGGGAGAGGAAGGCTCAGAGCTCAGAGATACCGAGACTAAACCTCAGCCATTGATTAAAGCATTGGATTAGTAATGCGTGGCATAATCAACTGCATGGATTGGGAGTTGTTAAAACATATTGTTAGATAGATTACTTGACAAAAAAAAAAAAAAAAAAGATTACTTGATATAAAAACAGAGCATTGACTCTTTTGTAAAGTCATTCAGGCAATTGTGTAAAAGATTCTCTTTCTTCTTTAATACAACGATAGTTACAAAGAAATTGCATAGAGTTCATAGCCATCCCTATACTTTGTTATGCTTTTCTCTTATCAGTTCCTCAAGTTGACAGTAGGGACAGAGCTGAGAAACTATTTTGGATATTTAGGAGTAAGCTTGAATGGGACGATGGTGAAAGAAGGATCACTTCGTTTAAGCTTGTTAAGGCACTCTTCTTCTCAGCGTGGCGAGATATTGTCTTGTCAACTTTGTTTGCTTTTTTCTATACAATGTCTTGCTATGTTGCACCGTATCTCATGGATACTTTCGTTCAGTACCTGAACGGCCAAAGACAATATACAAACGAAGGCTTTGTTTGAGTGGCAACTTTTTTCGTTGTTAAGCTAGTCGAATGCCAAGCATGGAGGAATTGGTATTTCAGGTTGCAGAAAGTTGGGATTGGAATGAGATCAGTCTTGGTTTCAATGATCTACGAAAAGGGCTTGACCCTTCCTTCTCACTTAAAGAAAGGACACACTAGTGGCGAGATCATAAATCTCATGACTGTAGATGCTGAGAGAATCAGTGCTTTTAGTGGGTATATGCATGATCCATGGATCCTTGTCTTACAAATTAGTTTAGCCTTATTAATCTTATACACAAGCCTTGGGCTAGGATCCATTGCAGCTTTTGCTGCAACTTTTTTAGTTATGCTGGGAAATATTCCCTTGGCAAAGTTGGAAGAGAAGTTTCAGGGTAATTTAATGGATGCCAAAGATAACAGGATGAAGAAAACATCGGAGGTCTTATTTAATATGAGGATTCTCAAACTTCAAGGATGGGAGATGAAGTTCCTGCATAAGATTCTTGAACTTAGACGCATTGAAGCAGGCTGGCTTAAGAAATTCGTGTACAACTCGGCGGCTATTAGCTCTGTTCTGTGGGCTGCACCTTCTTTCGTGTGCGCAACAGCTTTTGGCGCTTGTATGCTTCTGAAGATTCCTCTTGAATCAGGGAAGATAATAGCGGCTCTTGCAACTTTTCGAATTCTGCGAACTCCAATATATAAACTTCCTGATACGATCTCCATGATTGTTCAGACAAAGGTATCTCTTGATAGGATTGCTTCTTTTCTCTGTCTTGATGATTTGCAGCAAGACTGTGTGGAGAGACTTCCTAGTGGATGTGGAAGTCAGTAATGGTGCTTTCTCTTGGGAGGATTCTTCTCCCATCTCAACGCTGAGAGATATAAGTTTCAAAATCCCTCATGGAATGAACGTTGCTATTTGTGGTACTGTTGGTTCGGGTAAATCAAGTTTACTCTCATCCATACTGGGTGAAGTTCCCAAAATATCAGGAAGTCTTAAGGTTTGTGGAAGAAAGGCTTACACTGCACCATCGCCTTGGATCCAGAGCGGCAAGGTCAAAGAGAACATTCTGTTTGGTAAGCCAATGCAAAGAGAATGGTACCAAAGGGTACTTGAAGCGTGTTCGTTGAATAAAGACTTGGAGGTACTTCCCTTCCGTGATCAGACGGTTATCGGGGAAAGAGGTATCAATCTAAGCGGTGGACAGAAGCAACGGATACAGATTGCTCGTGCTCTTTACCAAAACGCAGATATCTATCTGTTTGATGACCCTTTTAGTGCAGTAGATGCTCATACTGGATCACATCTCTTTAAGGTAAGAAAAGTTTCCTTTTCTTTCTGGATATCTGGACTTGAAGTACACGGATACTCCTACCTCTCTGCTTTGTGCTGCATAGTGACTTCGGATATGTATCTTGATATGATCTCTCTCACGTTTGTCTCTGTAACAGGAAGTTTTGCTGGGGATTCTGAAAAACAAAACAATCATATACGTCACTCATCAGCTTGAATTCCTGCCTCAAGCTGATCTTATACTGGTTTGGGACTGGTTTGCTCTATCATCTTTTCAGTGCATTATCTAAGTACATATTTATTATATCATTTAATCATTTTGACAGGTCATGAAAGATGGGAAGATCACACAAATGGGAAAGTACAATGAAATTCTTGACTCAGGAGCCGATTTCATGGAACTTGTAGGAGTTCACACTGATGCCTTAGCAGCTGATTCATATAACATACGATCTGCTTCAGCACAATCAACTACAGGCATAGAAAACAAAGTTTCCGACGATGAAGAAAAACAAGAGGAAGATTTGTCTAACCCAAGAGGACAACTAGTTCAAGAAGACGAGAGAGGCAAAGTTGGGCTAACTGTATACCAAAAGTATATGGCTTTGGCGTATGGAGGAGCACTCGTGCCTATTATACTGGTTGTTCAGATTCTCTTTCAGATTCTAAACATCTGGAGCAACTATTGGATGGCTTGGGTTACTCCTGTTTCTAAGGATGTTAAACCTTTAGTGAGCGGCTCTACATTAATTCTAGTCTATGTAGTTCTAGCCGCTGCAAGCGCCTTCTGCATACTTGTCAGAGTAATGCTGGCCGCGATGACTGGTTTTCAAGATAGCTACTGAACTCTTCACTCAAATGCATCTCTGCATTTTTCGTGCTTCCACGTCATTCTTTGATGCCACCCCAATTGGCCGAATTTTGAATAGAGTAAGAACTATCCAAGCTTATACTCGATTTGTAATGGCAATACCACTAACTGATCCTGCAAACTCCTTTTCTTATCAATGTGATCTTCAATCCTATTTTAGGCTTCTACAGACCAAAGTGCCTTGGATTTGAGATTACCAAGTCAATTTTCAAATCTTGCTATTACTGCTGTAAACATTTTGGGGATTATTGGAGTGATGGGACAGGTTGCGTGGCAGGTCCTTATTGTCTTTATCCCTGTCATCGTTGCGTGCACCTGGTATCGGGTAATTCTTTATAACACTGACAAATTTGAATAGAGCTTAGTTTCATACTTGGGTTTGGAGCTCTTGTAACCATGATATAATACGACTCATACTAACTTCTTGAGCTGCTCACCTAAGTCTTGATATTAATTTAACATACATATGCAGCAATATTACATATCTGCGGCTCGGGAACTCGCAAGATTATCTGGAATAAGCAGATCGCCTTTGGTGCAGCATTTTTCTGAAACGCTTTCTGGGATAACAACCATCAGAAGCTTTGATCAAGAACCAAGATTTCGCGCTGACATCATGGGACTTAACGATTGTTATTCTCGGCTTAGGTTCCATGCCATTTCTGCAATGGAGTGGCTCTGCTTCCGTCTTGATCTCTTATCCACTGTCGCATTTGCGCTTTCTCTTGTTAACTTAGTTTCTGTGCCTGAAGGAGTCATTAATCCAAGTAAGTCACTGCCATTTAATCAGTGTTTTTACTTTGGTTAATATTCACTACTAAAAATTTTCTGCGTCTTTCTCGGCATTCTGCTTCCTAAAGGCTTTGCAGGATTGGCGGTCACATATGCACTCAGTCTAAATAGCTTGCAAGCAACTTTAATATGGACACTTTGCGATCTTGAAAACAAAATGATATCTATGGAGTGAATGCTTCAGTACAAGACATCCCTAGTGAACCATCTCTCATAATTGAATCAACTCACCCTGAGAAATCGTGGCCCTCCCTTGGAGAGATTACTATCTGTAATCTGCAAGTACGATATGGGCCACATTTGCCTATGGTGCTTCGTGGATTGACATGCACTTTTCCAGGAGGCCTGGAAACTGGAATCGTTGGAAGAACAGGATGTGGCAAATCAACTTTAATTCAAACCCTTTTTAGGATTGTGGAACCTACAGCCGGAGAAATCAGGATTGACGGGATAAACATCTTGACCATTGGGCTGCATGACTTGCGTTCCAGACTAAGTATTATACCTCAAGAGCCAACCATGTTTGAAGGCACGGTTCGTAGTAACTTGGACCCACTTGAGGGATACACTGATAACCAAATCTGGGAGGTCTGTTGACTCTTTGTTCTTTCTGTGTTTCTGCTGATAGCAAAAGTAAGGTTCTCGCTGATTTTTTGTTGCACTCGTTTCAGGCACTCAACAAGTGTCAACTTGGAGATGAAGTAATGAAGAAAGAACTAAAGCTAGATTCCCCTGGTTAGTATAAAAAAAACTGTTGTATGTGTTAATTTAAATTTCTTAAATCACATATAATGATAGGAATCTCTTGTATTTCAGTTAGTGAGAATGGACAAAACTGGAGTGTTGGTCAGAGACAACTAATGTGTTTGGGACGAGTCTTGCTCAAGAGAAGCAAAGTATTGGTTCTTGATGAAGCCACTGCTTCTGTAGATACCGCGACTGATAACATAATCCAGGAGACACTGAGACAACATTTTGCGGATTGTACAGTGATTACCATCGCACACAGAGTATTATCTGTTATAGACAGCGATATGGTTCTGCTCCTAGACCAAGGTTGTGAACCAGTGATCATACACTTTCTATTGACGTTTTTTTATTTTATCAGGAGGCTTTATATTAAGATTGGCTATCTAAGTGCAGGGCTTATCAAAGAACATGATACACCGGGGAGATTGCTGGAAGACAAGTCGTCGTCATTCGCATAGCTTGTAGCAGAGTACACAGCAAATTCGGAATCCAGATTCAAAATAAGTTAGAATAAAATATCCATGAAAACAAAATAGTTTTGTTAATTATTATCTTGCTTTGTCGTGAACTAATATATCCAAAATTGAAACAGTAATTTGTAAAAATGAAATAAAATTACTGTTCAAGAAAAGAGATATCTTCCGCCCAAAACTGGAAATGGATATGGGAGCTTGAACCTCGCAGCTAAGAAATCGAATTTAGGGTTAATGTTTGCTGGATTCTGATAAGTCTGCTGTTCCTCTAAGTATGAAGGCAAAGAGAAAAAGGTCTGTGAGAAGAAGAGAAGAGAAGTGGCTAAGAATTGGTTTAGCGAAAGAAAAAAGACTCTCTGTGTGCCAGAGGCTTCCCTCTAGGCTTATTAAATAAAGAGATGTCGTTTAATTACATTGCTATGTCGTTTAGGTATGTGTATGTATTTTTAATTTTTTTGGTTCAAAAATCATCTCTTTCTTTCTTCTGTATCTGCTTCCTTCTTTCTCTTCTCGCTTCTCCTTCTTATTCTACTTCTCAGATAAATCCTGAGGTTTATCAGATTCTAACGAAATTTTCAAACGAGCGAGAGAGAGGGGCTTCGATGGCGATGACGGGGATTGGGAGCACAGGAAGAAAGAATGGGCCTGGCCAATTCTTCCTAGCGACACTGCTTCTTTGGCTCGTCTCCGTTGTGTTTGATATTGTTTTTAATCGTCGCCGGAGCTTCTCTGGGTGATATGTGGTGGATTTTTCTTTCAATTGGTGAATTGGTTAGTTCCTTCATGGCTCTCTCGTGACCCTCTCTTTGTTAACACACCTGTATCGCTTTTGCACTCAATCATTACCTCCGCATCAGTGGTTTTCATTCTTCTCAATTAATGATTAGCCAAAGGTGTAATCGAGATGTTGGATCATTCTGAGTTGGTTGGTGGTACTTGGAAATGGGCATATCAAGCTTTGTGTTTCTCATGCGGCTACTTTTCATATGACCAGTGGGATATGCTTCAGTACCGGTTATACAGCGGCTTAATACCTTCCATTTTGGTTCACCATCTTGTCCTCCTAGTTTGCTTCACATTGGCTCTATATTGAAATATAACCATCAATTACCTGATCCTTACCCTGATTTGTGAGATGCATTCGATCTTTCTGCACGTGAGGAAGCTAAGAATGGCGGGAGTGGGTATTAAACTGGACAGCCTTTGTGTTTGCAAGGTGCATTCGTCACATTCTCATCACTGTCAAGCTGATCAAAGTCGCACACAGAGAGAAGCAACACTAGAAAGGTATGGAGTAACCGATTGCTCTGTTTAGTATGGCGGGAATGAACTTCCTCAATGTCGGCCTCGGAGTGGATCTGTTTCATGTTTTCAGAAGAGAGAGAGAGAGAGAGAGAGAAACAACACTAGAAATCAAGAGAACAGCAACAATTACCACCATAAAGAGTAATAGCCAATCTAAAAAGTTCATCCATTGATCATCTATGGTTTGTTGTATGACTACGACTACCACTCACTCATCTCTGTTGTTTATATATGAGGCTTTGCTAGTAACTTCTTATACCTTTCAAATTTGTATGTACTAAAAGGAGAACTATGTAAATGTTACTTGTTGAGTATTACAATTAGGCTTTGGGCAAAAGATAAAGAAAAGAGATATAGTCGCTCCTTTGTTGCTAAAGCTTGTGACTTAGTGTTTTTTTTTTGTTTTTTTCTTACTCATTTCTCTTGATTCTTTCTAGTTGTTTGACGACTTCTCAACCTTATATTTATATTTATCGATGTTCTTGAAATCACAGCAGGTCATGAGATTTGAGGATCTCAGGGAACTTAGCAATGAAACTCTTTTCCTCCATTGCGGCGATGGCGTTTGTATTTGAACCCCCGCGTACAATGGCGGTGTAAACTCCGGCAAGATTTTTAGGTGGTAATTAGTTTTCCCGTTTGACCGTGGACCAGCCGTCGCAGTTAGTAGTCTATTAGAGTGGTCTGATTTCTGCGATCAAACTTGGGGTGGGAAAGAAGAAACATTCTTCATTTTCTTCCAGCTCTCAAGAGTAGTTAGTTGCTATCATCAGTAAGTATCATACTATCATCTGTTTCTGTGATTAAACATGTAAATTGTTGATGGATATGCTTGTTCGTCTGTCTATATTCTCTTATGGTCCCTTCTTTGTTTGTAATCACGATATTTGCATTTGACTATTTAGAGACGTATCATACGGGAATTTCTGCGAAGGTGGTGGTTTTGCTTTATAAATTATAAATTCACTTTTTTGGCAGGTTGCTGCGTCATGGAATATGTATAATTCTAACTTTTGATGCTCTTCGAAAGTAGTATTATTTATTGACTGAGGAGCCTATAAATACAAATCACAAGAGCTAAATCACTTTAGTCAATACTCATTTTCTGATGGAAAATCCTTTCGATTTTCTTCTTCTTCAGCCCATCTACTTTTCGGCGCTCTCCTTTATCTTGAATCTGGTGTTTTTGCTCATCCTTTTTGGTTCATGGGTTTGCAAGAAGAGGGTTGTCTGTGAATATAGTGATGGTTTCATGAATCAAGGGATTAACAAAATGTTTTTATCCTATAATAAGCTGGTTCCTCTGTGCTGTGTCACATTATCTGTGTTTTATTCTATGTTATTCTTGTTAAGTTTCCTCCACTGGCATTCAAATGGTTGGGTTCTCTTAGATCTTCTGTTTGCTGCCCTTACTTGGGGTGCCATCTCTATCTTCCTTCGTGGTGTGAACACTGACTCTCAGGAGCAAAAGTTACCACTTTTGCTCAGAGTCTGGTGGGTTTCCTATTTTATGGTTACTTGCTACCGTACTGTGGTAGACTTCGTTCTGTACAAGAGGCAAGAACTGGTGTCAATTCACATTGTAATTTCTGATTTGGTGGGCATTTGCACTGGCTTGTTTCTTTGTTGTTCGTGTTTGTGGAAGAAAAGAGAAGGTGAAAGGGTAAACCTTCTCGAAGAACCACTCTTGAATGTTGCTGAATCTAATGACAACGCAGAGGTTACTTCACCTTTTTCAAAAGCTGGGTTTCTAAGTCTCATGAGTTTTTCTTGGATGAGTCCTTTGGTTACTTTAGGAAATGAGAAAATAATAGACAGCAAGGATGTTCCTCAAGTTGACCGTAGTGATAGAGCTGAGAGACTATTTTGGCTTTTTAGGAGTAAGCTTGAATGGGACGATGGTGAAAGAAGGATCACCACATTTAAACTCATTAAGGCACTCTTCCTCTCCGTGTGGCGCGACATTGGTTTGTCATTTCTGTTTGCTTTTGTAGATACGGTGTCTTGCTACGTTGCACCATATCTCATGGATAATTTTGTTCAGTACCTGAACGCTCACAGACAATATAAAAACCAAGGGTATGTTTTAGTAATAACTTTCTTTGTTGCTAAGCTTGTGGAATGCCAAACACGAAGGCATTGGTTCTTCAGGGCGAAAAAATCTGGGCTTGGGATGAGATCGGTCCTGGTTTCAATGATCTACGAAAAGGGCTTGACTCTTCCATGCCATACAAAGCAAGGACACACTAGTGGCGAGATTATAAACCTCATGGCAGTTGATGCTGACAGGATTAATTCTTTTGCTTGGTTTATGCATGATCCATGGATACTTATTTTAAAGTTAGTTTGGCCTTATGGATCTTGTACAAAAGCCTAGGATTGGGATCAATTGCAGCTTTTCCTGCAACTATTTTAGTTATGCTGGCAAATTATCCCTTTGCAAAATTGGAAGAGAAGTTTCAAAGCAATTTGATGAAGTCCAAAGACAACAGGATGAAGAAAACATCAGAGGTCTTTCGGAACATGAGGATTCTCAAACTTCAGGGATGGGAGATGAAGTTCCTTTCTAAGATTCTTGAACTCAGACACATTGAAGCAGGCTGGCTCAAAAAATATGTCTATAATGCATCCGCTATAAGCTCTGTTTTGTGGACTGCACCGTCGTTCATATCGGCAACAGCTTTTGGCGCTTGTATATTGTTGAAGATTCCTCTTGAATCAGGGAAGATACTGGCAGCTCTTGCAACTTTTCGGATTCTGCAAGGCCCAATCTACAAACTTCCTAACAATCTCGATGATTATTCAAACGAAGGTATCTCTTAATAGGATTGCTTCTTTTCTCTGTCTAGATGATTTGCAGCAAGATGTTGTGGGGAGGCTTCCTAGTGGAAGTTCAGAAATGGCTGTGGAAATCAGCAATGCTACTTTCTCCTGGGATGAATCTTCCTTAATCCCGACATTGAGAGACATGAATTTCAAAGTCCCACATGGGATGAATGTAGCTATTTGTGGCACTGTTGGCTCTGGGAAATCAAGCTTACTCTCATCCATACTGGGTGAAGTTCCCAAATTATCTGGAAATCTTAAAGTTTGTGGAAGAAAGGCGTATATTGCACAATCACCTTGGATTCAAAGTGGAAAAGTCGAAGAAAACATTCGGTTTGGTAAGCCAATGGAAAGAGAGTTGTATGCGAGGGTGCTTCAAGCATGTTCTTTGAATGAAGACTTGGAGATACTTCCATTCAATGACCACTATTATTGGGGAAAGAGGTATCAATTTAAGCGGTGGGCAGAAGCAGCGTATTCAAATCGCTCGTGCCCTCTACCAAGACGCAGATATTTATCTGTTTGATGACCCTTTTAGTGCAGTAGACGCTCATACTGGATCACATCTCTTTAAGGTAAAAAACTCCCTTTCTTTTGATTGAAGTACATAAATATCGTACAATCTACTTTTTGATAGCTTCTGATTTTTGATATGATCTGTCACGTTTATTGTTCTGTTGAACAGGAAGTTCTGCTGGGGCTTCTTAAACACAAAACAGTCATATATGTCACTCATCAAATAGAATTCCTGCCTGAAGCTGATTTTATACTGGTTTGGGACTTATCACTCGGCCATTTCTCTTCATTGCATTGTCCAATCACATGTTTATAAATTTCGAATTCTTTTGGTAGGTCATGAAAGATGGCAAGATAACACAAGCCGGGAAATACAATGAAATTCTTGATTTGGAAACAGACTTTAGGAAACTAGTAGGAGCTCACACTGATGCCTTAGCAACAGTTGATTCATATGAAACAGGGAATGCGTATGAAAAATCAACAGCGCATAAAGAAAATGAAATTTACCATGATGAAGAAAAACAAGAGAAAGGTTCAGGTAACAAGCCAAGCCATCAACTAGTTCAAGAAGAAGAAAGGAAGAAGGGCAAAGTTGGGTTCCCTGTGTACAAAAATTACATGGCACTAGCATATGGAGGAGCAGTTATTCCTTTTATATTGGTAGTACAAATTCTTTTTCAGCTTCTAAATATTGGGAGCAACTATTGGATAACTTGGGTGACTCCTGTTTCCAAGGACGTGGAACCTCCAGTGAGCGGCTTTGCATTGATTTCAGTGTATATACTTCTAGCCATTGCGAGTTCATTCTGCATACTCGTCAGGGCTTTGCTGGTTGCAATGACTGGTTTCAAGATAGCTACTGAACTCTTCACCCAAATGCATCTCCGCATTTTCCGAGCCTCCATGTCATTCTTTGATGCCACCCCAATGGGCAGAATTTTGAATAGAGTACGTAACTCCAAATATTTTGATATTCAAAATCCACAGTGACCATACCAAATATAGATCCTACACATACTCATTCACCTGATTACTCGTTTTTGCAATCTTGGTTTAGGCTTCTACAGACCAAAGTGTAGCAGATTTGAGATTACCTGGTCAATTCGCATATGTTGCTATCGCAGCTATTAAAATTTTGGGGATTATCGGAGTAATAGTACAGGTAGCTTGGCAGGTCCTCATTATCGTCATCCCTGTTGTCGCTGCATGTGCCTGGTACCGGGTAATCTTTATAATTCATTAGTTTAAAATCATCGGTTAGCTTTTTACTTGTTGATATGAAGCATACTATTGTTCTTGTGGTTCTAAATCTTACTTATCGATTTAACCTATGTACACAGCAATATTACATCTCTGCAGCTCGAGAACTTGCAAGATTAGCTGGGATAAGCAGGTCTCCTATGGTACATCATTTTTCTGAAACACTTTCAGGAATAACAACTATCAGGAGCTTTGATCAAGAACCAAGATTCCGTACTGACATCATGAGACTTAGCGACAGTTTTTCTCGGCTGAGGTTCCATTCTATTGGCGCAATGGAATGGCTCTGCTTCCGCCTTGATCTCTTATCCACTTTTGTATTTGTTTGTTCACTTGTTATCTTAGTTTCTGCCCCTGAAGGAGTTATTAATGCAAGTAAGTCACTGGCCTTTTATCATTTATTGTGTTTTGGTTCAGATTCGCAACTCAAAACTTTCACTTCTATTTCGGTATTCTGCTTTTTGAAGCCTTTGCAGGATTGGCGGTTACATATGCACTCAATCTGAATAGCCTGCAATCCACTTTAATATGGACACTTTGCGATCTCGAGAACAAAATGATTTCTGTGGAGAGAATGCTGCAATACATAAATATCCCCAGTGAACCACCTCTTGTGATTGAATCAAATCGGCCTGAGAAATCATGGCCTTCTAATGGAGAGATTACTATCTGTAATCTGCAGGTACGATATGGGCCACATTTGCCAATGGTGCTGCATGGGCTGACATGCACTTTTCCTGGAGGCCTGAAAACCGGCATCGTTGGAAGAACTGGATGTGGAAAATCCACTCTAATTTTAACCCTTTTTAGGATTGTGGAACCTACAGCCGGAGAAATTAGAATTGACGGGATAAATATCTTGACAATTGGGCTGCACGACTTGCGTTCCAGACTAAGTATCATACCTCAAGAGCCAACCATGTTTGAAGGCACGGTTCGTAGTAACTTGGACCCTCTTGAGGAATACACTGATGACCAAATCTGGGAGGTTCGTTGGCTCTTGTTTCTTTCTGTGTTTCTGCAGAAAACAAAAAGAAGCTTCTCACACAATTTTCTTGCTCTGTTTTCAGGCACTCAACAAGTGTCAACTTGGAGATGAAGTAATGAAGAAAGAACTAAAGCTAGATTCCCCTGGTTAGTATAAAAAAATACTGTTGTATGTGTTAATTTAAATTTCTTAAATCACATATAATGATAGGAATCTCTTGTATTTCAGTTAGTGAGAATGGACAAAACTGGAGTGTTGGTCAGAGACAACTAGTGTGTTTGGGACGAGTCTTGCTCAAGCGAAGCAAAGTATTGGTTCTTGATGAAGCCACTGCTTCTGTGGATACTGCGACTGATAATCTAATCCAAGAGACACTGAGACAACATTTCACTGATTGTACAGTGATAACAATCGCACAGCGAATATCTTCTGTTGTAGACAGCGATATGGTCCTTCTCTTAGACCAAGGTCGTGACTTTGATTTATATACTTCAATTTACATTTTGATAATCAGAAGACTTTTATTAAAATTGGTACTGTATCCTAAGTGCAGGGCTTATCAAAGAACATGATTCACCGGTGAGATTGCTTGAAGACAAGTCATCTTCATTCTCAAAGCTTGTGGCTGAGTATACAGCAAGTTCTGCTTCCGATCCAGAAGAAGCGGTTGGAAATCCAAGATCCATCAATAATGAGACAAAATCTCAAGTCAAATAAGCTTATTAATCGTGTTTCATTTTGGTTGAAATTTCTATGTAATTTGTGAACAGACGTTTGTGCTTTTGACTTTTAAGCTGATCATGAAAGTGGTAAAAACGAAAGTTTAGAATAGAAAAAGACTTGTTGCGAAAAGTATAAGTAGAGTTCGACTTTATAGTCCAGTGGCTTAGGACCACTTATTTCCCTCAAGGACAATATTATTAAGGGATTATGGCCTAAAATTTCATCAATGAGTTTTAAATTGTCCAACATGCCACAAAACTCAAACTTTGTGCGTGATGTCACTTTGACCAAGTCAACATTCGATTAAAAGATTAAAATGTTCATTTTCATTCTTCTTCCTTCTTTCTTCTCTATTCTTCCTTTTTTCATTTTCCTTCTCTCTTCTTCTTTCACAATTCTCTCGATTTCTCTTTCACTTCTCTCGATCTCTCGATAAAAAACGATATCATATCAATGTCATTGATTCCATGTTTATGTTCATGCTTACGTCCATGACCATTTTAGACATGTCTATGGCCATTTTAGGTATGTCCATGTCCATCGCTTATGTCTATGTCTATTTGTGACATGTTTATGTCCATTCGTGACATATTTATGTCCATTGCTTATGTCTATGTCCATGCGTGACATGTTTATGTCCATACGTGACATGTTTATGTTCATCGCTTATGTCTGTGTCCGTTTTAGACATATTTATATTCATTTTTGAGATGTCTATGTCCATATGTTATGTCTGTGTTTGTTTTAGACATGTTTATGTTCGTTTTTGACATGTCCATGTCTATCTGTTATGTCTATATCCGTTTTAGATGTCCATCGTCCATATCCGTTGTCAAACACAAATTCACATTTTCTCTTTCCGTCTGTCACGTGTCGATGTTTCATTGCCCTTTTTTTTCTCATTTCTCCACGAAAAATCTCTTCTCTTTCCACCTTTTTTCCTCTTTCTTCCCTCTTTTTTCTGTCTTTTCTTCCATCTTTTCTTCTATCTTTGAAAAGGCAAAATAGTTATTGTGAACGCAAAATAGTTATTGTGAATGCCACAAATACCACAAAAATTGTATTTCCAACAAGAAATGAGTTTGATGGCATATGGGGAAAATAAAAAAACTGTTTGGGGAGTTCTAGCCAATTATTTCTATTATTAAACCATCGTTTTGAAAAGTATATTGTATTATATCAATATTATGAGATGATATTTTGAGACAAAGACAAATAGCCATTGACTGACAAGAACATAGACTTTCCACTTCCTTGCAGCCCAATCTTTTTGTTTTTCTTCCCCAGAAAAGCTGTGCACTACTATGACAATTTCCCAAATATTCCAAAAGCTTAGTTTTAAGATCCGTGCAAGTCGGAAAATCAAAGTTTCCAATTTTTTGGTGGGGTTTGAGAGAGATAGAGAGAGGACGACCAGTCAGCTCTTTCATCTTCCTCTTGAATTCGTGGGCGTGCTCTACAAGCTTTACTGTCTACATCACTCCACCTTCCTTCTATAAATACTCTCTTCCTTGGAAAACTCTCTACCAAAATAAATTATTAATTTGAAAACTGAGAGAATAAAGAGAAGAAACAGAGAGCAAAAAAGCCATGGACTTTCTCACATCTTCGACTGATACTGGTATGTCAGCTATGTTGTTTTCGTTTTCGGAATCTATTTTGCCACTGGATTCTAGGTCTTTTCTTCTGAAACCTCTTTTCCTGAGATGGGTTTCTGGTTTCTTACACGCCGTTTTGTTGATGGTCTTGTTTTGCTCATGGGTGCGTAAGAAATTTAGGGGAAATAGTGGTAATGGTGTTATGGAAAGTTTGAAAGCTAGGAGGGATTTTCGGTTTAAGTCTGCTCTGTTTTGTAGCTTAGCCTTGTCTCTGCTTAATCTCGTGGTAATGTCATTGAGTGGTTTCTATTGGTACGAGAGTGGTTGGTTAGATAAAGACCAGCTAGTTTCTCTCGTAGGGTTTCTATTGCCGACGGTTTCTTGGGGGGTGTTGTCGATTTGCTTACTTCGCTGCAGGAATTATGATCATAGAAAGTCTCCACTTTTACTTAGGGTCTGGTTGGTTTTCTATCTCGCGGTTTCTTGTTACTCTCTTGTGGTAGACTTTGTGTTATACAAGAGACATGAAACCGTACTTGTTGACCTTCTAGTATGCGACATAGTTGCTTTTAGTGCTGCTTTGTTTCTCGGGTATGTGACTTTCTTTAAGGAAGCTAGAGGCGACATCAATGGAGTTTCGGAAGAATCTCTATTGAACGGCGGCGATTCTAGTGTTGATGGTGGTCGCATAGAGTTGAATAAAACCAATGGGAGAGATCAGGCTACTCCTTACTCGCGAGCTGGGATTCTCAGTCTTTTGACTTTCTCATGGATGAGTCCATTAATAGACCTTGGAAACAAGAAAACCATTGATCTAGAAGATATTCCCCAACTTCAGGATAGTGACAGCGTTGTTGGGTTAGCTCCTATGTTCAGGAGTCTGCTTGAATCATCGGATGGGGGCGAGAGAGGTGGCGTGACCACGTACAAGCTCATAAAAGCTTTATACTTTTTAGCACAGTGGGAGATTCTAGTGACGGCATTCTTTGCTTTCATCTACACGATCGCATCATATGTCGGGCCAGCACTCATTGATACTTTCGTACAATACCTTAATGGACGTAGACAGTACAACCATGAAGGATGTGTGCTAGTCATCACATTCTTTGTTGCTAAGCTTGTGGAGTGCCTTACACAGAGACATTGGTTCTTTAGGGCACAGAAGGTTGGTATTAGGATAAGGTCAGTCTTGGTCGCAATGATATACGAAAAGGGTCTGACACTTTCATGCCAGTCAAAACAAGGACGTACAAGTGGGGAGATTATAAATCTCATGACTGTGGATGCTGAGAGGATTGGTACTTTTAGTTGGTACATGCATGACCCATGGATGGTTTTCTTACAAGTGGGTCTAGCTCTGTGGGTCTTGTATAGGAGTTTTGGACTAGCATCACTAGCGGCTTTAGTTGCTACCATTCTAGTAATGCTTGTGAATTTTCCATTCGGGAGAATGCAAGAGAGGTTTCAGGAGAAGTTAATGGAATCTAAGGATAACCGAATGAAAACAACATCTGAGATCTTAAGGAATATGAGGATTCTCAAACTTCAGGGATGGGAAATGAAGTTTCTGTCCAAGATTTTCGACCTTCGGAAATCTGAGGAAGGATGGCTGAAAAAGTATGTTTATAACTCGGCTATTATAAGCTTTTTTTTCTGGGGGGCTCCTACTATGGTGTCAGTCTGCACTTTCGGTGCTTGTATATTCCTCGGAATTCCCCTTGAATCAGGGAAGATACTTTCTGGGCTTGCGGCCTTCAGGATTCTACAAGAGCCGATCTATAGTCTTCCTGACACTATATCCGTGATAGTGCAGACAAAAGTCTCTCTTGATAGACTTGCATCCTATCTTCTTCTGGACAATTTACAGCCTAACATTGTAGAGAGGCTTCCTAAGGGAAGTTCAGATATGGCTGTCGAAGTGGTCAACAGCACTTTGTCTTGGGATGTCTCATCCACTAACCCAACTCTAAAAGACATAAATTTCAAGGTCTTCTCAGGGATGAAGGTTGCAGTTTGTGGTACTGTTGGTTCTGGGAAATCGAGCTTACTTTCATCTTTACTAGGAGAAGTACCCAAGATATCTGGAAGTCTTAAGGTTTGTGGGACGAAAGCATACGTTGCACAATCTCCTTGGATTCAAAGCGGCAAAATTGAAGACAACATCTTGTTTGGTAAGCCTATGGAAAGAGAACGATATGAAAAGGTGCTTGAAGCATGTTCTTTGAAAAAGGATCTGGAGATACTTTCATTCGGTGATCAAACTGTTATTGGAGAACGTGGCATCAATTTGAGTGGTGGACAAAAGCAAAGGATACAGATTGCTCGTGCTCTCTACCAAGATGCGGATATTTATCTGTTCGATGATCCTTTTAGTGCTGTGGATGCACACACAGGGTCACATCTCTTTAAGGTACAATTTTCTGTCTTAGCCATTAGTTTGATTGTGATTCCCCCTTCTGTAAACAAACAGAGGCCAAATTGACTTTCATTTTCTACACTTGATTTTCAGGAAGTTTTACTGGGGCTTCTGTGTTGCAAATCGATTATATATGTAACTCATCAAGTTGAGTTCTTACCTGCTGCTGATCTTATACTGGTACGTGAAGAGTTTACTGTCTTTTATCTTTTGTAATATATGTTTTATACCACTGAGGATATCACATCATTTAAAATCTATTATATTATGCCTCAGGTCTTGAAAGATGGGAGAATCACACAAGCTGGAAAATACAATGATATTCTTAAATCTGGAACAGATTTCATGGAGCTTATAGGTGCGCATCAGGAGGCTTTGGCAGTAGTTGGTTCGGTTGATGCCAATTTTGTCTCTGAGAAGTTAGCTGTAGGTGAAGAAAATGGTGTTGTGAGAGATGTTATTGGTTTCAATGGTCAACAAGAAAATCAAGATCCAAATAACGATAAATTAGATTCTGGGGAGCCCCAAAGACAACTTGTTCAAGAGGAAGAGAGGGAGAAAGGAAGTGTAGCTTTGTCTGTCTACTACAAATATGTCACACTGGCATACGGAGGAGCTCTTGTGCCTTTCATATTGTTGGCGCAAATTCTCTTTCAAGTTCTACAGATTGGAAGTAACTACTGGATGGCTTGGGGTACTCCTGTTTCTGAGGATGTGCAAGCTCCTGTGAAACCTTCTACGTTAATGGTTGTGTATGTGGCTTTTGCCTTTGGAAGTTCCCTGTGCATTTTTGTAAGAGCCACGCTTCTTGTCACCGCTGGTTACAAGACCGCCACTGAACTATTTCATAAAATGCATCACTGCATTTTCCGTTCTCCGATGTCTTTCTTTGATTCAACTCCAAGTGGAAGAATCATGAATAGAGTAAGTCGCTGGCACAATGGTTGTTTGAAGATTTCCATGTACAGATATCTATTTTGTAATCAGCGTGTTTTTATTTCTTCCTTTTGTAGGCTTCTACCGATCAATCTAAAGTGGATTTGGACATACCTTATCAATTTGGATCAGTTGCTATCACAGTCATTCAGCTTATTGGAATCATTGGAGTTATGTCGCAGGTTTCGTGGCTGGTTTTTCTTGCCTTCATTCCTGTGGTTGCTGCCTCTATATGGTATCAGGTACTGTGTATTAAACTTTACAATCTAGTCCTTTAAAAGATTTGTTGATGTCAAAAATTTAACTAACTTTATTTAAGTAATGAAGTTGTGACAAAAAGCTTTTAAATATGCAGCGTTATTACATAGCTGCAGCACGAGAACTTTCCCGGTTAGTTGGAGTATGCAAAGGCCCTCTGATTCAGCATTTCTCTGAAACAATTTCAGGAGCGACAACCATCAGGGGCTTCAATCAAGAATCTAGGTTCCGATGTGACAACATGAGGCTAAGTGATGGTTACTCTAGGCCCAAATTCTATTCAGCTGGAGCAATGGAATGGCTTTGCTTACGCCTTGATATGTTGTCTTCACTTACATTTGTTTTTTCACTTGTTTTCTTGGTCTCCATACCTGCTGGGGTGATCAGTCCAAGCCTTGCGGGGTTAGCCGTGACTTATGGACTCAGTTTGAATACCTTGCAAGCTTGGCTGATCTTAAGTCTCTGTATTCTTGAGAACAAGATCATATCAGTAGAGAGGATTCTTCAGTATGCAAGTGTTCCTAGTGAGCCACCTCTTTTGATAGAATCAAACCGACCTGAGCAATCATGGCCTTCACGTGGAGAAGTTGAAATCCGTGATCTTCAGGTATCTATTCCTTGCTCCAATCAAGATTTTCGTGCTATAAGCCTACACTTGTTTTATTTTCCATCTCAACTATATGTTAAAAATTGATACATTCCTAGGTCCGATATGCTCCACATATGCCTCTTGTGCTGCGAGGAATAACATGCACATTCAAGGGAGGTTTAAGAACAGGAATTGTTGGAAGGACAGGAAGCGGGAAATCGACTTTGATACAAACTCTTTTCCGCATTGTAGAACCTTCAGCTGGAGAAATCAGGATAGACGGCGTAAATATCTTGACCATTGGGTTACATGACTTGCGTTTAAGACTAAGCATTATTCCCCAAGATCCAACCATGTTTGAAGGAACAGTGAGAAGTAACTTGGACCCTCTTGAAGAGTACACGGATGATCAAATCTGGGAGGTGGGTCATCGGTTATTTGTACACTCTTTTTTCTTTTGGATAATTACAACGTTGAGTCATAAATTAATGTTTTAATTGTGTTTCAGGCTCTTGACAAGTGCCAACTAGGAGACGAGGTGAGGAAAAAGGAACAAAAACTCGACTCATCTGTAAGCGAGAATGGAGAGAATTGGAGTATGGGTCAGAGGCAACTGGTGTGTCTGGGGAGAGTTCTTCTCAAGAAAAGCAAAATCTTGGTGCTAGATGAAGCCACAGCTTCTGTTGACACTGCAACGGACAATCTAATTCAGAAAACTTTAAGAGAACACTTCTCAGATTGCACAGTGATAACCATTGCGCACAGGATATCGTCAGTTATAGACAGCGACATGGTTCTGCTTCTAAGCAATGGTTTGTAAGAAAAGCTCAATATTTGCGAAATAACATGTATGCCGATGAATTGAATGTGTCTTGTTTGTTCTGTTTACAGGGATGATCGAGGAGTATGATACACCAGTGAGACTGCTGGAGGATAAATCTTCGTCTTTTTCAAAACTCGTGGCTGAGTACACCGCAAGATCTAGTTCCACTTTCGACTGAAGCCAAAAACGACTATTTTCTTGGTGATGATGACGATGAAAAGATTAGTTCTGAGTCTGAATTTAATTAAGCTGCAACAGTATCTGGATTATGATTCACAAGAAACACTTATCATAGTTTTTAGTTTACTTATATAGCTTGTAAAGTTGTAATGTTAAACTTAAAGATCTATGATTCTGTATCTCAACTTCTAATTACTGCAATAAAGATGTTAATTCTAATCAAAGTTCATAACATTTTCTCATTGATTTAAATATCAGGCATTGAAGTCACCTCAATCCCGTTCACAAAAGCATACGCTTTAGAAGGAGCTGACTCCGGTGTGAAAGTCATGTTTACTGTTCCACCTTCAACATTCACTATGTACTCCTTTGTGAGATTTAAGAGATTAGAATGTGATTCAAGATTCAGAACTGAGAGTAGAGAGAGAGTAGAAGAAGAGATTTCTCTCAATTAACATTCACAATTGTGTTTTACAATATATATATATATATACAAATATAATTTGACCTAGTTCTATATAGATGTAAAGCAGATTTCAATGCAGCAACGGTCACATGAGCAACGATCACATGATCGGTCACATGACCTTCTACGGTAGTCGTGTAGGTGAGACTGCCCTTTGCTCTAGTCCCTCACATATGACTGTCCTTTGCTCTAGTCCCTCACATACGCCTACCCTTTGTTTAACATCCTTGACCATGACAGCGTAAGTTAACGCCTCCGCAGTTTGAGCAGCACTGAAGTTTTTGAGGAGAGTGTAAGGTCCAAAGGCGACAGAGAAGAGAGAGTTTGTCGCATTGAGGCCATCGTATGAGTTCGGGTAGAAGTAAAGACGCACAAACTTAGGACCAGCTGCTACAGGAATAACAACTATCAGGAGCTTTGATCAAGAACCAAGATTCCGTACTAACATCATGAGACTTAGTGATAGTTTTTCTCGGCTGAGGTTCCATTCTATTAGCGCAATGGAATGGCTCTACTTCCGCCTTGATCTCTTATCCACTTTCGCACAACTGACCTTTTATCATTTTTTTTTTTTGGTTCAGATGCACAACTGAAAAATATTGACTTCTTTCTCGGAATTCTGCTTTTTGAAGGTTTTGCAGGATTGGCGGTTACATATGCACTCAATCTGAATAGCCTGCAATCCACTTTAATATGGACGCTTTGTGATCTGGAGAACAAAATGATTTCTGTGGAGAGAATGCTTCAATACATAAATATCCCCAGTGATTGAATCAACTCGGCCTGAGAACTCATGGCCTTCTGGTGGAGAGATTACAATCTGTAATCTGCAGGTACGATATGGGCCACATTTGCTAATTAATGGTGCTGCATGGGCTGACATGCACTTTTCCAGGAGGCCTGAAAACCGGAATTGTTGGAAGAACAGGATGTGGCAAATTAACTCTAATTCAAACCCTTATTAGGATTGTGGAACCTACAGAGCCGAAGAAATCAGGATTGACGGGATAAACATGTTGACTATTGGGCTGCACGACTTGCGTTCCAGACTAAATATCATACCTCAAGAGCCAACCATGTTTGAAGGCACGGTTCCTAGTAACTTGGACCCTCTTGAGGAATACACTGATGACCAAATCTGGGAGGTTCGTTGGCTTTTGTTTCTTTTTCTGCAGAAAACAAAAAAAAGCTTCTCACACAATTTTCTTGCTCTCTTTTCAGGCACTCAACAAGTGTCAACTTGGAGATGAAGTTAGAAATAAAGAACTAAAGCTAGATTCCCCTGGTTAGTATAAACAAAGCAGTTGTATGAGTTATCTTAAATCTCTTATATTTCAGTTAGCGAGAATAAACAGAACTGGAGTGTTGGTCAGAAACAATTAGTGTGTTTGGGACGAGTCTTGCTCAAGAGAAGCAAAGTATTGGTTCTTGATGAAGCCACTGCTTCTGTAGGTACCGCGGCTGATAATCTAATCCAAGAGACACTGAGACAACATTTAACTGATTGTACATTGATGATAACAATCGCACCGAATATCTTCTGTCATAGACAGCAATATGGTCCTGCTCTTAGACCAAGGTCGTGACTTTGATTTATATACTTCAATTTACGTTTTGATAATCAGAAGACTTTTATTAAAAGTATTACTGTATCCTAAGTGCAGGGGTAATCAACGAACATGATTCACCGGCGAGATTGCTTGAAGACAAATCGTCGTCATTCTCAAAGATAGTGGCTGAGTACACAGCAAGTTCTGCTTCCGGATCCAGAAGAAGCGGTTAGAATCCAAGATCCATCAATAATGAGACAAAATCTCAAGCCAAATAAGTCTATTAATCGTGTTTCATTTTGGTTGAAATTTCTATGTAATTTGTGAACAGACGTTTGTGCTTTTGACTTTTAAGCTGATCATGAAACTGGACCAATCAACGTGAAAAGAAAGAAAGACTTGTGACAAAAAGCAGTAGACTTGAAACTTTATAATAGTCGAGTGGCTAGGACCACATATGTCGCATCTCGTTGGATACCAACAGCTTGTGAAAATCATAACATATGATTAGAGAGTCTGGATTTAATGAATTACTGACCATATTATTAAATCATTGATTGTTTTTGAAAAGTATAAATATTCTCTTATGAGATAATGTTACGAGACAACGACCGTTGACTGACAAAGAACATAAGACTTCCCACTTCCTTGCAGCCCAATCCTCTAAGTAAGTATCTTGTTGCTTTTTCTTCCCCAAAAAATTTGTGCATTACTAATTACTATGTGACAATTTCCCAAATATTCCAAAAAGCTTAATCTTTAATTATTTATTTTTCATTTACCAATAAGCCAGCAAGTATGATAATTTAGTTCTTGCTTGTTGGGCTTCACGTTGTAATTAATTACGTAAAATTGCACTTTTCTTTTGTCGAGTTTCACGTTAAATATTGATAATTTAGCTTGTAACTTTGTAAGAGAATGATGCATGGGTCGCATATTTAATGTTCATTCTATCTATTACAGATTAAAAATTGAATTAGATATAAGATGATTTTGTCGTTAAGGGGAAGTACCTTAAGATTATGATAAACTAATAGTTTTTATACTTAAGATTTTAACATTCAAATCTTGAAAACTATATGCCAAATGTTATTATTTATGGTGTCAAATTAACACGTCAATTCATATTCCTTAAACAAGTCAAGAGTTTATCAAAATCTCAAGAATCACTATGAATGTGTTGTGTGGTTCTTCTAGATTATATTAGTGTGTGTAAATTTTTTTATATAGATTGTGCCAACGATCATAGTTAAATGTTTATGTTTACAATTGTGAGAATTAGATCGCCTTGATTGAGTCTTTTTGCATCTAAGACTCTTCCGATTTCGATTGAATGAATTTAAAAGAAAATAAACCGTGATTTAACAAGTTCAATTCCGAAGAATCTACATCTCGCCGGAGCCAAACACGGCTCCGGATTCCACAAAAATCTTTAACTCAATAACCATGAGTTTCTCCAAGATCAATACAATTAATATTCTCTCTTCTCTCTCACTCGGTATCCGATTCACCCATATATTCTCTCTCTTACTCGAGCTTAAAGAAACTTAGAATGAATCACTAAATGAGCTTAGCTCCTAACCAACCCAAAATCAGAAGTTTATAGAAGATGCTTCTGTTACAACAACCTGAAACATACTCTCACCTTAAGCTAATATAATATGAGATGAATATGACAGTTAGAGACTTGAAGAGAGACGATTCCAATCTTGGCTTTGTTAGAGACAAATCCGGTTTAATGTTTGCAACTGGTATTAAACATTATAACACTTCAATTCCTTTTAAACCGAGACTCTCTTAATGACTTAGAGACTCCACCTTCGATAAGGCATATACTTGAGACACTCTATTTCCCATGGAGTATTTTAAGCTGGTTGTGATGATGTCTATGTATTTCGACAATATTTTTTAAATCAAAATTCAATATTTAATAATTATATTCTCATGAATAAAATTTGAACTAAAGATGAGATTTTATAGATCAAATTGGAAAGTAAGAAAAAAGTGTGTGAGAAACTGAGAATGCTATCTCCCAATATGTATATCAAAAGTTTACACTTTATAGCCACAAGAAGAAGGCAGCTTTATCAAAAAGACAAATCCTACGTCATCAGCACAAAGACGTAGATGTTGAATAGTCCAATAAAATTACTTTGGAAAAATATGGCGCTTAGCTTTTTTTTTTTTTCTTTTTTGAGACTTTCTTGACCCAATAATCAATAACAAGCTTTGGCCTTTACCTTCTTTAGTAGAATTCATTTTAATATTGGAGCCACAAAATCAGGTCATTTAAGCTTAAAAATTGAAGTCTACAAAACGAATTTCCCTTTGTCAAAGATACAATATAATGTACTGTGAAGAAGGTTTGTGAAAATATCCGTGGATAAGTTTCCAATTCTTTTGGTGGGGTTTGAGAGAGAGATAGAGAGAGGACTATTCTGCTCTTTCATCTTCCTCTTGGTTTCGTGGGCGTGCTCTACAAGCTTTACTGTCTACATCACTCCACTCTTCTTCTATAAATACTCTCCTCCTTCAAAACTCTACCAAAATAAATTATTCATTTGACAACAGAGAGAATAAAGAGAACGGAGAGCACAAAAAAAGCCATGGACTTTCTCACTTCTACGACTGATAATGGTATGTTAGCTATGTTGTTATCGTTTTCGGAATCTATTTTGCCACCGGATTCTAGGTCTTTTCTTCTGAAACCTCTTTTCCTGAGATGGGTTTCTGGTTTCTTACACGCCGTTTTGTTGCTGGTCTTGTTTCGCTCATGGGTGCGTAAGAAATTTAGGGGAAATAGTGGTAATGGCGTTGTGGAGAGTTTGAAAGCTAGGAGGGATTTTCGGTTTAAGCCTGCTCTGTTTTGTAGCCTAGCCTTGTCTCTGCTTAATCTCGTGTTAATGTCATTGAGTGGTTTCTATTGGTACGAGAGTTGTTGGTCAGATAAAGACCAGCTAGTTTCTCTCGTCGGGTTTCTATTGCCGACGGTTTCTTGGGGGGTGTTGTCGATTTGCTTGCTTCGCTGCAGGAATTATGATCATAGAAAGTCTCCAGTTTTACTTAGGGTCTGGCTGGTTTTCTATCTCGCGGTTTCTTGCTACTCTCTTGTGGTAGACTTTGTGTTATACAAGAGACATGAAACCGTACTTGTTGACCTTCTAGTTTACGATATAGTTGCTTTTAGTGCTGCTTTGTTTCTCGGGTATGTGACTTTCTTCAAGGAAGCCAGAGGCGACATCAATGGAGTTTTGGAAGAATCTCTATTGAATGGCGGCGTTTCTAGTGTTGCTGGTGGTCGCGTAGAGTTGAATAAAACCAATGGGAGAGATGAGGCTACTCCTTACTCGCGAGCTGGGATTCTCAGTCTTTTGACTTTCTCATGGATGAGTCCATTAATAGACCTTGGAAACATGAAAACCATTGATCTAGAAGATGTTCCTCAACTTCATGATAGTGACAGCGTAGTTGGGTTAGCTCCTATGTTCAAGAATATGCTTGAATCATCGGATGGGGGCGACGGAGGTGGTGTGACCACGTTCAAGCTTATAAAAGCTTTGTACTTTTCAGCACAGTGGGAGATTCTAGTGACGGCATTCTTTGCTTTCATCTACACAATCGCATCATATGTCGGGCCTGCACTCATTGATACTTTCGTTCAATACCTTAATGGACGTAGACAGTACAACAATGAAGGATATGTGCTAGTCATTACATTCTTTGCTGCTAAGCTTGTGGAGTGCCTTACGCAAAGACATTGGTTCTTTAGGTTACAGAAGGTTGGTATTAGAATGAGATCAGTCTTAGTTGCAATGATATACGAAAAGGGTCTGACCCTTTCATGTCAGTCAAAGCAAGGACGCACGAGTGGGGAGATTATAAATTTCATGACTGTCGATGCTGAGAGGATTGGTAATTTTAGTTGGTACATGCATGACCCATGGATGGTTTTATTACAAGTCGGTTTAGCTCTGTGGGTCTTGTATCGAAATCTTGGACTAGCATCAATAGCGGCTTTAGTTGCTACCATTCTGGTAATGCTTGTAAATTTTCCATTCGGGAGAATGCAAGAGAGGTTTCAGGAGAAATTAATGGAAGCTAAAGATAACCGAATGAAATCAACATCTGAGATCTTAAGAAACATGAGGATTCTCAAACTTCAGGGGTGGGAAATGAAGTTTCTGTCCAAGATTTTCGATCTTCGGAAATCTGAGGAAGGATGGCTGAAAAAGTATGTTTATAACTCGGCTGTTATAAGCTTTGTTTTCTGGGGGGCTCCTACTCTGGTCTCAGTCTGCACTTTCGGTGCTTGTATACTTCTCGGAATTCCCCTTGAATCAGGAAAGATACTTTCTGCGCTTGCAACTTTCAGGATTCTACAAGAGCCGATCTACAATCTTCCTGACACTATTTCCATGATAGTACAGACAAAAGTCTCTCTTGATAGACTTGCATCCTATCTTCGTCTGGACAATTTACAGCCTGACATTGTAGAGAGGCTTCCTAAGGAAAGTTCAGACGTGGCTGTAGAAGTGGTCAACAGCACTTTGTCATGGGATGTCTCATCCACTAACCCAACTCTAAAAGACATAAATTTCAAGGTCTTCTCTGGGATGAAGGTTGCAGTTTGTGGTACTGTTGGTTCTGGGAAATCGAGCTTACTTTCATCTTTACTAGGAGAAGTTCCCAAGATATCTGGGAGTCTTAAGGTTTGTGGAACGAAAGCATATGTTGCACAATCTCCTTGGATTCAGAGTGGCAAAATTGAAGACAACATCTTGTTTGGTAAGCCTATGGAAAGAGAACGATATGAAAAGGTGCTTGAAGCATGTTCTTTGAAAAAGGATTTGGAGATACTTTCATTCGGTGATCAAACTGTTATTGGAGAACGCGGCATCAATTTGAGTGGTGGACAAAAGCAAAGGATACAGATTGCACGTGCTCTCTACCAAGATGCGGATATCTATCTGTTCGATGATCCTTTTAGTGCTGTAGATGCACACACAGGGTCACATCTCTTTAAGGTACAATCTTCTGTCTGAACCATTATTTATTGTGGTTTCTCCTTCTGTAAACAAGCGCATATCAAATTGATTTCATTTTCTACCAGGAAGTTTTACTGGGGCTTTTGTGTACCAAATCGGTTATATATGTAACTCATCAAGTTGAGTTCTTACCTTCTGCTGATCTTATTCTGGTACGTGAAGGTTTCACTGTCTTTTATCTTCTTCTTTTTTTAATATATATTTCGTATCACTGAGTATATCAAATCATCAAATATCTATTTTCTTATGCCTCAGGTTTTGAAAGATGGGAGAATCAGCCAAGCTGGAAAATACAATGATATTCTCAACTCTGGAACAGATTTCATGGAGCTTATAGGTGCACATCAGGAGGCTTTGGCAGTAGTTGGTTCAGTTGATGTCAGTTCTGTCTCAGGGAAATCAACTTCAAGCGAAGAAAATGGTGTCATGGGAGATGTTATTGATGGTACACAAGAAAATCAAGATCCGAAGAATGATAAATTAGATTCTGGAGAGCCCCAAAAACAACTTGTTCAAGAGGAAGAGAGGGAGAAAGGTAGCGTAGCTTTATCTGTCTACTACAAATATATCACACTGGCATACGGAGGAGCACTTGTGCCTTGCATATTGTTGGCACAAGTTCTCTTTCAGCTTCTACAGATTGGAAGTAACTACTGGATGGCTTGGGCTACTCCTGTTTCTGAGGATATGCAAGCTCCTGTGAAAATTTCCACGTTAATGATTGTGTATGTGGCTCTAGCCTTTGGAAGTTCCCTCTGCATTCTTGTTAGAGCCACGCTTCTTGTCACCGCCGGTTACAAGACTGCCACTGAACTGTTTCACAAAATGCATCACTGCATTTTCCGTTCTTCGATGTCTTTCTTTGATTCCACTCCAAGTGGAAGAATCATGAATAGAGTAAGTTGCTGGGCACTATAGTTGTTTATAAATTTCCATATATATTATTCTGTAACCAATAGGTTTTATTTCTGCCCTTCTGTAGGCTTCTACAGATCAATCTGCAGTGGATTTGGAAATACCTTATCAATTTGGATCAGTTGCTATCACAGTCATTCAGCTTATTGGAATCATTGGAGTTATGTCGCAGGTTTCATGGCTGGTTTTTCTTGTTTTCATTCCCGTGGTTGCTGCCTCCATATGGTATCAGGTATTGTCCAATACACTTTACAATCTAGTCCTCCAAAAGAGGTGTTGATTATGTCAAAAAAATTGCAACATTATTTATGTGATGAAGTTGTGACTAAAAGCTTTCAAATTTGCAGCGATATTACATAGCTGCAGCAAGAGAACTTTCACGGTTAGTTGGAGTATGCAAAGGCCCTCTGATTCAGCATTTTTCTGAAACAATTTCAGGGGCCACAACCATCAGGAGTTTCAATCAAGAATCTAGATTCCGCTGTGACAACATGAGGCTAAGTGATGGTTACTCTAGGCCCAAATTCTATTCAGCTGGAGCAATGGAATGGCTTTGCTTTCGCCTTGATATGTTGTCTTCACTTACATTTGTCTTTTCACTCGTTTTCTTGGTCTCCATACCTACTGGAGTGATTGATCCAAGCCTCGCTGGATTAGCCGTGACTTATGGACTTAGTTTGAATACCCTGCAAGCTTGGCTGATCTGGACTCTCTGTACTCTTGAGAACAAAATCATATCGGTAGAGAGAATTCTTCAGTATGCAAGTGTCCCTAGTGAACCACCTCTTGTGATAGAATCAAACCGACCTGAGCAATCATGGCCTTCATGTGGAGAAGTTGAAATCCGTGATCTTCAGGTATCTACTCCTTGCTCCAATCAAAATTTTGTGTTATAGACCGCGCAGTTGTTTTATTTTTCATCTCAACCATTATTAAAAATTGACACATTGCTAGGTTCGGTATGCTCCACATATGCCTCTTGTTTTGCGAGGTATAACATGCACATTCAAAGGAGGTTTAAGAACAGGTATTGTTGGAAGGACAGGAAGCGGGAAATCGACTTTGATACAAACTCTTTTCCGCATTGTGGAACCTTCAGCCGGAGAAATCAGGATAGATGGAGTGAATATTTTGACCATTGGGTTGCATGACTTGCGTTTAAGACTAAGCATTATTCCCCAAGATCCAACCATGTTTGAAGGAACAGTGAGAAGTAACTTAGACCCTCTTGAAGAGTACACGGATGATCAAATCTGGGAGGTGGGTCATCTGTTGTCTATTCACTATTTTTTTCTTTTGGATAATTACAACGTTGAGTCTTAAATTAATGTTTTAATTGTGTTTCAGGCTCTTGACAAGTGCCAACTAGGAGACGAGGTGAGGAAAAAGGAACAAAAACTCGACTCATCTGTGAGCGAGAATGGAGAAAATTGGAGTATGGGTCAGAGGCAACTGGTGTGTTTGGGGAGAGTTCTTCTCAAGAGAAGCAAAATCTTGGTGCTAGATGAAGCCACAGCTTCTGTTGATACTGCAACGGACAATCTAATTCAGAAAACTTTAAGAGAACACTTTTCAGATTGTACAGTGATAACCATTGCACACAGGATATCTTCAGTTATTGACAGCGACATGGTTCTGCTTCTAAGCAATGGTTTGTCAGAAAAAACTCAACATTTGCGAAAACATGTGTGCCGATGAATTGAATGTGTCTTGTTTGTTCTGTTTACAGGGATGATTGAGGAGTATGATACACCGACGAGACTGCTGGAGGATAAGTCTTCATCTTTTTCTAAACTCGTGGCTGAGTACACTGCAAGATCTTGTTCCACTTTTGATTGAAGCCAAAAACGGCCATTTTCTTGGTGATGATGACGATGAAAAAAAATACCCTGTGCAAACATTAGTTTTGAGTCTGAATCTAATTAAGCTGCTGCAATAGTAGCTGGATTATGAGTCACAAGAAGAAACACTTATCATAGTTTTGCTAAGAGGTTTTGTTCTTAGTTTACTTATATAGCTTGTAACGTTAAACTTAAAGATCTATGATTCTGTATCTCAACTTCATATTGCTGCAATAAAAGATGTTAATTGTAATCAAAATTCATAACGTTTTCTCATTGATTTGACAAAACTCTTACCTGAAGCGGCTTCTTCGAAGAGTAAACAAAGTTGAACGAACAGGGCCGGTTTAATGGGCCTTTTTTTTTTTGCGTGGTTGCCTGGTTGGTAGGTGCGATAGGGGTATTGTTGTAATTAAATCGTATCTGCCACTTGCACACGACTTTGGTCTGAAAAAACAATTCGACGGAGGAAAGGCTGCGCCTTTTTTCTCCGCAACATCACCATTTTCGGCTTTTCGCGCTGCCGGAGGGGTTTCCCCTTTTTCAGAAATGAACCCTAGTTCCCACTTTCAAGCTCACCAATTTGCTTTGACTAAACAGTTAGCTATCCTTTTGGTCTACCAACTTTACACGCTTCTGAGCATTTAGAGAGAAATTGACTGAATAAGGAAGAGCCGTTCTTCCTACGCGTTACATTTTTAGCGAGTTTTCTTTCTCAGGGGTTCTGTTTTGTCTTCGTTTTTGTTTTGTGTACGGGTTTTTATAATCAGATTCTTATGTCGGGTATGGCACTTGAATTGTCAGTTCTGGGTCGGTCTGTCATTGGCACTAAAATTTTGAATTTGAAGAGATATGGTCAAAAATCGAAGCCTTCAGGTAGACTTTTTCCTAGAACTGAGCTGCACTCATTCGCTATGGCGTTGGATTCGTATAAAAACTCCAATTTGAGCTTTAGGTTCCGGCGAAGTTGTGAATTTAGCTACAGAAGTCGTTTAATGCTGTTTAGCTCGAGTCTATGTCATGAGGGTAGTCAACAAAATTCTGATTCTGGCGAAAAGAAGATGGAGTCGATTAAGGTTTTGCTTAAACGTGGAATTGTTATAGGAGCAGTAGTGTTTGGAGTGTACCTTTATGGATGCCAAAAAGTGTTAGCATCGGCAGGTGTGGTGGAAGCAGGTTATGAGGTGTTTGGTCAGAGCGTTGTGTTGTTTAAAAATGCTTTACCAAAAATTTACCTTGTTCTTAGGGTCTTTAAAGAGCAAGGTCTCATATTAGCTGCGCTGCTTAGCCTCTCAGCATTTTTCTCTATGGCAGAGACGTCCATTACCACTTTGTGGCCGTGGAAGGTAAATATCAGAGAATTCCTTAAAAGTGTGATTTTGGTAGTGGGCCAATGCTGTTAAGTTGTTTCAATCTTTATGTTGTTTAAGTGAGATGTTATTCCTGTTAGTTTTTATGAGTCCAGTCTCCTGTCTGGTTTCTGATGTTCCAATTTTTTGTTTATCTGATTGGTATCGAAATATTGCTGTTTGTTGTGTTGTTCATCTCAGGTACGTGAGCTGGCTGAAAAAGAGCCAGAGAATGGTGTATTCAGAATGCTCCGGAGTGATGTTACCAGATTCTTGACGACTATACTTATTGGAACAACGTACTGGTTTTTTTTCCTTAACTGGTTCTGTCTTTAGAGGATTGCGTGAAATTTTGTCTCTTACCTTGGTCTTGTGGTTGGTCTTAGTGTTGTAAATATTGCGGCAACTGCCTTAGTCACCGAAGCAGCAACTGCAATATTTGGGGAAGCTGGTGTTAGTGCAGCCACTGGATTGATGACAGTACGTATTATTGTTACAACACTTTTTGCATACCTGAAAACGTCTAAGACCTTTTTCTGGGGTTTGGTATAGTGCCTCTTTTGTTTCGCTGTGGATATTCTCTGATCAGTATTGATGCTTCCTAAGAATTTCTTTTTTTTGTGAATGACTGTATAGGTGGCTATTTTACTCCTGACTGAGATTACTCCAAAAAGCGTTGCTGTCCACAATGCTCAAGAAGTTGCAAGGATTGTGGTAAGTTTGAATTAATTGGCATTTGTTCAATGTAAGCAAACTTTATTTGGATGCAAACTCATTGGCTTTGCTCAATGGACCCTTTGGATAGGAAATAGCTTAACAATTTAAATCTCTTATAAAAGGAAAACTTGACTTACGTTATCTGAATGTGCATCTAGGTCAGGCCAGTGGCGTGGCTTTCCTTGGTATTATACCCGGTTGGAAGAATTGTCACGTATCTATCAATGGGAATACTGAAAATTCTTGGTTTGAAAGGACGAAGGTATGCAGACCTCTTTTAGTATCTCTTATAGTCATGTTAGGTAAAAATACATTTTGTTGGGTTTGCTGCATTGTTATGCCTCTCTCCTTGTTGGAAGTTAGTGAGTTCTAGTTATATCTCTTGGCTTTATTTTCCTTTTCAGCGAACCATATGTTACTGAAGATGAGTTAAAACTGATGCTAAGAGGTGCAGAATTAAGTGGCGCTATTGAAGAAGAAGAGCAGGTATGAGTTATTGTAATATATTAAATTTTTGTTGAAAATATATACCATAACTATGTCAAAATGATTGTACTGCAGGATATGATTGAAAATGTGCTGGAGATAAAGGATACCCATGTTCGAGAGGTGATGACTCCTCTTGTTGATGTAATTGCTATTGATACCAGCGGCACTCTAGTTGATTTCCATAGTATGTGGGTGACCCATCAGTACTCAAGGTATATAAATTTCCGAAGCCTTCTCTCTGGAGTCGTTTTTCTTGAGATTATTTCATCATGCTCAAAGGTTTTCTTCCCAGGGTGCCTGTTTTTGAGCAGCGTATAGACAACATAGTGGGAATTGCATATGCTATGGATCTCTTGGATTATGTTCAGAAGGTTTGACGGTTTCATTTTTTAGTTTCTTCTTTCCAGTTTTCTTAGGGTTTCTTTCATTTGATCGTCTTGTGTAGATGAAATATATTGTGTTTAATTTTAAAGGGTGATCTGCTAGAAAGTACTTCTGTGGGGGACATGGCACATAAACCTGCATACTTCGTCCCCGGTAATCATCAATGTGTTTGCTTTTGGATTTGATACCAAACCCCTAGGCATTTTACTGCTTCGGATTAAATTACATTCTTATATTACCGACCTTAAACACCAATTCTTTACACTGAATTATTCACAGTGAAGAAAATCTTACAATATATGTTACACTTTGCAGATTCAATGTCTGTTTGGAATCTTCTTAGAGAATTTCGCATAAGAAAGGTTCACATGGCAGTTGTCCTTAATGAATATGGTGGAACCATTGGAGTATGTGCTGCTCTTCTTTTATCTTCATTACTCTATCTTCAACAATTAGCTGATCTCTCTACTACTAATTTGCTTCAACAGATAGTAACTCTTGAAGATGTGGTGGAAGAGATTGTTGGTGAAATATTTGATGAAAATGATTCAAAAGTAAATTTCCTAGTTTCACCTGTTATAGAAAATCATTCTAGTCCTAGATTTCCATACCTGTTGATATGATTAACCTTATCGCACATAACATATTTGCCCATCAGTAAGGCTCCATTCCATTACTTAATGCTTGGCCTCCATGATTTCGGCTCTATAGGAGGAGATTCAAAAGAAAACAGGGTATATTGTGATGAGAGATGAGGGGATATACGATGTTGATGCTAATACATCAATTGACCAGCTATCTGAAGAATTGAATATGAAAATGCCCGAGGTAATGTAAATTTTAGCAATGTATTTGATACCTCTCTGTTGCATCCTCAAGATTCCTCAGGGTTATCTTCTACCTTTGAAATACACCTTTAAGGTTACCTGTTGGCAGAAAAGATTTTACTTTATCCCTCGGAACATGTTATGGTCTTTAAACGTTAAACCCCCACAATATTTGTTCATTTGGTAAACAGGGCATCCAGTACGAGACCGTCTCAGGCTTTGTGTGTGAGGCCTTTGGGTACATTCCAAAAACTGGAGAAAGTGTAAATGTTGTTATTGAAAAAGAAAGTTGGGAAGAGGATGGCAAAGAAGAGGAAGGTAAACAGGAGAGGCAAGAGCCAAAGGAAAAGCACCAAATCTATAAAGTAGAGGTATTGAGTAGTTCATTAGCATATCTGTCACAAAGCACCGTAAATGTTTTGAACTCATTACAGTCTTTTTCTGTGTGCAGATACTAGCGGGAAATGCAAGAAAAGTGAGTGCTGTCCGGTTCGAAAGAGTGAACGATATGGATCAAGTATCAGAAGCAAAAGATGTAAAAAGCATGGTTCCCAAATTCGTAAGGAAATGGAGCAGCGAAGAGGATGATGGGAACTTGTCCTACGAAGACAAATCTGAGAATACTGTCGCAGATGAACATATATTGGCTGATAATAGCAAGAAACAACAATGACATTGAGACAAGTTTTTTTTTTTCTCTTTCTTTAGTTCTTATGCTTCATTTTTCAATTCTTTGGAAAGGAAAGAAGGACAACAACAAACATCCGGACTTCAAAGCACTTTAACCCAAAGTAAGAAGAAAGCTCACAAATCCTAGTAAGTTTTCTTCTTAGCTTCATTGTAATAATCAGAAAGATACCAAAATGGAAATCTTAGTTTCATAAACAGAGCTCTTTTCACGTTTCATGTACAGAGCAATCTGTTTATAAGTCACCAAAAGACTAGGAATTCGGTTTCAATCTACTGTATCATTACAGATAGGAAGCAGCCTCGTTACTTCTGTGTTATATTCTTTACATAAATATCAGTCGTTGGAGTATATAGCACTGATCTTATTAAGTTCTAACCACCTGTGCGTTTGTAGATAACGGATCGTATGTAAGATAGGTGTTACACGTCTTTGTATTGTTCTATGACACTGCTAGTTTTTTGCTTTTTATCAATGACTTTTAAGATTAATCTAAACGTTAAGACATGATCTGAAACAAAAACCCAAATAATATAACTATTGTCTCTCTTTTTCTCCACCATCTTTGTCACTTATCTTTCTATACAAACCTGAATCTAATAGCTTTGAGTTCCTACACGAGTTTGAGCAGAAGTTTCTCAGGTTTTAGCCTCAATCTCCAAAAGAGTTATTATCTTCTTCTCATATCTTCGGCACATCAAGACAACTCGAGGCGCTAGACTACACTAGCCTCTTCAATGCTTCCACCACATTTGACACTGGTGGCCTAAGTCCAGGCTCCGTCTGCAAAAACAATAACAATTCACTCTCAGAAACCTTCAACATGAAAACATTAAAGACCATAATAGAACGTAGAGGATCATTAGAGAACGAACCATTACGCAGATTGAAACTATGTCTGCGAATACAGATAAAGATTCTGGAGGGTAGAGTCCACACAACGCGGGATCTGCCATTTCCGACAGAGTATCCATGTCTTTAAGTTGCGGTTTTGCCCAAAGAACTAGAGACTGTTCTGGTTTTGGTCTACCACTGAAGATCAGAGGCAAGCATAAGCCATTTCAGATACTTATATAGTTCTATATATTATATCGAAACAATATGTTTGATAATCGAACCTGTCATAAGGCGTTCGACCAGTTAGCAGCTCCAGCATCACCACACCAAAGCTGTAAACGTCGCTCTTTAGTGTGTAAGCGGAGGGATTTACGCATTCTGGGGCATTGTATCCAACTCCAAGATTCTGACTTGTGCGCTACAAGTTCAGTTCAAGAAAGAAAACACTTAAATTCAGATTGGAAAAAATTCTCTGTATCTCTACAGTAGTAATATTTCAAAGAAACTTACGTGGTGAAAGTTGGCCAAGCCATAGTCTGAGAGGTGAGGAATTAGCTCACTATCGAGTAAAATGTTTGATGACTTGATATTCTTGTGAACTAGCGGAGGTGAACATGCTTCATGAAGGTACCTGTCAAAAGATATTAAGTGAAAAAAAAATTAAGCAGCCAGTTTGATGAATCTCGTTTAAGTAATTACTCTATAGCTTGAGCAGTTCCAAGAGCGATCCGGATTCGAGTGTTCCAAGTTAATGGTTTACTGAAATCGTCAGAAAGGTGAAGAAATCCGTGAAGGGATCCACTTGTGAAATACTCATAAACAAGCATATTCCTTCCATGTTCTGAACAATAACCCACGAGTTCTGCCATATTCGGGTGGTGAATTCTCGATATATTCGATATTATGTGTGAAAACTCTTCCGGAGTTTCTTTTGCTAATAATGAAGAATCAATTTCTTTGACTGCAAATTTCTGTTTAGAATGGATATAACAAGAAAGAGATATGTAAATGAAGTTTCTTGAGAAGAATGAATAAAAGTGTGGAACAAAAGATTGAAAACAAACCCTTCCATCATGATATTTAGCTTTATAAACACGTCCAATGGTTCCTTCACCAATAAGGCGATTTGGTGAAAAACCAGACGCAGAATTCTGTAAATCCGTTAGAGCAAACTCTATCACATCTCGTGTGTCTGGATAGCCTTCGGAGCTAGAGAAACGATCAGGGGTTGCAACCACTTGAGTAGGAGGTATGAGATGAAGAATAGGAGAATTTTTGAAACTAACAGAAGAAGTTCTTCTAACAGAAGCCTTTGTGTCAATTGAAGTATTAGAATCAACTGTCTTCTGGCCTCTGAAATCATCAATATTATCGAATTGAAGCTTCTGAGAGGATTGTGGTGTGAAGAGTGGCTTGCTTCGGTTCGCTCCTCCTTTCTCATCGTCAAAAAAGTGAGAAGACTGATGAGAGTTCTTTCTTAGAGAAAACAATGCAATCACTCCTGCAAAAAAAATGAGTCCACCTATAGTAGCCACCGCTATTATAACTCCAGTGGTCAGAGCCTTGCTTCCTCCAATGCCTCCCGAGTTTCTGTCTATGTGACGGGTCCCAGGAGGGGGTGAAGGAGCTCTACCGTTTGACCACCGGTTTCCTTCAGTTCTGACCAAGAAGGTGAAGAATACAAAATCAATGCTTTTGCATCTTTTAATTGTATTTAAGAGAAAAGAAAATGACAGATAAAACTTACTCAAGGTTTCCAATGTTCTTCAGTTCGTTTGGAATCCAACCAGTAAATTGATTGTTTGCAACGTTTCTGTTATTGCAAGATTCATAAACAACATTAATGAAAGAAATCGTTTAGTTCAAGGGCAGAAACTCTGTGTTACAGCCTGCAAAATACTTACACATCATCGATCTTAGGGAGGTCCCTGAGAGCATTTATAGAGCCTTTAAATTGGTTGTCTTGCAAGTACCTGAAATTAGAGAGTTAATATATATAGATGGTAAGGTAAATGATTGTACAAAGATTTTTACAACTACTTCGAAGTGTTTTCTTCTCTTACAGTGTTATAAGGCCTGTTAGATTGGCAAAACTCTGTGGGAGTTTTCCCGTGAGTTGATTGGAAGATAGATCACTGCAAAACATATATACGTGATGAAGTTAATGAGATCTGTACATATTAGCTGAAAAACAAATGTATGTTGCTTACATTGTTTCAAGTTTTGGAAGCTTTTGGAACATATCGCTCAGTTCACCATTGAGGTTGTTGCGACTAAGGTTTCTGAGCAACATACAAAGAATGAGTATGACGCAAATGGTGATAGTTGGGAAAAGAATATGTGAACGCGTAAAATTCGAGTGTCGTTGGCTTACAAGTAACTGAGGTCATTCATGAGAGATATCGAGTATGGCACATTACCGTTGAAGTCATTCTCAGAACCATCTCTGCAGTATTATAAGGAAAGCTCAACACATTGGAATTGTGTAATGAAGATCATCAATATTATGGCATAGCAATTCGAAGATACTTACAGATAAGCAAGATTCTCAGGCAGCTGGTAAGGTAAGTTTCCATTAAGATTGTTCTTGCTTACATCACTATTTTAATGACATAACAGAACATGTAACTCAACCTGAACCTGATGAATAAGTAGAGGATTGAAGGAAATGTGTATTGAAAAGTGGAGTGTACTCACAGGTAAGTGAGTGATTTCAAGTTTCCAAGCTGGTAACCTAAAGATCCACTAAGTCCGCGTCCCGATACTTTTCTACAAAAACAGAAAACGAGAAACAAAAAAATCTTAATCGATGAAGATGAAAAACATTAACCAGACCAGAGAGGAAGTAACCTACATTTCAGTAACAGAAGATTTCTTGCAAGTAATGCCATCCCATGAATCACCACAAGGATCGCCTCCGCTCGAAGACCAGCCTTTGAGTTTTGATGGAGAGTTCATGCTCTTATAAGCATCATTAAGAGCCGATACTACATAAATGGACAAACAATGAGGAACGAATAACCAAAAGTGGACCTTTTTTCCTCTTATTCCGTTGAGCCAGAGATGAAATTCATAATATGGATCACAAGTTTTAAACGATTCAATAAGAACACTTACCGTCTTGCCTATCGGTTTTTGCAAGAACAACGAAGGTGAAGATTCCAAAACATGCGATGAAGAGTATCATTGGCTGCAGACTTGATGCCATGATTGACACTTTTAAGCTCAGAAATGATAATGTGTGGAAAAGTAAAAGAGATGATCCAAAGAGAAACCCAGGGTTGGTTCCGGGTTTCCTTGGGGGTGAGGGAAACGCAAGGAAACCAAAGGAGAGGAATCTAGATAGGTCATCAAAAAAAAACAAATTTGGAAATGGCGCAGTAACTAAAATTGGAAATTCAGTTTCTTCTGTTGTTTTTTTCTTTTTGTTGAAGAATGAAGTTATTGAGTGAAAAGGCGAATAAATCTGGACGTGTGAATAGAGAAATGTACAGCTAAAAATGAAGCAGACACCGAAACGTTAGGAGAGAGACCACAACTATGTCCAAGTCCGATCTAATTGCAAATCACAAACAAGACCACATGTTTGTTTCAACGTAAATTCATTCAATCAAGCACACGTGTATACCATCAAAACTAACAATAAAGAAGACCCCAGTATAATTCGCAGAAACGAGGAAAAATAATATCCAGGTTGTCTTGAATTCCTAAGAAAAAAAGGCTTCTCTGAAGATAAAATTTCCTTGGCCATATACTAAGACTTGAATCTGTTATATGGAAAGTTTTTACATTCACAAAACACACAAAAATGTGAAGTATACAAAGATTTGAAGACCTCACGTGGTCAGAGGTCAGAGCCATTGCAAAAATACAACTTATCACACATTGAATCACTTATACCCCCTATCACACAAAGCTTAATCTAAGCTTAGAAATCGCAAATGTTACATCAAAATATATATATATATATATATATATATATATATGAAATGACTTAAATACCAACGTCTTGTGAGGTCTGACTCTGCGAAGCTCCACGCTTTCTCATCTTTGACAAGAAGTAAGCCAAGGCAACCTTTGCACCTAAGGAAGAGGGACCACGAGACAGGCATATTGCACCACCAACTGCACCGCCCACAAGTAACATACTGTTTGCTATCAGTTTCTTTGAAGGCTTTCTTAACAGTTTCTTACGTTTGGCTCCTTCACCCGCATGCAGACCACTAGTAATAGTTCCTGAAGAGTTTGTGATGTCATCTGTCTGAGAATCTAACCCTGATGGAATCTGTGGGATAACACAAGGTTGATGTCAAAAAACACGTAATCAGTTTCGAGAACCAAATTTGAATTTTATAAACATATATTTGCAGGGCACAAACTTTCCAAAAATTGACCAGAAAATTGAACTCAGATCAGATTAATACCCACTACCATCTCACCTTTTTCATAAAGCTTACAGCAGATATAGTGGACCTTTCGGATCTATGACTGGTTATAATGTATTTACGAAGTGCATTTTCCATCTTACAAACGTAACTCCATATCCCTTTTGAGAAAGCAAGCTTTGCCATCTCAACATTTAATCCCGCCTCTTCCTGGTGGCACATAAGGATCTCACAAGCGTTCCTACCAGGAACTGCAGCAAGTTCAAGTTATTCATAGAGATTATGGAAGAATTAAACACCTTTCTTAAACCTCTCATTACAGATATTTTTGGTATATGGTATTGATATGCATCAAGAGAAGTTTTAGGTGAAATATGAAAGCATACATAACTGACAAGAAGCACTTACCTTTCCTTATTCGCCAACCAGATCTGAAATAACTTACACGTACATACTTCCTCTGTCGTGGAACTATATCATGGTCACATTCCTGAAGATAACCAAAGAGCAGATGCACTAAGTTAGGGGGCAGAGCTATAGATATATATACGATGTCCAGGTCTCTTTATATCTAGCAACTAAAGACAAGTGTTTCGCAAATAAATGGATAAAAGTTATAAAAAAAAAAAAAGGTCAATTAGAAATCATTGCTTAAAGATAATGATCTCCAAGATAAGCTAAGTATACATATCAGTTTCAATAGTACAAATTAGTTAACTTCACCTTGATGAAACAGTAAAATTTATCCTTTCCCTCCAACAATTTCCACGCTAATACATACTCCCTTGGTGTCAACAAGGGGAACTTTTTAATTGTGCGACCAATCTCAATTCCGTTATTCTGTCAACCTGCAATTGATCATGTTCAACAACAGTCTTATCCCATTGTTTCCTGTATTCATTGTCCATGTAAAAGTCCCTTAAATCCTCTGGCGAGCAATCCTCAAATATTGTAGTACTTAGATACTTCATAGGACCACCATCCTACCAAAAAAGAAAAAGAAAACCAAAGAACAATCTCAGTTATTGGAGAAAACAGGATTTTACTAGTACTCGAGGATTAAGCTTAGTATTACTATTGGTTTGCAGCATTTAGCAGTGTATGAGACACGGGGGTGGCTTTTTTTAATAACATTTTCCCATATCTCAGCATCCTCACTTTTATTCCCCAATTGTTCAATCAGACCCTTAAGATCTTCATCAGAAACAAGTGTAGATATTCTGCAAAACGTTATTGTCCATAAAAGGAATCTCACATGTAGAAGAACAGGATCGTAAAGTACACGATTATAACTGAAAACTATACAAGGCACAAGCTTGGAAAACCAAATGAAATTCTTAAAAGGAACAAAAACTAGAGGAAAAGAGGCTAAAAGTTCATAGATTTGCACAGCAAACAAATTCAGCAGAGAACCAAATTACTAGTCTAACACAAAAGAGGAGATAACAAGACATTTTAAGAAAACCCTTTACCCTGATTGAGAGTTTAGAGCTTGAGCAACCGATACGACAGGGGAAGAAGAAGAAGCTCGACTAAAGAATTGGAATTTCCGGGAAATGAAAAATTGATAGGGAAGAATGACGAAGACAAGTGCGAAGACGGTGGCCCAGCAATAACAAATGACTCTGCCTTCAGGTCGCCGGAAAAACTCTTCGGAAGAGGAGATGAATTGAGCTACTAAAGTCGATAAGGTGTCGCCACTACTCATCGAATCCCCCAAATCTTTCTACTTCTCATTGAGAAAAAACCTTGAAGATCGGTCCTTTTATCGAATAGCTTGAAGACACATCCACTGCGTTTGTATGTCTATTCGCGCGTGGACTAGTCTGGTTCTCGAATCCACAAGTGTGTCCGGACTAACGACTTATGACTGTTCTCTTCGTTTTGGCCCTTTTTATATTATTACAGTTCAGTCCCTATTATTTTTCTTGTTACAATAACTTGGCCCTTTTTTCCTCCTTTACGTTTTACACCTTTTCTACGAAATCTGCACAGGTCAGACACGATCTTTATCTCTAAATATTGCAAATATTTTACACATAGAGTTATATGTTTTCAAAATTAACTATCGAATCAACATCTTGGTATAAATATGTATAAAAACAGAATTTTTTTGTTTCTCAGAGTTGGATAGTATCTAAAACAGGTGAGTCCCTAGCCACATTAAGCTGGTGATTCATAACATCTTACAAGTGTGAAATCTGCTTGTAGACCACGTATATATAATAACTTATTGATATACTATGAACCACACAATACAGATACAGCTTCCCATTTGAGGACAATCTGAGGAAATATGCAATAATGTGGATAAGGCAATGATTGACTTCCTTGTCTCATTCATAATCAGACTCCCAAAACTAACTTTATGTGGAGAGAAAGAGAACCCAGTAAAAGAACAAAAACTGGAGATGTGGAAAGCTGAGAGCTTTGATTGATGACGTATGTAATCTGCATTTTATTTAAAACTGCCTGCAAAGATAAATCAGACCAACTTTACAAGAGCAACATTATATTGTCTTTTCATACATGATCTTCATCTTCTTCTTTCTACCAACTCAAAAGATTGAGGGTATTATAAAACATTAAAAAGAGGGAAATGAATCAAACTGGCTAAATACCCCAGAAGCATTATGGGGCAAAAAGAAGCTTACTTTACACAAAACCAGATCCGGTCAGACGTAAAATATCATTTGAATTACCTTCTTAGAACAAACAAAAGATCATATTATGGAATTGAAAGCATAGTTTTTGCTAATTGATGTCTTTTACTTACTAGTTGGATTGACCGGAAGAGACAGCTGCTGTTGTTGTTATTAAATCTGGAGATGAACTAGCCTTTCCTGCTTCTTTGCTGCCTTCATCCAACCGCACAACCTGCGCAAAACTCTTGGACATGTTCTTGATGAAGTCTGTAGGCAATGCAGCAGAAGCGGCTTTATGTTCGTTTTCTCCTACTCCTGCAGATTGCAAACTTGGCTGTCTTCTTGCCTTCCGGTCCTGTATAATTTTCTCCCGCTCTTCATAAAACCCAAAATCATCCAAGATTGACGTGTCAGCATCATAGTTCTTGAAGATCTTCAGCATCTCGATGCCTTGTTCCAGTTTTACCTGTAGTTTTTGGTTGTGATTATGTTGTGGTTTAAAAGAGGCATCTTATGGACAAGAAAGTTTGAGAGGCAAAAAGTGCTACTTACTTCTTGGGTGTCTCGACTATTAGTCACGGGCTTATTGTCATTGTTTTCCAATATAATGTGGCGGAATTGACTGTTTGGAACATCTTTGATAATGTGCCACTTCACTGGGAACTGTCCACTCCATTTGTCCTGTTGCCAATAAGCAACACTCTTCTCAAAATCCACAGGTCCAACCATCTCGGCTACACCACAGAATTGAGAGCTAGCATTTACCTGAAAGTACAACCTCGTAAGCAATCTGCAGAGAGAGGAAGAAAACTAGAACAGAACCAGTTCTTTTCTAATGCAGTTTATTTCACTTTATAAGTTTTAGAATCGTACAGAGAACAGAAGAAACACTGGGCACGGTTCTTTCTCGCCCTTGGCCTCACGGTAAGCAGCGTCAAGCTTTTTGTTGCCATTAGGGGTGCTAGCCCATACATTGTATTTGATGCTCTTGTGAACATTGTCTTCACTGTAAGACTTAATGATGAATAATTTGGCGTTATTGTAGTCTGTGATAAAATCTGAATTGTTGTTTTTCGATTCCTCATGTTCCATTGCACCTTCTTTGTTATTTTTCGTCGAATCAGCAGCAGAATCAAGCTCCTCAGATACCTGATTCTTGGGCTTTGAAGCCCTTGGTCCTCGATTTTGTTCGTTGAGGATATCAAAGGTACCATTATAACCGCCACCCAGAGAAGGATCACTAACCCTTCCACGCCCTCGACTGTTGTCAACTCCGATCCAGCCTTGATTTCCCATACCCACATTGGAAATCAGTCTACTTCCATAGTTAGAGCCCTGGCCACGTCCACCGTTCTGAATATAACCTCTGTTATAAGAGTTCGAACCAGATCCAAAACCATAAAACGATCTCTGTCGCTGTGACTCCTGAAAAATTAATAACAGGATCCACTTTTAACATACAATCCATTGATAGAACTAAGCTAACCATGTGTTAGATCAGAGCTAAATAAAATGTGAACAAACCATGGGAATGTGCTGGCCAAAAGATCCAAATGAGCTGAGTGGCTGAGGAGATAACGCTGGTGAAATGGAAGAGAGTCTGTGCATATCAGAAGGCTTGGACCAATCCGACCATATTCCCCCATCAAAACCTTGCTGCCATTCAGGGAAGCCAAGGTTTGGCTGGTTTCCATTAAACGGTCCAATAGGATGAGGATGGTAAGATGGGCGTGGTCCGATGTTATCACCTTGTTGGTCAACACCGACAAGGCTGGTGAGCTCGGGCTGAGTTGGAGAAGTAATATATTGCATGCTAGGAGGAACTACCTGCTGGTAATATGGTGATGCCCCCGAATACGAAAATGGCTGTGGCGAATACAACTGTCCCTCAGAGGGTAAAGGACTTGCAGCAGGAGAATATGGCCCATATGGCATTTGAGGGTTGTATCCATATCCTGTTTGATAGACCAGAGAAGCATTCTCATTGAATCCAACCTGATTTATCAGAGAGAATATGAACAACTTGAAAATTTTTAATGAAGAAAACTAAAAAGAGATGATAAGGTGTACACACAGGAGATGTGATGTCCAGTCCTTCAACATTGACATATGAAGAATATTCGTCCCATTCACCTGTAGGGTTTTCATAACCTGGCTTGTCAACACAGATAGTAAACCGGATAAGTTTCTATGGAATTCATAATCAGGTCAAGAACTAGAAAGTAAACCATCAGTAAAGGAAGGCGTATACAATCATTCGTTTTTGATAGCCCCTAGTATTATATACTTAAACGAGCGCAAGAAATTTGAACATCTAAACCAACTCCAAAGTCTTGGACCAGGATACAGTGTAATTGGAGGTTTAAAATCTGATTAGAGAAGGCGAAAGAAAATAAGATGACTCATAGACCAACCTCTATAGTAAAAGCCTTGTGCTTGAGGAGAGAGGATGCTGCTAGGTAAGTGTCCAAAGTCACCTGCTAAACCATAAGGTGTAGAGAGTGGAGCAACTTTTGCTGGTTGAACTACAACTGTAGACTCCTGGGAGGACTTAAAAGAAGCTGATGTCTCGTTGTTTTCCTGGACAGGCTGAAAGAAAAAGAAAAGAAAAAAAGATTCAACGATTTAAAGTTATTTTCTCTGTGAATCTTCATTACAATAAAAATATAACCAGAGACCACCAGTTCAACTACCTGCTCCTTCATGATGTCCAGATTAGCAGGTTGCTCCTCTGTGTTCATTCATAACCGGCAAAACTCAAATAAGTCGGTGCAATCATTTATGAACAAGATCAAAGATCGGAAAAACCAACACAGATCCTAGTGAAAATCCAGAATTTGAACTTAAATGAACACAAAACAAACTGGATCCCAGATCTTAGTAAGAAGAGATCGAATTATCTTTACTTAACACTTCCAATAAAGTTATCCTCTAGTAAAAGTGAATTCATGAGACGTCACTACCAAAAATTCATAAAGGGAATCGTATTTCTAGATCCAAATCTAAATCAACGAACCCTAACACATCAAAAACATGAATCAGTCCGATGTCAGGGGATTCCACACCAAACCCACTAAAAATCAGAAAAGGAAGACAGGGATCAAACGTAAAGGAATCAAATTTAGAGTAGAATCTGAAAACAATTTAGGATATAGAGAAGATGGGTAAGTGACGTTACCTGGAGTAAGATCTGTGGCGTGTGATTGGGTAGTTGCCATGAATCTGATCGAAAGGCCAAGAATAAGGATCTGATTCAAAAACAAAAAAAAACTGGAAAAACAGAATCTTTATATGTTGGGAAGGACAGGGGATCTTTCCATATATGTATGTATAAATACGTAGCAAAAGGCCAATACGTAGATTGATTATCACAGTAAAATTTTCAAAGTTTGGTTTTTTTTTTCTTTTTTTATGATTTTGGAAGAACAAAGAAAAACTTCGTTGCCATTAATGATGCAAGCAAAGTGAATGCTTACTTTATTTAATGTCTTTGAAAGCGCGAAATTTTACAACGAGAGAGAAAAAAGAGAAATGGGCATCGCTGCTTTGGCCTTCTTTTTAGTGGAAAATGGAAATTACGATGATCTCTTTCTTTTCTCCTTTCTCTGTTTTATTAAGATTGTTCCCTTGGAGACTCCGAGATTTTTTTTTTCTTTCTATATTCTTTTTTTTTTATGTATTGCTTATTAATCAATCATAGATCAAATCCTGGACTCTTTTTTCCTTGATCGCAACACAATCTGTGATCCTTAATAGTAATACTATATTCGATCGACTGACCAAAGAATATTTTAATCAGTCTATAGACTTCTATTTACATTATTGCCCACCAACAACTTTTTATACATATCTCTTGGATCTATGAAATTGAAACCGAACCAAAATTCGGAAACAACTGGATAAAGTAGTTTCTTTTTAGCTCTTAAGAGACTTTGTTTAACAAAGTTATAAGTTTGTATTCGGTATTACATGAGAAATTATATTACTAATCTGTGATGTATACAAAAAAATGTGATAATTGTTTTTCTGTTTCTTTTCTAAACAACTACAATGGTTAGAGAATTTACTATATGGATGATGGAGAAGATTTTTTAGACGTGGAGATATTATCTGTCAGGTCACGACCACTGGTCTAGAAGGGGAAGAGACAGACGCAGATTCCTGAAAGGAGAATCACAAACTCAAAGAGAAAAACGGCGATTGTCTGATGGCATCCGTAAACTAATCCAACGGCCACTAGTGGACACAAGACTCCTTCGATTCTCCCAACAAAGCTCCCGACTCCTACTCCGGTTGTTCTTACCGCCGTTGGATATATCTCTGGAGCGTATATGTAGACCACCATGAAACCCGCCGAAATACAAATACGGTCGCCGAAGAGAATAACAGTGGTTAAGGATGGAGATTGATGAAATAAGAGAGGAAGAAAGAAAATGCAACAAGTGAATAACATTGATGCCTTTGAAACTTTTTGTCCAAGTCTATCTACCATTGTTTCTGATATCAGTAAACCTGGAAACTATAAGCAAGAGACAAATTAAGATAAAAGGATTAGAGTTCTGTTAATTGGTTACAACCTATTTGAATTTCTGCAAAATTGTCGATGAAAACGTGTCTGTAGTTAACATCGTTCGAAGAATTTTGCAACTGTTTTTCAGTTGGATAACAACGGTTCTGGAAATTATTCAGCTCGGTGGTGAGAAGGACAATGTCATAGTAAGCAAACGCGTTTCCAAAGAACACAACCCAACTCTATATCCAACTCTATATCCAACTCTGAACTGAGAACACCAGTAGGTAGTTGGGTTGCGTTCATTCTAGCAATTTTCTCCAATATGGCAAGGACTTCAGCATTCTGGCCTTGTAGGATTAAGTACCGAGGAGACTTGGGTGTCCACCTATAGAACATAAGAAGCGACGATGAATGTATAGAAGAAAGTGCAAGTAACCACCTCCAACCCAAACTTGGCATGATTAACTGCAAAAGGTTATTGTGACGAAGTGAAAACCTAGAGTTCAAATTACAATAGAATTTAAGCAGAGAAAGACATGAACTGTACCCAAGCGAGGGAACCCTCCATTATGGTTCCAACAGTCCAGAAAGCTGAGAAAATGACCATCAAAGTCCCTCGGTTTGGTGCATGGATGAATTCAAGATACCAGGAGGCAAGAACAGGATCCCCTCCCAACCCGAGACCAACCAAACAACAGAAAATGATCATTTACATGTAGTTTGGCGAAAATGAGCTTAACAAGCCAGCTATGAAAGTCACAGCCACTGTTATAATAAACCCTTTCTTGAGAAAAATCAAGCAAACTTATCAAATCAAATGAAGCCATAATGTGTCATAAACAGAAGAAGTTGGCCAAAAAAGGCCATGTTTAACATTGATAAGCAGTGACAAGATACACATGAATCAAATGAAAGAAGGATGGTCAGAGGCTGAATAGTCTAAACTCAAACATTATACTATACTTCAAAGATCATTCAACTCAAGAGTTACTTAAGGAATTATACAAACAAAACAGTAATTTAACCCTTTTCCATACAATCCCTTTTCTACTTGAGGCCCAAACCAAATCCAACAAGCTTAAGCTTCAAATAAGTTACATACGGCCATATTTGTCGGCAACAATGCCCCAAGAGTTAACTCCGATGAGCATACCAGCAAAAAAAATAATGGTTATTAAGCTTTCGTCTCGTGTAGAGAGATTCCATAGCGATTGAACAACATGTCCGACGAAGGAGAGTAGCATCATCTTCATGGCCTCTGCAATCCACCCCATTCCAGCGTAAGCAAGGACGTACAGTTGGAACTTCCCAAATCTCATTGCTACAAGAGCTTCATCCATTGTAAAACTAGGGTTTCCATCTGCGACTTTAAATTTCATAATCTGGACAAGAAAAGAAAAAACAAATAAGAAATTGTCAACCTCATTCATTAAGATTCAAGAACTAACATCAGATTCAGCTTCTAGATTCTCCAAATTCACACGACACAATGCTATTGATACCAAATTCCAAGATGGTGTGATAACGAGCAAAAAGGGATGTAATCATGATTTTAACAACGAAACCCATATCATGTTTTAGGGATCTAAGGGTAAAAATGGATCAAAGTCATGAACTTGGCAAAAAAAATCAAATGACAATTGACAACGGAAAACAAAAATCGAACCTGAGTGATGTTGAACGTGGAAGCAAATGCAAAGTTCTTCTCCCTTTTTCAGGAGAATGAAAATACAATGGTCAGAAATCACAAAGTCAACGCCATTAATCAACATAACTTAGCAGTTTATATTCGCTTCTGAATAAATCAACAAATGGCAAGATTTCAGTCGCTCTGTGTAAGAGAATAGGTTGAATAATGTATTCGATTAATGTAACAAAGTATATATACATGTAGTGAGATATTAATCTATGTATTAGAAATTTACAAATATATCATTTCCTATACACCCCATCAAGATGAAGGTACATGTTGTGTAATGTCAATCTTGCTTGTGAGTTCTTCAAAACGTGGTTTAAGAAGAGGTTTTGTCAAGGCACCCGCGAGCTGTGTTTTGGTAGAGATATGAGTAACACGTAGTGCCTTGGACTGTATCTTATTGCGGATGAAATGGTAGTCTAATGCAATATGTTTCATCCATGAATGGAACACCAAATTAGCACAAAGATATGTTGTCCCAAGGTAGTCACAATATATCATTGGAGGAAGTGGCAAGGAGATTTGTAACTCGGTAAGTAGAGAATAGAGCCATGTTACCTCCGATGTAGTGGCAGCCACAACACGGTATTCGGCCTCAGTAGATGAGCAAGCCACGCCCATTTGTTTCTTTGAGGACCATGAAATAGGTGAGCTTCCAAAGTATACAATGTAGGCCGATGTGGAGACATAATCATTCGGATCACCAGTCCAGTCAGCATCGGAGAATGCATGAGAGTTGGGTTCAAGTCTGATCGGATGTAGATACCATGGGAGATAGTCTCGGCGAGGTAGCGAAGAACATGTTTGACTGCCTGCCAGTGAATATCGGTCGGACAATGCATATATTGGGAGAGTTTGTTGAGAGCGTAGCATATATCTGAACGATTGAAGGAAAGGTATTGTAAGCTGCCAACAACTACCTGATATTCTCGCGGATCAGAGAGCCTTGTATCCAAGGTGAGAGATAATTTTGGTTGCATAGCCAGAGGCGTTGATACCGGTTTCACATTCTCCATGTTAGTCTTATGAAGAAGGTTTAGAATATACTTTCTCTGATTGAGATGCATTCCTTGTTTGTTACGAGTGACTTCAACTCCTAGAAAATAACTGAGGTCTCCCATGTCCTTGAGAGAAAACTAAGCTGCAAGTGTGTCTAAGATAGTACAAACCAACTTCAAACTGCTGCCAGTAACAATAATATCATCAACATACACAAGTATGTAAACCAAATCTGTTCCACGTGCATAGACAAAAACCAATGTGTCGGCTAATGAATTTTTGATCCCGAGCCTGATCAAAAACGCTTTAATTTCCTCATACCAAGCACGAGAAACTTGTTTCAATTCATACAATACTTTCCGCAAATGACAAACATAGTTAGGATGTTCTTTTTCGAGAAAACCAATAGGTTGAGATACATATACCTCATCAATTAAATGACCTTGCAAGAAAGCGTTGTTGATGTCGATTTGCTTGACATCCCAATTATGTCCGACATCAATCTCAAGTACCAATCTAACCGTTGAAGTTTTCACCACCAGACTAAATGTTTCCGAGTAATCCTTGCCAAATTGTTGATTGAAGCCACGAGCGATGAGTCTTGCTTTGTGTATGTCAAGTTTACCATTAGGTAGATATTTCAGAGAGTAAATCCATTTCGTGGGAATGACATTTTGATCTGGAGATGGTGGAACCAAATCAAATGTATGATTGCGAACCACTACTGTATATTCAGTCATCCTTGTAATTGTATGTTTTGGATCTTTTAGAGCTTGGTGTAGTGTGCGTGACTGGCTCCTTTGGCTTTGATTTCATCGGTATGGCAGAGAGATTGAGCTTTACTTTGGGTTTGGTGATCCTGCTTTTAGCTCTTTTTCTCATAGGGTGATTATTTAGTACCGGTGTCGGTGACTGTGACTTCGCCGCGATAGATGCTTCAAGCGGAAAAGACTCTTCTATTTGGGTTGTTGGTGGAGTATGAGGTATTGGGCTAACATGAGGAGAAATTTGCCCATCATATTGTTGGCCTGATGTTGGATCATGCTATGGAGAATTTAGGCATGTGAAGTGTTGGCCCATTTGAGAAGTCTCTACAATTTGTCTCGGTGAGCTTGTCTCGGGAAGCGAAGACTGCATAGAAGAGCTCGACGATGTTGGCGATTGAAGACTCACCGTCATCGGTTCAGATGAAGGATCTCATAATGGGTGTCCCGTTACTCCACGACAAGGTTGAAGATGAGTTGTATGTGTGGCCGAAGTTGTCATCCACACCCATTACCTTTTACACCTCTCCATCACCAAAGACAACACTCACCTCTTGGCATTCACAGTTAGGCCACCCATCATTACCCATTTTTAATTCTCATGTTGCTGCTTTTTCTCTTCCAGTTTCTCAGTCTTTCAATAAACCTGTAACTTGCACTGATTGCCTTATCAATAAAACCCACAAACTACCATTTTCAAACAACACTCTTGTCTCAAGAAAACCACATGAACTCATCTACATAGATGTTTGGACTTAACCTATAATATCGACAGACAAATTCAAGTACTACGTTATCTTTGTGGATCAGTTGACGAGATACACTTGGTTTTATCCATTGACAGCCAAGTCACATGTTAAAGAAGTCTTCATCACTTTTAAAGCTCTAATACCATGTCAGTTTTGTGACATTTCTCATGTAACATTCAGCATGGTAGTGGTTTCGGAGACAATGACGGTCTCGTTTGGTGACACCGAAGGTACAATAGCCATGAAAGAAGAACGATAATTTCAAAAGATGAAAGAGTGGTTATTGTTTTTAGGTTATCAGGATTCGAAAATGCTCTGATACTATGTAAGAGAATAGGTTGAATAGTGTATTCGATTAATGTAACAAAGTATATATACATGTAGTGAGATATTAATCTAGGTATTAGATATTTACAAATATATCATTTCCTATACTCTAGTCTTGTTCGTATTTCGACGTGCCTTCGAACCTCTGTTGAATGGGTTAAACGATTGATTCCTTTTAACTAGACGTTTAAAATTTGGGCTTTTTCTCACAAGTCCAAACATATAAAGGCTATTTTATAAGGCCTACTTTATTTTAATTATAAAAATACTGTGAAGACTATGCTAAAAATATGAGAATCATTTATAAGCTAAATTATTGAGCAATGGATTGCTTGGTCTAAACTTTGTAAGTCAAAGAAAGATGGTGGGGTGGGATTCCGTGAGATAGGTGACTTTAATCACTCGCTACTTGCTAAGCAAGCATGGCGACTTTTATCAGACCAGGAATCACTTCCGAGCCAAAATATAAAGCTAGAAACTTCCCAGGTAAAGATGTTTTGAATGCAAATTCAGGTTCTCGACCCTCTTACGCTTGGCGGAGTATTTTGTTTGGTCATGAAGGGCATTGTGAAGTCAATAGGTGATGGGAGATCTACGAGAGTGTGGCTTGATAGATGGGTTTTTGATGTGACTCCTCGTAGACCGGTGAATAAGGAACTTACTATAGACCTCAACTTAATGGTTTCAGATTTGATCACAGATCAAGGAGTTTGGAATTTGGAGAAACTGGATACATTGTTTCCACCTGCGGAGGTATTTCGAATCACTTCATTTCCACCTAGTCTCTCGTTGAAAGATGAATGGTGTTGGCCTCATTCCAAGGATGGAAAATATAATGTCAAAAGTGGTTCCAGTCTGATTACACAAGCGAAGCAGCAACCTGGTTCCCTTGACCCACGTACGAAACAGTCAAACAAGCTAAAAGAAAGAATCTGGAAAGTGAGAACAATGCCAAAGATTCGTTTCTTTCTGTGGCGTGCCGCTCCAGGGGCTCTGGCAGTGGCAGATACCTTACAAGCTCGTGGTATTAACACAGATCCTTTGTGCAAAATATGTAAGACAACCACGGAATCTATATCTCATGTCCTTTTTGAATGTGAAGTGGCGGCAACAATTTGGAGAAAGATTAATTATCCTTCTTTACCTGGTGGAGTGGAGAAATCAATCACCAATTATCTGCTGCAGTTCTTAGAGCAACTTCACTCACCTCTATTGACCAATGAGACAAGAGATGCATTACCATGGGTGATTTGGGAAATATGGAAACAGAGGAATTGCTCCATTTTTGCTAACAAAACTAGCAACAGGGACATTTTGATTGCATCAGCCTTAGGTGAAGCAGAGGAATGGAAAACTGCTAATGTTAATCATCGAGAGTTATCCACAAATAACTCTACATGGACACGGAGACCACGTTGGATACGACCGAGGTGTGGAACTCTTGTCTGCAATATGACTGTAGCATGGATTAATTCTTCTTCACTCTTTGGAGTGGCGTGGATAGCACGAGATCACAACGGCAATGTGATTTACCACGCAAGAGATGCCATGATGCCTTGTCAAAACAAGCTTGTTGCAGAATGCAAATGCTTGAAATGGCTTTTAGAAAGTTTGGTTAACCTCAGACTTGACAACATTGAGATTCGAGTTGAACAGAGGAGCATGTTAGAGGCTATAAATCAACCAAAATCCTGGCCAAGATTACGGACTCTTAGCTCTATTACCAACCAACAGTTACAGAGGATTCAAAATTGTTATGTAGCCTTATCCTCTGCTCAGGCAAATATGGCTGCAAGAAAACTCGCAACTAGCGTTACAAATGAAGGTCGTTGGCGTTCATACCTAGCAATAGGTTGCCCATCTTGGTTGCTTTCGACCATTGAGGATGACCGTAGAATGTGATTTCATTATTCTATAGTCCTAGTTCTCTTTCTGCTATTTCAAGAACATTATTGTCTTGTTGATCCTTTCTTGGATCGTTGCCTTTCATTGGCGTTTATTCTAATAAAATCTTTTTGAGGAAAAAAAAAAAATTATTGAGCAATGAGTGGACCCAACTCTTGAACTCATCGAAAACAAACATAAGGCAAAAGTGGTCACCTTTTGTGGGGCTATCTATAGAATGGGGAGCTATCGCAAAATGCAGATTGAGAATCGTTTAACAAAACCTCAAGTGGAAGACAGATTTAATTCTTATATAAATTTAATATAAACTATAATGAGATTCGAGATTTAGGGAAGAAGATACAGAAAGAGCTTAAGTAATTGAAGATAACCCCACTATCCAATTATTACTTACAACACTTACATGTAGCCAGAATAAAATATTTAAATTATATTGGGATGGAGACATATTACCACTTGATGCCTTGAACTTTCTTCACTACCCACTCTCTTGTCTCCTTTTGAAATTGTTCTCAACAATCTAAAAACTAAGTTAACTTTTCCTAGTATAGCTATGAGATTCATTACCATTTTCAGATTACCCTTGACTTTTTACATTAAAAACGAAGAAAGAATTTTTTTTTTTGTCTAACAATTCATTATTAAATCGACAAGTTTCGATCTATATTTTAAATTTTCTAAATATAATAGGGTGTGAGAATATTCAATTTGTATATTAAACACATATTTTTTCTATCCTAAAAATTTTTGAATAAATATTTTTTATCAAATAATTAAATGTCTGAATTTTCAACTACTAATCATAAATATTTTATAATTATGTGAAATAATGTTTAAAGCTTGGAATTATCTATAGGATTTTATTGATTTCATAGTTAACAAAAAATAAAAACTTTCAATCCAAATGGTGTATTGCCAAGTTATATAATTCACAATATCAAATATAAAAATATATATATATATTAAGTATAAACATATAAAAAGCATTTGCTGAGCTCATAGTCTATGATGAGCATTAAACTAATAAGATTATCTTAGGTATGTGGTAAATACTTAAAGACAAAAAAAAAGTAGACAGATCTGTGTGGTTGAAGCTATAGATGTGTCCCACAACTTAAGGGATGATGCAAGTGTGCAACTTTGTCATTCCTTTTGGATGCTTAATGATCATTATTTTTCCATTAAAAGATATTAATTTTACTAAAATGCACTGCAGATCCGTCACCATCAGGTTTCCCAATTCAAACTCATTATTTGCTTCCCTATCAATTAATGTAATATAAACTAACAAGATTTATTCATAAGCTACCTTTAATTTTATTAAATTAGTAAATAATATACATGTTCTAGTTCGCTTTAAATACATACACAGAGAATCATTCGTATTTAACTCTTCTTTTTCATCATCATAAGGGACGTTGAAAATACATATACCTCAGCTTCCTTGTTCTACTAGAGAACTCCAATCTCTTGCAAAAGAAGTTGCGTTGTACTTAATAATTACTTAACAATTACAAACGTAAGGTACATCTCCACTTTTTATTCATCTATAATACATAAATACCTTCAAATATTCTAATATAATATTTGCAGTTATTGCAAAAGTAGTTTTGAGTATATATTGACCAACTAAATGGTTTAAAATCAATTAGTGAAAAATTAGGATAGAAATATCCTCTATATTTATATAGTTTATATTAAACAAATATTAAAATTAAAAATAATAATTTCACTAAGTGATGTCATCAATAAAACAAAAGTAGTACATATGTGGCAAAGGCAAACCGCAGACACAACTTGATGAGAAGCGCGTGGAATAAGAAAGATAGTCCATTGAAGCGGAAACCAATCAAGCAAAGCCAACAGTACACTTCTCTAATCTTCATCGATGGCGATTCGTAAGCCTTCGTAGCCAAACCCTTCTTTCTTCTCCTTCCTTTAACCTATCTTCTTTTGCTTCTCAATCCGATTCTCTTCTTCTCCTTGAAAATGGCTTTTCTCTGACTTTTTCCTGTTTTCCCACATAAAGTAGAGCTTCTGATGTCACATTGGGTGATTTTCTGCTTCTGGATAATTCATTTTAAGTGTTAGGTTTTTTTCTTTTTGGTTATGCAAGACTTATAAAAAGTGGAAGATTTAATCATCTTTATCAGGTTTGTTTCTATTCCTTTATTTTTTTGGGTAAAAATGGCTTTTTCAGTTTTCTCTTTAGTCTTTTTTATTTCTTGAAATTCTTCATTTTGCATTATGAATTTAGTTTTTACCTTGCAGCTTATTTCTCTATTCGTTTAGTGTCTTTGAGACCTGTTTTGCTTCCTCTGTGCGAGTTTTAATTGTTTCATGTGTCGATGCCTTAACTTTGAATTTTCGTGAAACAATAAATTTAGCCACATTTAATCGTTGCTCGTTTCAATGTCTGAAAATCTCGTAAACTTCGGTTGTCTAAGTTCAAAAGTCATGTACTTTTGTTGCTCTCATCCCAAAGTTTTAGTTCCCAAGTAACAATTAAAAACTTGCAAAGTCTGCTTGGATTTAGATCCTGTTTGATGACTCAATCAGATGAAACACTGGATGATTCTGTATGCCTTGTTCTGGAAGTTAAAAACACACAACTGACTCAATCCTTGTTACAAACATGTTTACTGATCCCAGCATTCTTATGTTTATCATCTTCCAACGTTGATGTTTTTTCTATCAGCAGCTCGAAGGTCAACTGTAACTCAGGTTACGGCAAACTTATGGCGGCTCTTGATTGCTGATGTAAGAAACTGATTTGGTAAGCTCATCAAGCAACCATGAACAGACAAAGCCTTGTGTCAACGGTACCAGACGAATACAATAAAAGACTTCCTCAAGCTTGCTCGTCTTCTATATCTCCAGTCCATAACTTCCTGGATGTCCAGTCAGGAACCCGAAAATCTCCCTTCATACGATCACAATCTCCAGATTCACCTGGCCAGCTATGGCCTATCAATACTTCTCAGAACACGTTTTCTCGGTCTTCCACCTTCTGCACAAACCTCTACTTGTCATCATCTTCAACCTCTGAGACTCAGAAACATCTAGGAAACAGCCTTCCCTTCCTCCCTGACCCCTCCTCTTATAGCCACTCAGCTGCTGGTGTGGAATCTGCTAGATCTCCGTCTATGTTCAATGAGGAACTAGGAAATCCATATGATGGAGACAGCTCTGGTTCTCTTGTTAAAGATTTTCTCAATCTATCTGGGGATGCTTGTTCTGATGGTGGTTTTCATGATCTTGGATGTTCGAATGACAGCTATTGCTTATCAGAACAAATAGAACTGCAGTTCCTCTCTGATGAACTTGAGCTGGCCATCACAGACCGCGCTGAAACTCCCAGGCTTGATGTACTTTAATCTCAGCCTGGTCATCTCTTATGAGTTTGCATCAATTACTTTGCCCTTGCTATAATCTCACTGCTAAGTGACTTCATAATCACTGCACCAACAGTTTAAGGCATTCAGTCTTGTTGTTGATACATAGAGATTAGAGGGTGTAAAGAATGAATTTCTCTTTTAACACTTAGCTTTTGTTTAATTCAGGAGATCTATGAAACGCCATTGGCTTCGTCAAATCCAGTGACCAGATTGAGTCCAAGCCAAAAGTGCGTTGCTGGAGCATTATCTATTGACGCAGTTTCATCTCACCCTTCTCCGGGATCAGCTGCCAATCACAAGCAGAGAATGAGATGGACTCCTGAGCTCCATGACCAATTTGTAAAGTCGGTTAACAAACTTGAAGGGCCTGAAAGTGAGTTTTTGTTTTATCAGATACTCCTAGGCGTTTATAAGTTATTTTTTTCCTTGTATTCTTTTCATCAACCTGCCAATAATGCTTATTCTGTTGTTGCTTCGAAACATGTAGAGGCCACTCCAAAGGCTGTTCTGAAGCTCATGAATGCTGAGGGCTTGACGATCTATCATGTAAAGAGTCACTTGCAGGTACTAAATCAGTTTGAATTTGACCAAGTTTGCAAGTACATAATACCAAATTAGCTGAATAGCTCTGAAAATCATGAATTTGCAGAAGTATAGACTAGCCAAGTATATGCCAGAGAGAAAAGAAGGTAAAACTTCCAACTTGTTATTGTGATTTACACTGTTCCTTCATAATCATCAGCATTAATTTTGATTAATCTGACAGTTCTTCTATCCTCAATATTCCTTGTTTATTCCGCAGATAAAAAGACAAGTAACTCAGAAGAAAAGAAACCCGCTTTGAGTAACAACGATTCTGACGAGAAAAAGAAAGGGTTAGGCATTGTGCTTCCTGCTTGGTTCTGCTTTCATATTCAATATTTCAATCTGTAAACTTGTTTCAACATCATCCCTAAAGTGACTCTTATTTTTCCATGGACAGGGCTATACAATTAACTGAAGCTCTGCGTATGCAAATGGAAGTTCAGAAACAATTGCATGAACAGCTCGAGGTAACAACCGATTACACTTTACTTCAGCGAAAGAAATATTCATGCTACTACAACCAATCCCGTAATTGTTCAACGTGCAGGTGCAACGGTTGCTTCAGCTACGAATTGAAGAGCATGCTAAATACTTGGAAAAGATGTTGGAAGAGCAACGCAAAACCGGAAGGTTGATTTCTTCTTCTTCATCTTCTCAAACAGTGTTATCTCCTAGTGATGACTCTATACCAAGTTCTCAAAGTATGTCCAAAACCAAAGCATCTTCGCCTCAACCGTCAGCATCTGCAAACGAAGCTTCTGAAACCGAAGACGATAAAAGTGAAAGCCCTCAGAAACGTCGTAGGCTTGAAAACAAAGCTGAATCTGAAGATCTTAAGAGGTAGTAAGATTTCTCAAGTATGTAAATATGGTCTGTTTTGTGTAATTTGGGTAGTGAGATGGTGGTGAATGGTGATTGCTAAAGTAGATGTTTGTAATGTAGATCTTTGTTGCACCCATGTAAACTTGCTTAGGATCTTTGAGGATGTTCCTTCTATTTGCTTGCAATCCAAGTCCGTTGAGGATTCTTTCGTTTTAGTTATATGAAAAATATTGAAAATTTGGTCTCTTTTTTATTGTCTGCTTTAATGAGAAACATAGGATAGAATCCGAAATTCCAGATTGTGTACGTGTGTACAGAGACCACTGACTCATGAGAAAAGTGAAGGATTCACTATCCAATGTTTATATAGTTTTTTCTAATATCAAAAGTGAAGGATTCATATTCCAATAAAGTTGTGGCCTTGTGGGTTAATGAGAAAAGAGAGCGACTACGACTAGGAAAAGGGCCTTCAAGTATAAAACCAACTCTCGTCATTGTCTCTCTCCCAGGTTTCGCCGTCTCCTATTATCCGACCTCTCGCTTTGATTCAGCAACTCAGGTATTCTTTCATAGCGTTCCAAGCACTAAATAGCAATGTGTTTGTTTTTCGTTCTGGTGGATTTTTCTGTATAATTGTTGTTTCTTTCAATCTTCTGTGTCACCATGGAGGAGATTTCTGTGTCTGATGATGAATCATTTCGATAATATATGGATCTACCATTTCTTTTGCTGGGTGTTCGAGCATTGTGGTCGGTTTTTGGTTAAATATAGGGTTTAAAGTTTCGTTTTTTCTATCTTTCTCTTCATGAACACGAATGATTTCGATCACTCTGTGATCGAGTTGGAGAATTCTGTGTAAAATTAAAGCTATTCAAACTTTTTGATGTTTGTTTGACAAACTGTTGTTTCGGGTTGCAGTGCATGTCGTTAACAGCTGGAATCTGAGTTGTGAAAATCGAGGAAAAATCTGATGATACTGCTGCTAAGAGTTTGAGCTTATGCTGGTGAAATATAATAGGGAAAATGTATTCCTTTCAAGACATATTTGACATGATCAATTAAGCTTGGAAGTTCAACAACTGAAATAACAAGGTCAATAAAGATATGTTTTTGTTTGCCTTAAAAATACATTCTAGAGTTAGATGTGGCTCAACAAACTCAAATTCAGAAAAAAGAAACATTATTATATGTTTCTTTCACGACTATGATCCCTCGGTTTTGAAGATTTCGGGGGACGGGCATGAAACTTTGAGTTTGTTATGTCGTATCAGACTCTGGAAAGTATTGTCAAGGTGAAGAAAAACTTAACTGCCATGTTTGCTTCAACTGAGTGGAATACAGAAGAGGACATAGCGATATCCAATTTGGTACATGTTTCTACGCTTATAAACATCACCCATATGGATTTTCCCAACTCTCTACTGATTTCCATCTTGATTAAGAAGTTGCCACTGGTCTTATCTCTGCTTCATATGGTAAGAGACCTTTACATTCTACTTAAAATTATCACATAGCTTGATATGTACACACTCGGGAAACATTGCTTTAACGAGGCTGGTCAAGCTGATCAGATCTCTGGAATCTCTTCAGGTTAGTAGACTTCGTTGACTTTCGATAAGAGTTGTTTTGTATGCAGCCATTTGTGTTTTGAATTAGTGAGCATAGGGTTCTGTCATTTTGAATTTCCTTGCAGCTGAATGGTGGGCTCAAAAGGCGGGAGAGCACCCACAACCGCAGAGATTCACCCATAAACTCTTCACTTTCTTTTGGTTTTGTAGCTTTGTAGATATTGTAATGAACAAACTTCAACTCTTCCAGATGTTATTGCTCACTGAAGGAATGAGCCATAATTGTGAACTAAAACATCCGAAAGAATTGATTTTAGTTCAGTACAATCTTCATCTACAAGCTGCAAAGCCAATGGAAATAAAGAACACGTTCAGCATTTTAGTCATTGTGCAGATATTAGTTTCATAGTTTGTATATACAAATCTCATCTATTGATCACATTCTTAAAACTTTTATGCTGGTAAACATGGACTAATGATCACCTGTTTTGTATTTTGTACATGCATTATTGGTCTGGCTCTCACGCAAAACAATGATGTACGATTTATTTTGTTTTCTCCCTTTATCGATGTATATAAGTTCCAAACTGAAAAAGATAAAGATTTGAAGAAATATACGAAAGAATCTAACACAGACTTCTGAAAAAAACTCGTGTGAGTGTGATTATACACAACACAATTATTTTCATCACAAAGTAACACCATGATTTTCTGGGAAAGTGGTTCATTACCTTCTGGTTTTTAAATTTCACATTCAAAAAAAATCTTCAAATATAAGATTGTCAACATGCGTCAAGAAAGCGACAAGAAAGTCTAAGTTGTCAGAAAAGGGAATCAGGCACCAGTCCACTAAGCTCTAACTAGAAAGCGACAAGAACGTCTAAGTTGTTTAAACATGCGTTATGGCGTGTGATACATTAATAGGGATTCTTCATTCAAGTTTGATTTTTTTTTTGTACTTGTTTGGTTTAAACTTTAAAGTGAGTTTGGTTTTTTTTTTCTTGTCTACTTTTAGATTTTAAATGACTTTTGCTTGAAATTTTTGAGAAAAAGACGTCAAAATCTAAGTGCCCGTGTAGTTGAAACTAGTGTTACAGATTCTTCACTGTTTTCTTCGATAGTACCTTTGTCTTCCACTCTGCCCAATACCTGACTCATTATTTGTTTAATAATAAATAAGAAAAAATAGGCTTTTTCTAGTTAAGCATTAAATGTTGACTCAAATTTGAGAAGTTTTTTTGAATTTCAAATTGTGAAACTTTTTCTAAGTTTGGAAAAATAAATAGAAGGTCAGACAGATTTAGCAGCACTTTCAGAAGAAGCTTAGGGTTTTGTTTCTAGAATTACATAGCTCTTCTTCTTCTACATAGCTCTTCTTCTTCTTCTTCTTCTTCTTCTTCTTCTTCTACATAGCTCTTCTTCTTCTTCTTCTTCTCTGGGATTCTTGAATCTACTCACATGGGAAGAATTTAGAAAATAAAAGGTTTGCTTTTGTCCTCACTGCTCTTTTCTCTTCTCCTTGTGACCATTTGATTTTGATATACTCTTAAAATTGATTCCATGTGTTACCTTTTGGTGAAACCATTAGAAAGGTAGAAGGGTCTTTAGTTTCTTCATTCTTTTCTCTCTTCTCTTTTCATCAAAGTTTAATCTACATCATTGTTGTGCAATTGAATACTTCTTTTATCAGAAACACCACATTCCAAGCTCTTATCTTTTGGTCAAATTACCACAGAACAATGAAATTAAATCTAATGTTTAAAGACCACTTCTTGTTTCTTCTGGTCCTTGTGTTATCTCGAATGAATTAACTGATTAACCTGTCAAAATCTTTCAATGTGAAACTTTGGACCATGTGACTGGTTTTGCTGTCTAGTCGTTTTTGAATGAGAAAAGGACATGTCGCAGAACTAATTTGTGTAATTTAAATTAGATTTGTCTTTATTAGATGTTCACAGGTGTAACAGTGTCTTCTCTTGCCTCTTCATTTTGTACTTAGACTCCATGTGCTGAGAAACAACCATTGTCAATCTCCAAAATTTGATAAATGTCTTGTGCTTAGTAGACAACAACATTGGTCTTTTCCTCTTTATCATCCAAACTCATTTATTATGTGAATCTGATCTCTGCAGGAGTTGTGTAATTTAAATGTTTTGTACTTGAGGGAAGAAGCTGAAGTACATTTGTTGGAGAAGTTTATAATTTGGTTTTATGGTAATAACTGCCAAACTCCAGAGCTTTAGGATGTATGATTCTCAAGCTTTGAAATCTAAGTAAGGATTGCCATTTATTTATCTTTCTTTCTATGTCTCTTCAACTTCTGAATATGTATTCAATTCTCCTTACCATTTTCCAAATGTTCATCAGATCCAATCCATTTTTCAGACGTTCGCATTCTGGAAAGAAGTCCCAGAGCACAATAACAAAGTCAGAGGTATGAAAATATACTGATTTTGTTTTCATTTCAGAAACTAACTCCAGCAGATTAATGAATGTATAGAGTTCTTGAAAAACCATACGTATCTGTTTGCTTAATTTGTACAGGGCATACAAACTTGCAAAAAATCTATGAGTGGTGAACCTTTTCCATACAGGTTCCAACTTGAAGAGGATGTGAGCTTCTAAACTCAATAATAGCTGGTTTACTTAAAACAGTGAAGACACCAATGATAATGGGGAATATTTAGTCTGAAAGAAGTTTGTATGTTGCAGGTAAAAAGATTACAGCTGCAACTTCAAGAAGAAATAGATTTGCATACTTTTTTAGAGAGTGTCATGGAGAAAGAGCCTTGGGAGCTATCTCCTTCTTCTAGTGTTCCACATCCTGTTTGTTCCCTCAACTCATGCTATTGTGATTGCGTTTAATAACTACCAGTATGTTTTCACTGATGATTTTGAATATTGGACAGGCTCAGGAAATACTTTCCAATATAATTACGCTAGAGACTGCAGTGACGAAGCTCGAGCAAGAAATGATGTCACTAAATTTCCAACTTAGCCAAGAACGAAACGAGAGGAGACTTGCAGAATACCATTTGACACACTCAGCTTCTCCACCAGTATGTACTGTATCTCCTTTCTAGTTCAACACTGTTTTTTCTTTTCTTTTTTCTTGTAATTTGTGTCAGTGTGTAACTATGTCTTAGTTATGCAGAATTCTTCTTCTTCCTTAAGATATTTGAATCATTCAGATTCTGAATTACATCAATCAGCAGAGGACAGTCCATGCCAAGACCAAACAGTCCAAAACGAAGATTCTTCACCTGAATCATCTCCGGCAGAATCAACTGTTGAGGTATAAACTGATATTCTTCTTTCTGTTATTCCCTTAGGATAGTTCTGTCTAAAAACAAAGATTTAGTTTACATAAAAGTAGAAATGTATCTGACAGTTTCATACACAAAAACAGAAAAAAATGGACCCAAGTAATCACTTACTTGAAAAGAAGTTAATGAGAAAGACAAATGCGAAGAAGCTACTTCGAGGAATGCCACCTAAGTTCCTGTGGGATCACCCTAATTTATTGTCTGAAGAAATGGTGAGATGTATGAAGAATATCTTCATGTCTCTGGCTGATCCAACATCAACATCAAATGCATCCTCAAACGAGAGCCAACTCTCACCAATATCACCTCGTGGGCATCTATCAAGCTCATCGTCCTCTTGGTGGCCTTCAACAGAACGGTCAATGATCTCGTCATGGGTACAAAGCCCTCAAATAGATATCCAAAATAGCGCCAATGTTTTCGCTACGGGAGATGTCTTTGATCCTTATAGGGTTCGTGGGAAGTTAAGTTGGGCTGAGATTGGAAACTATAGTTTGGCATCCGAGGTTTCTTGGATGTCTGTTGGGAAGAAACAGTTGGAATATGCTTCCGGGGCACTGAGGAGGTTCAGGTAATGGATTTTCCATAACATTCATATACAGGTTTTTCAATCCGGTGAAACTGTAAGTTTCAAATAACATGACCATGGCTGATTATGTGAATAGGATACTGGTGGAGCAATTGGCTAGAGTAAACCCTATTCATTTGAGCTGCAATGAGAAGCTAGCTTTTTGGATTAACCTTTATAACGCGTTGATCATGCATGTTAGTTTCTTTTCCCTTTCCGCTTATCAAGAATCATTCTGAATGAAATGGTGCTTATGAGAGTAGTGGCCTGTTATATGCAGGCCTATTTGGCTTATGGTGTCCCCAAAAGCGATTTGAAGCTTTTCGCATTAATACAAAAGGTTATAGCAGTTCAAATATGTAACTTTAGTTCTTCACATCGTTTTCATTTCTTTCTTGCCTTTATGGTTCATTTGTTCTGTGCTCCACAGGCAGCTTATACGGTGGGAGGGCACTCATATACTGCGGCAACAATGGAATATGTGATACTGAAGATGAAACCGCCTATGCACAGGCCCCAAATTGTATAAACTTTGAACCCAACTCTATACTGGGGGCTCTTTCATTTTTATCTTTAAGAATCTGCTTAATATTTACTGTCTTCTGACGCAGGCTCTGCTTCTTGCCATCAACAAGATGAAAGTATCAGAGGAACAAGGCAGGGCAAGCATTGATACACATGAACCTCTTCTCGGCTTTGCTCTGAGCTGTGGAATGTACTCCTCGCCTGCGGTAACTTACTAACTTAAGCAATCTACATTCCCACAAGTCGCAAGCAGTCTTTTGTGAATAAACGAAAGGGTTATTACAGGTGAGGATATACACAGCGAAAGGAGTGAAGGAAGAGCTGCAAGAAGCGCAGAGGGACTTTATACAAGCATCTGTAGGACTGAGCAGCAAAGGGAAGCTCTTGGTACCCAAAATGCTCCATTGTTATGCCAAGAGTTTTGTGGAGGATTCGAACTTGGCAGTCTGGATATCGAGGTACCTTCCTCCGCATCAAGCAGCTTTTGTGGAGCAGTGCATCTCTCAGAGAAAACAGAGCCTTCTCGCCTCACGTAACTGTGGAATACTCCCCTTCGATTCCCGTTTCAGATACCTGTTTCTCCCAGACAACAACATATCTTTGTAGTAACTTTTAGAGAACTGTTTCCTTTGTAAAAAAGCTTTTAGCCAACTTCATAAGAACAAACAGCGAGAGGAAGCTGTTCCAAGATTATGATTATTAGTACTTCAACAAAGCGTTGGAGTTTATAGTGTACATGTTTATAATGTTGAGTATGTCTTGTTGAGACTTTTTATGAAAAAACTTCCCGGATTTTAAAAACGCGGTTTGCAAATCCAGACAACCGCGCAGGTTTGTAGTATTCAAAGAAATTCGAGTCTTTTCCATATTGTAAAGAAAAGAACGAAACAAATTGAATATAAATTGAAGAACCATAACTATGTTGAGTTGTTGAACACTTGGCTCGTAGATGTATTTGAGGGATTCGACTGGCTCAGGAGTTGAATTGAATATAAAATGAAGAACCTGCACTTATAGTATCAGCATAACTGAAAATCAGGTATTTTATTAGCTTATAGCTTTGTCAAAAATTGCTACATATACAAAACAAAGGGATCAAGGAGTGAGTTGAGATCCAATTCAGTAGTCGATTTCAATAGGATTCAAATTAAAGAATCACCAAAAATTGAGTCAAAATCACATGTACACAGGTCTATAATATCTATGTACCTCTCCTTCCTAGAACCTAAATTAGCAGTTATCGAAGAGACGCATCTACTCATTTTCACACGAGCTCCTAAATTAGCTTCTCGAATCTCCCCAAATCATCAACCAAAAATATCTCATTCTTCACTGATCAGCCTGCCATTTGCATTCTTACTTCTAGCATGACCCCAAGGCACCAGAGGCACGAACCCTTGACCTGGACACGGAGATAAGATGAGATGTCTCTTTTGATCACTCAGGAGTAGAGCCTGATGCATCAGCGGCTCTCTGCCGCACCATCTCCATCACCGCTGCTCTGCGTCTTGAATCTGCCTGTTGTTGCTTCCTACTAAAATGAGCTCTCAAGTCTCTGCCAAAAAAAGCATGTCAGATCATACTAAAGACATCAACTTCTTGAAGATTTCTACTGATCAAGGACAAATATCTCTTAAGATAGTTTAGAATACGTACCTGCACTTGGGGACTTTGCATTGGAGATCTCTGCAGTTTCGGGCGTGCATTCGGAAGAGAGCCCACATTTTCTTACAATGGATGCAACCTCTGATCTTGCACACTGAACCATGCCTGACGAGCATCTTAATCATGCGACACCTTGGATACTGGCACTGTGCAGTGCAGCATGACATCACGTGTAGCAGCAATCCTCTCAACTACAATAACAAGAAGCGTAACCAAATTCAGCAATAGGGAAACAAGAAGCCAAGGGATGCAACCTCGATTATCTAAACATAAGCAAACCAACTCTCATCTAGCTACACCATATTCCTTTTGTGATAAATCTTACGATGAGCAGAACCTACCTATCTTTACAGCTTGCTTGGTGGATAGTAATGAACAAGAATACACATGAACGCTAATTTTATGACCGAACTTGTAACTATTCAAACAAAAGGCATACCTGGGCAGTCTGACTTTGATTAGTTTGTGTGTTTTGAACAACAGAATCTGTTGCAGACAGGCGGGTAATGAGGCTATGAGGATGATTGATGCCTTTTGAGTAGCAAACATTGCAAACGTCATAATCAGGGCAAACTTCACAACGCCAACCTTGAGAAGCTTCAAGTTCTTGCTGGCAGATGGAGCACGCCGTTGCAAATGCAGGGACGGTTGGGTTGTGTAGATGATAGAGAATCATCATAGATGAGTGTTTAGCCCGCCTTAGTGTGTCGTACTGATAGTGATTACCTTGGCAAAGACTCAGAAAAGCTTGCCTAGTATCAAAAAATTCGCTCTCAAGGATGTCATCATTGTCCTTAATTTCTGTAGGAACGTTGTCAATTACAACCTGCAAAATTCAAAAGCTTGTCATTGTCCAACCCATCAAGGAGAAAACCCAAATTTCTTAAGACTATCACTGTAGAAACTTACAGGATACAGTACATGCTTCTCCTTCTGATTGAGGGGATGTTTCTCCTTTTCCACACGGTTCTCTTCCACTTCATGACACCTGTGGTAAAAACATAGCTGTGAGATGCAGCCAAAGAACGTCCTCTATGACATGGCAGTCAAATCTAACCTAAAATCTTCAAAATATACCCAGTGCTTAAAAGGTAACACTTTCTGGCTTCCATTTTACTAATAAATTTATACAATTAAGGCGTACAAGTATCAAATAAACAAAGCAAGCCGATAAGTAAAACTTACTTGTCACAAATCTGAAAATTCTTACACTGGTTGCACACCCAACGATTTCCAGACACCATGAGAGTGCAACAATGCTTGCAACAATGTTGTAAATGAACCATGATGAAATCTTCCTTCATTGGGAGAATGATCTCACCCAGCTTCAGAGAAAAAAAAATGATAAGTTGGGGGGATGATATAATCTCTTTCTTCTACAAAGGCATGAATAGTAAAAGAACAGAATACGCAAGTGTCACTGACACCACACAATAAACAGAGGGAGAACTAAGAGGAAAAGAAGTTACTTTATGCATCAGCAGGAGATCCTTCGAGGCATTAACAGAAAGGTCCAACTGACCTACTGCTTTTAGAGCCCTTTTCGTTATGACCTTTTTGGGCATCAATTTTCTGTTTGACTTTTTTCCATCTTCTTCTTGGCTCATTTGATCTATTAAATCCTCGGCGGCACCTGGCCAGTAGTCACCATCAAAATATGGCAACCTTGCTGCTGTTACCTTAGCTCTACATTCACCAGACTTGACGAAAAAATGATCATAGAAGTTTGTACATTCAACAACCACTTTTTCCTTGGAAGCTTTCTTTAGCATTGCTAAATACCTGAAAAGGAAGGACTATTATGCATCATACCATGATTCAATACTCTCTCTTGCACGTGAAAAACAAGTGCGAAAAATAATGTGTCCCATACCATTCCCTTAGTTTGTCAGTCTTTGGCGTTTTCTGAATTTCAGGATGGCAATATAGAATATAGTCTTCACCCTTAAGAGGGGGACATGCCCATATATAGCAGCTTGAAAATCCACGTTTCTTACAATAATCAAGGTAACCAATCTGCAATCGAAAATAGCCATTGTTGATCAAACTTGTGAAGTAACACAGATGCCTAAAACCAACTGGGATCAGAAAAAAAGCGACTTACCAGAATTTCATGGTATACAAAGGTACGAAGGGCCTCTCCAGACACTGTTTTAACATCAGGTCTGAAGTACTTAACTGAGTCCAGATAGGAAAGGTATACCCGCCGCTGATTGGGGGGCGCAGAATCTGTTCCAAATTCCTGGACGTACATGCCAAATAAGCAAACTTCAACACCTTCAATCTTCTGAAACAACAGAATGGCCTGAAAGAAATATACAGATTTGTTAGTATGGAAGCTGATACTCAACAGACATTATGTAGTAGGTAGCATAATTAGAAATCAGGAAACAAACAAGAACCATGCATACAAAATCTGTACCTTCGACTTATATGGGAATTCCGATGAGTAATTATCTTCTCTGAAAATGTCAAGGAATCGTGACTTTACTTCTAATAATTTGTCGACAGATGCTACAACTCTGACAACAAGTGAGTCGGCTCCTGGGACCTGATATATCAACAAAGATGAAAGTTTGAATGGAACCATACTAAGCCCTAGCTGTACCAAGGAAATATCAATATAAGATTTAAGGCTTCAAACTTATAGGTAACTTTACTAACAATAGAAGCCATAAACTAACTAATTTCGTATCTTTCTGCATGCCACTTTCCAGTGTATAACCACAACTTGATATGTCTATCCAATAATCAACATATTATGGTTAAATGTGGCAGAAAAAAAAAGTCAGTGCTCATGAGAGATATGCAGAGGAAAATAAAGCCAAGATTTATCGGAAAATATTGATAATCACCTCTTCATAGCTTTTTCCTTGAAGTTTAGCCCTCTCTTGCCTTTCCTGTTTCAGTTTCTTGAACAGCCGCTGTTCTAAATGGTTGCTAAGAGTACTGGCTGGCAAACTTTTTGCCCCCAGAATAGCACTTTGTGATACTGGTTTCCTTTCTCCTTGATTCACTTCCTGGATATAGCAATTAGGGCAAGTATACTCAGCTTGCCCATGATTTCTACGGCCATTGAACAAAGCACATATTTGATGCTGCCATGCTTGACATCTATCACATTGTACCCACTGCACAGAATCATTGATTCAGAAAAAAAAAAGAGTAGAGCAGCTAGATTTAAAATAGGGGTCCCTATAAACAACGCAGAACTTCAATGACCAAAGAGACATACCGATTCTTCAACCTCTTCATCATTTTTCTTCTTCTCAAACTTTGACTTCGGCACAGAAGTTCCATCAACAGAAACAGTGTTCGTACGCGCTTCGTTGTAGCAAGGAATGCAGACATAATGCCGTGACTCACCAGCCACAACAGTATAGTGCATTGCATTTCTCTTGACACGTGCACCACAAGGCGTGCAGTAAATAGGTGTTGGCTCAAATGCAAGCCTCTCAACAGCACATAACTGGCAAGAGTTCTCAGACATGGAGAGACCCATTGCTTTATTCTTTTCTGCCTTGGTTTTACTCTGAAATAAAATTTAAAAAATAAATAACGAGCTTTATCCACTGTATGTGCAACTCAGTTCTTTTTATGAATGAAAAGGTATGCAGAAAGATATAGAAAGATTCAGACAACACCAAATAGACCTATAGAAAACAAAGAGGAAACTGCGAATCTGCAAAGCTTTCTTGGTCAAACCAATCCTTCATATCAAAGATCTGTATTAAAAATTTGGTTAGCTTACCTGGCCTACCCACTGACGAAGACCACGGATATGCTCCTCTACTTGCTCTGGAGTGAACAGCTCAATCAGTGAGACTCCCTTGATCTTTGACTTTCCGCTATTAGACGCAGATACAACGCCCACAGACTGTTCCGCGTTTTCTTCTTTGGGTGCGCTTGATTCTTTCATATACTTTGGCTGTTCTGGCCCTGATAAACAAACAGTTTCACCATCTAATGCAGATTCTACACCATATCTTCCCATGGGTGTATCTTTGCAAACAGGCTTCTCAAGCTCACGCGAAACTGGAACAAGTCTCCTTGAAGAATCAGAACTATCTGCATTCATCTGCATGTTTGATCTGACAGTTTTGCAAACATCGCTTCGTAGATTATCTTTCCCTTTCAAACCCAATGAAAAGTGAGCATTACTGACACCAACAGATAATGTCGCTGGGATGTTATGTGTCTCAGGATAAGCACATTGGAAGGGTTTCTCTACTTTCTGGCGCTTCAAAGAAGGTTGCAAGTCATTTACAACAATTGGAGCTTCAGAGTCTCTCTCACTAGAAGCACACATAGACTCAAAGGGTTCCTTGTGTCCATGGTTTAAACTAGCTGATCTAGGCTCAGCTCTTTGGAGGAGGGAAAACTTTTCTTTTTGTTTCTCCTTGAAGTTTTTAACATAAACACAGACTGGGCACGCTTCATTCCCGCAGTGCTTGTAATGATGAACCAATTTTCGCGTTTGAAGACAACATTGGTATGTACAAGCAGGGTCCTTGCAGTAATTAATATGTTTCAATAACGTTTTGGCAGAATAACAATACTTGCTTTCACAGTTATGTTCCGCTGCATTGCATTTTCGTACATGTAGCAGGAACAAAAGCCACCGCCTCTGATTTATATAACTTCGTTCACAATCTCCTTTAAACTGTTTACTCAAGGTCTTGCTTCCATCTAGGAGATGTAGAGCTTCCAAGCTGCTTCTGGGAGCAATAGTTTGGCAGTTCTTCTGAGATGTCAAGTTTTGCGATGATGAATACAACTGACCAAGACCTGATACTGCCTGTGATATCTTCTGAGTCTGATGAGTTTGTGGTAGGAAAGATGGAGCAATCTTTATCTGGCTACTACAAAGTTGTGTACTCTGAGGACCAACAACCTCGTCTTTGACAGCATTCTGCTTGTGCTGGTTTTGCAACTTGGGTGGTTCTACTTTATTTACAGCGTGCATCTGAAAAGCTCCATTGTCGTATTCATTGCGAGGCTCATGCTTAACTTGACTCACTAAATTTGAAGCTAGTTGAGATTGACGATACGCATCATTATTCAGTAAGTTCTCTTGTTGCGGGTACTGACCATGATGAGCTTGTTGGTTGAATTGATGTTCTGAAGGTCGATGACACATCTGAGCCAGATTCCCCTTGGAATTTGAAGAAGACTGGAGATTCCCATTTCCAAACTGATGAAGTAGTTGAGGTTTAAGCAATGGATTTTTTTCCACTGCTTGCAGGCTTGACTGACTACTAGTGAAGGATACATCAACTCTCTGCATAGGATTCAGGCTTATTGAATTCATCTCAGTAGCAGTTTTCATTGAGCCAGGTGATGTTAGAACTCCATAGAGATCCCCAGACCCAAAAGTATTAGAGTTGCTCATTGAGCTTCCTTCACATGATTAAAGCAACTTACAATTAGCATACCACTGATTTATATACTTGTTCAAAGGATAACACATAGGGAGACGATCAAGAGAGCATTGATATCTAATAGCATAAGATAAAAAGGAAAATATAGAGATTTACTGTTCACATGTGACACCTGCAACTGATCGGCAGGCTGCTGCAAAGGTTGGGATAAAGTTGAAAAATGAGTAGAACTGAGGACGCCTTCAGAACTCTTGGGCCCACTAGCAAAGTGTACAGTGCTTGCCCTCATCCCCACACCAGCATTTAGAGGAATATTGGTCATCCCAGATGTATTCTGGTGAATATTTGACCTGAAACCACTTCCCAACTGGTGATCAAGGTTGTAAAGCATACAGTCATTTGAACCAGTAGGATGTTGCCTCTGCAGCTGAGATGGATTTCCAAAGTCAGACCCAGCAGCCAGAAGCTTGCCACCATCTCTAGAATATTCTTCATTTCGACGAGACATATATACATTGGCATTAGCATTATCGTCAAATCCGGGAGTAGGAATCATCGGGTTAAACGTAGATAATTGTTGCCGACCATTATTTATTGAACCTGTCGAAATAGAGTGAAAAGAGAATCAGGGCAGGCTCTTTGACTCATTGTAGACTCAAACTATTAAGTATACAGTCAAAGCTAAATTCAGATCTGACTGATATTACCTTCATTCACGCAATTAGTTGGCAACAGCCTTCCCTTTTCGATTGTTGCATCTAATAAGTTATTACTACTACTGAATGTGCTCATATCCACCATAGGGGTGGCAGTATAACTTTGACCCAATCCATGCGAAATTCCAGGCATTTGAACGTTCGAACTGACCCTGACCGAGCTTGAAGTATTAGCACGGTGCTGACTACAAAAGTGTATGAAAATAGATTCTATGCGAGCTTCAAAACTTTCCAAATCTAAGTAATCCTCCTGCAAAAACAAATTACTGTCAAAAGAATTGACTACATGTGCTGAAGCTTCTACTAGGGATTCCATTTCTGGAATCAAGTACTATTTGAATATTTAACCAACTGTAGCAATGAGAAGATCAAAATTAGAGCAACCTTTGACTTGGTCATTCTCAACATTCTAATCTCTAACTGTTTTGCAAAGTCAAGTAACTTTGGCTTTGAGGTATCATCAGTCTTTGAAGGAAGCCTCTGCTTTAACCAAGCGTAGCTGGAGAGAATGAGAAATCATCCATAACAATCAAATAAATAATAGTATCTTCCATTTTCATAAAAGTTCGCAGAAAATTAGATCACCTCACCAATCAAACAAACATGAATATTGTAAAGGTTACGAACATATAACTCGTAACAAAACAAAGCCCAAAACAAATCGGGAATCCAAAAGCCAATCATTGAGAAGAAATGAAGCTACGTCAACAACTAGAATATCTAATGGGTCGTTGGCTTACAACAAAAAGTAAACTACTAGTGGTATGTGCACTATAGAAAAATTACATATACCAAGGAATATAAAGCAAGTAATACCCAAGACAAACACAGCATAGGAAAGTCAAATGCAACAGAGAAACATTCTTACATTCTGTTCAGCATACTATGCCGTACTCTGGCATTATCCCGAGATATGCCATTGACAATATTAGGGTGAGACGAAACACTAGACGCAGAAGCTGCAACAGAATTCTGCATTTGTCCTGGCTGAAGAACATTTCTATTGTGCCCCTGAGCCATTCTCAATATAATTCAACCGCTTGTAACAGAAGAATGTGGAGCTAATTGCCCCGCCAAAGACACACGATCATCACCACGACGATAAGCTAAAGTCTACAAAGAAACAAGCAAACACAGATACAGAACAATTAGTAGCAAAACTCGTGCATACCAACTTATAAAAAATATTAGCTTTTATACAAATTAGTCATTATCCATTACCCGGGTTCGCGAACCCATCCAACTAAATCAAATCGGAAAAATTCTGTAATTTCAAAACTAACCCTAGCTCGAGATCGAAACCAATTAATGGGTGGAACAATAGCATCGGAAAAAAAAAAAAAAGGAAGCAATAAGGGGGAAAAAACCCTAAACCTGAAATTGGTTGGGAAAATCAGCAATTGGAATCAGAAGAAGCAAATTTCGCAATAACACGACGGAGACGAGGATCAAAGCCGGTAAAATCAAAGCCCAATTAGGAAATGTACGACGAAAGCCAGAAGGACGACGGAGAAAGGGAAGGTCGGTGCGCGTAGGATAATGACCGGGGTAAGTAAACAAAATATCCTTTTTAGGGAATAAAGGTGATATTTTTATGTTTTACCGACCATGTCATCAATCCTCGATATGGAAAATATAGATTATTTTCCTAAAATAAATTAATTATAAATGGAATATTAAAATCCAACGGACAGAACCCAACACCCAGTCTAAAATATTTGGAAGATGTCCAAAATTATAATATCTCTCGCCCCACAATCAATCAAAATTAAACAATAGATAGGCCATGGACAGAAATAGAAAAATACCAACTGGAAATTACTAATCATATTATATATGGACATCATAGATATAATCTCCATAGATATAAAGAAATAATCTCATTCTTTGTATATATATTTTATATATTATTTATTTGATATCAATAAAAATATATATATATATATATATATATATTACTCCGTGTATTTATTTATGTAAAGCCAAGTTTGGAAAATGTGGAACGGACAAAGAAACCGTCAATTATGTATTGTTCGAATGTGTCCCCAGCTATTCATGCATGGACATTATCTAAGATCCATACAGGTTGAGCCTTTCATGGATCATCAATGCATTCCAACATTGACCACTGATTACGGAGAAACCCAAGACAGGAGATTATCAAAGTTTTTGTTGGATCTTATGGTTCTTATGAAAGTCAAGAAACGAAAAAGCATTCACGAATAAGGACAATGACCCACATAAATTAGTTCAGTCGACGGAATATGAAGCTGAGACATGGGAAATAGCACATCAAGAACAAAGTGGTACGCTTAGTAGCCATCCAGAGGTGATAAGTCAACGGAATGAAACGATTGTTAGACAAGTAACCACTAATCCGGTGTTTACCGGCTACAAATGTATGGTAGACGTTTCCTGGAAGAACTCCAATCTTCATACGGGCCTTGGATGATATTGCTTTTCTGATAGTATCAAAGGAGTAAATATGGGGACACAGAGTATCAGACATAGCCTATTCTCACTATATTAGAAATTTGAGGCACTTATGTAAGTCATGATTTGTCTCTTATCTATTCAGATTTGGAGGTAGAGTTTCTGGTGGATTGCTTGGAGTTCCTAAAGATGATAGAGAACCTCTTCGCTTGGTCGGCCTTCCTACCGTGTCTCGAACATTTCTCAAGAATACTTTAGAACTTTTTCAGATGATACACCTTAGTTTTGATACCTCGTGTTCCTAATCACAAGGCAAATTACATGGCAGGTAGTGTTAGAGGCCTAACCACGAATTATATCTTTGTTGATAATGTATTCTTACACTGATTCAGATATCTTCGAAATTGAGTAAAACTGATTAAATATATATATATATATATATATATATATATATATATATATATATATATTTATATACATCAAAATAAGGTAACATATGATTGGATGGCTATATGAAATAGCAATTTCTTTTCATATACATGTATGTACTAGTATATCATCCATAATGGTATAACATTTTACATAAGAGAGGTGAAATAATTGTTTCCAATCATGAATATGATTCATATGTTAATTATACATAATAAATCAACGATAAATCTCTGGTAACCATGATCAGTAATTCCACACATTGCTTGGGATGCCAGTGTCGGTCAATTGGCTCTCTGAGCTTCCTTCTCCATAACTTCTCGATTTCTCAGAACTCTCCGTGAGCTTACTTAGCAAAGCTCTGAGAATCATCTGGTCAGGGGAAGCATTAAACAATGGGAAGGTGTTCTTGGAGACCAAACCGGATTGGTTGCTTTGGTTTTGTGACAAATTGGAGAAGCAGGGCACGTGTTGATTGGTGATGTGATGATGATCGAAGCTGATGTAAGAGTCCATCAAACCAGAAGCTGTTTCATCACAAGAGTTTCTAGTGCTGTCGTCTCTGTCAGCTCCGTTGCTGTTCTTATTAAAAACTCGACACAACACCCACTCTTCCTGTTTTAATTTGTCAAAATGTGGTTAAGAGTAGATATGTGTTACAAGTCAAAGATCATCTTAGATCAGCCACAAAGAAATCTTTGTAAACTCGTCAGCAAAATCCCTTGAAAGACGTTTAACATTCAGGTTAAATGTGAAACAGATATAAAGTCAAAACTTTTTCCTTAATTTATGGTATAATATGATGGTGACACCTTCTTCCCCCAGATTAATTTATGCTTCATTTGATATATAAATACCCAAGAACATATATGCCATATATAAAAAATTTAACTTGAATGTACATTTTTCATACAATTTTATGTTAATAGTAAGTAAAAGCAAAATAATACATCTTCTATAATTTCAAAACCAAATTTATTTTGACAAAAAGATTTTAAAAAAACTTGGGCTTTTCTAAACTTATTATCTCGATTTTCGAAATACTATAGCATATGTATTAGACCAACTTTGAGCTCTGATAATATGATGAGAAATATAGATTTCTAACTTAAACTCAATGAACAACGAGTGTATAATAACTTATTTTCATATATATTATATCTGAATCAATTCTAACTTCCGATATAATATATATAGATATTCTACAAAAACGAAGAAAAAATACCTCAACAGAATTAGGAGAGTGGTGATAATGTGTTTGATGGAGACGAAATTCATGCATGATCCAATCGGTTTTACGACCTTTAGGGGCACGACCTCGATAGAACACAAGTGTTTTTCTCATACCAACAAGACAAGCATTTCTTTGGATTGATCTATCTTTTCCGGTAGCTTTCCAATAACCGGTGACCGTAGCCCGATTTGTTCTTTGCCCTGTTGCATATTTCTTATCTTTATGGCTGTAAAAATACCATTCTTTTCCTCCCACTTTAGCCGTCTCTGAAATTGACCTTTATGATTAGATATAACTAGAATTGTCTTTTTCTTAATCACATATTCAATTATATCCAAAAGATTTCTATCTGCATCATATCTTAACCAACCAGGTTCCTAATTATCAAACATCCAATAGGCATCCAACACGTCTGCAATATTAGGATTATTCTTTTAATTATTATGTAATTTGATACCCTTTTTTTATTTTTTGAAACGTAATACATGCGTCTAATGGATGTGTGACTAAACATTAATAATTGTGCAGTTAAATAGTCTTTTTATGAGAAAATAGTAAGAATAAATCATTTGCAGGTGACTCTCAAATTGATTTTTCTGTTTATTTTATCAACAAGTGGTCATCTTCTACAAAACATATCGAAGAAATTAACAATATGCAACAAGAAATATGAATTAATTCGATCGAATGGTTTAAAACTGTATATATAATTGATGAGTTGAGAGATCTTGTACAGACTAATAGACACACATGTTTTTGGATTCTTGTCTAGATAATTTGGATGGATCTATGAATAGAACAAACAAATTAATTACTTACGAGGAATGTCCCAAGGCTCACACTTGTTGAGATCAACTTCGATCAAAACAAGTGGTTGATAAAGGCTGCGAACGGTTCTTCTCATCAAGTAGTCGCAGACGAGCTCATCGTCTCTCGGATGAAATCGAAATCCAGGAGGTAAGTTAGCCTCAACAAGACTTATACTGCTCTTCTTCTCTTCTTTATTCTCCATATTTAATTAGGGTTTATTATCATCTGATGATTGGTTAATATATCTGTGTATAACTAAAGGAGAGAGAATGAGATGAAGAGGAATATCGGAAGTTTTGGGCACGAGAAGAATGAAGATCGGTGGTATAAATAATCAACAAACCATAAAAGTCAACTTCAGTATATATGTATTCCTCTGTAAATTATTATTTAACAATATGCTCTAACCACTATTATTTAAAAGTATACGTCTTTAATGACATACAGCTTTTAAGTTCAATTTTTTTCCCCCACAAATTGAATGTATAAAACTCGAATTCATACTCAAATAACTTCAAATTGGAATTAGGTGAAATTTGAACTCACTACTAAATGATATGAGAGTTTAAGCATAATTGAAATGAAACTTGCAAACTCCATTAAAAGAAAAAGTTTGTTACAAAGAAGAGAAAAGTTTGAATACTCTCTCGTGAAATCAATCTGTTTCAATCATTTTGTTTTAATAACAGAGAAACAAATAGAAACCACTTTAAGGATAACTAGAGGAATACCAAGAAATCTGATTTAAAATAAACTGACATTAAAACTCTATACCCCCTCTCAAGATGGCATTCATATACTTTGAAGAGACATCTTGCGTATTAGTTGATGAAACTTCCTTGGCCTAATGGTTTGGTAAAGACATCAGCTAACTGATAATCTGATTTGACATGTAGAGTTTTGATGAGACCAGCTACAATCTTTTCCATGACAATGTGACAATCAAGCTCCAAGTGTTGTGTTTTTTCATGAAAAACAAGGTTGTTGGCTATGTGAATAGCATCTGTTGAATCATAAAAGAAGGTAACTGACTTTGATTGAGGAACCTGTAACTCAGTTAGAAGATTAACAAGCCATTGAAATTCTTTGACTGCAAAACCCATGGTTCTATACTCTGATTCAACTGATTATAAAGACACGGTTTCTTGTTTCTTTGATTTCCATGATATAAGCGAATCACCAAGGAACATACAATATCCAGAAGTAGAACGTCTTGTGTCTTTGCAGGAAGCCCAATCTGCATATGTGAAAGCCTTAAGAATTAAGTGTGAATCTGCAAAAAAGAATAGTCCAACACCGATTGTGTTCTTCAAATAATGAAGAACCTTGTATGCTACTTGTAAGTGTGATTGCTTTAGATTAGAAGAGAATTGGCAAAGGCGGTTTACAACAAAAGTTATATCCGAGCGAGTGATTGTAAGATACATCATTTGACCACAACCAATCTTCTATAAACTAACCCATCAGGTAAAGGAGGTTCATCACTGTCATTGACAAGAGGGATACTAGGCTCCAGGGGAATACTAGAAGGTTTACAAGCAAGTAAACATGTTTCTTCTAATAATTCTAAGAAATACTTTCTTTGGCAAATCAAAATTCCAGCAGAAGATCTAGCTACTTCAAGGCCTAGAAGGTACCTTAAGGGACCAAGGCCTCAGATTTTGAAGCACTTGTTGAGAGCATTCTTCAAGTCTTCTACAAGAGTATCATTATTTGATGTGATGATGATATCATCTACATACACTAATACGGCTGTGTATTTTCCCTTAATGTTTCGAATGAAAAGAGTGTGGTCTGTGTGAGATTTGGTGAAGCCAAGACTGAGAAGAGACTCACTGAATTTCAGGAACCATTGATGTGATGCTTGCTTTAATCCATAGATTGACTTTTTGAGTTTACAAACAACACCAACAGGAAGTGTTTGACCATTTTGAGGAGTGTAACCTGGAGGTAAACGCATATAGATCTCTTCATCCAAATCTCTGTTGAGGAATGCATTGGACACATTTAATTGAGTAAGACTCCATCGTTTTGTTGCAGCAACTGCAAGTATAGTCTTTATTCTGGTCATCTTTGCAATTGGTGAGAAAGTATCAACCCCCTCTTGTTGTGTGTATCCCTTAGCTACCAATATCGCTTTGTATCTCTCTAGAGTATCATCGACATTGAGCTTTATTTTGTAGACCCATTTGCATCCTATAGCTCGTTTGTTTGGAAGAAGTGAGTAGAATGTCCACGTATCTGATTGTTCCAAAGCTTTCAACTCCTCATTCATAGCTACTAGCCACTCATCAAACTTCTTTGCTTGTGCAAATGTTGTAAGTTCTCCAAAAGTCATCACTGAACATATATAGTTGATATATCAATCTCAGTTACATTAACATAATAATCAGCTAAATGACTTGGAAGCTTTGAAATTCGTTTAGAGTGAGATTGAAGAGATACAGAAGGCGTTTCTGTTTTAGAGGAAGAAATGTCATCTTCGTGTGTCTAGCTTGTATCGTCAATGTCTGTTAGTGACAGAGTCTATTCTTGTAAAGTTATTGCTTCACTTGTTTGTGTAACTTCACGATCTATTATTTGAGGTGAAATATCAACATTAGGTTTTACTATTGCTTGACTATAATCAAAGAAAGAAGTCAGATCACTGTTTAAATTGGATTCTCTTTTATAAGGAAAAATATCCTCATAAAACACAACATTTCGAGTTATATGAATAGTATTTGTTTCTAAATCTATCAACTTATAACCCTGGTAACCAGATGGATAACCTAAGAAGACACAACCTTTTGCTCTAAGTTGAAACTTGTGTATGTTCCGAGAAGAAGTGGAACTATAACAAAGGCTTCTAAACACTTTTAAGTCCTTGTAATTCGGTGTTTTCCCTGTCAAAACTTGAAAAGGAGATTTGTGTTTGAGTAAAGAACTTGGAAGCCTATTAATAAAAAACAGCTGTTAAAACACAATCTCTCCAATGTTCAAGAGTAATGTTGCTTTGAAAAATGAGAGAACGAGCAACGTTCAATATGTGTTGATGTTTATGTTCAACTATTGAGTTTTGCTCAGGAGTTTCAAGGCAAGAGTGATAATCTTTAATACCCTGTGAACGAAACAAAGCATCAAAACGAAGCTCAGGAGCATTATCAGATCAAACTGCTTTAACCTGCACTCCATACTACGTTTTCACCATTGCTAGAAACTCCGGAAAAAATTTTAGAACTTCATTCTTGGTCTTCATCAAATATAACCAAGTGACCCTGCTATAATTATCAACTAGAGTAAGAAAATAATGAAAACCATCAATAGTTTATATAGAAAAAGGACCCCAAACATCCATATGAATCAAGTCAAAAAGTTTATCACACATATTGTTATGAGAATTAAAAGATAAACGCTTTTGTTTAGACAAAGGAAAATATCACAATGAAAATCACTCTTATTACTTTTGTGTAATTTGAGAATGTCAGTGATACAATTTGTTTTAGATTGAGAAGGATGACCCACTCTATGATGCCATAAACTAGTGTCAACAAGAGAATTGATAGAAAAAGAACCAGAACATATGTTACTGGAGATAGAAGATTTATCCAGCAGATATAAGTTCCAACTTGCTCAGCTTGTCCAATTGTCAGCCCCTTAATAGGATCTTGTATTAGACAAGTAGATTCATCAAAAATTAGTCTACATTTCAGGTCTTCAGTGAGCTGACTGACTCCTATTAAATTGAGCCTGAAATCTGGAATATAAAAAACTATGAACAAATGATCATTCAGTTTGATTCGACCAACTCCAGCAATTGTGATGGACATTCCACTGGGAAGAGTAACCGATCTATTAGACAACTCATCAAATAAGACTTTTTCATAAGCTACATGGTGTGTAGCACCACTATCAATAATCCAAGAGGAAGAAGACAAAACACTACATGTGGGTTTTAAGACTCCCACAAAATGTAATGTAGAAGAAGAAAAGGCCATACTGGGAAGAGCAGTGATGGTTCCTCCTGAGGTTGAAGATGCTCTATTAGATGCTTTAGTAGTCACATTCAATTGGGAGTTGAAGAAGGCAATCACTCCTTCAATTTGATCTTTCGAGAGGGTCTTAAGCTGACTTGTAATGTCGACTAGTGTAGTACTAGAATCTGTTAGAGCAAACTAAGAAACCGTAGCCTTTGAGGAGCTTCCCTTTTGCTTATGCTTAAAGTTTGGTGGATATCTATGTATTATGTAACATTTGTCAATGGTGTGTCCATTGTATCCACAGTGAGAGTTTCAATCAATTCCTACCAATAACCACGCCAGGAAACTTTCATCTACGCTAACAGCTCTCTTCTCTTAATCCGCCTTCGATTATTCATTAGCACTGAGTGCAAACTGGCCTCTGAGATTTAGAGTTAGCATTTGATGCATTCACACAATGCTAAGGTGTTGTAGTGTTTGACACTTGGAAAACAGAAGACTGAGGAACTAGCTGAATATTGCGCTGGTTATGGTCTTAATCAATTAGATTGTACACACCAAACAAATCAGGTATATATGTTTCTTCATGATGATTTAACTTCTTACAGAGTTATAAGTTTCGTTCAGACCATATAGGAACTTTACCACTCTAGCATTCTCATTCTTTTCTTCCATTTCTTTGCAACAAGAACAATTATTACAGGTTTTGATGTAATATGTGCATTCAAGATCATCCCAAAGCGTCTTGAGGCGAGTATAGTGATAAGAGAAGTCCATTGTTCCCTGCTGGAATGACCAAATTTGTTGTGAAAGTTGATATGCATGTGGAAGATTTGTAACATGAAACCGAATCATTAGATCTTTTCATATCTCACAAGCATCTTGAAATCTCAGTATACTTGCATAAATTTGCTTGTTCACAGAATTAAAAATCCATGATTTCACCATGTTATTGCATCTAGACCATATACGAAAATGAGGATGTGTATCTTCTAGTCGAGGGAGAGAGCCATCAACAAAACACAATTTGTTCTTTGCATCCAGAGATATAGTCATCACAATGTTCCAGGTATTGTAATTTGATCCATCAAAATCTTCGAAACTAAAACAATTCCAGGATTATCACTACTACTTAAGAAGAAAGGAGAATATTGTACACCTTATAAGTCAAGATTCCTTGTTTGAGTTGGCATTGAGATGTAAGAAGATTTCACTGGTTCAGATGCCATTGAAACCGGATTGGATTCTTCGACTTGAGTAGTTGATATCGGAATCTGATTATCTTCCTAGATTATGGATTTCGTGGATCTAATGCTTCTCTGAACTGCTTTTCGCGTCGAGGTAGAAGAACTATGGATCTTTCTTTTGCGAGGATTCAACATTAGTAAAAAGGATTTTGAGAACATAATCTTGACGAATTAATCAAGAACTTGAAGATAAAGCAGAAATTGAACCAAACTGGCGGATTAACCAGAAGGAAAACAAAGAAGAAGATAACGCAGATGGATTAGTTGGAGATCTTCAAAGTTTATAGCAAATCAACGAAAAGAATTATCAGTTTTGTTGAGCTGACAAAGAAGAGTGAAACGGAAGCGAATCTTTGAAATTGAAGTAATCTTCAATGTTCTGATACCATATCAGAGTTTGAGTAGAATTGAAATGAAACTTGCAAACTTCATTAAAGGAAAAAGTTTGTTACAGAGAAGATAAGAGTTTGAATACTCTCCCGTGAAATCAATATGATTTAATCATTCTGTTTTAATAACAGAGAAACAAAGAGAAAATGGTTTAATAACCAGAAGAATACCAAAAAATCTAATTTCAACTAAATTGACATTAAAACTCTAATAAGTGAGATTGGAGTTAGGCTTTTTAGTTCAATTTTTTTTGTTTTATATACCTAGAAAATTCTACATACCTTTTAAATTAAGTTTTGTAAGAAAATTATATATATATTCTAACACTGTCTTTTTTTTCTTCATACCTTTAACATTGTCTTGTTTAGTTTCGTTTTTGTCTCAATGATTATATTTGGATTTATAACTCAAATTTTATTAAGTGACATTCCACAATTTTCTAAAATCAGAAAAAATAATATAAATATATAACCATTTGATTAAAGTTACTTAACATTTAGTTACTTTTGGTATAACCAGTTTGGTACAGATATCATATAGATGCAACGTTTAATTCAATTCTTTCTCTTTTTTTTCATCTGATATATTATATTTCCAAAAAATATGAAATTTGTTACAAAGATCAAAAGATCCACACCAATTAGGTAAGATTTACAAAAGCATTCACCTCATAGGTGAATAGGTCTTGAAGCCAGCAAGAAAAACCACTTGCCACATAAGATTCACGTTGATCCTCCCTAGTAACGTTCAGAACAATTAGGTGAGCTCCTTTGTTAGATTTATAGGATTCTATTAGTGTTTGCCATGAGTTAAGATCAGCAAGAGCATTCACAAGGCGCATTGATTCGTGAGTGAGAGATGGCCAAGAAGCAGGGTACAAAACTGCCTTAATCATGTCTGAGTCAGTGAAGCCAAAAATGATGTGAATTACCCTAAGACTTTTCATGCTTTCAATGGCCCAAAACTAGCTTGCAAGAGTTGCTTCCTTTTTAGAATAGATTTCAACAAAAGATCTGTTACTATGTTGAAGAACATGGCCTGCATAGTTTCTTAAAACCCAGGAAGCTCCTCTTGTTGATGAGTCTTTATTCCAAGAGATACCGACATTATACTTAAGCCATGGTTTTGGAGGAGGACGCCATCTGTTGTCTGAGAGAGAAGTCGCCTCCTCTTGGTCATGAGGTAAAAGTTGAGAGCGAGACCATTCATATGTAGCATCTTTGATTTTGGTAAGGAGCAGTGGAGCAACAGATACCATTCCTTCGAAGAGAAGGTTATTGCAGTTTGTCCATAACATCCAAATGGTCCAAGGACCAAGTGTAAATATTTCTTTAAGCACTCTTGTTGCGCCTTAGAGAATCACTTTAAGACACATTATGGTCTTTTTGTAGCTGGAGATAAAATCACGGTAGTGGATCTGAGTTTAGCACCAAAGCTTTACCATCTTGAGGTTGCTCTTGGTCATTATAAGAACTGGTCTATCCCAGAGAGCTTGACCAATGTCCGTAACTACGCCAAAACTTTGTTCGCTAGAGAGTCATTCGAGAAAACCATGGCTAAGAAAGAGTTTGTGGTCACTGGTTGGGAATCCATAATGTGAATCAATGGCTCTCAGAGTCATGTTGCTTCAGAACTATTCTTCACCAAATAATGTGAATGCACAAAGATGCGTGTGTTCTTGTTTTATGTTAGAGGTTGTTCATGATTGCTCATATCAATAATGATTTAATAAACCATCATAGAGTTCTTAAAATATGTATGTCTTATTCAGATGAGTTTTACAGACCAATGGCCAATCTCTTTATTACATTAGATGCTTTGTTACAAGGTGAAGAGGCTAATTCTTCTGACAAACTGACTAAGATATTCCTCGACGCTTGTATATTTGTAATCAGGAAAAGCTGAGAAGCTTCAACTCCGAATGAAGGCTCTATTGTGACTGTTGATGATTTCAGCTCAATCTCGAGCAACTCAGCTTGCGGAATTAATAACGAGTTCAAGAAGATTAAAAAAGAAGAGAGAATAAATCGCGGGATTAAGAAAAGGTAAGGACACGAGAAACTTATAGAGTTCCCCAATAATCTGGGTACATCTCTCTTCGGTTTTTATACCGGAATTCACTAGCTTTTTGTGTTACAATGTGTAGCAATGGAGGATTCTCCTCTCTATTACAACAATGGCGGAACAACAAAGAAAGAAGGAGGAAGAAGAGTTAAATAACAGCTTTTGCTGTTGACCTCAAACTGACTGTGTTTCCACCAATTGTGAATACAAAACCCAAAATAGATCTTCTCTTATCTAAGTCTGAAGCAAAATCTGAATCACAAAATCCTCTTACTTGAAAATCATATTGATTTGTGAATGCTAAACTGATATTAGCTGATCCTTTTATATATTTCATTAACTATTTCACAACTGACCAATGTTCTTTGTTTGGTTTTGACATGTACCTGCTGACGAGTCCAACACCATATGCAAGGTCTGGACGAGTGCCATTCAAGTACATGAGACTACCCACAACACTGGCATAAGGTACATCTTCCATGTCCTTAGCTTGGTTTTCTTCTTCCGTTTCTGTTGTTTTCTTAATTTTGAAATAAGAAACAATTGGGGACTGCACTGACCTACAGTCTTCCATGTTAAAAGACTTTAAAACTTTTAACAAATAGTCCTTCCGAGACAAAACTAAAACTCCATCTTTTCTGTTTCTGATAATGTCCATACCGAGAATCCTTTTAGCTTGCCCTAAATCCTTCATTTTAAACTCTGAATTTAACTGTTTCTTTAGTTTTTCAATTTATGTTTTACCTAAGGCTGCAATTAAGATAGCATCCACATATAACAGTAGATAAACCATATTCTTAATCTTGTTACCTTTTAAGTAGACACAAGGATCATAGTCACTTTTCCTGAAACCCTTCTTAACCACAAATGAATCAAATTTGTGGTTCCACTCTCTAGGCGATTGTTTCAATCTATAGAGAGACTTCTTAAGTAAACAGACTTTTTCCTCTTGACCAGCTTTAACAAAACCCTCAGGCTGTTCCATGTACATAGTTTCCTTTAAAACGCCATGTAGAAAAATAGTTTTAACATCCATCTGCTCTAGCTTTAGGTTAAACTTAGCCATAACTGATAAGAGAATCCTTATAGATGTATGTTTAACCACATGAGCAAATACTTCATTATAATCAATCCCTTCTGTTTGTGAATAACCCTTTGCCACCAATCTAGCCTTGAACCTAGGTTTCTCTATTCCCGGAATTCCTTGTTTCACTTTGAAAATCCATTTACAGTCGATCACTTTCTGATCTTTAGGTTTGTCCCTTAGATCCCAAGTGTAGTTTCTTATAAGTGAATCCATTTCCTCACTCATTCCCTCATTCCAGTGTTCTCTGTCAATGCTTCTTTGAGCTTCCTAATAGGTCTTAGGTTCTTCTAGGTTAATTATTTCTGCACTAACCAAAGCATAGGCAGTAAAATCTGCATCCTCAAATCTAGAAGGTGGTCTTATTTCCCTTTTCTGCTTGTCACGAGCAAGTAGGTAGCCATCTTCACTACTTGTCTCTTCTGCACTTCCCTGATTTCCAACATCTGAATGATCTTCTTCACTTTCTGATTCTGAATCACTCACATTTGTATGAACATACTAAACACTCTTCCCTGACAACTCTCCACCTGATGAAGTAATCGTGGCTTTCTTAGATTCCTGACCCAAAACTTCTTCTAGATCATCTTTAAAAGTAACCTTCTTCTTCCCTTTAGGTGTCTTACTTTCTGTGTCAACATTCTAAGCATCCTTGAACATTGTATTCTCATCAAATACAACATCTCTGCTGATTACTAGTTTTTGTTCTTCAGTTACCCAAATTTTGTAACCCTTAGTGCCCTGACCATATCCAATAAAGATTCCCTTAGAAGCCCTTGAACTTAACTTGTCATTAACTAGTATGAACATAAGCAACACAACCAAAACTTCTCAAATGATCGTAATCAACCTTTCTGTCAGTCCAAATTTCTTCTGGAATTCTAAAATTCACAGAAGATGAGGGTGACCTATAGATAACATACACCGTTGTAGCGGCTGCTTCTGCCCAAAACTCTCCACCTAATCCAGATTCTGCCAACATGCATCTGACTTTACCCATAATAGTTCTTTTCATTCTTTTTGAGATCCCATTCTGCTGAGGTGTATAAGGAACAGTCTTATGTCTCTTAATTCCCGACTCTGAGCACAACTTGTCAAACTTAGTGTTACAATACTCTAAACCACTATCTGTTCTTAGACATTTGATTTTTCTTTCTGTCTGATTCTCCACCAGATTCTTCCATTCCACAAATTTCTGAAATGCTTCATCCTTAGACCTAAGAAAATAGATCCATGTTTTCTTAGAGTAGTCATCAATAAGACTCATATAGTACTTAGAACCTGAAATACTAGGAGTCACATTAGGAGATCCCCACAAATCCGAATGAATGTAGTCAAGAATACCCTCAGTTGTGCTCTCTGATCTCTTGAAACTCAGCTTGTGAGATTTTCCTAGGGTACAAGTTTCACAGAAACCAATCTTCTGCAACTTATCTTTCTTGAAGCATCCATTCTTAGCTAAAATTTCCATTGACTTCTGATTCATGTGAATCAATCTTCTGTGCCATTTCTTTGTGACATCTGATACATCTTCCGTCACATTTGCTTCTGGTTTCAAAACGCTACCTTGCAGAAAGTAGAGACCATTTTGATACCTTCCTGTCAGAATTTCTTTCTTGTCTTTGTAGAAAACTACCTTGAAATCTTGACCAGTGTAGTTACAACCCGCCTGTTCTAGTTGGCCATAGGATATAAGGTTTCTTCCCAGCTCAGGCATGTATCTTACATTTTTAAGAACAATCTGGGAACCATCATCTTTAGATATAGTGATGTTTCTGATTCCTTTAACAACACAATAAGTGTCATTTCCCATCAGTACTCGATTTCCTTCTAGTTCTCTGAACTCTGACAACACATTTTTATTTGATGTCATATGAAATGTACACCCCGAGTCCATGACCCATTCTTTTGCTGTAGCAACTAGGCTAGCAACATAGGCTGATGATTCAGGTAAGACAACAATGACATTTGCTGAACCTTGACCCTTACTTTCCGAGACTTTTCCTCTTTCTGGATAGTCTCTTTTCCAGTGACTCTCCGAACCACAGTTCTAGCAGCTGAGCCTTTTCTCTTGTACAGCAAACCTTTTTGAATAAGAGTTGACTCCATACCATAAGCTCCAGTGATGACATCGTCCATAGTTAGAGTATCTTTGGCATTTCCAAACTGTAATGTATGAACTAAAGGATCATACAAAGGAGGTAAGCTATTAAGCAATGCAATTGCTTGATCTTCATCTTGAATGGTGACTTTAAGACTTGCTAAATCATTAACAAGTTTGAGAAACTTGTCAAGATTTTCTTCCACAGTCTTGTCTTCCTCCATTCTATACAAAGAGAATTGTCTCTTTAGGTACACTCTGTTTGCCTTTGTCTTAGTCTGGTAGTCTCTTTCAAGAGCTTTCCATTGCTTGTAGGTTGTAGGTTCGTGCATTACTTTTCTAAGTACCGGGTTAGTGAGACATTGACCAAGCAAACTACGTGCTCTCTTGTTCCTCATAAGCCACTTAGAATCATGTTCCTTAGCTTCAACCTTAACCTCATTACCATCTGCCTTTACTCCTTCAACCGATTCCACCTGATGCTCTTCTTCCAGAACATCCAACAGCCCCAAGATCTCAAACTGACACAATATCTGATACTTCCACAAACCAAAGTCTGCTTTTCCATCAAATTTCTCAACCTCAAACTTTCCCAGCGTTGGTTCAATAGCTCTATAGTATCAAGATTGATTTATTACCTGCAGAATAACAAAACAATCCTTAGTCGATATCTATACTTCTATGTTCTTGAACCAAAACGACCACTTATGAAAGATTCAATGATGTAATTGAGAAATATGAAACAGAGAGTTAATAGAAGTTTAATTCCCTGAGTTTGTCTGAATTGAATCTCCGATTAACTTTTCTTTATTCTTGACTTGATGTTTGCAGGAGCTCGACGATGAATCCCCCAGATGCTTTGCCGTTATCAAAGACTAGTCTCAAGTCCGAGACTCCTTCAGTCTGCTTTCCTCCGAGTCAGGTAAAGACTTTCTTTCTCTTTCTTTCGCTGCTGTAACTTGCGCTTTATGTTTGTGATAGCATAGCTATGAAGCTCTGATACTAATTATTGATGATTTCAGCTCAATCTTGAGCAACTCAGCTTGCGGAATTAATAACGAGTTCAAGAAGATTAAAAAAGAAGAGAAAATGAATCGCGGGATTAAGAAACGGTAAGGACACGAGAAACTTATAGAGTTCCCCAATAATCTGGGTACATCTCTCTTCGGTTTTTACACCGGAATTCACTAGCTTTTTGTGTTACAATGTGCAGCAATGGAGGATTCTCCTCTTTGTTACAACAATGGTGGAACAACAAAGAAAGAAGGAGGAAGAAGAGTTAAATAACAGCTTTTGTTGTTGAGTTTGTTAAGAAACAAACTCGGCCCAAAACGAGATGGGCCATGCGTGAGGATGAAGCCCAAGACACCAGATCAGGTCCGGCTCGTCATCAACATAACTCGGTTCCTTCTCCTCTCTTCATGGGCCACGCACAACTTCCGTCCAGCCCATGAGACAAATCAAGTGAAGAGTGACAAACACTTACAGTGACATTGGTTTGATCTCCTTTCACAAAGATGGCATGATTCAAAGCGAACAAAAGATCAAGTGGGTGTGGGGAATCTGCAACGTTTCCAAGTATTAGCAAACGCATAATTTTGATTGTTAATGTATTGTAGAAATGAGTGTGAAATAAGGTCTCTTACCAGGAATTTTCTTGAGGAGCCATTCCTCTGAAACGTAAGTCGTCTCTAGAGTTTTGCCAATCTTGCTCTCCCACAATGTGACTATATCGTTCTGTGAAACAATGTTCTTTGGAGGATTGATGAAGAGTCTTGTTGAGAGTTCTCGGGTCATCAATGGCTCTCATTGTGTAAGCAACAATGTCGTCTTTTTTGTTAAGAATAGCTGCATTCATTCATTCAAACAAAATCAGAACATATCACTTTTTTGTTATCTTTCAATTAGGATTCTGATTACTTCGTTTCCTCTTTAGTTTACCTTTAGTGTTACCATCTCCATAGATAGTGACTTTATCTCTAGGAGGAGATACTAAAATTGGAAACACATACTCTCGCTGCTTGTTGTCTTCCTGCATCATTCAACTCAACATCCAAATGACCCTGTAACAATAAACTATGATCTGATTCTAAATGCAATCTCATAATTTTCCAAAATTTTCACGGAAAAATGGGTGAATCTAACATTTAGAGCATGTTTAATGGAATCTCTTAACTGAGTTTTAAAATAAAAGACTCTCGAAATATTACCACTTAACATGCTCTTAATTCTCATTTGCTTATAGAGGATAATCAATTAATTTGGTTCTAACGGACCCGACCCGAAGCGGGTGGATCAAGTAAAAGAAAACACGTGTCATCTCTCTATGCGAGAATCTAAAGCTTAGCTGTATAAATTGCTTGTCTCTGTCATTGCCACTTCTCTACAAACCCTAAGAATCCGCCAAAAAAAAAGCAAAAAAAAAAAAAAGACTCTTTCTCTCGATGGCTTCGAGTTGCGTTAAAAATATTGGTACTTCGGCGAGTCACTCTTGGACGAGTTCCAAAATGCTAATAACCCGTGAATCTCAACCGTTGGATCCACAGTTAGAAAACGAAGATACTGTCGATGATTTTGAGTTTCTTCTCGAAGATCCCGTCGCAATGCTCTCCGCCGACGAGCTTTTCTCCAACGGAAAACTAGTCCCGCTTAAATTTACCGGAGCTTCTAATTCGGAGGAGAAGCCATTAACGTCGGTGGTTAACAATACGGTGGTGAAACCATGCCGGAGATTGGAGATGGAGATCTCAAACGTTAATGATCCTTATCTGTTCTCTCCGAGAGCTCCTCGTTGCACAGTGAGATGGCGCGAGCTGTTAGGTCTTAAGAGACTCGCTAAAAAGCAAGAAGAAGTTTCATCTTCATCGCGGTTGTCTTCTTCTTCTCCAAACCCTAAAACGGCATCGTTTAGGCATTTTCTAAACCGGAGTTCTAAATCCACCGTTCAGCCACCGTCTCCTCCGTTACCGGGAAAAGACTTAGACATCTTGGAGTCATCATCAACATCGATATCTTCTTCGCGTCTCTCCCTCTCGTCGTCTTCTTCCTCTGGTCACGAGCTTGATGATCTTCCAAGACTATCTTTAGATCTCGAGAACAAACCAGGAACTCCAAACCCGTTTGCTCGGTCACGAGCCCACCACCAACACCACTTACGTAACTCGAACCAACCGAGGAAGCCACGACGTCATTCACCGACCGATGAATCAATAACAGAGAGTGGTATTGAGTCTAGGGGAATGACAGTGACTGCAGATAGTCCAAGACTTAATGCTTCAGGGAAGATCGTGTTTCATGGACTCGAGAGAAGTTCAAGCAGTCCTGGTAACTTCACTGGAGGACCAAGGATGAAGCTTCACCATGGAATGCCAAGATCTCAATCTGCTAATGTCAGAATCAGTCCTGTTCTCAATGTTCCCGTCTCTTCTCTTCGTAGTGGTCCTAAATCAGGTATCTTCTTCGGACAGCTTTTCGCTACTTCATCCTCATCTTCGTCGGCTGGGAATAAAGCTCAGTTGCAGAGTATCAACACTAAGAACCGTACCAACCGAACCAGACTTGAACCGACTAGCGAACTCTAAGAACCAAACCGGGTTAATTAGTGGGGACCGGTTGATGAAATGAGATTAGATTTGGGTTTAAATTGTAAATAAGATGAAGTATTTGAGTTTAGTTTTGTAGAGCAGCGAGATGTTCGAAAAGGAGTCAGTCATTAATTACTGTAGCAAGAGTGAGAAGTGGTTGCCATGTTCAGAGATTGATTCTGAAGATATTAAACCACATGGTTAGATAATATTTTAAAAAGTTTTGACTCATTAGCCAACACTGTACTTCGTCATGAATCTTTGAGATGTTTGTAGTTTTACACTTTAGGACTCGACACCTTTTGTTCCTTTCTTTTATTTTAACTTTTAAACATATTAAATTAATTGAACCAAAAAAAACCATTAAACTAATAAGTAAAGATTTTGCATGTTTGAGACAATCCAAAATGCAAATCTTATCCCTCTCGGCTTAGTTCATCTCCGGCACTCGATTAGTTATTTACATAAGAAAAATAATTAAGAATAAAGAGATAGTTGGCCTAGATCGAAGATTATTAGAGTATTTCACCAATAGTACTTTAAAATGTCTCAAAAAATTCGTCTCTTCAAATATGTAACTTCAAGCTTGCAAAGTCCATTTATATATCTGTAACTTGAAGATTTGTACGTTACAAGCTTGCATAAGCTCAAATTTTGTTACTATTCGGAATTTAGAATATTGATACATTTGTTCAAATTATGTGGGATTTTCATTAACATGATGTTGGAGATTCTGGTATATGCCAAATTTTCATATATATTGAATTAGTTGGATTTGTCTCTAATAACTTAGATATAAAATATTAAATGTTTATATTCAGTTTTAAATGATTGAATAGATGTTTATAAACTATGAAGCAAACGTCAATTAACAGATGGTCTAATTGGTTTGATTATGATTTAGTTAGGTATGAGGTAATGTGTTCAAATTTCATTTTTCTTAATTTGGAAAATTTAGGTTACAGATAAAAAGTATTGTGAAAGAAACTAAACTTGATGGAGAAATAAGACAAAGTAAGGGGTAAGGTGGGGAATGGTCAAAGCGTGAAGAAAGATGTCAGTGAAATGAGCTGCATTTGTTTCGATTAAATGAAGTTGGTTCCATCCAAATAATCTCAATCTTTTTAAATAAGTACATAAAATTAATAATTGCAAATGCATTACAAATAAAGTTATTCGTTTTTCTCGAACATAGTGTTTTCAATCCCATCCGTTGGATGCTTCCTATTTCCTCACCTCAATTTTGTATTGTGACCACAATACTATTACACAACGCATAAAACAACACAAGACTTAAGTTTTTGTTTTGTATGGTTATAGACTTATCAAAATAGTCCATTATTTTTAATTTTGTTTACAATATTTTTTTTTAGTTGGTAAAATTGTTTGAATTTTCTTTTTTCTTTTTTTGCTATGGAAAGACAAAATCTGCTAAGCTAATTTTTTGACCAGTTTTGAATAAATGGGGGCCACATAGTCCTCTTACCAATTATTTGGATTTTGCAACGTACAACATAAAAAACAGTATTACACACACTGATTAATAGTACATTTTGTTTTCTCAAAACAGTATTACTCACCAATTTCAAGGGACTTTCTCACAAGTCGTATTCGATTAAAGTTGTGTAAGACAATTGATTTCTCTTCTGATTTTTCTATACATTTTTATACACCGTAATATTTTAAGATTTTATCATATTCACGGATACAATTCCTGCGACAAATGTAGAGAATATGTTTGTCACATCACTTTTATTTGAACAATGAGTAATATATTATACCTGAAAAACAAAGATAAAATAAAAAAAGAATATAAGGTGGGTGGAAATGAAGAAGAGAACGTGATGGTTCCCAGTCTTGTGCCCTCTGATAGATTCTCTATCACTTATTTTTGATTCGTATGTGCTTTTACTCTTATGTCTCTTTGTTTTTTTAAAAAAATTTATTTTTTACATCTTCATATTTATCATGCATTATATTTAGTGATAATTAAAGAGCCACGACAAAGTGGCCTAAGTAGAAAAGGCCGACAGGAATGGAGGGATTAGTTAGAAATAGATAACGAGTTTGGTACATCATTTGGACATTAACATGTTATAGTTTTTTCACTTTTCGTAAAGACATAACTAGATGCCATAATCCGTAACTAATTTAATAAAAGCCTATAATCGTAGATAACGTCATTTTGTTTTGTTTCTGCGAGATTGATTAACGTGTCGTCAAAAATTATAATCTCTGATTATCCGACCACTGAATGTGGTACTTTTGGATATTTTAGCCCTATATTAGAAAAAAAGAGTGAAAGATTTTCAAGAATTTCGAATTTTATGTTATTTTTTAGGTTTAAAAAATTAAGTATTTTTGATGAAATGGTTAAATATTGATTTTTGTTATTTTTCTTAATTGAAATTCGATATCGTGTAGTTGTTGATGGTAATAGAGTTTAGGTTATAGACTATATTATCCGGCCAATTATTATCAAAAGATAAATTAGTGTAAACTGCATAATATTTTTCTAGTATACACTCGAATCAATAAATCTCATCTATAATTCAATTTTTCAAATCTAAACAATATCGCGTAAAACTACATAATTCTTTAAACTATAAATTTTTGTAGGAAAAGCTACGAAAACAAACATTTAAGTACTTTAACAAAAAATCTTATCAAAACTGTTTAATTATTAATATTGTTTTAGTTGTATTTTTGTATAAATAAAATAATTTTAGAGTTTTAACAATATTATATAGATCAATACTATTTTTTGGAATCAAATTTTAGTGGGAAGACAACCGTGGTATCTTAATTGTATTTATGATAGTTAAATTTACGGTTCAAAATATTTAAATTGGAACCGAACCTATGATAAATATTGAAAGCTAGAGAAATAAACACGTAATGAAATTTACAATACTCGTTACTATAAATATGCTAGGCCTCAGTCTAAGAATTGATACAAATGCACGTCCTTATCCTAATTAGGCAACAATTGTTAAACTGTACAAAAGATAGTGTGGGCGTGATAAAGATCGATCAACAGCTACGAATCCTATTATGCTATATGTAAATCAAATAACAGAAAAAATGGTAATAATTTCATAGCATTAAATCAGGTTGGTGGTAGCCCCAGCCACAGGCCCTCTCGTTTGACCAGATATATTATATATGAATTTAAGTTTTTGTGATGGCATTTAGTGAATGTGAATTGAATGGAACAAGGGGACATATATATTGGCTGCACCAGAAAAGTGAAGGCAGCTCGAGCTCAGTTCTTAGCTGTTTCTTACAGTGAAACCAATTGCCAAATTCAATTATTTGTTCACTTTTATTCAAGGCCATAGAATAGCAGCAATAATACCAAAATAAATAAATGAATAATGAGATTTTTGTGGCAATGAAGATATCACTGTTGTAGGAAAAATCGGAATTATGTGTTGATGGGTAAGAAGAAACAACAACACTTGTTTGTGTTAGAACTTACAAAGGATTGAGAAGAATGAAGCAGTAAGATCACGAAAAGATGTAGAGTCGTAGATCAAAGTCTACTGTACTTTGAGAGCTTAGTCCACTTCAATCGCGTATAGATTCTTCAAGGTGGAGACTCCTACATGTTCACTCTGCACTCGACAATGGTGTACGACCAGTTGCGAGTTGAAACCCTCAGAATTAAAGTGAAGAAGACGAAGAACATAACAAGAGAAAACAAAGAGTTTTCTTTTCTTTCAATTTTATCAAAAGATGATCAATCCAATTATGTTCTATCTCCTCTTATATATACATATCCTTATCATGTTTATTGAATCAAAATTGTCACAGATTCAGCTAACAGAAACAATCTTATTCGGTGATTAACTAAGTTAGCTCAATTAACTTTTAACGGTCAAGATCTTTTTTTATTATTGAAAGCAATACAACAATCTCCCACTAATTTCAATCATACAAGACAAAGACTTATTGATGTTTATAAACTTGAATCAAAATGTCTGAGAATTTCGCGCACTAAATACATTCTTTATCAAAGACTGCAAGTCACTGATCAATTTTTGTTATCAATAGAACACACAAAAATGATTTCCAGTTTTCTCATTTCTTTCTAAAACAGAAAAAACATACAGTGTACCAATCAATCTTTATCCTGACAAACTAGCTTGAGTTACATTCTTTTATTCGACCTTTATTGAACCAAAGATTCGTGTGAACAAGTCTATTGGTAAGGATCCCAGAATATAGTCTCATGCTTTGTCTTCAAAATAAGCTCATCTCTCTTGATGTGTTAAGAACCAACATACCGCATAATCCTTTTGCCAGTTGATCTGCAATGTTGTTTCCCGATCTAACAAACTCCAAAGTCAGAGTTCCAGCTTCCAAAAGCCCTCTTATAACTTTGTGTCATTTTTTTCCATTGTACAATTTGTTCAATGATACAACAATTGCTGCTTGTGAATCACACCTTAGTGACACTGATGGACATGATTTTTCAATCATTGGCAGATCAGCAAGGATGCTTCTTAACCATTATGCTTCTTGACCAGCTAACTCCAAAGCTATGAGCTCGGATTCCATAGTTGATCTAGCAATACAAGTCTGATTACAAGACTTCCAAGCTATTGCTCCACCACAAAGTGTAAAAATACACCCACTTGTGGAATTTATCTCATCGTTATATATTATCCAATTGGCATCACAATAACCTTTAAGAACACTCATAGAACCACCGTAGTTAAGTTCCAAGTCCTTGGTTCCTTTTAGATACCGCATTAACCTATCCATTGCATTCCAGTGTTGTGCTGATGGATTTTGCGTGTATTTACTCAATCTGCTCACATCATATGCTATATAAGGTCTTGTACAATTCATTAAATACATGACATTGCCTAAGACCTTAGCATAAAGAGCCTGTTAACACTATTCCCTATGTTCTTCTTCAGATGAATAGATGGATCATATGGAGTCTTTGCTATAGGTTTCTCCAAGAAATTGAATTTCTTGAGTATTCTCTCACTGTAATGAGACTGACTCAGAGAGTATCCTTCTTCTTTCTTGGTAACCTTTATACCTAGAATCACATCCACATTCTCCATATCTTTCATGCTGAACTTAGAGCATAAAAAAGACTTTGTTTCTGAAACAATCTTCAGTGATGTTCCTAAAATCATCATGTCGTCTACATAGAAACATATAATGACATAAATTTGAACCTTCTTGCTTACTGAAAAGACAAGTATCACCATTGTTTGAAACAAATCCATCTTCTAACAGAGTGTTACTAAATTTTTCAAACCATATAAAGATTTCTTCAGTCTACACACCTTAGATTCTTGTCCTTCTACTACAAACCCTTCTAGCTGATTCATATAAATTTCATATACTAGATCACCATTCAAGAAGGCAGTTTTTACATCCATTTGATGTACAAACAACTTATGAGTAGATGCAATGGCCAGAAGTAACTTGATTGAAGCAATCTTTGTTACTGGAGCATAAGTGTCAAAGTAATCCACTCATTGTTTCTGTGTGAAACCTTGTGCTATGAGTCTTGCTTTGAACTTGTCTATTGATCCATTAGATTTCAGCTTCTTCTTCAGTATCCATTTGCACTTCATTGCTTTACATCCTTTTGGAAAATCTACAAGTTCCCAAGTGTGATTACAAATGATGGAATCAAACTCATTGCTTACTGCTTCTTTCGAGAAAATTGCATCAATAGAACTCATAGCTTCTGAAAATGTAGAAGGATCTTTTTTTATTAGGAAAGTAAAAACAAACTCTTCACTTAGTTCATCATGTTCCACAAGAAAGCTAGTGACAAAGTTTGGACCAAAACTTGAAGCAAGTCTTCCACGCTTGCTTCTTCTTGGTTAAGTATCTGCAGAGTTTTCTTCTATTTCACTGTGAGATCTCTTTGTAGATGAAGAACTTGAATTTGTTATCTTAGGTTTCCTGAAAGGAAACACATCTTCAAAGAATTCTACATTTCTTGACTCTATGACATGTCCTATAGACATATTTCCTTTATCAAAAGTTAAGCATCTATATGCAGAACTATTAGATGCATAACCAATAAACACAACATCAACTGTTTTTGGTCCTATGTTGAATTTCTTAAACTCAAGCATACCAACCTTTACTAAACAACCCCAAGTTCGAATAAATGACAAGTTTGGTTTATGTCCTTTCCACAATTCATAAGGGGTTAACTCTCTGCTTATGAGGTACTTTGTTAAGTAAATAACATGATGTTAAGATAGCTTCCCCCTGCAATGCATCCGATAAACCAGAACTAATGAGCATAACATTCATCATGTTTTTCAAAGTCCTATTTTTCCTTTCTGCAATTCCATTTTGCTGAGGAGTATAAGGAGCTGACCTTTCATGAATTATGCATTCTTTCTATCAGAATGACTTCAATGAATCACATTCATACTCACCTTCTCCATCTGATCTAAGTCTTTTGATTCTCTTATCCAGTTGATTTTCAACTTCAGCTTTGTAGTTTATGAACATCTCGGATATTTCATCTTTTGAACTGAGAAGATTGACTTTAGCATATCTAGAGAAATCATCTATAAATGTAACATAATACCTTTTACCTCCTCTACTAATTGTACTCTTGAAGTTTGCTAAATCCGAGTGTATTAAGTCTAATAACTGAGAAAATCTTAAAACTGGATTAGCAAAAGGTTTTCTGGAATGTTTTGATTATACACAAATTTCACACTTAGAAAAATCCTTTTTCAGAGAATCAGAGATAAGATTTGCAGACTTAAGTCTCTTAATTTATTTGATATTCAAGTGGCCTAACTGATTGTGCCAAGTACTCAAATCAAGACAATGTAAGCAGAATTCTTTTTCTCATTCTCATTCACAGTTTCAAGTACAAACAATTTGCCATTGCAGTAAGCTTTACCAACATAGACTTCATTCTTAGTCATCACTAGTTTTCCTCATTCTAAGGTCTGTTTAATTCCAATAATCATTAACAAGGCACTAGAGATCAGGTTTCTACGCATGTTGGGAACATACAGAGCTTTGGTGAGAGTTAGAGTTCGTCATGATGACAACTTTAAGTCAATCTCCCCCATTCCTTCAACATTCAGAGCTCTTGCATCACCTAAGTAAACATTCTCACAAGCTTTCTCGTCCAAATTCTTGAAAAGCTTCTTCTCATTTCAGATATGCCTTGTAGCTCTAGAGTCAACAATCCAATCTATTTTATCTGTGAGATTATTTGCTTCAGTGACTACTGCAATCAGATTCTTTGCAAGGTGAGCTTTAGGATTTTCTTTATGTTGAAGAGGCAACTTGCAATCCTGCTTCTTGTGACCCAACTTGTTGCAGTTCCAACACTTAATCTTCTTTTTGAACTCAGAAGATTGTTTTGCAACAGTTTTGTTCTTTTTCTTGGAAGATTTCGACTTATCTTTTTCAACCCTTCCGGAATTCTCCACAAGATTAGCATCAGTATGAATCTTTTGAGTCTGAGAGTTGTTACCTGAATAAATCCTATTAGCATCTTCAATCAACATGTCAGAGATTAACTCATCTAAACCCATATTCTTCTTTTCGTGCTTTAGTTTATATCAATAATTGCTCCAAGATGCATGAAGTTTATCAATAAGAACTAATGCAGCAAGATGATCATCGATTACTAATCCTTCAGCCTGAATTCGAGAAACAATTGCTTCATAGTCGTGAAGTTGTTCTAGAATTGGTGAATCATCTTTTATCATGAATGAAGTCCATCACGATGTTATGTATCATTTCTTTCCTTCGTCTTCACCTCCATATTTCCTTTCAAACTCAACCAGATTTCTTTAGCTGATTCGAATCCAACATAGATCTCGAATAGTTTCTCCGAAAGATTCCTGATTATGTGACCTCTGCAAGTACTTTTGTGATCATCAAAGGTACCTTCACACTTAGTCTTTAAAGTCTTGATCTTCACTGATTCTATAGACCCTTCTTTAGAAGATCTATTTGTAACAGCTATGGAAAATCCATCTTTAATCTCTAGAGAAGATCCATTTTTAACAGATACAAAAGATTCTTCGACAATCACATATTCTAAACCAATTTCTTAGAAGAAGAATAGGAGTTCTTCTGACCATCTCCGATAATTAACTTTGGTGAGTGGTTGTAACTTTGACAAATCTGGTATCACCGAGCTCCGAGACATTGTTAAGTTCCAACAGTATAAGCTCTCAAAGATTGTTAGAACTTACAAAGGATTGAGAAGAATGAAGCAGCAAGATCACGAAAAGATGTAGAGTCGTAGATCAAAATCTACTGCACTTTGATAGCTTAGTCCACCTCAATCTCATATAGATTCTTCAAGGTGGAGACTCCTAAATGTTCACTCTGCACTCAACAATGGTGTACGACCAGTTGCGAGTTGAAACCCTCATAATTAAAGTGAAGAAGACGAAGAACATAACAAGAGAAAACAAAGAGTTTTCCTTTCTTTCAATTTTATCAAAAGATGATCAATCCAATTATGTTATATCTCTTCTTATATATACATATTATCATGTCTATTGAATCAAGATTGTCACGGATTCAGCTAAGAGAAACAATCTTATCTAATCTTATCTGTTGATTAACTAAGTTAGCTAAGGAAGAAGAGTGGCTAAGAGAGCCTTGGATTCAGTTAAAGTCTTTTGAATAAATAAGTAAACTGTGTGTTGTTTAGTGAGGCCTGCGTGCCGTTTCATTACATTTTGCTATACCGTTTTGGGAGTCTGATGTATAAGTCTAGAACCCTACAGTATTAATCATTATCTAAAAAATTAAACAAATACAAACTCCTATCTTCTTGCCGTTTTCTTCTCTTCTTCTTCTCTTCTCTCTTTCTCTCTTCCTTCTCTTCTCTAATATTCTGTCTCTGGATAGCTTGAATCTATCAGTTTTCCGGTGAAATCTTTCGTGTCAGGATTACGGTGCATCTGTGTTTGATCACCAGAAGTTGAATGATCTTTTCCTTTCTCGATACTTTGAGCACTCAAGAATAGCTCTACTGGCGCAGACTCTGCAATCTTGCCTCCTTCTAATGGTGTACCATGTTTGTATCTAACACGCAGTGCTTCGTCTTCAAATAGCTTCGCTTGAGCCGTTGCATACTTTATGTCATCCTTGTTCCTCGCCATTTTTAGTGTCTCAGAGATCACGAGTAGACATGAGACCGTTGTATATAACAAGACCGAGACTCGACGTGTCCCGTTCCGGACTTTCGTTCTGGCTTACTCCGTTTCTCTTTTGTTGACACGTTCTCGCTAAGTTGCAATGCCAACACATCCGTTTTCTTTGGTGGGAAGTGTGAATAAATTTACAGATAATATCAACATTTAAGCCATGTCCTTTTAGGAAAAGTTGTCTTGAAGACAATGAATTAAATGAAAAATTAGTTGCACAATCCTAACTATAAATTAGATTATTAAGAATCGAGACATAGCACCAAACGTCTTCATCCTCTTTTAATACATATCCTCTTCTTCTCTTCTGGACTCTGTCCGAAGTACTTCTTAAAACAGCAACAAGAAAGAGGGAGAGAGCTTGAATACGTTTGAACAAATGATGAAGAAGACGAGGCTAATGATGATGCTCAGGAGATGCAAAAGCGTATCCACACAATTGGGTCGTTCATATTCTTATACCAGTCTTAGATCCCAATCAGCTAGGAGAGATCCACAAGACAATCCCCATGACGTCGACCAAAGACCTTCACAATCTCTATACCAGGCAGTATTGGTTGGACGTACGAAGAAACCTTACTTGATTAGTAAGCAACATCTGAAGCACCCTCTACTCAACGCTCTAGTAGAGAAGCAACAGAGATACGAAGAAGACGATAATGAAGATGGAAGTTGTATAATAACGGTCAAATGCGAAGTCGTTTTATTCGACCATCTTCTGTGGATGCTTGAAAATGGAGACCAGAGTCACATAATGGAGTCTCTAGATGACTTTGCCCATCTCTATCTCTCCCCTTGATTAGGTTTCAATTGTTTTTCTTAATCAAATACAAATTTCACTTTTTTATGCATTAGTATCATTTTTTGTGTTAAACTATAAATCTTTGTTTCCCACCTGAAGCATATAGTTTACCGACAGGTTAGTGAGTTCTCATTAGCCCTGGGCATTCGGTTTTTCGGTTCGGTTCTGGAAATATGATAACCAATGGGTTTTTGTTCGGTTCGGTTTTGGTTCAGTTCCGGTTCCGAAAAATGGAACCGAATAAGTCTCAAAATAATATTGGTTCGGTTCCCAATGATTACTTTTTTCGAAAAAGTAATCAAATACCCAAAAAATATGATTAGTTGTAACCAAAAGTAACGAAAGTATTTAAGTACTAACTAGTTTCAGTTCCTATTTGGTAATTTTTGGTTCTCGAAATCGAACCGAAATTACCTAACAATTGGAATCGAACGGATCGAACAGAGAACCGAGAACCGAAATTACCTAAAAATTGAAACCGAACAGTTCTTTTTATAAATCAAAACCAAACCGAACTAAGCACAGAAGTTACCTAAAAGTTGAAACCGAACGATTTTTTTCTCGGAACCGAAACCTTGTTTCTCATGCCGGAATCTAAAACTACGAAGATACACTGTGCTTTCAAATTTCCCCTTGTTGTCGTTTGGCATGTTTGTTTGAGAAATGCATGTTGGTGTTGTGTTTATATTTAAGTTTGGTGTATATGTTCTTATGTATGTTTGTAGCAGTGGTTGGTGTTTAAAATTACATTAAAGATGTGGTTTAATTTAATCTTAAAGCAAACACATGCAATTGACAGATACTAAAATTGAAAGCCGAAGGAGAAAGAAACTAAACCTATTCAGATACTTGCATGTTTCATCAGAGGTGTTGGATCTTCCATTAATCGAACTCATGTTGCTGCATACCTGAGAGACCAAAGCTTTTCTTTTTGAAGACCAAAATTGCTCAAACTGAGACACAAAGATGATATATTATATAATATGTGAACATTCAGACAATTCTACTATGATTTAGTCACAGCCAGATACCAATTTAATATCAGAAACTGAAGGAGATAAGTTGAACCTGATAAAGATCATGTACACATTCCACCACTTCTTAGTCTTCCAGAGCTAAGCTAAAACAAAATTGGCATTTAATCAAAGATGTCACAAACTTCATTCAGCAAAGCAAAATATTGTGAAGATCATAACAAATTTTAAAAAAGGAAAGAGACATTTACCTGATCAAAGCAGGACAGATCCAATCCAAAATTTGGATTTCCTGCAATACCTTCCTGTTGGTGTGTAAGAACAAAATCTATCATTAACATTTTTGCTCAACAAGATGTAAACCATATAAATATATAGTTCAAGCAGATAATTGAATTCCCCAAATTTTGGAAGGTCTTTACGACAACCCTTCACTTATCCCTCCATCAATGTATTGGCTGATATATCAAGCCAGATACAAAGTTTTTGCAGAAACTTGAATTTCCAAATCTTCCCCTCATTATGCAGAAGAATGAATAGTGAGTGTTGTTTGATGATGTCCCCACCAATGGACAAATATTAGAGTTTCCTTACTAAACGAACAACTTCCTTGCAGATTATTGATATATATTATCCCAGTCCAACATGATGCAGACTTTTATGCAGAAAAATTGAATTTCTGAAACGGACATTAACGAATTTTATCATGACATTTATTCTCTTTGATATGCAGAACATTGACTATATATCTTTAGAGTTTTGGTAGACATTTGAGTTTCCGATCTCAAGAACATCATTAGACAAGCTTTCTTTAAAGGGAAAAAATTTCCTCCATATAAGCAGAATAGTGAATGTTATTATGTTGTCGCAGCTCCAGCAAATATCTTTAAGTCTCAACTGTGATTCATTAAAACAAGCCTCATCAAAGGACAAGCTTTATTCCCATCAATTTGCAGAATATTGAATTATCGTATCATGTTATTCGTTATCAGTGACTCTAAGTAAAGAGTTCACTTTCTCATGAGCGGTTAATATGAGAAATTGAATTCTCTGATCTTAGCTAGGGACATATATTTCTGACACCTCTTGTTTATGAGTCACTAAGGCAAATCGAGACAATTAGAGAACATCATTAGATAAGCCTTAGAAAGACAAATCAATGCAGACATTGAAGTCAATTATATATTACTGCCCAGCCAGCAAGACATGAACCCTTAATGTGAGAAACTGAATTCTCTGATCTTAGTTAGGAACATATATTTCTGACACCTCTTGTTTATAAATTACTTAGGCAACATCAGGACAATTTGAGAACATCATTAGATAAGCCTTAAAAGGCAGATCAATGCAGCCATTGAAGTCATATATATGTGTTGCTGCCCAACCGTCAATATGAGAAAATGAAGTCTCTAATCTTAGTTAGGGACATATATTTCTGACACCTCTTGTTTATGAATTACTTAGGCAAGATCGGGAAAATTTGAGAACATCATTAGATAAGCCTTAGAAAGACAAATCAATGCAGACATTGAAAGTCAATTATATATATTGCTGCCCAGCCAGCAAGACATGAATTTCTGACACCTCTTGTTTATGTATTACTTAGGCAACATCGGACAATTTGTGGATATCATTAGATAAGCCTTAAAAAGACAAATCAATGCAGACATTGAAGTCAGTTATATATATTGCTGCCCAGCCAGCAAGACATGAATTTCTGACACCTCTTGTGTATGAATTACTTAGGCAACATCGGACAATTCGTGGATATCATTAGATAAGCCTTAGAAAGACAAATCAATGCAGACATTAAAGTCAATTATATATATTGCTGCCCAGCCAGCAAGACATGAATTTCTGACACCTCTTGTTTATGAATTACTTAGGCAACATCGGACAATTTGTGGATATCATTAGATAAGCCTTAGAAAGGCAAATCAATGCAGACATTGAAGTTGAATTATTGCTGCCCAGCCAACAAGACATGAACCGTTGATATGAGAAACTGAATTCTCTAATCTTAGTAGGGACATATATTTCTGACACCTCTTGTTTATGAATTCCTTAGGCAACATCGGGACAATTTTCCCAAATTAGAAACCGGACAAACAACAATCATATAATGTTGTTATCCCTTTCTTTTGGGTTTGATGAAAAAAACAAAAACAGACTGAAACCAAAAGACAAAAACAAAAGAAGAAAACAAGGAAAAAATGAGCTTTTGGATTTATAAAGTAAGAAAATTTAACGAAAACTTTGAATTTGAAAAAGAAGGAACGAACTGAAGCCCAAAGGCAAAAACAAAACAAGAAAAAGAGTGAGTTTTTGAATTTATGAAGTAAGAAAATTTATATATAACTTTGAATTTGAAAAAGATGGTCTTTAATCAGAAAAAACTATAATCGAAAACAGAAGATAACACAGACTTAAACCAAAAAGAGAGCTTTTTGTTTTGCAAAAAACCCTGATTTGAAATAACAAATACAAAATTTTATAAAGGAAAATACAATTTTAGAAATTGAAAACCCTAAGATTGAATAACACACAACGAGAAAGAGGGTTTTCAAATTTGTTTGAAGAAAAACCAAATTGAAGTTCTGTTTTTGGAAAAGATGTACAAAATCTACGAAAAACATACTCATCAAAGCTAAATTTTATAAAGGGAAAGACAAGTTTAAAAATAAAAAACCCTAAGATTGAATAACACAACAACAAATTAGGGTTTTTAGATTTGTTTGAAGAAAAACCAAATTGAAGTTCTGATTTTGGAAAAAGATAATTTGAAATCTACGAAAAGCATAATCACCAAAGCTAAAAATCTACAAACCCAAAGAAAAACACAGATTCAAAAACAGGCTTTGGTGTATGGATAATTGACAAAATCTCTAAATATATCAACAAATCAAAACAAAATAAAAAATTAGGGATGATGATTACCTTAGAAGAAACTCGGTATCACTACACAGGGAGAAGGAAACGAGAAACGAGAAACGAGAGTAGAAGAAAGAAAAAGTAGGAATTTTTATGAGAATCGTTTAAAAGTTGCAATCACTTATATCGATCAGTCAGATTTCGTTACCGTTATTAATATTTTATGACCGTTGATTGGTTATCAATGGCCCATATTATAAAAAACTGATAATATTAATAATTCAGATATTAATAGGCCCATAGAGCAAAGATTTCTTGTTTAGGCCCAAATATTTGGCCCATATACATTCACTTGTTACCACGTGGGGGAAAATGAATTTGACAAAAAAAAAAACACACACACATACACAATTATAAAGTTTAGAAAATTATTAACACACACATTAACGAGCCAATTGTCTATAGTGAATAAAACCATCTCTCGATTCTCTCTCTGAATTACCGACACACCTCTCAGAAGGTTCATCTTCCGACATCTTTCTGGTGGCCTCCCACTGTCTCCTATCACCGATTGAACGAAACCTTACCGCTGTAAACAACACCTCACCTTTCCCGCCTCGATCCAAAACTCAGAAAATCGCGATCAATCTCGGAATCGTCAATTTCAAGACTGATCCAGTGGAATACTACCAATGCGCTACATTGTGAAATGCTTATGGGAAGGACAAAATTGAGTGTTCCTGACAGCTAGTTCGAGTGTTTCCGTTCAATCAGTGTTCCCAAATCGCGTCTCGGTGATTAACTCGATTCGACTCCAAAGGAAAGGGGTTTTCATTCGGTTTCTTCCTAGAGCTGACAAATCTCGCTAACTCCTGAAGTACTGACAAATTGCCCCTTCGACGACCATTCTCCAAACCTAAAATGGACTCCAAATTGGTGGACGAACTTCGGTCTATGTCTATCGAGGAGGAGGCCACGATTGAGCTACCGACATCTGGAAATTACAACACGGTGGTGAATAACCAGCACGTCCTAATCGGTAAGATACTTAATCTAGAAATTCCAAATATGCATAGGTTGATGATGGCCTTACCTAGAATTTGGCGCTTACAAAATAGAGTAAAGGGTACGGTATTGGGAAAAGATATTTTTAGCTTCCGATTCCAATCAGAAGAGGATCTCCAGGAAATTCTCAAAACTAGATATTGGAACTTTGAAGACGGTGGGATAGTGGTGGCCAAAATGGATTCTGACTATACACCTGACAATCTCACTCACATACCAATATGGATTCGGCTATCGGACATACCGATAGAACACTTCACATTAGCCCTCTTTAGAGCAGTAGCCGACTCAATTGGGGATGTTTTAGAAGTCGAATACGACCCTGAAAAGACTCATCTTCACGCCTTTGTTAGAGTTAAAATTCTTTTCAATCTTAACAACCCGGTGAGACAAAGCTGAATGCTCAAACTTCCCTCCGGCGAAACCATCACTCTCAAAGTAACCTTCGAGAGAGTACGGAGACTATGCAACCACTGCTATGGTCCAGAAGAATACAACAGAAGAAGACAGGGCAACACATAAGACAAGCAAAGATAGTTATCCAGGTAAGAAACATCGAAATCAGACTGCTACAACAGTCTATATAACACAAGCTTGCACCAATTATATCCATACTACATGCTACATAGGCGAAGTCTTAGTGCACATTACATACGTTTATGGACACCCGGTCACGCACTTAAGCCCAATGTTTGGAAGGACATACAAAATGTAGGTGTTGGAATAAGTAGCCCATGAATTCTCATTGGAGATTTCAATGAGTTATTCGATAACAAAGACAAATAAGGGGGACCACTGAGACCAGAAACCTCTTTCGGCAAATTTAGATCTTTGCTAAGGAACTGCAGCCTGCGTGAATTACCAAGCACTAGTCCCCATTTTTCTGGGATGGGCAATAGAGGTGGACAATGGATACAATGTAGGCTCGATCACAACTATGGGAACACAGAATGGTTCCAGTCTTTCCCACGGTCGCTCACAGACTACTTGCCAATCATGGGCTCTGATCACAGACCTCTCCTTACCAAAATAGTGACCAGTACTGTGGATTTACACAAACGATTCTGCTTCGATAAACGGTGGTTCCGGCAAAGAGGTTTTTAAGATATCATCAAAGACAGCTGGATGAGATCGACATTGGACCCTCTCCATACATCCCTAGATTGCATTGCCGAGTGCAGAAGGGAGATCTCTCGATGGAAGAAAAAGGTGCGAACTAATACAAGTATATGCATTGTGAATTCTAGAGAAAATCCGGAAATTGAAATGTCGAAGACGAACCCAAATACAACTCTTATCAGCCAAATCAAGTTGGATTTAGCGAGCCATTACAAAGAGGTTGAAACATATTGGAAGGAGAAAAGTAAACTTAGATGGCTTAGAGACGATGATCAAAACACCAACTTCTACCATAAGTATGTCAATGGTAAACGAGCTAAGAACATGCTACTCTGCCTAAAAGACCCACATGGGAACCTACAATTTGAGGAGGGATCCAAAGGTGATAGATATAGCATCAAATTACTTCTGTAGCATGTTCAAGTCCTTAGCACCAGATGACTTACAAGATTTGCTTCGGGGTCTGATTCCCAAAGTCACACCAAAGATGAATCAAGCACTCTTAGCCCAAGTGACTACCGTGGAAATTAAATGCGCTAACTTTAGCATAAGAGGTGACAGCGCACCATGACCCGATGGAATGACGGGGAATTTCTTTCATGATTACTGGGACATTATTGGAGACAAGATCGTACATGATGTCCAACAAGCTTTCAGAAAAGGTGTATTCCCTGAAGACTAGAATTACATACATATTGTCCTAATACCAAAGTGTGACAACCCCATTGAAATGAAAGATCTACGAGCTATCAGCCTCTGCTCAGTCATATATAAAATAATTTCAAAAATAATTACTCAGAGGCTGCAAGGTATTCTACCAACTCTAGTCTCGGAAACTCAAGGAGCCTTCACTTCTGGACGACTCATATCCGACAACATCCTCCTCGTGCGTGAGATTATGCATCACCTCAATACAAATAGAGCTGGACAAGAACAATACATGGCTATAAAAACGGATATGTCCAAGGCCTATGACAAGCTTGAATGGTGCTTCCCTGAGGAAATCCTCAAAAAACTAGGATTTCACAAAGACTGGATAAGTCTAGTAATGCACTGTGTCATTACGGTCACATACTTGGTTGTCATCAATGGAACCCCTTATGGGTTAATTAAACCCTAGAGGAGGCTGAGACAAGGCGACCCTCTCTCCCCATTCCTCTTTGTAATAGGAACTGAAGTGCTAGTTCACATTATGCACAGAGCTGAAATAGAAAAAGAGCTAACCGGTATTCAATTTGATCTCGGTGGACCAACTATTCAACAACTATTATATGCAGATGACAGTCTTTTCGTCAGTAAGGCAACCATTCAGGAAGTAACTGCCTTGAAGACACGCCTCAAAGACTACGAAAGAATTTTAGGTTAGTGTATTAATTATGACAAATCGACAGTGGCTTTTGGGTCCAAGATCACTACTGAGAAACAGCTATAAATTAAAAACATACTGGGTATTCATTCTAGCCACAGTATTGGGAAATAACTAGGGCTGCCAGAATGCTTCAAAGGCTCCAAAAAGGAGATTTTCAACTATATATCAAAGAAACTGGCTGAAAAGACGGACAACTGGTTCTCCAAGACACTATCTCTTGGCGGCAAAGAAGTATTCATCAAGTCAGTTGCCATGGCCTTACCAGTATATGTAATGACATGCTTCAAATTATCCAAATCACAAAGCCAAAAGCTCACAAGTGCTATGACACAATATTGGTGGAGCAAACTAGAGACAGAAAGAAAATCCCATTGATCTCCTAGAAAAACATATGTAAGCCCAAGAAAGACGGAGGACTGGGTTTCAGAGACGTCACAAAATTTATTCAGGCTCTCCTCGCCAAACAAGCATGGTGAATACTCAGTAGACCCGATACGCTGCTCGCTAGAACCTTTAAAGCCAAGTATTTTAAGAATTCCAATTTCTTGGAATGCGGTAATGGGACGAGACCTTCGTATGCTTGGCGAAGTATATGTCATGGGAGAGAACTGCTTATACAAGGCCTAATCCGACAAATTGGAAATGGGAGGAGCACACACGTCTGGACGACCAAATGGATCTTCCACCACCAACCAAGACCCCCAATAAGTAAGGATTCCATTTTCAATGTCAATCTCAAAGTATCGGACCTGATTATTGATGGAGACTGGGACCACCTAAAGGTTTGTAACACTTTCATTGAAATAGATGAACAAAGAGTCCTTGAATTCCCTCACAATGTGACTACAGTGGACTCGTGGATTTGGTGTTACAAACAAGGCAGTCTGGGGAACAGTAATGGTAATATTCCCCCGGATTATACAACCATTCTAAAAGCAAAGGTATGGGACCTCAACATCCCTAGGAAAATTACAATATTTATCTGGAAAGCACTGTCCGGTGCCTTAGCTGTGAAAGAGAGATTGAGATCCAGAAGCATCATTCAAAATGATCAATGTCCAATCTGCAAAAATATCGCAGAGACAATAAATCAATGCCTTCTTCTTTGCCCACCAGCGAGACTACTACTAGCGCTGGCAATCATACCCATACCCAATAATGGATACTCTCAGCATTTTTTACATTCTAACACAGCCTTTGTTCTAAACGAGACCAACGTGAATGAGGGAGCGACACCGAATCTAAAATTCCCATGGATTCTATGGACCATTTGGAAAGCGCAGAATAGTCAAATTCAAGGAACGCAACCGGATTACCGTGAAATCCTACGTGAAGCGTATCGAGAGGCGGAACACTGGAGTAGATCATGCATAGAAATCTATAGACCAAATAAAAGCCTAAACCGCACACTTGAATCACGAGGAGCAGCGGAACTCTCAAGGTTTCGTTATATAATTAACTGGAAGGTGAAGTGGACTTCACGACACCACCTACATGGAGCTGCTTTCATCATCACTACTCGTGCTAACATAACGTGGATGCATACTAAACACGTTATTGCAGATGCATCTCATTCATCTCTCTAGCTTTCAAGGGCCTTATCTGGGTCTTACGGTCAGTACTTGACCTGCAACTAATGAGGGTGGTCGTAGGAATAGATAACACCACTGTGTTTAGCACCATAAACCATCTAGAAGAGTGGCCTAGATACAAATTATGGAGTAGGAGAATCCAAGAGCGCACAGACCAAATCAATGAACTCTGCTTCGTAGGTATTGACTCTAAGACTAACTTCAAAGCCAACGTCATTGCCAGTAGTGTCATTAAAGATGGGCGTTTCAACGATTATATTGCACGAGGTGAACCTCAATGGGTTAACCATATCCCTAGTCATAATGCTTTCGCTCCCTACTAGCTGGGCAGGTAGGACTTACACTAACGGATTGATACTATCTCAGTTTTATGGACATGCCAACATCCCTTCTATCGGCCCAATTTGGCACTAGCAATTTGGCCTATTGTATTAATGCATCAATCCACCAAGCTGAAGACCCATATTAATATTTGAGTAATTGGACCGAATTAACTTCGCGGTGATTACTTTATGGGTCCAATTCTATCAATGGTCCACGGCCCAAATAGGGATTACGATGACTCGGCCCAAGTATCAACAGCCCATCAGCTCTCGTGAAGATAAACTTAACTTTTTTGGCATTTAGCTTGGCTCTTCGTGTTCCCCACTATGCAATCATTCTGTTATTCCTCTGGCAAGTGAACATAGCGTAATGATTCACTCGAAGCTATAACAGGGGTTGGCGATCATTTTATCTTGGGAACTAGAAAAAGGAGACCATCGGATTTAATACTTTGCCAAGTTGCAGATTCTCACAGGTGCAGCCACTGATAATGACGATGTCAGTGGCCTGGAGAATCGCATGATCTCTTGTGTGCTTAGATGAAGATTTCACTCACTAACGAGATCGATTACGTGAATCAAGAACAAGAGATCCATGGAGAGAGCCACAGAGAGTCTCATGCCAGCACATACCTAATGATGACTATAATCTTAACGAGGCTATTTAAGGGATGGAACAAGCAAACTGTGAAACACAGACAATTCAACACTACACCACCAACACATACAACAACAGCAATGGACAATAATCTATGGTAGGCTCTTAATCAGTTCGATTTAGGAATATCAGTCCACTAGAACCGAACATCCAGGAGCTGATTGAAGATCTTCCCAAAGACTGGGGTTTGCAGACAACAGTAAGCGGTATAATGATCGACAAAGACATTGCCCAGTTCTTCTTTACACATGAAGAAAACCTCAATGCAATTATGAGAATGCATCATCTCCTTTACAATGGCTGGTTTGTTGCTGCTCGGAAATGGATTGATCACCCTCCGCCCCACTTCCTTACGAAAATACAACTTTGGATCCAACTGCGCAACTTACCACTGCTATATGCTTCTGCTCATGTGATGCGTATGATAGCCAGCTCTGTGGGAGAAGTTCTAGAGGTGGATCTTCACGATGCCTCTGTAATGCGACCATTCCTCATCAGAGCAAAGGTAAATCTTAACACTGCTGACAGACCTAAGTTCTATAAGATTGTGGAGTATGACAATGGGGATCGATTCCAAGTGCTCTTTTACTATGAATAGGTTTCTCGATTTTGCTTCAATTGTCAAAGGTTTACTCACACCACAACCTTTTGCCAACATATACTCACGGCTGCTGATTACTTCATCAACTCATTTGAACGAGTCGCAGAGGAAAACTCGAGCTCTGAAAGCAACACATCAAACGATAACCCCTCAATAATGGCTAGCTCATTGGCAACTCAACCTCTTTCAGCCAATGCAAACAAGATGATAAACCTTGAGGATGCAAACTGTGAGGCTACAATCACTATAGAAGATGTTTTGAACAATCCTCACGACACCTTCATGTCGGATGTAAACGCATTGCCTCTGGACTTAGATGTTCCTACTACCATAGGTCCCAAGCCTTCAACCCCAACGACTAACAAGGAACTACCAAATGCGGTTGCTACTGAGTTTGGTCCCTCATCTTCCAAGGAAGTAAAGAAGAGCTCGTGAAGTATTGGTGCCATATGTACGTCTCAACCTGATGTTTAGATTATTCATCACTCATAATAGGCTACTTTTGTTTTAATTTCAGTTGTTTATTTTTTTCTTTATTTTTAGTATTTTGTTTCCTTGTTACTTATCTCTTTTGGTCGATTATGGGGTTGAGGAATTCCCCCTTGTTTCCTTGGTATGTCTTAGGGAAGTGATGCCCTTTTGTAACCAAGTTTCACTTGGTCGAAACTTTGTCTCAAGTAATGGAAAAGTTAATCTTTGGGAAGAAAAAAACCAAAAGCGCTTTTGCAAACCCATATATCTTTTTGAGAAAATCATACTAACTTTGATTATCCTAAATTTTAAAAGAAAATTTGATTTTGCGATTACTCTGCCACACCAATGCATCATTTGGGGTCAACTGGTCAACACTACGAGTTCACAGCGGCGTCTTACTTCTCGTGGTCAACTTCAACCAGACTGAGCAACGCTGCTGAGGAAAGGGCCAACTATTTCTCAAACTTGCAGAAGGAGGAAGAACATGATGAGGATGAGCTTTCTCCTCAACCAGCCTCTACAAAATCTAAAGGGCAACGAACAACCACTTTGCTAGAGCTCATGACCATAAGAGCTTTCCACAGCAAGATCTTGCGTTGTTACAGTCTTGGAACAACTATAGGGTTCCGGATTTGGAGAGGGGTTCACACGAATATCCCCGCGTTTATTGTGTTTGTGTCTCGGAAAGTGCATAAGCAATGGTTAAGTCCACTTCAGTGTCTTCCTACTGCTCTTGAGGTACATTTTGTTTCAAAAAGTGTTTGATGGGATTAGAATTTAAAATTGTTATTTGGTGGACGTGTGATTTGAGGGTTTGGTTCAGGGAGCCGGAGGGATATGGTGTGATGTGGATGTGGTGGAGTTTTCATATTTCGGGGAACCTGATCATCAACCTATTCCTAAATAAACATTCACCACTGACATTGTTGATCATCTCCAAGGGTCTGATCCCTTCATTGGATCAGGCTCTCAGGTGTAATCACTCGTTCAAACGAAGATATGAAAATGATCGCAAAGTCAATAAATTTGTGTTGTCTTGCTGTTAACCTCAATCAGGTGCCTAGCCAGGAGACTTGTGGGACTTTAGGGGCAATAGTTAGAAGTCAGACTGGCGGTAGACAAGTTGGGTTTGTGAGTAATCGCCATGTTGTTGTTAACTTAGACTATCTGAGCCAGAAGATGTTTCATCCTCTCCCTCCTCCTCTCGGCCCCGGGGTATACCTTGGAGCAGTTGAGAGAGCCACTTCCTTCATCACGGATGATCTCTGGTTTGGTATTTTTGCAGGCACCAATCTAGGTTTAATAACATCCTAGTTTTTGAGCTTTACATGGAAGAAGCAGCAACTATGCAATAACTTAAAACATATTTTGCAGAGACGTTTGTGAGAGCAGACGGTGCATTCATCCCCTTTGCAGATGACTATGATCTGTCACGAGTCACAACGGCTGTCAAAGGTTGAGTTGGAGAGATCGGAGAAGTCAAAGCCATAGAGCTGCAGTCTCCAGTTGGTAGTTTATTGGGTAAACAGGTGGTGAAAGTTGGGAGAAGTTCTGGCTTGACTACATGAAATGTGCTGGCTTACGCATTGGAGTACAATGACGAGAGAGGTGTATGCTTCCTCACTGATTTTCTTGTAGTTGGGGAGAGCCATCGTAGTCCGTTTGATCTTGAGGGTGACAGTGGAAGCCTCATAGTAATGAAAGGAGAGGAGAAGGCAAGACCCATTGGGATCATATGGGGAGGCACTGGAAGCTGCGGGAGGCTAAAACTGAAGGTGGGAGAGTGTCCAGAGAGCTGGACCACTGGTGTAGATTTGGGAAGGCTTCTCACACATCTCTAACTTGATCTTATCACAACCGATGAAGGGTTAAAATGTAAATTTTCTTCCTTGTTTAGAGACTTGACATATAAAAATAATAAGACTTGTGCTTCTTGTTGTTATTGTACTTGTTCAGCGACAGTGCAAGAACAACGAGTGGCCTCAACAACAGGGATGAGCTCAATTGTTGCAGACTCATCACCTCCATATGTGAATCTCAAAAAAGAGAAGATAACTCCAGGAGAGAAGATAGAGGCATCATTAGGACCTCTTCAGGTTCAACACATCGAAGAGAGAATAGAAACAAAAGGAGGTGCTCCGAGTGTGGAAAACCAGTTCATGCCGACCTTCAGCGGTCAGTATTCCACATCTGCTTGGCCTGAGAATGCTAGAGAGGATCTTGTTGCCGGCCTTACAAATGGTTGTTGTGATGGAGATCTTTGTGTTGGGCTGCGTCTAGGGGACGATGGAGCTAAACGCAGACGCTCTGAAGTGATCAAGGAAAGAATGAGACCTGCCGAATAGATTAAAAACAAAATTGCCAAAAGCTAACGAACTTCAAAGATTGTTTTGCTCTTTGCCACACTTCCATTGGAAGATTTGGATTGGATTTATTGTCAATATTCTTACGTCAACGGGACTTAAAACATAGCCAATTTTAACTTCAGTATGATTCGGTTATCTTTCTCAGTTCTTCTGTCTGCCTATCCAATACCAATTCTCAGCATTTATGTATGATCGAAGTCTCCGAGTTAACATGTTGATAAGAACTTGGTCATTATGTAAATTATACTGAGGGGAAATTGATTTCGACAATGAACAACATCAGAGTCGCAGAATCATGAAAGCTTCGAGTTTTATCTCTTTGTTTTTTTCTTTGGGAACTTGAATTGACAAATCAAAGATTTACAGAGAGATTGGTTAAAAGCTTTAATCTTTCGGTCTCACTTTTCTCGTCCCTCCACGCTTACTTGTCCTAAAGGAGACTCTCTACCCTGGTCTGGTAGGCGACTCGTCAATTTTGTTTCCCCTTTCCATTTCTTGCAGATTCTCTTCTCTCCATCGCTTCCCTTCTCCTCTTCTATTTCTTAATCGGAAGTCTCAATTTTTCTTTCTCTTTGCAGCAAAGAGCGCTCTGATTCCATTCCGTTGGCTTCGTTGCCATCGATTCTGTCTCTGCAAGTCTGATTAAAATCCTTCAGTTTATCTGTGTTTGCTCAAAAATTATTACGAGACAACTCTCTTCAATAAATCCCTTTGTTGAAGCTACATCGCTTCCGTAGAGATTATCAGTTTCTCTGTTGGACAATCGAACCTCACAGAGGAGTCACATGGGTATTTCTCTCTTGATAAGACTTCAGAAATAATGGATTGAGAATTAGTCCCCTTCTGCTTTCCCTCTTCTTCATCAATGTTCAACCTTTAAGCTTGTGGTTACCTGTTGATCGGTTTAGGTAATCTTCTGAAAAATTTGGTGTATAGTTTGATGGCAGGAAATGGGATGCCTACATTGGGTCGTGTCAAGGTTTGTGATCTAGTTCCCAGTGAAGGTCTACCTTCTGATTCTTACAAATTAGCAGTGACTACATTATCTCAATCTCTAGCACAATACTCTGCTGCCATCATTCAGTTTCCTGCTAGCGATGGAGCACTCCTTCGATCCGGGCTTGATTCTGCTCGACTCTATTTTCACCAGAGAGATTCATATCCAGCCACTAATAATATTATTCACACAAATGGTCCACAAGAATGGTGCAAGACCTCTGGCTACCATGCAGATCCTCAGTCATGGCAAGAGAGCTACGAGTATAGACCCGGTTTGACCCCCACCGAGCCAAACAATCCTATGGAGTTCCCTCCAGCTGGTTTGCCTGATATCTTTGCTTTAGTAGGAAAAGCTGTTCGTCTGGTTCTTGATGCCATCGGTTTCTATTTGAATTTAAGAAGTTGTCCATTTACTGAGATTCTTGATAATGTCCCTTTGAGGAATGGTGAGATATCGTCTTCTGTGTTATCTGTTTGCTGTTATGCTAGGCCGTCATTTCATGGAGCTCAGCACCATAACTTAACAGAAGAAGAGCAGCTTATCATGTATTCAGACCATGATCATCAACTTGACAAGAGTCTGATCTCATTTATGAAGTCAGATAAGGCAGGGTTGCACATCCGGGACATGCACGGACAGTGGATTTTAGTAGACGCTGATCTTGGTCCGCAAGAGGCTGTTGTATACCCTGGGCTAGCTCTTTACCAGGCTACAGCTGGGTATGTAAGTCCTGCAGTGCACAGAACCGATTTAAACAGTATGCAAGGAAGTATAGAAGGGAGGTTCTCCTTGGCCTTCAAACTCATGCCTAAATCAATGACAAATCTGAGTTGTGCAGAGATGAGAGCAGCAGGTCATGGTGTTGAAGCTCAATTTCAGCTTCCAGTTTTAGTTGATGACTTTATGCAGAAACCTCACTCAAATGATGAACTTTTTAACAGACAGACTTTGCAAAGCTTCAGCGTCCCTCAATCCCAGGATGGTATATAAATTTACTCTTTTAGTCTTAGCGCTTCAATGCCATCTCTATTCTTACATAGCATGAAGAAAATAGTCGTAGTCAATCGTTCATTGTTATGTTAAGTTACGCCTTTATAAGAAATTTTGATTAACATCAGCTACAGGATCTATGAAACAGCTGAAGAAGCGGAGGAAGAGCGACTCAAGATGCAAACCGCTACCACCATCAAAGCGGTTGAGGTTGGAAGCACAGAGAGTACTCAAGGAACGAGTTCATGAGATTGCAGATAAAAAAGGGATCAAACTCAGATTTTGCAACCTCAAGGAGTGTGAAAGTAATCACAATGTAATGAACAGCCCTTGTGCAAATGTAAGAAGGGAGATCGGCTGGCCGCATGGAGTTCCATTTGTTCATCCTCACGACCTCCCCAATAAAGCTAAAATCGGTTTCCTTGAGACGTATGAGCCAGGGTGGTCTGAAACACATGATATGGAGCTCAATCTCTCTGAAGGCGCTCAGGGAAACCAACATGTGACCAACTGTAACCATTCTGTCACTCAGTAACTCTTTTTCCATTCACTGAAACTTAATTCCGAGGTTACCAGTTCATTTCTTTGATTGCAGAAATTGAGAACATGAGAGCTCCAGTTTTGGTATCTTGTTTGCCTAGACTGTTCAGGTCAGGTTTCAGGGGTTCGCATGCCGTGTATGAGCTATGAGCCATGGAACAGCAAGAGCATATCTGTGCGATTGACTCTTATTATTTTACTCATTCTTGTATGTTGTGTCCTTGTATGATAAATTGTATATAGCATTTTAACAAGTTTCTCGTCAGTGGTCAAGACCATGTTCCAATGATCCAAATGAATGTGATTTGAGTTCTTTCGATTGGATATTGAAAGAAAAGTACATGTTCTTGTTGCTCTTGAAAGAAAATTAGCTCGAGTCTTGATGAGTGTGTGTTGATGTTCCATAACGATATGAAGAATCAGCCTAAAACATACAATACTAAAGGCAGGAACACATTTTGGTCTAACTCTATCTAACCGACAAAAACAAATGAGAAACACGTCCAAGATCTCCTGGATATTATTGAACCATATTAGCCAGCAAAATCCGTCAAGCCTTCACCCTGAGAGCTGGGTAAAGGACCAGAGAGTATACAAACAAAATCAACACTCGACGGCCTTCTTGTGTCCTCACTCATAGAACCCAAGAAGAGAATCTATAGACTTCTTCATCCAAACTGTTACTTTTTGCTTTTTGAAACAGGCAGTGTCATCAATCAGCTCCTTGGTGGTGACTGATCCTCAAAGGGAAGTTCAACTTGCATCGCATTCCCGTAAAAATCTTCCAAGTTGTAGAATGTTCTTTGCGAAGGTAAGAATAAATGGATCACCACATCACCTGAAAGTATATCAATCAATATAAAACTGTCAAGTCTTTAGGCCTACATCGGCTAGAAGAAGGACAGCAATGCAAGACAAAACTCACCAAAATCCAACAATGTCCATGAATTTGGCTTTGTATCTCCATTAGCGACTTTACCATACTTCGTCTCAGCCAGGTCTCTCATTCTGGATCTGCATCCGCGGTTCATTAAGAAAAGTCCGTTTGTGAAATTTCTTGCAAGTGGGCTCGAGATCAGTGAGAAAGTCTAAATAGAACTCTACCCGATTGCATCGATTTGAGGGCGGGAAAATGCAGTGGCTATGATGAAAAACCGAGTCCAGTACACAAGAGGCTTCACAAAGAGGACCTTAATGTCTCCAGCTTTCACCTCACTCGCAACTTTAGCCATTTCAACTGCAACTGTAGCAAAATGATAACAACATTAATATCAGTAAAGCGAAATAAGTCAGAAGTATGTACAAGAAGGTAAGGGTACAGATGAATAAAACTTTTGCTTACATGCTAAACTTTCTGCATCATCGTCAACCTCAGCTGTTGGAGACTTTACATCATTGCTTCTGAAAACAACTTTCCCATATTTGTTGAACAAGTCGTCGAACATCTCATCAGTATCTTCACTCACATTCTGCACGACGAAATGTTATTCTTGTCTTCCAAGTGGTATTAACAGAGTCAAACCAATGTGTAACTATAGACTAAGCAATTGTAGCAATTGTAAGCATGTAAAAGGTTGAAACTTTGAAGCTCCAGCCTTTAGAGTTCCAATCTTCTATTAATTTCCATTTAGAAGGACGAATAGAGTAATTTACACGAAATTACTTCTTACAACAAACACAATTAAACAGAGTCTAAAACAGTAAACCGCGAGAACAAAAACAAAGGAACTAGATAGAATATGATCGTACCGACGGAAACCCATCCTCCGCTTCCTTTCCCACAGCAAATCTCCGAGAGTTACAGAGAGAAGTGAAACTTTTGCCATTGGATAGTCGCAAACAGCAATTATATTGTAGCGATGGTGACAATGAAGAAGAGCACTTCCTGGCTACTTGAGATGATAAAGCAGGTAATCGAAAGTCTCCGGCAAGCAGAGATCCGGCGACTGTAAGACCGGTGGAAGATGCCATTAATCGCTGGTAAGATAGTCCAACAGTTTGGAAAACTCTACTCGTCTCTGAGAAGCGGATAAGATATTAATTGATACATACATCGTATCATATGGGCTTAGATTTTGGGCCTTTAAAAGCCCGATACAAAATCTACTTAAAACCCAAAGACCTAAACCCAATTAGCTACTTTCCAAGAGCAATATCAAGTTAACGAACATGTAGTCCAAAAAACTTCATTGGTTGAATTGAAGGCAAGATTGTTGAACATGGAATAAAGGAAAAGATAAGACTAAAAATAAAGGAGGACCACTAAAAGCATAGTTACTAGGGTTCCCAAATTGGCATTGATCACTAATCATATACATATAAAATAAAATGTCGCATTCTATGATGCGTACATAACACAGAGGGCATAAATAACTCAAATATAACAGTCTAACATTGGTCACATATCTTACACACACGTCTCTGCCTGCATTTTGCATTTTAATATTTTATATGAAGCAAACAAGTTTGGTTGGGGAAGTGTGATGAATTAGACAAGTTAGTGAAATTATAGAGAAAGAGAAGAGAGGGACATAATATCATCTACCTTCCTGTCAACATTTTTATTATCATTATTATCATAATGTCTCACTTTATTTTTTAGGGTACCATTTATATGTTTGTGACAATACTGACAATTTTGGTTTGTTATATCACATCTATTCGTACATATTTAAACACATCAACTTTTTTCAAAGATATTGATCCACTAAAAAATGTGGTGTAATGGACTTGGCAGGGAATAGTCATTCATTGTTTTTTTGGCCGACCCCTTTATGAGTTTATTCTATCTACACATTTTTCATGCATTCTCTTTAAAGTTGACAGCGAATTCACGTCTTCTCTTCGTCTCACGTTTTTTGTTCTTATTTTAAATATATAATTTTCATTTTTAATAACTAGTCCGAGCCGAATTAACGGAACCGAACCTGACAAAACACTTAAATAGGTCTTAAATTTATGTATCCGAAAAATCGAATCCAAACCAAAACCAAATCAATAACCAAATTTTTAACTTTTTAGAATTTTTTTATTAATTTTTTTTTAATTTTGAAATTTTATATAAAAATATCCGAACATGAATTCAATTTATACCAAACTAGACCATATCTGAAAAATAAAAAACTTGAATAAATTTTGAATTAAAAAAAACCCAAAATATTGAATTAGAAGAATCGAACCCGATAACATACCGGAATTGGGTCTTAAATCAATGTATCCGGAAAACCGAATCCAAATCTGAACTGCAACCATACCAAAAACCGAATTTGTAACACATCCAAAATGAAAATGTATCTCGCAATATATAAGATATATACAAAGTTTTGAGTTTTTATGATCAGAGAGTGACGGATGAATTCATAATAATGTATAAGTAAATATATTAAGGCATTAGAGGTAGGAAAATAGATAAGACTACCATAGATTTTGAATTAATGTTCTATTTTTGAATGAATGCATTATAATTACATTAGGGCATTATATATAATGTATACGTAAGACTAAGTTCTTTTAAAAAACATTATTATTAGTTTTGAATTTTTATATATAAATTTGTAATAATGTATAGTTTTGACTGTCAATCATGCCTTTACATGATACAAATGTATGGTAAATGTATTATGGAATGAATCAGATTTGTTCACTGGACTGGGCTGGTATTCTTTCACGGATGATATTGAGGACATTAATTATGGAGTGCAATGTATTTGTCGTAGTTTGTCTTCATTGCACTCATAACTAGAGGTGCTCCTCTGGGTCATGACATGTCTAGTTAATCTCCAGGTTGCAGAGGTCGGGTTCTTAGTCGACTATGCCAAAATTATTCAGATGATAGAGCAGCCTCACAGTTAGCCTGCGTTTCTTCCATATCTAGATGATTTCTCAAGATTCAGGAGCTCTTTCTAGTCGTGTTTCATTTGCCACATTTCATGCATTATGAATCATAAGGCTAATCATTTCGCCTGCAAAGCTAGAAGAGCCTCCCAGTCTCATGCTTTTCTGCACAATGTGCCTCTTTTGTAAATTTGTATGGTTTAAATGAGTTAAATTGACAAAAAAAATTATAATAAAATTCATCTTAATCTTTTTTTTAAGAGTAGTTTTAAATCTTAAATTAATTTTATCTTAAAGTTTATAAAACTTCCAAAATAAAAGAATAGCCGGCTTTAATATATAAGAGACATTGTTATAGTTGTATAGATGCGTCCTCGATAATTACGGTCGCGTCTCGATCTACATATTGCCTTGGATCCATGTAACGTGTAAGACTTAGACAATATTCATGAGTTTTTGCTGCTCTACTAAATTATCACTTTATCAGATAGATGAGTTTGGGTCCACATGCCTGCATCAATTCAACTGCAACGCTCAAAATTTTAATTGTTGAAATGTAAATATCTTATATATGTAAGGAGAGTGGTAAAAATATTTAAAACGAGAAGTCCAATAAGATGTTGGATGTTGATAATGGGCTCCATTCACCAAAATCTTCCAACTAATTAAATTAATATCCGCATGAAATTGTTAATGCCGCAACGTTGCTTTTTTTTTTCTTTTTCTTTAACATCTAATATTAATCGACATTAAATTAGAAGGATTCATACATATAAAAAATACTAAAAACATCAATAACCAAACTACTCATACAACACATACATAACCTAATATTGAATAGAACAATGAAGAAGTGAATTCTCATAATACTTATGATACCGAATCCTTATTCGCCAATAAATTATTAAACTTATTTATTTTCCTCTTTAGAATCAGTGTCAAAAGGATCGCATGGTCGTCTTTGCTTTTAAGAGTTATAATGATATGTCATTGACAAAAAAAATTGATGATTAATTATATTAAGTGGTTGTTATCAAGTTATAGTTGTTTGTTAGCAGAGGTATGTATATAATTTATAGTATAAAGGATCGATGTGAAAACAAGATTCCCTTGAGAAAGGAAAATAATAATGTGATAATGTGACATTTAGATTCTGTATGATTATGGTGAGCGGTTAAGATGATGTCTTGAAAATTATAGATCAACAACTTTTATTTTACTTTAATCAACTCTCAATGGAGTCATTCATGCCTTTGCCCTCAAAAGCAAGCACGCCAAAGCCATTACCTTCATTTATTATATTCTTGCTCTTACGTATAATTTTTCTTAATTCTAGTATTATTTGAAAAATTGAATCATATTACGTTGAATTATGCAGCCAAGTACTAGAAAAATAATTATGACTACTTTAGAAAGTCTATGGATTATTTATTCAACGTTTGGCCTTACATCATTTTTGAAATTTTCCTATAACTAAAACTTAACCTAACAATTTCCTAGTCCATTATTTATTTTGTCAACCAATATATCGATAAAATTTAATTTTTAACTAAGATTTTCTAAATCTTAATTTTATTCAATTTCAAAGAATTTCACCTAAATGAAATGAACGTCAACCATTTGTGGATCATATAACATCTTTGAGGTTTTGTACAATCGATCGCCATTTTCACCTATGTTTATCACATTTTAATGGAATTCAGATGCAAAAATTTGTTTAAGAAAGATATATATAACCACTTAATCTAATATATTATTTAAAAATAACGAATTATTAACTTCAAACTTTAAAGTAATAAACAAATTGTAGCTAGGATGATGAGCAGGTGGAACCATTAGACTATTTTTGTTCCCTAAGAATATAAACTTCAAAATAGTTAGAGACATGAGACTCATTCAAATAATCTTATAAAACTTTTTCGTCGGTTACGCAAAATTGTTAATAGTATAATCCCACGGGAATAAATATCTCGACAAATAATTAAGACTTTTTAGGTTGTAGAATAAGCCTCGAGTTTTGGTATTAAGCAACTTGAACTTTTTAGGTTAATCGAGAGTTGTCAGGGGAAATAAAGAAATAATTGTACGATGTCAGATGGACCTAAACAATTAAGAAAGAGCCTCATACGACTAATTAACAAATATGTTAAATAAATGAAATAAATTAAAAAAATTTGGTTAAAGATAATGTCCGAAAGTGCAAGTGACTCTTAGTCTACTAATATATGGTAAGTTTACTAAGACATGCGTATTTGTAAAATCAGGAATCAAATTTCACTGCCTATATTATGTAGAAATTTGATTAATGGACCGGCCAGTTATAACCTAATATTAACAAAAAATAATAATAATAATGTCTGAAAAGCTAAGGAGATGATGCAAAAGGCATGCCCATCTTAATGCGTTTGCTATGCTTACCTCGTGATTCTTTGCCTCTCTTCGTGCTCTTCCATTTCCAAGATTACTTTTTTTTTTCCCGCTTCCTTTATTTTATACTTATAGATTTGATCTAGTCTCCTATTATTATTATTTAATCTCAAAGTGTCATTATTGGATTCTAGTTTATTTCTTTCGTTTCTTATATTTGATCGCCGAAGGAATAACGTGTACAACCACATTAACAAAATACAAACCCTTCAAGTTGGTATAAATCATGACAATTACTTTGAATACTGTATGCGTTAGATAACATCCATAATATATAGCTATCACAAACAGTCCACAAATTTATCGTTATCTATAATCTAAATTATTCAGATTTTAAATTTTATTATGTTAAACTAAGTGATTTTCTGAAACTAAAATTTGGTAAAAAAAATTACAAATATAAACATTTAATTGTTGATCAAATGCACTTTTTTTTAAACATTTATCGTGTATTTTAGTGGTAAAGTATCGATTATAAATTGATGAACTACTCAAAAGTTTATATAAGAAAAATGTAAAGGGACGGAAGAAAAAATATATATAAGAAAATGTAAAGGTAGCATTAATTCTTTGTACCAAATCCGAATTTTATAACAAAAGATAGATTATAAAAAACAGTTTGTGGTAACCAATACAAATATAAATCTCCATCAACTCAAACTAAACGTAGGACAAGGCAACCACATTTTGTTTTGATAAGAATAAGAGATGGAAAAAAATGTTTGAGAAAAGAAAATAAAAAACGTCACTAATCAATATTTTTAATTAAGGATTGTGAGAGTACTCGCCAAACTAATTTAGCTTTCCTATTAATCAGGCAATAACACTAGTCGTAGTATGAAGAAGAAATAGTTTAGGTGACACGTGGCGTGATTTAGGTAAACCGACGTGGCAACGTGAACCATGAAAGTAACAGACAAAACATAATTACTTATAAGAAAATAAGAAAAAGTGGTAAAGAAATAGCGGTGGGTACACCGGCTGCTTTTTTTTTGAGGTATTTCTATTTAAATATTAATAAAAAAGAAAAAAGAAAGAGGAAAGTGCCAAGCTGGCAGTTCACACGTGCCCATGCGACCCTCGTATCCCGGCAACTCCTTCACACGTGGACATAGGTCCCACGCTTTTCCATTTTGTCTTTTACTGACACGTGGCATTGTCTCAACGGATAAGGCACTCAACCTTCTTTTTTTATTGTCACTAATGAATTAAGAGAATTTAATTTTTTTGATGTAGAAAATTTCAGATCTTGGATTTTAAAATGCAGGCATGGGAAGTAATCAAAACGGATTTTGTTTTCCCAATTCAGAGAATTGAATACTGGCGTGTTTCAAGATTAAAATTTGAGATTTGATGTATTGATTTTGGTTGGAAAAAGATACAAAAATTTAATAATTTAAGATAGTCACAAGACTCATACTCTTGTCACATGAGCCACCTCTATTGTAGTACCATAATTTTTGGCGTTTATATACACACAAAATATTCGCATTTACGTATTTGAATACAATGCATCTTTCACGGTTACTTACATAAAAACATTTTGTCAGCTTTGACCAATAAAAAAACTAAAGACGATGACTTAGGCGAAAAAAAAAGATAAAAACAAGAATTTCAAAAGTAAAAAAAAAAACAGAAAAGTAAAATAGATAGTATGATTTTGACCGTAATTCTGAACCAAAGATTTTACAGCTGTCGTTCTCAAAGTTTTTTTTTTCTTCTTTCTTAACGCTGAAAAAGGCAACTTCTTTAATGGTCACTGGTCAGCCGGATAACCGAAGAATCCTCATGCTTAAATGTTTTAATTTTATTAAATTCTAGAAAACAACAAAATTCAATTAAAAATAAAAAAACATCACATCTATCTCTCTGTTCTCTATAAATTGGCAGACAAGAGTGTGTTTGGTTCTGCTTTGATATTTGTTTATACAGTTTTTGCCCTCTCTTCCAAAACCATAATTAAAAGAGAACCTCTCTTCACATTACTTCTTCCATCTTTCATTGCATTCACGTTCTCTCAATCGTCCCCATTGAACAAAGAGAATCAATGGCCGTCGAAGCTCATCATCTGAATCCTCTCTTTTCTTCTAACAGGTTAGAAAAAAAGTTCTAACTTTTCTCCTCTGTTCTTCTTCTCTCTTTTTTTTGTCAATATCATCTGAACGTTACGGGTGAATAAATCCACAGAGAAATGATTCATCATCCTGTTGAAGCAAACGGTTTAGTCTACAAAACTCAGAACAGATACGGCACCGTTCCATTGACAACGACAACGTTTAATAACACCGTCGAATGTCAAACGTCTCTGTTTAATCCAATCTACAACATCTCACCTGTTGATTGTTTGGTTCAACATCAATCCATGAAACCGACGATTCAATCTGTTGATAGTTCCGTCACATTCAACAGCGAGCATAATGCCAACAACGTTAATTTTCTTCGTCCTCTATCGTCTTCATCTTTGAGAAAACGTTCCAGAGAAGAATCCGCTGTTGTTAATCCTCCAGTTTATATGCAGACTCAGAAAAATCCTACTGATCCTTTGACGTTCCTTGGCCAAGACTTGTCTTTTAATGTTCAACAACAACACTTTGATATCGATCGTTTGATCTCTAGTCACGTAAGCACTCATCTGATTCAATTGAATATAAGAATCGCTTTTTGTTTTGTTCTTGTTCATTAGATTGAGAGTCTTTCTTCGACTATTGATTAAAAGGTAGAGAGAATAAGAATGGAGATTGAAGAGAAGAGAAAAACACAAGGAAGGAGAATAGTGGAAGCCGTAGAACAAGGTTTAATGAAGACTCTAAGAGCTAAAGACGAAGAGATCAATCACATAGGAAAGCTAAACCTCTTTTTAGAAGAGAAGGTTAAGTCTTTATGTGTAGAGAATCAGATATGGCGTGACGTGGCACAGTCTAATGAAGCAACAGTAAATGCTCTCCGTTCAAACTTACAACAAGTTCTCACCGCCGTAGAACGTAACCGGTGGGAGGAGCCACCTTCAACGACTGACGACGCTGAGTCTTGTTGCGGGAGCAGCGACGAAGGTGATGATAGAGAAGAAGAGCAATGGAAAATGGCGGGACAAGAAGCGCAGGATAAGAAAAAGATGCGTAGGATAACGAAGAATATTATGTGTAGAAGCTGTGGGAATGGAGAAGCAAGTGTGTTACTGTTACCATGCAGACACATGTGTCTATGTACTGTGTGTGGATCTTCACTCAACACTTGTCCGATCTGTAAATCTCCAAAGAACGCTAGTCTACATGTTAATCTGTCCTCTTAGATCTAAACCAATACTAGTAAAAAAAATTGTAAATTGAAGAAAGTAAATAGTTAAAAAAAAGTGTCTACTATCATTAATGTTGTTAAAAACTGTTGATTCTTTTGTTTGGTTGGATGATGATGATGATGATGATGGAACACGAATCTTTGACATATGCGTCAGATTTTTAAAATTCGGAAGAGGTTCACGAGGTTTAAAGTTTAAACCCACTTTCAATGTCATTTCCCATATTTGTATCAAAAGTTTTGTGTGTAGTTCAACTACTAGTCTTTTAACATATAGAGAGGTAACGTCACTTTTCCATAAGTTTTAATATATTCGATACAAATAAAGAAAAAGAAAGAAGTGAGTGGTCGAAATCGTGGGTTATGCGTGACAGACCATTAAACCAAAAAAAAAAAAGAGACTTGAGAGGAGTGGGTTGGTGGAGCAAGTTAGCTTTATAGTAAAAGCGTAAGTTAGAAGACTGAGGTTTTGACTAGCCGTTACGGTGATGACGTGGAGAACGCACGTAAATGTCGCTGGCTCAAAAAGATTGGGTCCCATTTAAGTTTGAAATTCCAAATTTACCCTTGTCGTAATAGTACCACCAAAAGAAAATCTCGTCTTCCGGTTCTGTCTGTTCCACTTCTTCCGGCGTTTTAACTTCCCAAAACGGCTCTGTTACCAAATTCTTTTTTTTTTAACAATTGGTCCGATTTTATAGTTTAAAATCTATTTTTATAATCTATATTTTAAACTACCATAATACAACGGATAGAAATCGAATTCTAATGTCAAATTATTAATTAGATCATCCTAACCACCAGACTGAAAATAATTAAACTGGTAATTCGGCTGGATTATCCTAATCGCTTTTGTTTTGTTACCAAATTCTTTTATTAGCTTTTGTTTAATGGTAACAAAGTCTTGCTTTGTGAAATTTCAATTCATGGCATATTTTATTTTCTTGGACCAAAAATATTCGTGATAATGTAATACTTTACTAACTAATTAAAGTATAGATTGTTTCGCACGTTGGTGAAAATTGTTAAGATACGGTTAAAAAAAGGTTTGGATTTGAACGTAGTAAAAACCCCATGAATTGGTAGATTTTGAAAAATATATTTAATTAAATGTTTAAATATTTAATTCTAAATAATTGTATAAATTTAAGATTTGGACTGCGAAAGGAAATTTGTCGATCAAAATAATAGTCTTACAATGGAGGTGTGTGAAGAACACGCTTGTGTTGTCCTTTTCATATCAAAATAAAAGAAATTTACAAATTTTTCATTTTTTAATATTTAAGTATTTGACTGCCTCCATTACCACCTCCCATTTGTATAAAAATAGTATTAATAGCTATTGTAATGTCCTATATTTGTTGTTAATCATTCAGTTGCTGTTATTTTATATGCTATAATGCAATCAACCACGTCACACTAAATTTTTTTTTTTCAACTTAATTCAATAACATATCGTTATTGAACCGATATTTTGTGATGATTAATAATCCACGTTACACTAATTAAACCGATTATTTGTGATGATTAATAATTCAAAGGAAGTTTGACTGAATTCTAATAATATAATGATAATTAATTTCAAAATAATAGGCACAACAATTACATGAGGGTTCGAGGAACCAGCGACCAGTTTTCATTGTTGGAAACATGTGAAATGTAGTTGGTTTTTCACGTTCTCTTTCATGCCACTATTTTAATTAATTTACTTTTTTTTTGTTTTGTGCATCTTTTTGAATGCAGACCTTACAGTGAATGCAGAAGAGTTCTTACAAATAAATAAAGTTACAGAAACAGATATAAGAAAACAACTACATGATATAAAATTCACCGCCAAAGCAAGACTTTGGCCCTAAATGATATTGGCTGAATTTTTGCTTTCCTCAACTTTTGTTTTAAAATGTTACCATTTGCATTTGAGTAATATTGAGGAATTTTTCTTTTCTTTTTGTCTTTTCTTTTCATTTTTCTCATAGTTGCATGTAATATATTATATTGTTTGTATTTTTTATTATTCTTATTACATTTGCATTTGCATGCATCCATATATGATTACTAATATATGTATATGTAATTAATCATTATTATGATGATTTAATTTTTATGATTTGGATGATAGATTATATAAATTATGGTAGCTCGATCCAATTATATTTTTAATCAATAATTGAATCAATAAGACTCGATTCATTGCTTACCCTAACCCTTAAAATTCTTATTTAATCTAATAAATTGGCAGAGAAGATAAATTGAACCCTAGATGCCATAATCATTATCTAAATTATCCTAACTAATAAATTGAAAAGAATTTGGTTCTCGATCTAATTATTAACAAAAATAAATTTCACCAAATTCCGCTATATTTGAATTTAATTCAGCCAGATTTAACATTATGCTAATGAAACCCTTACCATTTGGACCATTTATCATTGAATAATGTCGTTTGTATAGAATAGTATCGTCACGACTCTTCTTTATGGTCCCAGGCTTTGATCAACATCAACAATTCACATTATTATTGCCGTCTCTTCACGCTATTTTTGTTATTTTGTGAACATTAACTTATATGTTTTCAGTCTATATACGGACGTTCTGATCATCATCAAGTTACGTCAAACAATTACTTTGATTTTTTTTTGGGCAAATTAGAAAAAGATATATTTTCTATAGATTTGTGAAACTACACTTTTATAATTTTCAACCAAACTGCCTTCTAAATTTACTATTCACGTTTAAGAAAAAAAAAACAATAAATTTTTTTTTCTACATGTTCTACTAATTTCAAAAAATATATTCTATAGTTTTCTGTATAGTCAACCGAAATCAGAATTTACATTTTATATGTTTCTATATATTCTACGAATAGCAGAATATATTTTCTGAATAAGATAGATTTCTCACAAATTTAAGAATACACATTCTACTGTTTATTTTATAATTTACCATAAAATATGAATTTATATTCTACCAGTTTTCCTATGTTCTACGAACAAAAGAATGTAATTTCTAAATTACGTAGATTTGTACAAATATTAAAATATGTATTATATGGTTTCTTCAGTCTTCTACCAATATCAGAACTAATATTCCAACGATTATCTATATTCTACAACAAAGAATATAATTTTTAAATTAGGCAAAGAAATTTTGATGTGTCACTCTGATTATTTTATTTGATCGGTTTCAATCCGATCGTAAAGACACAAACCATTTATTCAATGATTATGTTCAATGTCATTCTAATTGGTCTATTGACCGCTCATAATTCTGATTAAACTGACACATACATGATAGTAATTTTTCTAGTGAATTGTGTCTTGACGGATCATACAGTAAACAATTTTTAAAGAATCACAAAGAGTTATCAAAGACCTATCAGTATGATGCTAAGCAACGTGTGAATTTGAAAACATTTGTGTCATTTTGATCAGTTATTCTGATCGGTTATTATGTTTATCACTGGAAGAGAAGATCAGGAAGACACTTAAAATTAAGAAGGATACGATCGATATTTTCCAATAGCAAATCTTCATCATCTAATATCTAACTAAGCACTTCGTCTTGGCTATCATTCGTGACCCATCACTAAATACAAAATAAAGAAACAATAACGATCTTAAATTCTTAACAATTTGCTGATGAGATATTAAATCATTTGAAATTTTTGGTGAAGAAACAATAACGATGTGAACTGTAATCCCAAAACATTAAGGTGTAGAACTGAGAAATTTGCTACTTTTTTGAGACTCAATTACATTTCAAACTCATAAACCCTAGATACCAAAAGAAATCGATTCATGTTAGAAAACAAAACAAACAGTTTTTAATTAGAAAAATGAAGGTTAAAATTGGTCTAATATTAATGTTAAGATTATATCAACAAAAATAAAAATAAAAAGTATAGATGACCAAAACTATAAAAAAATAGATCATTTATTTCCAATTTATCCTTTTTTACAGGTAATTTCTATTTATTTTCATATATAGACACCTTAATTACAATGATAATGAAATAACAATAACAATAACCATAGATCACCTCCACTATGTTATCGTAAGTTCATGTATGCGACACCTACAACGCAATTAAGCACCAATTCAGTTTTTTTTATAATTACTAGTTAGCAATCAGTCCTGGGGATAGAATTTGAATACAAGAGTGAAAGAAAATATATAAAAATATATAATTTAATAGGGTATTTTATTATATGTATGTTATAGAATTTATATATTTTCATTAAAGAAAAGACACTCATAACATGAGCTCTCTACTTTTTCTGAGAATTATAGACTTTCCAAAATTACAAAACCTTTGCAATGATTTGTTAGAGTTTCGACCATCTTTGAAAAAGAGGAAAATAAGTTTTCATATTGATTTGGTGAAATTTTGAGAAGATTAAATTTTAGTAGGTGGCAATACTAGATTAAAATTACCAAATCTTTTCTTTTTTAAAAAAAAAGAGAGGGAGAAGTTACATTTTGTTGACTAAAGACAATATAATTTATTTTTTTGGTAAAAACTATTTAGTATGTACAATTTGTCATTACTGAAGATAATTTAATTATGTTCTTATTAAGTATAAAATTATTTTCTTACACATATTGCATAAATGAATATGAAGAGTCATCATCAACATTTACTTAAACAAAAAGTATAAGGCTAAGTAAAATACGTCTAATTTTTGATTCATTATTTAAATTTTTTTATCTCCACTATATTTGATGCTCTAACTCATTGTCATTATTATATTTATTAGTAGTTTACATATATTTAATTTAATACCAAATCCGTAACAATTTTTTAGAGAATTTAATTTTAATGGTTTTAATTTATTTTTTCATAAATTAAATGAAAAACCCACTATATCTTAGTTAATTTCTAAAAAATAAATTTGATAACTTTTCCTTCTACAAATTTAGATTTATATTATTACACATCTATTTATAAATTTTAAATTCAGCAATTATTAGACATATTTGTTTTTGTAATTGTGATGAATTTATAAAAAAAAAATTCAGATATATGTTTATAATTTTTCTTAATTATGGCATTATATTTTAATTACGAAATCATAAGAGGCATGTTTTCATATTATATTTTTAATTATGATGTTAATATTGTTTTAAATACTAATTAGTACATATGTACATTAAATTATAGTTTAATATTTATAATTTGTGTTTAATTATGGTTTAAAATTAATAATTTATTTTAAATGTGGGTGATGATGTGACACTATAAAAAAGAGCAACATATATCCATTAAATTATAGTTTGATATTTATAATTTGTGTTTAATTGTGGTTTAAAATTAATAATTTGTTTTAAATGTGACACTATCATAAAAAAGCAACATTTTACTTTATATATATATATATAGATTTGACAAAAGAACAAAAAAAGAAATTGTAATAGTATAGTGGTATTCATGTGTATAAAATACTTGGTAGATTTAGTTTTAAGAGCTTATATTTGCCAAAAAACAGATTGTCTAGTTAACTTGTTCCTAATCTAGTTAAATATTATGTTGTAAGTTTGAATTCTACCCATTTCAGTTAAAACATTTAAACTATAGTTCGAACATTGTAGATTTAATGGTTAATTATTGAAAAAAAAAAAACTTAAAGATTTTTTGTCATTCAAAACCTTATATGTATAAAGTATTTACTAGGACAAATGGATACATAGGTTTTAAGACGTCAATTTTTAAAAGTTTTTGTGATTTCAGAGCCGATAATTTGTTTAGAATGTGATGTTAAATATTTAGATAAAAGTTTTTACATAATATGAAGTAAATGTCCAAAGAAATTTCAAAATTCATATAATTAAGTCAAATCTATCCATATCATACATTTTTTTTCTTTTTAAGAATTAATTATTGGACGACAAAATTTGATTCATAACCAAAAATTTTCAACTGAAGCTTAATAGTATTCAAATTCATCACCTAATACTTAATTAGAAGCAAATCAAATAAATCACTTATTTCTGGACATATTATATTCCCTTTGTTTTAAAATTTTCGCATAGATTAAATTATTTATTATTTTATTTTATTTCAAATTTCAAAGTAATTTAACCAATTATTAATCAATTTGTAAAATTTAAAATGTCAGAAACAATAAAAAATAATAAATTTTGTATAGAAATATGAAATAATTTTTTAAAAAACATTAACTAAAAAACCAAGGGAGTATTTGTTAAAAATTACGATATTACAAGTAGTGAGGTAAACGTTGGGAAATGGTAAAATGGAGATTGTCAGGTAGAAAAATAAACCTAAATTAAAATAGGGAACAAATCTTAAAAGTGGAGTCCACAACACTCAGAAAAGCCAAAATCACCATTTAATAACATTTTTTGTTTTAAAACTTTTTTACATTAAAACATACACATCCACATGTGAACTTTACTGTATATATAAGTCTACTAAAAGCAAATATATTTACATATTTATGAATCGAGTTCTACTACTTATATTATGTAGGAATTTAGCTAATGGATCGATCCGTGACTCAATATTAAAAAAAATACTACAAATCCACATGGCCACCGCCGGTCCCACTTTCTTCCCTGTTTTTTCTTAATTTTTTAATTTTTATTTTAAATAATAATATTTGGGCTTTTTTGGGCCCACGGAGGGGACCGTTTCTTCTTTATTTCTCCTTCTCCAACACGTGAATTTTGATTCCACACTTGGAACTTTCCTCAACTTTCGTCTACATATCAAACTTAACTCTTTTTCTTACACACCTTATTCTATTTTAACCATCCTTTATTATTCATTTCATATACATACTATATATACAATTTCAACCAAAAAAATAAACACTATATTTACAATTCAAACAACATATATATTTACGTATGTTTCTAGGTGACAAGCCACGCAAATATTATATACATGACTCTTTGAAATGACTAATAGATATTTTTAATTATCTCTTTTTGTAACTCATGAGATCTAAATTTTATGGAAATGGTGTAGACTATTTTCTTGGTAACGATGTAACTCACGGATAGATTTTTACTTTTGAGTATTTAAATGAATCGAAAGTATAAAATCATATATATATATATATATATCGGAAAGAATTATAACTTAGTTTCGAATATTGGAAAAATTAAACTCGTAAACGGGGTAATGCACCAAACTTGTCCCTTACGCACTCCACCGCAAAACTACGGACATTTTTTGTTTTCTTCTAATTATCTTCAAGTTTGATGATTAAGAAAGTGGGCTTATATCGTCATGAAAGTGTTTTAGCATGTTGTGTGACTCACCTTCACCATCTCATAGAGTCATTGAACAATTATTATTATTATTATTATTATTATTGTTATTATTATTATTATTATTTACCTTTTCTATAGCCAATAATAAGTTTTCATAAAAGTCAATAGAATAATAGTGGTGACACATTACACGATCCAAACAATAGTAAACAGAAAAGTGAATTAAGATAAAAAACAGTTAGATTTGGGGAGTGCGGTCACGATGCAAAAGTTATTCGTTTTCGGATTTTCTCACTCGCAGTTTATTTTGAATTGATCTAATAAGTCATCTTTTACTTTCAATGTAATCAATCATTTATCTTTTCATAAAAAGAATAATATATTTCACACAACTTGTTTTGTAATTTATCTACAACAAAAATGAAGACGGCCACTATAAAAAAAAGTTAATGTTATTGACAAAAAAAAAGTTAAAAAGAATTAATGTCATTACTATTTCGAAAATTGATTGATTTGTGGATCGGTTTTTCAATTGTTTTGTAGCCTAACCTCTTAAAATCAACGTCCCTACTTACAATTTAATATGTATAAAATATAATATCAAAGATATGTTGCAAATATGCTTTATCAAAAAACTTGGATGAGAACTGAGATTCGTAAAGAATGGTGTAGTAGTGCCATGTCAACCATGGAACAACAATGATAGTAATGGCCTTTCTTTTTGTTTTCTTATCTTTTCTTCTTTGGCACAACTCTTTACTAATTATTCTATATATCTTTCTTACCAAAGTGGAACCCAACTTTCGGTTCCTTTCAAAGTCGTCCACAGTCTCTGGCGTAGCAGTAAGAACATTTAACCTAATATGATTACATTTGTTGATTGTTTCTTTCAAAAGATTTGTATTGCTACTTAATATTTCGTTAGCACATTTTTCCTCACAATATAAAATATAAAGATATTGTTATGAAGTTGTGATAATTTATAAATAGTTATATGTACAAGTGTCACAAATGCATATTAGTAATAAAAATGTCTATAATATACTTGTAACGAATGAATCTAGTAATAATTTCGTCACAAATCGTTACGAAATAGAGTCACAATGATTCGTAACAAATAAAATTTGTAACAAATATGTATATAAAATGTCACAAATTATTACTAATATTCATATATATTCACAATACACTTGTCACAATAGGCGAGATTAATGACAGATCGCACTTGGACCGTGTCTAGCAAAACTCTCATTCAACCCGGTCTGTGGCCACTTGTGATATAACTATATATTAACATATAATATGCAATGTATAATCATGATCATTCCCTAGTTTATGGTGGGACTTAATGCATAAATCTATTTGATATATTATAACGATTTGAACCAAAATATTTATTCTTGGATCCATCATATACTAACAATATAGACATCATAATGACAAATATAAATTTGCTTTAAATTGGCAATACAAAGGACGAAATTAGAAAAGAGAGGTGAGAAGAAATCAAGGTTTTAAAGTAAAAGCATTAGCCTAAACCGATATTGCCCACTTGCTCTAATCTTTCTTTCAGATTTGATATTAAATTTGTATGTATGCAAATATGATCCTCTCAACCACTAAATGGTACAAAATATCGAAACACCATGTGGTTTAGGTGAGAGATATAATTAGAAGTTTATGTTTCTATCCGTGACAATAAAATACACAATATATATAATTATGGTTGAGATATGACATTGATATATTTGATGGAAACATGACATGAAACATTGACAAGTAAGGACTGTAGTCTCGTATGGATGAAAAAATAGCTTAGTTATTGTCAACAATAGAAACCAACCACTTTAAAAACGAAAAAAAATCGAACTATTAATATCATGTATAGTTCTTTAGTGGGGACAAGTGGGAAAGTATCATACAATATGAAATTTCAAACTCTAAATTTATTTTGTCATGATTTAGATCAACTAAATCTGATCCATAATCTAAAATTCTCAAATTTCAATAACTATTATGCGAGACTACATCACTTTTTGAAGTCGAACTACGGTGGAAAAGACGAGTGAAACAGACATTTAACTACTCTTTTTTTTGTCAACAATTAAATCGACAAATTCTGATCTATAACTTGAATGCTCTAACTGAAATTGGGTGAAATTTGAATTCATCACCTGATGTCAAACTAGATAAGGGACAAACCAATTAGACTAGCTGATTTTTGGCGACATTTAACTACTTTTAAGCACATCTTTTTCTAGAACCATATAAATTTGAAAAACAAGAGTAAAGCAACGCAATGAGGGTAGGAAAGAAGAATAGATGCAGAAGATAGAGAATATGGTAAAGCTAAAAAAGAAAGTGATGGACAAAAACAAGATGTTCGTCGGCTACTTTGTCAAAGGATAGAAAAAATAGTAAAAAGACATACTTGAGGTCGAAGATGACACTAATTTAAAGATATCAATTAAAAACTCATAGTTATCCTACAAACTGGAATATTCTTTAGTTTTATTTATTAAAAAAACAAAACAAAGAAAAATCACTCTAGATTATGATGATCTATGCAATTTAAGATTCCAATAAGAGTTTAGATTATATTTTAGGCAAAGCAAATAATATCGGTGATGATTGTATTATAGTGGCATAAAAGTAAGGAAGATCATGAATGATGTGAAGTGATGGATGAATGGTGTCCTTAGTGTCCAGCAGGCTAAGACAACAACACAACACGATTACCTAATTGAATCGAGAAAGCAATAATATTGGACCCCATTCACCACCATTAATATTGAGTCCCTACAAAATCAAGATGCTTAAGTTGGATGATTGTGACATTGACACTCTTAATTCAATCTCTAGGATCCAATCAATTGTATATTTTTGTTTACATTTTTTATATAAGTGAGTGGAGAAACTAGTGCTTCTAATTTGGTAAAGCAGTGAGAACCTTACAAATTGTGTAACATGTAGTTTTGTATATTTTTTATACTAAAAACAGTCACATGTCACTGTTATTCCCACTATGTGGAGGTGATGTTATGGTCCAGTTGAGCAGGAAAGTTTGGTTTTTAGATATCTAAGACATATTATGATTACATCTAAAAATTAAAGAAATAAAATGAAACTGGACCAAACAAAAGAACACGATACCACTAAGCCCAATATGGGCCTTGAAAAGCCGGAACCAGAGAACCCACTTGAGAAGCATGATCGTTGTGCCCTCAAATAATTGAAAACATCATCAGTCTGTGTTGTCCTCTGTTTTCTTAGCTCCGGTTATACCATTATGGGTCCTTCTTTGTCTCTCTTTTAGACCCCTTAAGGCATTTTATCACAACTTTTCTCACAACAAAAAATTTGAGTTATTGTAACAATTGTATATTCAATTTTGTTACAAATTTTATTTGTTACGAATCATTGTGATTTTGTTTCGTAATGATTTGTGACAAGATTGTTACTAGATTCATTCGTCACAAGTATATTTTGACATTTTTGTTACCAATATATATTTGTGACACTTGTATTCTAACTATTTACAAATTGTCACAACTTCATAACAATATTTATATTGTGACGAAATATATATTATTGTTTTAGTGTATATTTATTCATATTTTTTAAAATGCTCCTATATTAATGTTTTCTTTTATCTTTATCACCACTAAACATAATTTCTAGATCTGCACTAAAAATGATATCAATGATATCTATTTGCTGCTATACTTTACTCTATTCTCAGTTTCGTATCAATATCCCAAATCAAATTTACTAAGTTTTAGGTTTGTTATGTAATGTTCGAAGAGGTTTAGCATTCGGCTTAAGTGATAAACAAGGTCGAAGATCTCGTATTAAACAACAAAAATATTACAAATGTAAACAACAATCCATATTACAAACGAGTTGGTCGTAAGTGTCAGGTCGGCTACATATATATCTGAACCAGGGTATACATTAGATGCATTATGTTTCATTTTGCGCATAAACTTCACTAATATCCGTCTGCTTTCATCGTGCTCGGCCGGTCAACCGAGCAGAATTTTAGGTGGACCAAGGGAGCTGCAGGTCCACCTTCAACGGTGATAAACTTTGTAAACTGAAGCGTGAATAACAAAATTTTCGGCTTTCCGAACACAAAATTTCCGAGCACTGATTTTTAACTAGTAAAGAATCCTTCCAAAGCTTTGATCTCTTTCGTTGAAATTCGGCGAATCATATTCCTCTTTTGGGTGGGCCTCAAGCTTGGCCTTTTGATCTTTTAGTTAAAAAAGTCAAGAGAAGTGAAATATAAGTCAAATGATACTCAAGAAACCATGAATCACGGAGACGAAAAGACTAATGGGCCAACAAGAAAAGTAAGCCCATAGTACAAAATTAGTCTCGTCACAAGTGTTGGAAAAATGAACATTAAAATTTTTGTTTTGACTTGTGAAATTAAAAGTCTCGTCAACAAGTGTAGGAAAAGTGACCATTATATTTCACTAGTTTAAAATATAAACTTATAAAATTTTATGGGTTTGAATAGAGTTTGAAACTTTTTAAAAAAATTATAGCATTTTTTTCAGAAAATCATATATAAAAACTTATAAATCATTGATCTTGAGTTGACCGATTCTGCATCAAAATTAATTTTGTTTATTTCTATATTTTTAACATAACATAGATACATTCATATGTATTGTATAGATTAGTAATCAGGTGCATTCATATACACAAGCTACATGCATATATCAAGCTTATGACACAAAGCATCTATATACTAGTACAGATAATTAGTCTAAAGATCTAACTAAATAGAAGAAGGGCCAAAAGCAAATTCGACAACCGATCGAAGCTCGTCCCAGTTCTCGTAGGTTTCATGGTGAATGATATCGTTTGAGAAATGTGGAATCGAATCAACGGCTGTTGTGTCCATCAAGCTTGGATGGTGTTGATCATGAGTCGTTTGGTGAAGCTGGAAAATACTTCTCTCGTAATTCCCTTTGTCTTCCATAAGGTTGATCACTTTGGCAGTACTGCTACTTTCATTGTCACCAAAACTGATATACGATTCTTGGTAATTAGATTGTTGTGGCTTCACACGTTTGCCATTTGATAATTCTCTCCAATCTGGAGTGTATTTTCGACTAGACACATTTCTCTTGAATATCCGACATAATGTCCACACTTCCTGCAATGAGTTATAACAACAATCAACTACACTTCCCAATTCACTATTGAAAAGCATTTACAATAACCATGAACCATGAGCATGACATGTATATATGTCTATTAGAAAATTATGAGATTACAAGTCAAAATAGCAATGAGTTGTGTAGTTAATATATTCTGATATTGAATATTTATTACATTCTAATATATCATCGGAAATATGTATGAGAAAAACCAAAACCTATTATCTCCAAAATATAACAAGGCAAAATTATGAGATTCTAACTCAAACCAATTAACAATGAGTGAAATTGTTTAAGTATGTCAGTATTGAATATTTATCACATTTTAACATGTCTCCTCGATAAGAGAAATGACACAAACCTATCATCTCCGAAATATAACGATATCATATTAGAAATATTGAATATCAAATTTAAAATCAATTGACAATAAATATAGTGAAATTTATGTGTTAGGTTAGAACAATCCTACCTTTGGATGCGAGATATTTATGACACTTAATTATCGAGTAGATTAAAAACTTACTGCATGTAATGAGGAAGTTGGAGTAGGGTTAGAGTGTGTAGGACCACCATGGATGATGTCATTGGCCGTAGGAAGACGAAACTCATGCATCATCCAATCTGTCTTGTTTCCTTTCCCGGCGCTTCCTAGGTAATACACAAGTGTCTTCTTTAGACCAATTACTGTTTTATCAGGTCCATCGGAATAGACAGGTTTGTCTATTCCAGTAGCTTTCCAAAAACCGGAATTAGTCACTCGGTTCGGTCTTATGCTGTTTCTGTATTTCCTTCCTCTCTTGCAGAAGAAGTAGCTTTCCTTCTCCGTATTTCTCGACTCTAATATTTGTTTACACTCGATCATCAGTTTATAATCTCAACACAAGTCTCTAATACTGAGAGAATATCGCGTAAAACAAACTTACTTGGAAGATCCCAAGGATCGAATTTGTAGATATCGATTTGGCTAACGATCTCATCGATCTTGCTTGGCTTTTTGAGCTGTACTTTCTTAGAAAGATAATATCCGACAAGTTCCTCATCTGTTGGATGAAACCTAAAGCCTGGAAGCTTTAACGCTTCTTCATCATCTTCTTTTGATTCTCTTGTTTTGTCTCGTGATCCCATCATCGTGTCCATGGCTTTGGTTTATTATCTTTTTGCTTTTTGGACTTACATATAAGAATCTTCGTGAGATGATATTATATAAAGAGAGTTTGTGTCGTGTGTGTGTCTATTATTATAAGGTCGATTTGGTCAAGTAATTTCTGTTGACTTATCTATCCTTTGTAATCAATGATCCAACCCGGTAAAAGTCTTTCGGGCATGAGTATTTAGAATCAGTCTCTCTTTTGCTCCAATAACGTGGACCCAATATGACGGTTTTACCCTTCATATTCTAAAGACCCATAGGAAAACGCCAAGGAGAGGATTGACTTTTGTGTTTTCTTCTTCGAAAATGTCTGTGTGTGACGAGGATTCAATGTTACAAAATATTAAGTTCTTCTAGGCTCATCATTATTATTTACATATTATATTCTTGGTTACGAGGAAACATCTATTTACAATCATGACTTTGAACACATAATCCGGACTTTGTGTTCGTAAAGGTAAGATTTGTATTACTAAGATTTTATACTTGGAGAGATTAACAAAAGAAAAAAATGTAAAATTATGAGGTATGTTACAAATTTCTAATTGGTAGTTTTCTACAAGTTTGACAATGACAAAGCCACCTAATCAAGACCGAATATTTACCTTTTGCAGTTCCTTTTCTCACTATATGTGAAAAGCTTTTACTGGTTCAGTGTTATTTTGTAAATGTAGTAATAATTGGTTACTTGTTTCACAAGAAAATGGTGAATTGTCTCTGCCGTCAAAACAAAACAAAAGTGACTCATCTTTTGTCGCATTATTTCGATACCTGCAACTAAAGTTACTGGATAGTTCACAAATCGTCTTTAGTACCCAACCAATCCTATGAACTTTTAGTTCTATTATTAAGAAGAAAAAGAAAAGGAATTATATGTTTTTTTTTTTCTTAAAAGTATTTGTGGAATGATTTATTTTCCACTATTAAACTCTGTTGGATATTTTTCCACTACATTCACAATTATAATTTTTCTATAATTCTAGGAGTGGGAGATTTTATAAACAACATTATTCTTTATTTGAATTGGTCAATGTCTTATAATTTTTAAATTATAACTATTCACTTTTCTCTTCTTTTAAAATGATATTAACTTCTATATTTCTTTTGGATGAGCATATACAACACCAAAATCTCATTATCTTATTTATTTATTTGATTAAAAACTCCAAAATCATATGGTAAAATATTAAGTGATGATATATATATATACACATATATATATATATATCATTATAACACATTTATATTGGAACTTTGGTCTAAATAATAATCAAATGATATAGATTGCTAGATACCCGTCTCATGTGAATCATTCAGACTATAAAACTATTGATGATATTTTCTTTCCAAATTTGCCTTACTATCTTACAATTCTCTTATTTTTAAGAAGTGAAAATATCATTTTAATTAACCCGGTGGTGATTGTTGTAACTCTATTTGCAAAACAGGTGATAAATATATATATGTTTTTTTTTTTGTAAAAATTTCGTGAGGCTAAATTTTGGTAGAAGAAGCGTTCTTAAAGCTGTGGAAATATAAAGTCAAGTAAAAAGTAGTGGAATTCATAATAATAATTAGCATAATTATTATTTCATAAACCGTAACACTTGAAGAGTTTCCTCCCTCCTCCCTCCTCCCTCCTCCCTCCTCCCTCCCCATTAAAACACTGCTTATTGTCAAAAATCACTTTTGGATAAAACTATTGAGGCTAATGTTGGTTTTGGATTTGTCCAAATATTTACTACATTTCTTCAAATACTAAGCTTTATCACACTAATTTAAGTGAAGAGAACAAAACATAAACACTACGAGAAAATATAGCAATTTATAACTAATTTTTTAATCAATTTTAGATTATTATTATTTTTAATTAATTTTGATTAAAAATATATTAAAATATTAATTTTTTAACTAACTTTACATTTTGATTGCGGTTAAAATTCAATTTTTTTAGTATGGAAATAGGGAAGCCATGAAAATGACACTAAATAAATATGATTATTAATTAATAAAATTATGTGAAAGAAGAACGTAAATCAAAATTTGAGTGAATACGATTTCTACATTTATTGTTTATTTCAATATATTGAGTCAAATCGTTGCGGCTGGTCAAGTCAAAGGATAATCCAACCAGAGTCATGGTTGACCTCAAGTTGTTCTTTTTGGACATTTTCCTCTCCATTTATTGTAAACCTTTCTATTCGGCTTTATTATGTGAATAACCTAATTTAATTTATTATTAGAGCAACTTATTTATCACTTATAATTAAAAAAACTTAAAACGATTTTATATCACGGACGAGAAAACTATTACGTGGACAAGTATACCACACCATTTATCTTTTGTTTTATGTATAAAACATATTTTATCATCTTAAATTAAACCCTTATACAAAAAAGAAAAAACATTAAACCCAAAAAGAAAACATATTTTATCATAAATTTCAAGAGTTTTGGCCCATTCAGATATGCTCCAAAAGATAAGAAACATCGGAATTTGTGAGTTTTACAAGAATACATTCGATGATGTAAGCATGATAACTAGTTAGTTCGAAAACCCTTAAGAGTCTAGAAGAAATGACGAGGTTATTAGTATTATGATCAATCTTGGGTCGTTGATTTGATCACATCGTGGATGGACTTTTGAAAGTCAAGAAATTGCGTTATGATTTTATGTCGTAAATTGTTTTGTGTAAAGAAGTAATTTGAATATTGAATAAATGATGTAGCAGAATAAAACCAATATGATTTGCGAATAATTAATTAGTGTAGAGAAATTCTATAATAAAAATACAGTTAGAAATTTTCCGTTTAACAAGAAAAACGGTGTAAGCAATATTAATACAAGTTATAACTTATAAGTGGAAGAAAGCTACTATGAACAAAGTTGATTGGTGGAGGTGGATCCGAGATCCTATTTTGGTTCACGATTAGCAAACAATATTACTCTCTGTTATAAATTCGGTCAAGATTGTTAAACCTAATGTCCTAATCATTCTGTTAGAATGGCAGAAATCTCTTCATAACAACTTGTCAATCCTCAAAAGTAAGAGAAACTCGGCTAATAAGTTATCCGAGAATCTCGCGGAAGATCTTTTAGATAACATCAAATTTAAACAAATGTAATCTTTTCTGTTTTGATATACTTGTAAACCGCCTCTATACTTTATAAATAGAGAAGGTCCTTACAAGAAGACCACGTTTTGATAATTCGCATTCAAGCAATACAAAACAACTCGGCATTTTATTCTCAATACCATTCTCTTTACCTATCTTTTCTCTTGAATTTCCGAATTGAATTTAAATCAGTGGTGCTAAATACTACTAAAACATTGACTATGGTATAAGACAATTTTAGAATCTTAATGAAAGTCACGCTGAATTTTGGATGGTAAATGCCCAAGCATAACTGGAAAAGTTCGTCTCTATGCCATATTAGATAATAGGAGATTTTAGATATGAGTTTGAACTATGAGGTTATATCGATCTAATAATGTTGAAAATAAAAATATGTTAGAAAGTAAAAAGGAAAAATTAGAGGAGGAAGGAAAGGCACGTGCTTTGAAAATCCGTAAACGTTAACGTCACAAATACAATGTTTGAAGTACATTCATCAAACGCTTACGCCAGATCGACTTTCTTCAAAATTGTAACATATATCTTTTATATGGTGTAGATTTTTAATCAATATAGTTTTTGTTTCATTATCTCTCGGTCAACGAAAATTTATGTACGACCTGAGCCCGATAAGCGTAAATCTTATTTATGGTATGCCATGAAAACGAAACAAGAGATTATTCTTTATTTAAATTAACATAAAAATGAGAAGAAAAGTCCCGAATTATAAATTGGCACACAAAGAAAACCGTTCCAGGCCGAGTTATTCTCTGTCTGGTGGTTAGGATGATCCAGATAATGACTATGACATCTATGGTTCAATTATTTTTCTCTACAAATTGGTAGATTAAATAGGAATTTTAAGTATTAGACTATTGGGTCTTGTCGATCCAATGTTGAAAAATTAAAAAAAAATCATTGTAGTAAAAAAAAAAGAAAATTAGTTAAAAAGAACCAACCATATAACCTAATATGTATGAGATTTTCATAAAGATTAAGAAGTACTCACACGAAAATAACAGGTTTTATACATTTTGAAGATGTGGCAAAATGAAAACATTAGAATTGAACGAAGACTAAAAAGAAACAAAAGACAAAAAGAAAGAGAAAACAGACGAGAAAATAAAAAGGAAAAACAACAAGTCTTTGAAACGTGGCGTATTTGTTTGTTGTTGATTATTCATGTGGGAACTTATGATCTCGATGGTATCATCACTCAGCACTTGCAAAGTCGAGAGACTTTTTGCCATCGTGTGGTTGGCCAAAGAAGTTATTCATGTAGTCTTGAAACAACAATTCCTTGTAACGAGCCACTCCATCTCGTTTCACTACTTCAGGCAATGGACCTATCTTCTCAGATGGATTAGGTGCTGTGAAAATAGGCACAGAGACTCTTGATCCTATGTTTGTGGTTCGAACCCTATGCTCCGCACTTTTGTACTTCCCATTGCTCAGAATCTGCAAAGTGTCACCGACATTGATGACTAAAGCTCCATGAACTGGAGGGATCTCAGCCCATTCACCGTTGTCTAGTTTCACGTAGAGACCACCAATGCCATCTTGTAATAGAACTGTTAACATTCCCATGTCTGAGTGGCGACCGACGCCGATGGTTAGCTCAGGGCTAGGACAAGTTGGGTAGTAGTTCATGTTCACCATCTTGGTCCCCATTAAACTATTCATTCTTTCTTCTTCTAGTTTCACCCCTACATTATCCATCAGAATTTCAACTATTTTTTTCACCATTTCCATTGACGACTTCAAGAACTCAAGTGCCACCTCTCTGTCGATTATATCAGAAGGAGAGATCAACAGTTATTAGAAAATTGACTTGTGAATTATTATATAAAGATTTCATTGGTTTATATTTTAGATTCAATTGGTAGTGAATATGGATTTAGTGGGAGTCTATTTATATACCTGCAAGGTTGAGGCCAATGTTGAAGAGCCTCATGGTCATTGGTGTAAAGCATGCTCACATAATCCTTCCACTCAATGGCTTTCTCTTTATCTGGCACAAAGCTTGTTCCATACTTAACTAGCTTGCTTGGACTCACTTCTTTTAGGTACATGGCTTTGTCCTCAGGAGGTTGCGCAAAAAAATCATGAGTCGATTCTTTTAGCAATTCCAACAACTTTACCGTAACACCATGGTTCACCACCTGCCATTAAACATGTATTTGTAAGAGATTGGTAAATATACTAATTAAGACCTAACATCAAGTTTATGTACTAACATCTCGACCAATCTAAATACTATAATGTTGTGTTGGCCATTACTTACTTGGAAGAAGCCAAGGGTCTCGGCAGCTTCAACGATCTGTTTAGCCACCTCATTGTGGTGTGGGCCGTCTAGCTGTGAAAGATCGATTGGTTGAGCAGCCTCACACGTGTGGGACCTTTGAGTTGCGATTCGTTCAGAGGGTGGTTGGATGAATGGTTGTGGAACACAAGACATGCCCGAGTCTATCAGACCTTTCACACCATTACCTTCTTTGACCACGAAATTGTACAATGTGGTTTGGTCCTCGAAATTGACAGCCATTGTTTCTATCACTTATGAGCTTTGAAATTTGAGTGTTGAGAGGTCTTAACAAAGAGACACGATATAAATAGTAACAGAAAATAGATAGAAGGATAAGTATTTTACTCTTATTGTTTGTCTACTTGAAAGAATGTTATGTGGGATCACGCTATAATACTTGGTACTCCCTGAATTCATTGTTGATTTGTCGCAAGCGTGTATAATGCCAAAATTTTGATTTTAAAAATAATAAATTTGTATAAGCAATCGTTTAAATGAGTTTGATGACATTACATATCTCAACTGTTTGAGGTAAATAATTAATACATATCTCACCTACCCTATCTATACATGCATAACTTCTCATTTATATTTCATTCCATGTTTTCTCATTTAGGCATCTCCAACCCACTTCCATTTTTGACTTTAAATGTTATTTTAGAATAAATTTACTCCAACCCACCTTTATTTTTTACTCTAAAATAGTGGAATGCTATTTTTTTCTTTATATATGGAGAATGCTAGTTTTTCCTCTATTTTAAAATAAAAATGAAATATATTTAGAATATTCTCTTTTAGAGTCAAAAATAAAGAAATACATTGGAGTAAAACAGACATCTATTATATAATTCTTCTATTTTAGAGTAAAAGATAGAGAAATACAATGGAGATAGTGTTAATAAAAAAAATTTATTTTGTTTTTGTCCGGAACTAGTTTAATGGTTTTATATAAAAAATCTTTTTTTGTTTCTGATTAAAAAAGTATAAGAAAATCTTTTTCAATGATATTTACTAAAGTATAAAGGGAATCAAATTTCAAACTGAAATTCATCCATTCGTATAAAAAAGTCAACTTTCCTCTCAATTTTTTTTTTTTAAAATTAGATGAGGTATTCCGACTTAGTTCAATTAGTTGGTTAATATTTATCAATAAATATGCATGATCTCTAATATAAAAATTGATTGGCGGCATGTTTATACAAATAAAAGTAAACGTTGAATGCAATTACTTTATGGATATAATAAATTTCAACTATTCACGCCTATAATTTAATAAACAACTCACTACATTAACATTAATTAAAGCTTTCCTCGATAATTACTTACAGTATAACATTTGTGGTGTGAGTCTTGCCATCAAACACAAAGACATTCTCATCTGAGTATCTAAGTTATAGTTGCAGCCATTTTTCATTATATTTAATACACTTAGTAGAAAGGCCACGCTTGAACTACTTAACGGCTAGTTAAGGCATGAACCATGCTCTCCTTATCTTTAATATAGATCTGGAATGAATACTGTATCAACTTGAATGAGTAGATTACAATGTACATGAATATTTATATACGATAGTAAGAATCTATGTAAATAAATATTTATATAGGAGAGTAAGAATCTATGTAAATAAATACATGAGAGATATGAAGAAAGATAATAGGAGATTGCATTGTCTATGATCGAGGAATCATCTCCCTTGATTCTCTCTATTAAATGCCCCCGCAAGATGACCGACGGTAGAGAAGCCAATCTTGTCATTGAGTAAGTGAAGTCTAAGTCGCCATGCTTTGAGGGTGATACTAGAGAAGAAGCTAAATCGAGAAGGCTATATATCAACTTGGTTTCTCATCTCAAGGCAACAACATATATAGTGACACTATAAGACATGTCAATGGAATGCGTTTTGGGGACAAAACTGGTTTAACAAATTACAAAGGAAGGAAACCAAAGCCAAAGAGAAAGAATGCAAGACATGAGTCACCAATCAAGAAGGTTACCGGAAAGAAAATAGTTGTGCATTGTGGAAGATGTGTATAACTTGCTGGACACAATGCAAATAAATGCAATAATATCGGTGTTCAAATTATTAGACCAAAGAAGAGATCCGGAAATGCAAGAGATGATGGATACAAATGGGCATGAGTTTATGAATTTGGACTTGGGTGAGTAATATGCTTCATGAGTGTTCTGAAATTTCATGAGTAATGACACCCTGTTTTAGTTTCAGGTTTTTGGAGCTATTGAATGCAGGTCTTTGGAGCACGTTAGGAAAGATTTTTGGAGCTGCTGAAGACTAGCTTGTGTTTGCGGTTATTAGAACTTATGTTCTGTTTTTTTTTGTACATTTGGCCGGCTTTCAAATGTTATTCTCTTAAACTTCGCTTTGCTCTATTTGATTGATTTGAGCTCAGTTGCCTCAATTTAATCAAAATGGTTGCATTCATTATATTTACTTAAATTACTTTGAATATTATATGCAAACTTACTCCGCCATTACTCGTTCATTACCAATAATCCACTAAAAAGTGTTTTTGCATTCCTACTTGTACTTGCAATTAGAAATCTATTACAATTACTCCACCAAAAGGTGTTCTTACAATTAGACTAAAACATAAACTTACAAACAAAATTAGACAAATCAAACTCATGATGTTCTTCAAGCTACAAATCTATATTTTACATTCATCAATTTCCTTTCCAACAACTGTCTCAAACAGACGAATTTGCGTTGTTAAATTTCATGCTCAGACTCACAAGCTGTTAAGCATTTTTGCATCCTTGCATTGACTTCAAAATTCGCCACTCTATCTATCAGATCTTCAATATCCTCTATCATTGTCATATCTGCCCATTTGAATACATGACTCCATTTGTCCTCTATAATGGTTAACAAATTAAAAAAATTACAAATACAACACTAAAACTATCGATGATAGAATGAAGGCAAAATGGTACTAACCTTGTCCTTCTGATCCATTAGGACATGAATAGAACAATGTCCTTGGGGTTTTTGATGTCCTCAAGGTTATCAACGCAAGTTCTTCCCCACACCAACATTTTATAGGAATTCCCCAACCTTTATCTCCTATTTCGTGCTCAATCTAGCACATGAGAATAATCATTATATGATCCAACCCATTTACTCAACACGATGATAAAGAAGTCGAAAAGTTTTTTCTAGAAAAATGAAAAATAATCTGAGGGTTTTTTGGTGATTTATTAATAATGAACAACATAATCTGAAAATGTAAAAAAAAGAGGATAATGTTGAAAATGTACTCTTTTGGAGGGTTTTTTTGGAATTGTCCCAAAATTGTATTAATTTAAAGTTTGCAACATCACTTTAATTATCTGTTTAATCCTATGTTTAATGATTCCCCTAATCAAACTACCTCTCTCATAATAGAATTGACTAATCTATCAACCAATCAATCTTCTTAAATACTTCCCCTTTCTAGACTTTTTGTTTTTCAACAATTATAAACTGGAAACACCTCAAATCTATAACACAAACTCTTCAAATTCAAATCATACTATATGATTCTTTGTGACTCTCTAAAACTAAATTCTAGTATAAAAATTTATAGAGGTAAATATTTAACCACTTTACAAAAAATAATTTTTTAGAAGAATTTTTTAAAACTTTCTTTTTCCATATTCCAAAATTTTATAACAAAATGTGTAACAATATATATGTTTATATGTTTATATACTAGAATAGCCCACATATCTCTTAAAATTGAACATGAGATTCTTTTTTGGTCGGAAAAAATTAAAGGAAAACGATATATTTTCCCTCCAAACTTAGCATATAACACCAAATATACCCAAATTTTGGGCCACATGCCAGTTATCCACAAATAGAAAGTTTAGAACCTAATTTTACCTAAAACTAATGTTCGATATCAGGAAATATGTCAACCACAAAAATTCTTTTTACCAAAAATCTCAAATTAAATATCGAGCTATCATAATTCTAGATTAAACAATATATTTTTAGTCAACTTCTATTAAAATCATGAACTTTGTATTGATCGAGCCAATTTACCCCAATATTAAATTGTTTAACAGGAAATAATTAACTTCACTACAATCACAACTTAATCGAAATTCATCAAAGTGAAAATAATTGCACAACTGAGTTAATTATTTCCATTAAATGACATAACATTGTGATAAATCGGCTCAATCAATGCAAAATTTAAATTTTTAATATAAGTCAACTAAAAATATATTGTTTAATCTAGAATTATGATAGTTCAATGTTTGATTTGAGATTTTTGGTAAGTTTGGTATTTGATTGACATTTTTCTTATTTAAAATCCAAGTGTTAAGAAAGTTTGGTGACAAAATAACATGAGACTTAGACTTACTAGGAAGCACAAGATTCATTGTAAGAAAGAAACCAGTTTTTCTTCATACTTGGATTCAATTAGAGGAAGTGCCATTACATTTGGAAAAAAGGAAAAAAATCATTTCCGTAGTCGTTTCCTATCTGTCCCGTTGATGTCTTGACTTCCATTAACTCCATTATGTTCTCTTTCTATTAACCTCTCGATCTCTTACATCCGTCATGATTGTGAACATAATTGTCGATGGAGGAGCTATTCCAGCTCTTATGACGCATCTACAGGCGCCACCGTAAAACAACGGAGACTTGGCTCAAAAGCTGTTTAAACACGAGGTCGAGAAGGGAAGTGCTTTTGCGCTTGGTCTTCTTTCAATTAAGGTTTTGATCCTCATTTTCTCTCGGTTAGCTTCTTGTATCATTACAAGAATATAAGGCGAAATCCGACAGGAATTCTGACAAGAAATTGTGGTCAAAATGTTCCAACGAATATTCCAACGAGAAGTGACTAGAAAATGAAAACCATCGTAAGCCGTCAGAAATTCTGACCGTTTTCTAGCCGTCGGAAGCTGTCGGACACATTTTCACCGTTTTCGACGGAAGTGGTTAATTCGGAAGCCCACATTCTTCATATGTTTTCAATTTGAAACCGAAAATAGGTGGATTCGTCGGAACCCGTCGGAAATCGTCGGACTATTTTCTATTAAATACCCAAAAGAACTTCACTTCTCTATATCTCACTTCTCTAACTCACCAAAAAAAGAATGTCAAATCAAAATTTTTGATCATGGATGGACGGACCCAAATTGATGAAGCAACGAGTTCACTAAACGAAGACTATGCCGCTGAATTGAAACAATTTATGGAGTTTACGTCTTACTAGAGTATAACACTCAAAACAGGTAAGTTGTATTGTCCCTGTATAAAATATCGGAATATGAGATTTATCAGTGTTAAAAACGTCAGGGGTCATCTTTATAATAGAAGGTTTTTTCCTAGTTATAAAATATGATATTCGCATGGAAAAGATTGTTCGAATATTAACTTAGGTAGTCATACCGGACATGATAATGCTGGTATTGTGGAAGAATCACCTAACCAGGTAGAAGAACAATTTGATGTTAATTTTGGAAGTGGTAGTCAATATAATAACATGAGTTTAGGTGTGGAAACAATAGTTCCGGTAGAAAACAATGTTGGTATATTTCAGATGGTTGATGATGTATTTAGGGAGGACATTTCGTTGTTTAATGCGGCTAGAAATGCAGAGGAAGAAACAAACGTGGATGCACATATTTTTTCAGTATGTTGGATGCAGCAAAGCAGCCGTTGTATAGTGGTTGTGACAATGACATGTCGCCATTATCGGCCGCTTTGAGGAATACCAAAACAAATCACAATTTAGCTGAGAGTTGTGTCGATGCATTTGCTGATTATGTTAAAAAACTTCTTCCTAAAGACAATATAGCCGCTACATCGTTCTACGAGATCCATAAATTGGTAGCTGGCCTCGAACTACCATATCAGATGATAGATTTATGCGAAGACAATTGTATGATCTTATTAGGAGAGGATTCCAATGAGATGCGTTGTCGATTTTACCATAAACCTCGATTCCAAGAGACTGGTGGGAGGATGCGGGTCCCATACAAGCGGATGTGGTATTTGCCATTAGCAGATAGGCTAAAAAAGTTATATCAGTCAGAGCGTACAACGGCATCAATGAGATGACATGCAAAACATAATTCATGTGGTGAGATAACACACCCGTTAGACGCAAAAACATGAGGACATTTTCAATCAGTATACACATAGTTTTCACATGAATGAAGGAACATATATCTTGGGCTATCCATAAACGACTTTAATCCGTTTGGGAAACATGGGAGACCATATTCAATTTTGTCGATGATTGTAACACCGTACAATATGACACTGTCATTGTGTATGAAGTCTGAGTTCTTATTTTTGACAGTCCTTGTACCAGGACCGGATCATCCACAAAGATCGCTTGATGTATTTCTATAACCACTGATTTATGAACTGAATCAGCTATGGTCGAGTGTTATTGAAGCGTTTGATGTTTCTATTGCCAAAAATTTTCAGATGAAAGCAGTTTTGATGTGGACTATTAGCGATTTCCTCGCTTACAGAATGTTATCTTGTTTGACCACACACGGGATACTGTCTTGTCCTCACTCTCAAGACAACACTGAAGCTTTCCAGCTCAAGAATGATCGAAAGACATCCTGGTTTGATTGCCACCAACGATTTCTTCCTATGGATCATCCATATCAACAAAGCACAACGCTGTTCACTAAAAATAAGAAAGGGTTGTACAGTCCACCTCCAGATTCAGATGGTGTTCAAATATTAACACAACTTAGGGACTTCGGCGTAGAGTCAATTCTGAATTATTGAGGAAATGAACATTGTCCGGTCGATGGTATTAGTGAATATCATAATTGGCATAAAAAGAGTATCTTTTGGGAGTTGCCTTACTGGAAAAATCACCTACTTCGTCACTGCTTAGACGTCATGCACATCGAGAAGAGTTTTTTGAGAATTCCATCAACACAATGATGAATGTGAAAAGAAAAAACAAAGACAATCTCAAATCGAGATTGGACTTATTAGATATATGTGACAAAAGTTCCCTACACGTACGAGGAAATAGCAAAGTTGAGCCAGTTCCTATCTTCAGGTTGGATGGAAAGAAGAAGGTTTGTTTATGTTCGTCTCGTAATTAATGTTTACTTTCATGAATTAAGTGTATCACATAACCCTTTCTTTATGTGTAGGAAGCCTTTTTTGATTGCATAAGACACAAGGTCAAATTTCCAGATGGGTATGCTTCTAATCTATGCAACTACATTGATAGCTCAGAAGGCAAATTTAGTGGTATGAAAAGTCATGACTATCATGTTGTCATGCAACGGTTTTTTCTATTTGCACTTGCGTATTTATTGCCACGCAATGTACATGAAACGTTAACAGGTATACATCTAACAATTAGACTTTCAAAGATATCTACAAATTATTTTCTAAATGCTTTCTTAATTTTTCCCGTTACCAGGAATAAGTGCCTTTTTCCGTGATCTATGTTCGCGGACTCTTACCGTAGACGGAATCAGGAATTTGAACGAGAAGATTCTAGTAATCTTATGCAATCTTGAAACAATAATTCCACCATCATTTTTGACGTAATTGAACAGCTACCTGTTCATCTGCCTTGTGAAGCCGATAACTAGATCCATTCCTAGAATAACTTTTGAATACTGATTTTATATTGTTACGAAAGGTAACATTTTGTATGAAACAGAGCTTGGGGGTGAGGGCTAGTGCAATATCGTTGGATGTATCTATTCGAACGATATGTGTTCAGTCTTAAGAAGAAAGTTAAAAACCTGAACATAGTCAAAGGTTCAATTGTCACACAAAGTTTAAACGAGGAAACTTCAAACTCTGTGTCCATATACTTTCCGCAACATGTCCAGACGAAGAGTCGTATACAACCATATCAAGATGAGGGAGGGGAGTGTCCAGTCTATGTAGCATATATCCTAGATATATTTTCACAAATTGGTTGACTTAGTGGCAAACCAATACACAGAAACCTAAGTCCAGCAGAGATAAAACATGTCCATATGTATATGGCAACAAACTGCACTAAAATCAGAGAACGTAAGAGGTGAGTATTATTAAGTTTCTGTATCTTACATACTAATATACAATGTCATATAATTTATGCATATACTATACAAGACACAAATTTGAACTGTTTAACCTCATTCCTTTGAAAAAGAACTACAAAGTACGAAAGATGAAGATTTCATTGATTGGTTAAATTTTTATGTAAGTTACAAAAATACACTAAGGAGCCACATCCGTTTGTTGAAAAGGAAATTGTTGTAATAAAAAGCTTAATATTATATGTAGGTGTCACATGCTTTGGCTATGGGGCATACCTTCCCCACTTGGCTTGAAGACTTTTTTAGGGGTCTTCTAACAGTCGCAAAAGTATTTCTTATGTACTGCACCCGCGATTATGCTTTCAAAATTCTGAGAAAAGGTATGGAAAGACCAACATGTGACTACGGAGTTTCTTCGACATCAAATGACATGGTCTACTATGGCGTTTTACGAGAAATATTGGAGATTCACTATCCTAATATGTTGGATTTATAGTGCATTGTCTTATACTGTGACAGGTACAATCCTGTTTTGGGAGTCGGAGTACACGTTGAAGAGTTTGGTGTCACATCTATAAACTCAAGAAGGAAGCTACAAAAGTACGATCCACTCATAATTGCCTCACAAGCCGACCAAGTTTGCTATCTTTCATACCCACGAGTCTCGAACCGTTCAAATGGATGACATCTATTATCTTCCGAGGAAGATTTTATGGCGCATCAGAGCACTTCGCAATGCAGCATGCTGCACACTGTACCTTAGAGCCAATTGATATAATATTTGGAGTTGATATATGTGTAGATATGACGTCACATGCCTTTGCCATCGTACACGATGATCCGGAAGATGAAGTTATACAGTTTGATGAAGAATCAGATGGTAGTTCTAACACAGAGTCTGATGGTCATTTTTCAGAATCAGAATAATATGTATTTACGAATGGTCTCAAGAGTGTATGTTTTATGAAATAATTTTTCTGAAATATACTTAGTATAGTTATTATTATTATAATTTTTTTGTTTAATATGTTTTATAAGTTTAGTTTTAATTTTCTAAAATTTAATTTAAGATAATAAAAATTTAAGATAATTATATATATATATATATATGTGTTTTATAAGTGTAGTTTTATTAGTGTAGGTTTAATTTTAAAATTTTAATTTAATTAATTATTAATTTTCCCGTTGGAATAATATTATTTAGAGATTGATTTTTGTATAACTTCATGAAATTATCAATTTAGGCTAAAATTTTAATTTAATTTAATTAATTATTAATTTCCCCGTTGGAATAATATTATTTAGAGATTATTTTTGTATAACTTCATGAAACTATCAATTTAGGCTTAGAAATGGCCATAGAACTTTCAATTTAGGAGGAATGTAGTGTGCGATAGGTCTGATTTCGAGTTTGGATGTGTGATGATTGAGAGAATTTGTTTGTGTGTTCAAAAGACATTTTTTAAAAGTAAATTAGCTTGATGTACATAAAATATTTAGAAATTTACTAACTAACTATTGAGTTTTTTTTAATAATGAAATGCCAATGACCAATGTTGTAAAATGACAGAATTGTTCTCATCATCATTAATTAAAAAAGAGAGGATGACAAAGCATTTAATGTTCTGTTTCTCTTTAATGTTCTGTTTCTCTTTTGTTACCCGAGTAACTTATTTATTAGTTGCTAACTTATATATTACCCGTTAATACATTATTTATCTACTATTATATTTATATTATCAGGTAACAAAACTTGTATATAGTAATGGACGAGTTAGACGATATACAAACATGTACATGGTAAGCTACAAATTAGATGATACCAGTAAATGAATATGTTACCGGATAACACAAATTGTACATGGTAATGGAAAAGTTAGACGGTTTACAAGCATCTACATGGTAGATAGTACACAATCATGTCCTAAGAAGTGTTCTTAAAGTGAGAATTCAAGTAAAAAGTTTCTTCAACTGAGAAGATTTTAAGGGAAAAGCAGGCAAGCATTCAGTGGCGTGCTTACGAAGAACAGAGAATCCCCCATGAGTGCTTGTGTCTGAAGCCGTTAAAATCTTAACAAAGGAATGGAACATTCCATTTCTTGTGTACTACCCTTCTTGTATACCATTTCACAAAAATGTTTTTCTGATTTTGTTTTTGCAAAAATTGCCCCTTACAAATGAAAAAGAAGAAAACGCCGTCAAATTTGTTTATAGGTTCTTATAAGCTTTTTATAAGCTACATACATAAATTTGTTTATGAAATCCATATAAAACCTTATAAAATTAAAATATTGAATAGAATGTGTATTAATTAGAAAGTTTTTATAAAATTTAGAAACCAACTTTTAAATCATATTTTTGTGTTTTACTTAGTTTTATAATGCAGTCTAAGTGTTTTAAATTTTTTATATAGTTTGTTTATAAAACCATATAAAACTTTATGAAATAAAAAATTGAAAAGTTATCTATAAAAACTTATTTATTAGTTATCATGTAAAACTTTTTGGTTGACAACAAAAAAGTTATCATGTAAAACCTTATTTATAAGTTATCATAAATATACTATTTGAATTTTATGAGTTAGTGTCATTCTCATGATTTAAGCATCAAGTGAGTCTATTAGAGATAATATTTGACTTAATTTACTATTTTTGATCATTCTCATGGGTTATTCAGATTTAACTTATCTTGTTAAACCTTATAAATAATTTATTTTGAAATTTCTGAGTTATAGTCATTCTCATGAGCTTAGGCATCAAGTGGGTGTGTTTAAGATATAGTATTTAGGTTGATTTACTAAGTTCAATTATTTCTTTGGGTTTAAACAGCCAATTAAGGTTTAGTTTTTTTTGTTCAAGAATTATTATAATCATTCATTTGGATTTAGACAATATAATATTTAGCTTGATTTACTTATTTTAATAATTCTATTAGGTTTAGACATCTAGTTAGGGTTTAGTTTTCTTTGCAATCAAGAGTTAATATTTTCATTCTCTTAGATTTATGTATCAATTGAGTTTCTTTAGGGTTTTATTTCAGCTTGATTTACTAAATTTTGATCATTTCATTGGTTTATGCATTTAATTAGGATTTATTTTATTGTTCAAAATAGTTTATTTATAAATTTTAATAAGATAACCAATAAATTGGGTTTTTATAAGGTTTTATAAGATCTTTTATAAAACCTTATAAATGTGAAAACCAAATTTTGAGATGAAAAATAAAATTTGGCGGAAAAAAGTTTTTGGTGGGAAATTTTTTTTGGCATGAAAAAACTTTTTTGGCCGGAAAAAATATTCGTAAAAAGAAAGTGAATATTTTTGTATTTTAGTCATTTGTCAATAATGAAGATCATTTTATGAAAATGTCAAAAAAGGGACAATGTTAAAAATGTGCTTTTTTGAGGGGTATTTTTGCAATTGTTTCTTTTTTTCTGGTAATAATTTTTTTTTCCCATAAGAACAATTTTTTTTTCTTCTTAAATTTGTTTATTCTATTAATGTAAATACAAGTAGATTATCACTATATTACAATTTACATACAAATACGTCTTTGTTAAATGCATTAGATTATCACAACGATTGCATTACGGTTTTCATTATCTTTTACTTTGAAAATTTTAGAACAATATACGTGTTTTTGGTGTGAGGTTGATATATATATATTTCTGTGAATTTATATGTTTTGTATATATGAATTTTTGAGCAATTGATTTGTATTTGTATTTTTGAATATGGTTATATAATTATTTTTGTATGTTATAATATAAAAACCAATTTTAACGAATGAAACACTTGTATTTGTTTCATTTCAGGCTGGAGCATTTTGGTTGGTCATGACGGCGTCAATCACAGAATTAGGATTCTGATCAGACTCAGAGTCGAACTCTTAGTCAACGATATGTGACAGAGACACAACCACCACCTCGGCAGCCACCTATACATCTGACGATTGAGGAGTTATTGGCACAAGGAGGACGTGGCCACCTAAAAAAGCTCAATCCTACTTTGGAGAATGGAGCGACATGGTAAGTTTTACCGATTGCAGGTTCGTCTAGAGATAGAGATAGTTACTTTGGTCAGGTTTATGGTTCAGCGGCAACTCCCTTTTGCTTACCCTACTTTCAGCAAGTTTTCCCGAGATCTAAAGGATCAGTGGTTTAGATCTTTCACGGTAAGCAACAAATTTTTAGTAAGTACTTAAGATTTAAAGTTATTCAAGATTTTACTAATATTTTACAATTTCCTAGCAATAATATACTTGGGACGTTAATCGCACACCTTAAGTGCGAAAGGAGTTCGAGGCACAATGCGTTTTCTCTTACAAGAACCACATCGATGAGTGGAAGCAGTCGTGGAAATTAGATCCAACTAAACTATTGACTAATTGCCCAGCGGATCGCTACCCGAAATTTATCAAGTACTGGAGTCGTAATCTCCGAAAGGGACAAGAAGAACCGCAAGGGTGATCAGAGCAACAAAGCGTTGGGGACACAGAACGTCGATGCTCAGACATTTGAGCAGCGTTCCCAAGCATTGGTAAGTTTAATCTTTTACCTTAAATATTATATTTAATGTTTACTTTTACAAATATCTTCTATTTTGTAGGCTATTCAGCAAGGTGAGAAACTAGATTTCCTCACCCTTATAGAGGATACTCACACAAACAAAAAGAAAAATGTGATCGAGAACAAGAAGATTTTGGACGTGATGGAAAAAGTCAATCAGAAGAGGGAGGAGCTACAAACCCAACTCACTCAGGATGGGGCGGATCCTTCAGCAGTGCTAGCTCGGGAGGATGTCAACCGCATCGTGATAGAGATATAACTGTAATAAAATAATTTTCTTTTTAAAGTTATGTAATTTAAAGTTTTTTAACAACATATTTTGTATTTTACAGGAAACTCCGTGCAGCATGGGATGACAGTTTGGGTTCGGGAAGCTAGTAACAACTGATGGGTTACCATCTCGGTTCATCCCAAGTAAAGGTATAAGTCTTTCGCAGCCCGAACGATAGGATCTGAATGAACTCCGTGTCAAACACGGGCAATTGGAGTTGGTGCAAAAGGAGACCATTGAGATCCTTCAGGAGACTCGGGCCGTACTACAATCGTATGAGGCAAGACAAAAGAAACAAGACGAGGAGATGGCCAGATTCGCTGAAATCTTCAAGAATTTTTCTTTGTTCCAAAACCAGAAAACTCATGATCAATGATTTAGTGTAGGATTTTGATTCCTTTTTAGTATATTTAAACAAAAAACCAAAAAATTTAATACTAAGTAAAATTAATTTTAAAACGTTTTAAATTTTAATTTTAATTAAATTTTTTATTATACAATTATTTAAATATATAATAAATGAATCTGACGGCCTCCAACCGCCTCTCCTTCGACGGTCTGCGACAACTGCATTACAAGGAGCTTTGACCGCCTCTCTTCCGACGGGTTCCAACGGGTGAACAATGATTAAACTGATCCTTCTTCAGAAGATTGGTCAAAAGCCGAACAATGATTATATAATGCCTAACAAAACGCCTATAATAGCTTGTCAAGCCTAAGAATCCTCTCAGATTTTTGGTACTTCAAGGGACTGGCCAATTTTTAATGGCCATTGTCTTGCTAGGATCTATTGAAACACGCTCTTTTGAGATTATATGGCCCAAATATTCAATCTGTTGTTGAGCAAACAAGCATTTCTTATGATTGGCAAATAGCTGCTAATCTTTTAAAACTTGAAACACCACTTGCAAATGTTGTAAATGTTCCTGCATAAAAGCACTGAAGACCAAGATATCATCAAAGAACACTAATACAAACTTGCGTAAGTAAGGTTTGAAAATGACATTCATAAGCCTCTGAAATATTGCAGGGGCATTGGTGAGCCCAAAAGGCATAACCAAGAATTCATAATGGCCATCGAGTCTGAAAGCAGTTTAGCAATGTCATCATCTCGCATTCTAATCTGGTGATATTCAGATCGAAGATCAAGCTTTCAAAAGATGCAAGAACCAGATAGTTCATCTAATAGTTGATCAATTGCTGGAATACGAATTTTATCAGGCACAATTACTCTATTAAGTGCTCTAAAATCTGCACAATTACTCTATTAAGTGCTCTAAAATCTGCATAAAAACACTAACTCAAATCCTTTTTCTTGACCAAAAGTACTAAACTTGAAAAGGGACTGTGACTTTCACGAATCGCACCATATTTCAACATTTGTGAAACCATTGACTTCATAATCTCTTTCTAAGCATGAAGATACATATAAGGACGAACATTCACAAGTTTGGTATTAGGCAAAAGGGTAATAGCGTGTTCATGACCACGCAGAGGTGGAAGACCACTTGGTTCAGCAAACACCTCAACAAAATGAGTCAAAACCTATTGCAAACCTTGTTGAGGAACATAAAAGATTCAAATGAGCAATTACCTTTTGATCAGAAGCAGAATCAGAAAAAATCTGGGTCTATAAGACTCTCGCAGGAGTTACCATAGCACACAGAGACTGATCACCCACAAGAGTAACTCTCTTACCCTGATACAAGAATGACATCTCATGCGCGTCCCAGTCAACCCACATTTGCCTAAAGTACGCAGCCACTGAATACCAAGGATAACATCAACACTGCCCAATTCTAAAGCAAAGAAATCACCTTTGAACTGAAGAGAACCAATACCAAAACTCACATCCTTGCAAAATCACATACATTGCACTAACATCCCAGTTCCCAAAAAGACATTTCCAGAAGCCAAAGGTGTAGGATGTAACATACATCTCTTAACCACAAATGGAACAATAAAATTGTGAGTTACTCCACTGTTAAACATAATGACCAAATCAGTACCACCAATAACCATCATCACTTGCATTTCCTTAAAAGAACACTTGTGATGAGGAACATAAGGTTCATCACACTGAAAACACAATCTTTTCTTTCTCCTCTCTTCATATTAAGCTGGAGATAGACTGTGCCTTCCTTTACCAGAAACATTACTGGATTTAGCCACAGAAGTAGAATTGACTGACTCACGCGAAGAAGAAGAAGAAGAAGAAGATCTAGGATGAATCACTGATCTCTTATTCCAACTTGAAGCCGAAGTCGTTATTTGTTTTGTCTTGAAAGTAGAAGTCCCAGCAGTGATAGTGTTTTCCGATTCCGTAGTAATAGCCCATTAAACCATTCGAGCAATAATAGTAGGCTTAAGCTCTAAAGCCATCTCGATAATTTCATCCAAATTCTTAGGCTTCATCAACTTTAACACCTTAAGCTACGATTTTAATCCCTTTCTGAAAACAGATATCCGACTATTCTCTAAAATATCATCCAACTGAGAAACCAAATCTTGAAACTCAAACACATAATCATCAATCGAACGAAACTACTTCAGCTCATGAAAGCGATCATGAGGAGAAAGATGACACGCTCTATTAAACATTGATAGCAACTTTTCTTTAAAACCTTCCCAATTGAGAAATGGACTCCGTTTCATTTCCCAATTGAACCAACTCCAAACACGACAAGAAAGACTCAATGAAACCAATTCCAATTTTTAAGAATTTGTATATTTACCCAACATGAAAAACCTCTCGACAATGTTTATCCAAGTATAAGGATCTTTACCTTCAAAGATTGGCATCTCGATCTTTTTCAGCAGAGTATCATGATTCGCCAAGACTGAAACCACAGACTGATCCTCCACAGAATCAGTATTAACCATAGGTGTAGAAGAAGAACGATTAACCTCGACTTGCGCAGCAACATGCACTGGAACAGAGGTAATCGGAGGACGAGACTCGCCATTAACAGCACCACCGAGTAAAGCTAAAATCTGCGTCATTTGAGTACTCATCGAATCCAGACGATTTGAAGTTTCCTGCAACTTCTCATTGGCCTCTCTCTTCGATTCTTGCAACTCCGACGCCACAACATCAACTCTCTCAGCAAATTCCGATAATCGTGACGCCATGTCACTCTCCGCCATCATGTCCGAAGATCTTGTTACCGACATATTTAAGTCAGCTCAACCGCACCAATTAATAGAGCAAAGCTATGTAAAACTCTATTTTCTTATTGAATTTCAGAATCAAAATGATGTACAAAGATTCACAACATGCCGAAAGATACTAAATCAATTCATGATTCTTCTATTTAAACAAGATACAGAGCCTAAAATAGAATAACGGATTAACAAACAATCCACATGGCCTAACAAACTGAACAACCAATAGCTGCTTGCCACGTTATCCATAGGTGATCTTCAACACCACTGCGCTTTGAAGCTCTGTTTCCGAATTCGATTCTCCCTTTGCTTGATCAGCTACAAGCTTTTGCCTTTTCCTTACATAACTTCTCCAGGGCATAGCATGAGAGTAGTTTATAGCAATGATGAAAAATGTACTAGTTACTTGAAAGTACGATTACTGATTAAATCTTTTATATCATAGGCGCTGAGAAAGAAGTATTGGAGATTGAATCTATGCTTAATCGTATAAGTCTAAGTTTATATTTATGTCTTAATTATGTAAAGAGATTGAATATCTAAGTCTAAGTTTGTATTGGAAATCATGATCGTATCCTTTCGTAATACGAAAATAACCGCTTCGTTACTTATGAAGGGTTGCGATCTTTAAGTCTAAGTTGTGTCTTTTAGAAGAGTTGTATCTCTTCGATTTGTGTCTTTATGTAACATATATATACACATTCATATTTATAAATAATGTATCAGTTCTTGTATAAGTGAAAAGCGATTGCATTTTGAGTAACTTATAACACAAGAAATTGAGATTTGACAATACGATAAAACGGAGCAATTCTGTTTCGTACTTTTGGTTTGTACGACTTGAATTCGTATTAAACTTATATGGTATCAGAGCAATGGAAGCAGCGATGCAACATGTGATCCCAATCTTCAAAGGGGAAGCTTATGGGTTTTGGAAGATCAAATTGAAAACAATACTCGAAGCTAGAAAACTTTGGGATGTAATCGAACATGGAGTTACTACAAGTGATGTTTCGGTTGAAGAGGGTTCATCTACGATTCCTAAGCCAAATGAAAGCATGGTCCTGAAGGATAAGATGGCATTACACATTCTACAATGTGCAGTTTCAGATGGCATCTTTCCGAGAATCGCACCAGCTTCTAGTGCACGAGAAGCATGGTTGCTTTTGGAGACAGAATTTCAAGGCAGTACACAAGTTAGGATGATCAAACTACAAACTCTGAGAAGAGAATATGAAAACTTAAAGATGGAAGAAGATGATAGCATAAGCACCTTCACAAACAAGTTGATAGAAATCGGTAATCAACTAAGGTTACATGGTGAAGTGAAGTCGGATTATCATCTTGTACAAAAGATATTGATCTCTCTACCAGAACGTTTTGATAATATCGTGACAGTTCTAGAGCAGATCAAAGACTTATCAACTTTGTCAATGACCGAATTAATCGGTACATTGAAAGCACATGAAAAACGAGTGGAAGTAAGAAGTGAATCCACATCGGAAGGAGCCTTCTACACGAGATTGAAGAAGAGCAAGTTTGGTTCAAAATCATTGAACAAAATGAAGAATAAACAAAAAAAGCATGCAGATAGATGGTGTGACGTGTGTAAGAAGAATTCTCATGATGAGAAAGCGTGTTGGAAGAAAATGAACAATGGAGTGATTCCTAAGGTAGAAAAAGGAGGAATTCGATGTTTTACTTGTGGAAGACCAGGACATTTCTCAAAGCATTGCAAGACTAAAGTTACGGAGGGAGCAAATATGAGTTTGGAGCAAGCAAGAGATGACAAAGAAGAAGAGAGTCATATGTTATTTAGTGCTCTTGATGAAGGATCATCATCAAAGGATGACGATCATACATGGCTAACTGATAGTGGTTGCTCTAATCACATGTCAAAGGACTTGAGTATCTTTACATCACTCGATCAAAGCAAGAAGATCATAGTGAAGGTTGGAAATGGTTAAGACGTGATTGCTGTGGGTAAAGGTGACATTCAAGTGGCAACAAATCACGATAAAGGAAGTATTGTTTGTACCGGCTCTTGCAAGAAATCTACTTAGTGTTGCTCAAATGATATCAAACGAATATCGTCTTGTGTTTGAGAAGGACTATTGTGTAGTCGAAGATCCACGGAAAAGGAAAATCATGGAAGTAAAAATGAAAAATAAAAGTTTTCCTATCAAATGGTGCAAGAATAAGGAAGTCGCATTGGTTACGATGGAAGAGGATCAATCTAAGAAGTGGCATAGACGTCTAGGGCATGTCCACTTCGACAAATTGAAAGCAATGCAGAGGTTAAAGATAGTAGATAACTTACCTAAGTTCTCTATATCAAAAGAAGTATGTGACGCTTGTGAAAGAGGGAAGCAATCTAGAAGAAGCTTTCCTAAGAAGTCGCAAAGCACTACCAACGAAGCATTGGAGCTTGTACATTCTGATGTTTGTGGTCCTATGCAAACGTCATCTTTGAATGGTAATAAGTACTTTGTCTTGTTCATTGATGACTTTACTAGAATGTCATGGGTATACTTCATTAAAAGAAAGGATGAAGTTCTTTCTAATTTCAAGACATTCAAAGCTCTTGTTGAAAAACAAACCGGAAGATACATCAAGCTCTTAAGGACTGATGGTGGAGGAGAATACTTGTCCAAAGAATTCAAGAAAATATGTCAAGAGAATGGTATTCACAAGCAAATGACAACACCTTACTCTCCTCAACAAAATGGTGTTGCCGAGAGAAGAAATCGAACTATAATGGAAATGGCTCGATCTATGCTTGCTGATCAAGGTATTCCAAATTCTTTTTGGGCAGAAGCGGTGGCCACTTCAGTCTATATTCAAAACATACTACCCTCTAAAGCATTAAAGGAAAACATAACTCCACTAGAACTATGGAGTGGAAAGAAGCCAAACATTGATCACTTAAGAGTGTTTGGCTGTCTTTGTTATGTTCAAATTCCAATTGAGAAGAGAAGGAAGCTTGATGAGAAGGCAAAACGTGGGATCTTAATCGGTTATAGTCTTGAATCTAAAGGCTATAGAGTATTCTTGGTCGAAGATGAAAAGGTGCAAGTGTCAAGGGACGTGACTTTTGATGAAGATAAAACTTGGTGTTGGGATAAGAAAGAGATAAAGGCTTCGGTTCCTTCCAAAATGATCTTGGAGAATATTACGACATCTTACGATCATCAAATGGAGTTAGATGATCAACTTGAAGATGTAACCAGTTCAATGTCTCAACTAAGGATTTCGAGTGATGTTGAAGACAATCAAACCGAGAATGAAGACGAGGTCAGTCCAAGAGGAGTACGATCAATTAATGAATTGATGCAACAAACTACAAACCTCAATGAAGAAGCTTTTGTACACGAAATGTGTATGATACTTGCGGAGGAACCTTCAACATTTGAAGAGGCGTCAAAGATTGAAGATTGGAAGGAAGCAATGAAGGAAGAAATCTTTATGATTGAAAAGAACAACACATGGAGGTTAGTAGACAAACCGAGAAATAAAAACATTATAAGTGTGAAATGGTTATTCAAGGTGAAGACTGATGCAAATGGGGCGATTGTAAAACACAAAGCAAGGCTTGTGGCAAGAGGCTTCACACAAGAATATGGAGTAGATTATGTTGAAACCTTTGCACCGGTTTCAAGACATGACACCATAAGAATGATATTGGCAGTGGCGGCTCAAAAGAAGTGGACTCTCTTCCAAATGGATGTAAAGTCCGCATTTCTCAATGGTGAATTGAAGGAAGAAGTATACATTCAACAACCACCAGGTTTTATTCAAGAGGGAGAAGAGGAAAAGGTGTTACGCTTATACAAAGCACTCTATGGCTTGAAGCAAGCACCACAGGCTTGGTATGGACGAATAGACACTTACTTTGTAAAGAACGATTTCACAAGAAGTGTAAATGATGCAGCCTTATATGTGAAGAGGGAGATGAATGACGTGTTGCTAGTAAGTTTGTATGTCGATGACGTGATTATCACGGGAAGCAACATGAAGATGATCAAAGACTTCAAGAAGGATATGAAGAATGAATTTGAGATGACTGATCTAGGAAATCTCAATTACTTTCTAGGGTTGGAAATCACTCAAAACAATGATGGAATATTTTTATCTCAAGAGAAATATTCCAACAAACTCTTGGAAAAATTTGGCATGACCAATTGCAAGAGTGTAAGGATGCCACTTATTCCTCACGGAAAGAATATTGAAGACGAAGATGATGAAGCATTCGAAGACTTAACCACATATCGAAGCATGGTGGGAGGTCTAATGTATTTATGCGCTTCACGACCAGATCTAACCTATGCAAGTTCATATCTAGCAAGGTATATGTCATCTCCAAAGAAGAAACACTTCAAAGAAGCAAAACGAGTGATGCGTTACATACAAGGAACTAAGCAACTTGGATTACGTTTTAAGAACGTGTTAGATCCTCAACTTGTTGGCTATTCAGACAGTGATTGGGCTGGTTCTATAGAGGATAAGAAAAGCACATCTGGATACGTTTTCACCATTGGGTCAGCCGTGTTTTCGTGGCAATCTAACAAGCAAAAGATAGTTGCATAATCAACGGCGGAAGCTGAGTATATCTCGTTATGTCTTGCAGCAAATCAAGCGATATGGCTGCAAAGATTGATAAAGGAGATAGGTTTCAAGTCTGAAGATGGCGTGACAATCTTATGTGACAATATGTCAGCCATTGCAATAGGGAAGAACCCGGTTCAACACAAAAGGACTAAACACATTGATATCAAGTATCACTTTGTGAGAGAAGCAGTCCAAGAAGGGTTGATTCGTTTGGAACATTGTTCAGGAGAGAAGCAGTTGGCTGATATACTAACTAAGCCATTATCTGGGTCAAGGTTTGAAGATCTTCGTAAGAAAATTGGAGTAACAACGAAGACGATGAAGCATGATTAAAGAGGGAGTATTGGAGATTGAATCTATGCTTAATCGTATAAGTCTAAGTTTATATTTATGTCTTAATTATGTAAAGAGATTGAATATCTAAGTCTAAGTTTGTATTGGAAATCATGATCGTATCCTTTCGTAATACGAAAATAACCGCTTGGTTACTTATGAGGGGTTGCGATCTTTAAGTCTAAGTTGTGTCTTTTAGAAGAGTTGTATCTCTTCGATTTGTGTCTTTATGTAACATATATATACACATTCATATTTATAAATAATGTATCAGTTCTTGTATAAGTGAAAAGCGATTGCATTTTGAATAACTTATAACACAAGAAATTGAGATTTGACAATACGATAAAACGGAGCAATTCTGTTTCGTACTTTTGGTTTGTACGACTTGAATTCGTATTAAACTTATAAGAAGAAGGGTGAATATTTGCACGATCATAAGATATTTTTTGATGTGGCTAAGATAGCTCCATACCCTTCACGACCCAGGTAAATTGATTTTCCCTGTTATGGATATTTCTTTCTTTAGTACCAGTCGTAACTTATTGGTAGAGTTTATGATACCTGCACAGAAGCTTTGGTACAAGATATAACTATTTGCCTCTTGAGTTTGTTATCGAGAGCAAATTGGGTGAAGTCTTTGGTATACATGGAAAGATCACAAGGGTTTTTGGTATTGAAATTTCAGGTACGAAGACTACCTTTGACAAGAAAGCCTTCTGATAGAAGAAGATGAGACAGTGGAAAGAGTTGATGAAGATCCCGATTTTGTTGAGGTACATGCTCAGAAGAACGCCTAGCGTTTAATAACAGAACTGTTGCTACAAAGTGGAAAATTGACTTAATCTAGGGATGAATCTTTAGATGAGGCTACTTTTTGCTGCTATGCAATTAAGTCCTTTTCTCCGTAAGAGTTGTGCTAATACACTTGGCTTGTCGGTGAAATTCAGGAAGTTGCTGCAGAAACATAAGACGCTTCTTTGTTTGCAACCTCTCCCCCAAAACTACAATATTAGATATGTAAGTAGCACCCTTAATTTCATCTTTCATTCTCAGAGCAAGATTTATCCTGACTGATATTTTATCCTCCGTTTTTACTGCTGCGAACTCTTCCATTGGGTTGGAGAAGTTGTTCCATTACAAGAAATGTTGGCGAAAACTGACCGGGATTCTGACGGGTAAGAGTAGTCAGAATTTTCCGACAACAATTGTGACCGTAATTAACGGCAAAATAATATTAAAAAAGCAGTCAGTGACGGTCATAAATTTCTAACCGTTTCCAACGAGTTGGATATTTTCAACCGTAACTGACCGGTTTTGATGGTAACGGGTAAACAAATATGCACGTTTTCCAAATATCACTGTCATTGTAACCAAAAATTTGGTAGTTCGTCAGTAGCCGTTGGTTTCGATTGGAAATTTCCAATCATAGCTGACTGGTTTTGACGGTAACAGGTAAACAAGTATGCACGTTTTCCAAATGTCGCTCTCATTGGAACTGAAAATTTGGTAGGTCGTCAATAGTCATCGGTTTCGGTTGGAAAAATCAATTATATAACCAACTACGCTTCATTCCATCTTCACCAAACTTAAATATTTAACAAGCATAGTTTATCCATCATATTAATGTTATCTAACTTATGTCGATTGCAGGTAACAATGGGTTCTTCGCTTGGCCAATCGTATCCGACATGGTTACAAGAGTTTGTGATGGATCCTATAGCACTTGCATATTCGTATCCAATGTATTCTGTTGCACTCGTGGGTACAAAAAACGAAAATGGAAGAAATGGAAAGATTCCGCGACATGTTTCAGAGTTTCTCATCAATCGGAAATTCGTCTTCGCAACGACCTCGGGATGTTTAGATTTAGAATCTCTTCAAAACTAATTATGTATTAAATCTTTTGTTTAATTATAATATATTTTTATAATTAATTTTAAAATCATTTTAATTTATTTTAAAATTTATTCTAATTAATCCTAATTATTTCGAATTTTTTTTTTAAAAAGGGCGGTAAGAAACAGTAGAAATTTTTCGATTGGAACTGACCGATTCTTCTGACCGATTTTTTCTGACCATTCCATTTTCTGACTGATTCTGACCGGTCTTTGCCGACTGTCTTTGATAGTATTTGTCTGATCGAGACTGGCGATTATACTGACTAACCAGGACCCGTCATAAACGGTAAGAATTTTATGACGATTTCTGACCAGATTTGGTTTTCCGACCATCTGTAACCGACGATCCAAAACCGGTCATAACCGGTCAAAAATGTCTTTCTAACCGTTTTCGACGGGATTTGGCGTCAGAATCCGCATCCATTTCTTGTAGTGTTCATGTTCGACTTAATGTAGACCAGAAGGGTAAGCATGCTGGTTTTGGCTTTGTTGAGTTTGCTTCTTGCTAACGAGGCAAAGAGGGTGAGAGTAGTTAATAGTAATGATGAAAAAAGTACTTAAGTAGTCATTTGAAAGTACTATTGCTGATTAAATCTTTTATACTCCAGGCGCTGGAAGACAGGAATGGTAAATATTTGCACGACTGTAAAATTATTCTTGGTGTGGCTAAGGAAGCTACATTCCCTCTAGGACCCAAGTGAATTAATTTTCCAGAGTATTGAGATTTGTTTCTGTAACACTAGCTGCCACTTATTGCTAGATTTTGATCTCATTACAGAAGATTAATGCTGTTGTTTTTGTTAATTAGGTGCAACCTTGCAGAGATGTAATTTCAAAAAAAAAAAAAAACTTGCAGAGATGCTTTGGTAAAGGTCTTGAATTTGTTATCAAGAGCACAGTGGGTGAAGTTTTTGGTATACATGGAGAGATAACAAGGGTTTATGATATTCTAGGTACGAAGATTACCTTCGACGAGAAAGCCTTCGTATGGAAGAAGATGAGACAGTGGAAGGACTTGTTCAGGTACATGTTCTTATTGTCTTCAAAATATGTCAGGTTCAGAACTAACGCTATTGTTTGAGAGTACTTTACAGTAGTGATAAAAGTACAAGTAGTCATTTGAAAAGTAGTGTATACTGATGAAAAAATATACAAGTACTTATTTAAAAATACAATTACTGATTAAATCTTTTATACTCTAGGCGCTGAAAATGAAGAAGGTTATATATTTGCACGATCATAAGATATTTCTTGATGTGGCTAAGTTAGCTCTATACCCTCCACGACCCAAGTAAATTGATTTTCCAGTTTATTATAATTTGTTTCTGTAACTAGTTGTCCCTTATTGTAAGAGTTTTGATCTCATTACAGAAGACTAATGATGTTGTTTTTGTTAATCAGGTACAACCTTGAAGTACTTTTTGAGATAACAAGGGTTTTTGATATTCCAGGTACGAAGACTACTTTCGTTTGATGAGGAGGAGGATGCCTTCTGATAGAAGAAGATGAAGCTCTTTGGTTTTTAACTTGTGACACTATGCTTAATTTTAAATGTTTTAGTGTTAAATCATTACTTGTCTTTATTATCACCCAAGTAAGAGCCGTACAAGATTTGAACTGATTTGGTTGAGAAAACAATAATCTCCTGCGGGATACAAATTTACTTTTCTCATATTTAATTTCACCTTAATTGTGTGCATTCAGTCTTTCATATCTTCCTCCAAAGTAAAAAGGAGTAGTGATTGTGCTGCGTTCATCTTCCCAAGCCGCACCAAAAGACCCAAACCTAAATTTATTCAGAGGTACCAAAACGGCGCCGAAGTCGAACCACCACATTTCATTTAGTTCCATAACACCAGTGAGGCACGTGCGCTCGTATAGCTCTTTCGAAGACAACGTCGTAGACAATACACTTGGTCGACCCGACTCCAAATCGTTACCCGACCCGTTGTCCGTTCTGATTTCTTAAGAAGGATCTTTTCGTCTCCGTTAGTGGTTGATTCTTCACTGACTGTAGACGTTGTAGCCATCGATCTCTGAGAACAGAGACTCTGTCCCTTATAACATTAATAAGAAGTCAATTCATTAGCAGAAGCAAGTTTATATGCAGTAATTGCATTTCAACTTACAATGTACTAACTACTAAGTAATATAAAAAAGCAAATTGGAATCAAATCTAAAGCTAAGAAAGAGTAAAGGTTTGTAAGAACTGAGTAATAAAATACTATCATTGAAGCCAAGCATCAACACCTAATCTGTTTCAACATATGAATTCATCACTGGAAAGAAGATATAGCAAAAGGATTCATATCATAAATGTGAAACAATCTATCTGCTATTTCAATCCCTCTAATGCTATGAGACAGTAACAGATTTCAAGAACTGAGTGTCAGATGTTCACAAGCTATAAGAAACCATCAATCATCTGAGATCATTCCTCCTCCTATGGGAGATAGTCGGGGAAAGAAGAGTAAGGTTCGGAGGCTGAGTAAGTTTGATCTGAGATTTGAATGGAGAAATGAAGGAGATGAAGCTCGAGAGTGAGAACGAAGCCGCCATTAACGCCTTCCGAGGAAGAAAAAAAAGAAATTCCGAAGAGATTAAGAATTAATTTCTATCTAGCTCGTTGACAGTGGATCACACACGGGTCAGGATTTGAAACCGGTTTGACATATGAGTTCGGGTATATGGAACCGGGTTTGATAATCGTGTTGTTATTAATTTGGGCGTTATTGGTTTTAAAGCCCATTAATAGAAAACGTTTTTTTGTCAACCTTTTTTGTCTATTCTTTTATTTTTTCAAATGAAATACTTGCTTTTCTTTTTATTGCCATCAAGTGAAATACTTCCTTATTTAGAGCAATTAGTGGGTAAAAGCATTTTCAAAATTTCAATTTCTGCTTTTTAAAAGTGATTTTCAATAATTCTAATTTTAAATGAATTTATCATGTTTATTTTTTAATTATTAGAGAACTAGTGATATTAATCTGTAATATGTTATTTTAACAGTTAGCATATACATATAATTAATTAAAAATAAATTGTGTGGGAATTCTGGCTTGTGTTCTTAAAGTTACCGAAAGTGTAATTTTGGTATATCACACTATTTTATTATATAAGCATATAATTTAACATTAAATAAATTATACTTAAAAATGAATTATTAGGGGTGGGCTTTAGGTTATGGATCGGGTCTTGTCGATCCAACATTGACAAAAAAAAAAAAGATTATACTTATGTGAGATTCTATGTTATTATTTTGATTGTTACATATGGTATACTTTTGTACAAAATATAAAATGATATATATTTAAAGATTCATTTTAAAAAGTAACATACTACTTTTCACCCACTTCTTCTTTCCATTGGTGTATGGTTATTTTTGGTTTTCTATTCATAATTCTAAAACATTATTTACCTAAATAAATTGTCAGTTTTAAACATTTACCTAATTTATTACATAAAAACTAAAAGATATCTTTTCTAATTTTCTAATTTGATCAATTTAAACATTTACCTAATTTATAACATAAAAACTAAAAGACATTTACCTAATTCTTTTAAAAATATAGACTATTTATAAATTCACATATATTTTATGTATTTATTTATTCATTTTTATTATAATATGTGCATAAATTGTAAAAATATTTGATTTGTCTCTAAATACTTTATTATGTATATATTGTTTTAGCAATATATACAATAATAATTACATATATTCTTTTGAAAAGTATTTTCAACTGTGAATTTTGTTCATGAATCAAAAAAGAAAAAATCTCAACAATAATCTCAACAATAGTGAATTTAAAATTCGGCTATTTTTATATGTTTTTCTACTATCTAAAATGCAAATAATTAATATAGGCTAACCAAGTGACTCTTGGTCTAGTCGGTTTTTCTGACAAAGAGATCATGAGTTTAAGTCTATTTATGAGGGATCTGCTCTCTAAAAAGGAGTTAAATTAAATAGTTTGGATCTCGTTTTGAGAGAATGCTCGGCCCGAAACCTTTTCGTCATTAAAAAAAGTAAAATAAAAATAAAAAATAAAACTAGACTAATATATGAAGCTCAAAGTTCTGTCTTAAGGTGTTATAATTTAGAAAGTATTTAAATAGAAAATAAGAAAAATAAAGTGAAAAAGAAAAATGAGTGAAAGAGACAAAACAGAAGTGAAATCTCACATTAGGGTAACAAAGATCGCTATTGTAATACAGTTGCATGCAATAAGAAGAAGCCCAACTACGTCCCTAATTTTGATTAGCTTCCTCAAAAGATCATTACTCATTTCCACTTTCTGATCACTTTCTTAATCGTTTTCATGATTAGATTTCAAGTGCTTTTACATTATTTATTAAAAATACAAAAAAAAGAGTAAGATTTTCCCAGTTTAGTGGGAAAAGTCAACCCATCTAATCTACTATACATAATTTTATAATTTTCACCTTCTATAAAGATTCTGTCGGGCCCTATCTATCATGTGGCCATCGTTGTGCTGTCTTATTTTTCTATATCCCACGAACCAGAAATATATAAAGTTGCTTAATTATATGTGTATGTGACATTTTTACATAGATATTGAAGATTTAGATTCAATTGTTGCATGATTATAAAACACGTGGCTCTGTTGATCTTAAAATAGACTCTTTATTGGTTGTAACATCACTTTGATCACCTGCTTAATACTATGTTTAATGATTCCCTAATTAATTTACTTCGTCTCTCGTAATACAATTTAATAATCAGTTAACCAATAAAAATGCACAGACACCAATATAGCTCCTTTTTCTATTGTCAGAGGAAGACTTCACTTCTATTTATTTATTTTTTCTGCAATTCGAAAGTTGCATAATAAAATGTGTAATAGCATGTAATGGTTTATCTTAAAAATGAGCCAAAATAATTCATAAAAATTAAAATGAACTAAAATAACATATATAAGTGTTGACTTATATATATATATATATATATTAAAAAGAAAAACGTATAAGAATAAAGTTGTTCCAATTTGCTATCATTTTCAGAAATATATATAAGAATATTAGAAATACACAAAACCCACAAATATCGTTTTCAATATATAACACAAATAGTATAAGATTGAGGCCAAAACTTGGAAGTAGTACAAGATGAGCTCTCCCTCTCATTGAAGGGGTAAGTTGGGTTGATTGTAGCTTTCCTTTTCAACATGCATAAATTAGATAGAACCATCTTCACTGCTCTAACGGTAACACAGACTGCTTTACAATATTTGGAAAATCCAACACCGAATCTTTCTAACATTTTTGGTGAAGTAGACAATTCCACTTTCTACTCTTTCTCATTTATAATATGACATATCTAAAATTTTTACACATTATTAAATTTGCATAAAGTATGAAAACATCACTTAATTTAAAATAAAATCATTGATTATTTTGAAAACAGAGAGAAAAATACTTATTTTCCAATCATCACAATATGTGAAGGCACATTTCTTCCAAAATATATTAACACTATTTTCAACAATTAGATCAGCAAATTTTGTTATGCAGAATTACATAATTATCTGAAATCAAATTCTGGTGAAACAAATTACAAAAAATAAACATTTAATTATTTGATTAAAATACTTTCTTGTATATATTAACTATTTGAGTACGAAAACACTTTTTCAGCAGTCTATAATTTTGTTAATTAGTGTGTCTTTCAAGTTCTAAATTTGCAACAATATATTAGCCGAACCAAGTGCTTAATCAGCATGGATACTTGTGGTTGTATTATAATAAGCAGAAAATTTGTATCATTTTGGTTTTTAGAAATTGTTTTGTAAACCATATTGCTATTTTCCTGTTCAAGTTGACCAGTTATATATAGAAGACAAAGATAAAAAGTTTGAGATAGTGGGAATTCACCGAAATTATTGACTATATTGGTAAACACTGATATCATTTTTGATAACAAGAATATAGACAAAAAGGAAGATAACGATTTAATGATTACTCGATGTAATCTTTACATCTTGGTTTTAATCATGTTGGAGAAATTTGAGTCATATATGTACCCAAAGTCAAGGAGCAGGGTCAACTTACTTCACTGACATACTTTTGTAATTTTATATGTATGATAGATCCAAATTGTACGTTAGATGCATCTGGATCGGGTTAAGCTCAACACTAGTAGTAACAAGCTGTCGGGCCAACAGTGAACTGAAGAGGTTGTTGTTGCTCACGAATCACTTCTCTAATACAACATATAATACTAATTGTTCTTTTATTAAATGATTAAATTTACAAGGACTGTCTATTAATTACAAGAGAGTCTTAGTTCTGCAGGTACCCATTTGAATTTCGTTCGGTTTTTTTTTGGGTTTCAATTCTATTAGTTTAGGACCGATTTAAGTATTTTTATTTTTCGAGTTGGGTTCGGTCCGAATATTGATCAGGTTCGGGTTCGGTCGTGATACAGATCACGTTTGGGTTTGAATATTTTTCTTCAAATTTTTTTAAAAATTTAAAATTAATAATGATTTAACTGAAAAAAAATCTTTAAAAAACTAAAATTTAATAAAAATATATCGGGTGTCCATTCAATTTATGATTCGATTCCAGTTTTTCGGATACATAGATTTAGGTTTCATTCGAGTATTTTATCGAATTCTATTCCTCTTAATTTAGATTAGTTTTAGTTAAGCTTTTGGATATCAGTTTTGATTTACAAGGCTACATAGACTACACTAGTTTTTGAGTGAAAATGATCTGCTGAATGTTTCTTCTATAAGTAGATATAGTTTCTCATTAATAACGAGATTGTAAATTTTGCTTTTCAAATTTTTATTTTTGTTAATAATTTGATAGATAATACCCGAGCCTACTTCATAAAACTCATTTTAATCTTCCTCTTGTAATGTAAAGAGGTCGTCCCTGATATCAGAATTATTAGTTGGTTTATCTAAACCACCAAACGGAAAAAAATTAGTGATTTTCAAAAATTTTAATATTAACATTTAAATTTATATATACATAATTTTTTGTGAATTTTATAATCAATGAAACAGAGAAAAACAAATCTTTTCACTATTCAATAAGAAAAGAAATCTCAAAAGCAAACAAATATAGGTTTATAAACGTGTGAGAGTGCGACCCAATTGCTGCAACATATCACAACACAACCCAAAAGTTAAGTTATTCAATTAAAAGTATGCACATATATCAATATCGTGGTTAGGTACATTTGTTTCATGTATTGTTTTTTTTGTCAACTCTAATGGACAAAACCGATCTAATACGATTTGATCAAAAACCTCATGATTTTTTTGGTTTTCAAAAAACAAACTCTCATATTTCCTATTTGTATTTTCTTCGAAGAAAAAAAGTAGAAAAGTAAAAGCAAAATGAGAAGGGTTTCAGCCTTCAACTTCAAATATATTCGTCAAAGCCGAAAATAAAGGAGACAGATTCAGAGAATATAGTTTTGCAGATTTTTAAGACTTATTATGTTTTTTATAAGAATTATATGTCTTAAAAAGTGATTGGAACTTGGTTCTGTATCATGTCTCTCATTTCCAGTCTCTCTCTTTATATTTTTCATGCATTAATTAATTATAAACTCTATATATATATATATATATATATATTAATGTATTATAATTGGATGCTTTAATTTGTATTCTTTAGCTCCTTACCTATCATTGATGCAAGAATTGTCATGTGAACAACTTATCATGTTTCTGTGTGTTTTGTAATGACCAATTATTCAGAAATATTATTCTTTATATATCCATTCATATGTAAACATCGAAGAAAAGAATGGCACAAGCTATGTTACGTTAAGTCATTGATCTTATGATTAAAATTACATCATATATTCCTTAACACACACATTTGTTCTCTGAATCCACTAATTAATTTAATCTCTTATATATAGATCGACTCACCCAATTTATTCGTATCGTAAAAAGATGTTGTTTGCCGTAAATCATCTCAACAAACTTTTTACTCTTCTCTCTCAGAATCATCTCCTTTTTTCAACATTATATATATATACACTTTGATATAATGTAAAGGTAGAACATTTTTTGATAAAGAATACTAATAGATGGAGAAACCGGAATAAATTACTGAGATTGTCATTGGCTGAAATTATTCTCACGTCATAGATATATCATATAAAAATATATGAGGTTTTTCTGTGTTTGATTTGTTATCAATATTTCCCCAAATTGAATTACAAAGGTATTTTGGCTCGAAGTATGAGAGAATCAGCCTATGTTATCTCACTGTATTTTTCGAGCTGTTTATTTAAGTTTTTATTTTGTTAATAATTTAGTTGACAAGATCCGATCGATAGTTAAATTTTTAAAAAAGTTATAATTTATTAACTGTAATGTGGAGAGCTCGAATTCTTGGTGTCAGAATTATTAGTTGAATCATTTTAACCACTATACTGAAAAGAATTTGATAATTTAGTTAAGCCTATTTAATTAATGAAAATTGTTGAAAAAAAATGATTAAGCTATAGTGAATTTCTTTTATTTTATTGACGACAGAATCTTGGGTGGAAGTATTTGGAGAAATAGCATGTGATTATAATTATGTAATTAAACTCATCGTATTTTTCGAGAAATAGCATGTATGTTTAATTTATTTTTTTGTTGTCAAAAATTGGATACCATGAGCGTTGAAATCGAACTCTGGTGCCAACTCTTTAGCTAGATCATCTTAACCACCAGACTGAGAGTAATTCAGCTTGTTAAAGCCTTTTTAATTAATCAAAATTGTCGACAATAAATATGATTAAGCTAGTGAAGCTCTTTTATTTTATTTAACGATAGAATCTTCATGTTCATTAACCCCAGTAATAATTAAGTACATTAATCATGATAAATCTACCATAAAAGAAATAACTAAGCTGCTTAATTAAACTACCCTAATTGATCAAATTTTATAGCTAGCGACATTAAGTAATTGAGAAGTCGTAGTAAGATCAGAAGTTCCAATTAGTATTTCCATGATGGTCATCACCAGGTGCGTCAAATTGAGAAGGAAAAGGAATCAGATTGGACATTGCTTCGTGAAGCCATCCATCATCATGTTCCATCTGTTCAAAATTGGAATTCATTAGTAAATTATATGTAAAAAATCCCACAAACTGATGATCGTAAATAATATATAATTGAAGGAACAATACATGGATTAGATAGTCGTCTGATCCAGAAAACACATCTTCGTCTTTTTCAGAATGGTTAATATTGTGATTCTTAGTCGACATTGGAGATTGTTCTTCACATGTCTCATTGTTTCTCGCAAATCGGCCACGAACACGAACACGCCGATCCGCTAGGGTTTTACGACACACATACTGCATAAATTTTTTTATGTTTTATTAATCAATTCATGAACATTCAAAAACGATGAATCAACTATATATATAATAAACTTAGGTACCTTAATAGTCTTATTGAAGTTGCGTTGGTTCTTCTTCTTCAAGTACCTCATGATTCTGTCTTTACGTTCTTCAACTGAATAGCGTCCTACTTTAATGTTGGGCTGATCAGCTTGTATTCCTCCTTCACTTTCACGGTGTTGCATATGTACCAATGATTGCTCTACTGTTGCCGGACGGAACAAAGGTTTGATCTCAGGTGTTGCAAATCCGTAGTATTCTTGATTTCCACCATGAAAGTATCGTGTTGCATTATTAACACCCAATTTCTGGTAATAACTGTTGTATTCAGGCACTGTGACATCAGAAATCCCGAAAACTTGAGGTAAGAAGATGGATTCTGGATTAGGAAAAGTGTTGAAAGAGCCAAAACAATCGTCTAGGTAGCTTGATAAAGCAGAGTCGACGTCAAGACAGGAAGGAACACCGTGAAACTGCGAAGAAGCTTCACCGGAAAATGAAGTGAGATCGGGATAGAAGTGATGAGGAACAGACGATGATGATGCCATTTTTGTTTGGGGGAAAATGAGAGTGTGGAAGTGTGTATATATACAGGAACGTAAAGAAGAGTTTTGTGTAGGATTGTTACAAGTTGTTGGGTTCGGGCAGGATGACCGTACTGACCGAACACACCAGACTTACAGTTGATTAGTGAGATTCTGGCATAATAACTTCTTACACTCTCTTTTAATGCTGTCACTGCCATTTTATTGCTCATTCTTTCTTTTATGTTTTAACTGTTTATAATTTCGTTTATTTCAACATTTAACAACCTAATCTTCTTTGGGATTCACATCAACGACAGTTTGTTTCTTAGAAACCGTTGTTCTCTTCTTCTTTTTCTTTTCTTTTTCCGGCGTAGTGAGTTTTTATCCACCATACGAATTTTGATGCCTAAAAGATTTGTGAAGAAAACATTATTTGACATGAATTTTTTTTAATGATCGTTTAAATTGGGTTTCACATTTCAAATTTTTATTTTATTTTATAAAGAATATAGATTTGTTAAAGATACTTTTTTTTAAACAAATTTGCGACAGATTGGTAATTAACAAAATGCAACTACTATATATAAATGAAAATTCTAACAGCTTAACTAATAAAAATGAAAATTTTGGTTTTCTTGTCAACAATTAACCATTTAATCGACAAGACTCGATCTATATCATAAATGTTCTAATTGAAGCAGATAGAATTCGAACTCACCACATTATGTCTAGCTATATCAAAAACAAGACAACTGAACCAATTGTTTCTCGGTAATGAAAAAGTTGTTATACGTCGAATATTATAAATGAATGTAAGATGGTGATACGTTAGAAATGCATAGAGGCGAATAATTAGATTATCTAATTTAAGCCACACCAAGTGTCCTCACCGGCTAGATGTTCTTGTCTCGTTTTTTTGAATTAAACAGAAAGGAAAAAAAAAGTATATATATTTTTAATAAAAGAAGAGAGAATAAACAATTGCGCGTAATTTCAAAGGGCCGTACAGAAAGACACACGCTATGACAAGAACGTAAAGAGAAACCCTACTCCTAGCCTCAGAATCTCAACACATGTTCTTCCAATAGTTTCCACTTTCTTCTATCATTTATTTCTCCAAGTACCATTTGCCTTCACAACTTAAATCCATCTATTATTTATTTACGATTTGGTCTATCAATTTATATTTGTGTCATTGTACTCCACTTTCCACATTCCGATTAAAATTCATGGTTGCAAAGAAAATATAGTATTTTTAAATGAAAACCATATATATAGGCAAGTTTTGATATCTAAAAATCTAGTTTTCTTTCGGGTATAAATTTCTGATCCTTTTATTATAGTACCATATTAGATTTTTTAACAGAATTACAAAGACAATAAAAAACAGAGTTAGAACAAAAAACTATAGAAAAGACAAAAACACAAACAACAATCTAAAAACCCTACAAGATAGACAAATAAAAGAAATACAAACTAAGAGCATGTAACAACAATGCAAATAAAGCAAACAACAACACACCGACACATATTTTTGGTGATACTTTCTAATTTTGGGTCTAGGTAATCGATAATTGAATCAATTTTGTATCGGATCGGATTGGACAGATTAGATTGTGGGCTCTGATACTATATTAGATTATGAGTTTCCAACTCAAAACCAATTGACAATGAGTAGAGAAGTTCATATCTTATATATACTAGAAAAGATCATTTCCAATTTCCGATGTGGAATAATATTCCTTGATATTATCATATCAAAATTAATTGAATTCATGACTTTAGCTGAATGTTTAAATATCCATTTCTACTATTTTTTCTATCAAAGTTTGATAAAATCACAAAATGTTATATGATAGGATTTGAATTTACCGTTTGGATATGAAAGGGCCTTATTGATCTAATAATTATTGACACAATATTGAAAGTAAGATCGAATATATATTTGAGATCGGAGATCGGAGATGATATGAAGGAGGTCGGCCTACAAAGAAGTTAAGTGAGATCGATAGGAGATTCGAAGGAAAGATGATGGATGGGTCTTGACATGATTGAATATGCATTCAAACATTAAAGCGCTACATGTTTTTCTTTCCTTTTTTTTTTATATCTTGTTTTCTATCAATATGTAATTACAACTTCATATATAATATATTCTTTGTCCATTCATTATCTCCTTAACTTCAAACTCGTCTCATCGAGTAGACAATCATATATTTTCTGAAATAAAACAAGATCTTCCAAATATAATGATATGTCATTTATTGTGAGAAAATAATCATGAGAACTTTGTGTGTTTAATCATTAATAAATTGTTTTGCATACATGTTTTTTTCGTCAACACTGAACCACAACTGGCCGGCTCATTAGTCAAATTCCTACATAATGTAGACAGTATAACTCGATTTCTGGATATACAAGTGTGTTTGCCTTTAGTGAACTTATCATCTGTCATTGGACTAAAGGCCACATGCGCTTTGCATACATGTATAAGAATAGAATATCATTTATTTCAAAATCTACCATTAGTTCTTATCCTATTTGTGGATTTAACTGTATTCATCAGCAATCCTCAGGAATAGTAAATTATCAATATCCAAAATTCTGCGTCGGTTTGCGCTTCGAAGTATCGATGATACTTTTTTATCGAAATATTGGTTTTACATATATAAATTTGACCATTTTGTTGGCTTTTATTTCGTTCAAAGTTCAAACACAAAAAAGTAGTTCTAGAAAATCTAGCTTTCATGTGTTGTGTTAAGATAAAGTGAAACTGAGATCTTAGTTCGATCTTTGTTTGTTATCTGAAAAGATTCCTACCTTTAATTATCCTACACTGAATAAAGAAGAATCATTTCATTTCTCTCAATACAAGACTCACTCATCTAGTGCAAACTGCACAAATTTCAGAAACTATTTTTAGTCAAATTTTTAATTTATTCCATCGTAGTTCGACTCCAAATAATCGTGTAACTTTGAATGATATAGTTAATTATGAATTGGAATTTATCGATCTAATTAATAATTTTATGATCAAGAAAAAAAAGAAGGAAAACTTTATTAGGGAAAAGACAATAGTGCAACAAAAAATAATAAATGAAAGAATTAGATGAAATAAAAGAGAGATAAAAATAGGAAATAAAGGTCAAAGTGTAATAGTTGCAAGTTGTATTTTGGTATTGTTTTTTTTTTATTATTAATTTTTTTTGACTATTGTTGTTGGTTCATATTGGCTGATAAGTGAATCTAAGGCATGTAGATGTTCCCTTGAATAAGAAGCAAGAAAGTTATTTGGGGTTTTAACTAATTTTTTACGTAAAAATACAATCCACTTTAGAAGAGTATTCTTGTTCTACAGAGTTACATTATCTATTTAATATGCTGCCAAAAAAATAAGATCTTATTTTTGAAGATATGTCCTGATTTTGTTCTCCTTCCTCATGCAACTGGGTTCGAGTTGCCGCTTATAAACGTTATCTTTTCTTTTCTTTTTTATTAAATAAATTACCATTAATTTCTGTTACTTTCTCATATTTCAAAGAAGTTGAACCAGAAACAGAGATATCAATAAAGAAGAGAACAGCTTGAGTTTGAATCTCAAGCATTATCGACAATCCATAATATGTTTTATGAACAAGTGCTAAGAATTTTGACAAAAGTTACCAAGTGACGTTAACTCAACTGGTTGAGGACGCTTAGCTACCACATGTGTGAATATAAGGTTAGGTGTTCGATCCACATTTTAAAAGAGGATTTTATATTGGGTTTCCCGACCGCAAGGAAATGATGTACGGGCCTAAGGCCCACAACCTAAAGAAAAAAAACATAAAAGTAAAAAATTTGACAAAAATTAAGATATAGAGGGATTTTGAACAGAGTTTAATAGATGAAGCATACTTGGATTAAATTTGAGGGACACGTATAATACAACAAATAAAGTTTTTTCACTTCTTGATAAAAAATGAAAAAGAAAAACAAAATAGAAAAAACAATGCAACATGATAATGTTCTATAAAATCACACATTCTAGCACTATTTTCGTTCAAAAAGTTTAATTGATGGGATCTGATATATTAGTGCGGATATAATGACTGAGAAACAAAAAGATTGTTAGAGAAACAAACAAATTAAAAACGATCACTGATCCTAAGCAGAGCTTGAGTCAAGGCCAAGTAAACCTTCATATGGTAACGGTAACTTGAGGACACATGAATGTTGAGTGTCTCGAGACTGGTGCGGCATGAAACTGGAGGTTCCACCACCTTCACGCTGACATCATAAGCAGCCTTGTCGTAATCTCCGACTGTCAGGTGAGCGTCGGCCTCTCCCAACCCACTTGTAGCACTCGCGTAACCCAAACTGCACTGCTTCAACGCTTGTACAGCCTTGGAATTCCGTTGGTGCTTCGAGCCCAAAGTGGAAACCTGCTTGGTGAGAGTGAGAAGGTGGGAGTTGGTGCACAGGATGATGATTCGAGCCAGATCGATTCGGTTGGCCTCGAAAGACCAGGGTCCAATCTCAAACAACGAAGACACAAGGTGGGACTGTCAGAGTTATGGCATTGTTGTATCATTAGCTCTTCGTCACCTCTAGAGATCACTGATATTGTTACTACAAGTGTGGTCACGAGAAGAAGTTGTGTAAACAGAGAACTAGAAGCCATTTTTCTTACTCTTTTCCCTTCTTGAGAAAATGTTAATCATCTTTATGTTTGGTCTACCTCCTTTAAGTGCTGTTACAATTTTGTAACGTTCAAAAATAGAAATTTCGATTCTGGAATCCAACTAGGTGCATAATGCATGTGGTCCAAGCGTTACAAGATTATTATGAAAAAAGTTAATACAGCCAAGCACATAGTTAACGTGAGTGGTGTTCCTGCCTATTATCAATTATCGTTTGTTTTGGTGAAACATTTAAGGGAAAATTATAGGCAACACTCAAATGAGTTTTTCTTTTTTTTTTGTCAACGGGAATAGTGGCTTTTAATCCCCTCCTTTATACTGTAGGTAGGAGGTTCGAACCTTGGTGCCTTTGAAGATTTATAAAGTGACAACACCACTTATTAAAATGCCACAATGTTTTTCTTCTAGTGAATATGCCATTTTTGATGGCATTGGTGGCATCAATAATGACTATTTTGCCATTTCTTTAGTATGACAAAACAAATATTTTAGTTAGGAATAGAAAAAGAAGAGAAGAGAAAAAGGTGGAAAGAAAAAAAAAATTCGTGGGGAAATGAGAAGAAAAGAAGAAAAAGAAAAAATTGGCTAATGAATCAGCGAATCAGCGACACGTGGCACACAGAAGAGAAAATGGGACATAGACATATTAACAGACATAGTTTATGTATGACGGACATAGTTTGTGTCTGACGGACATAAATATGTCGAAAACGGACATAGACATAAGCGATGGATATGAACATGTTTATAATAGACATGGATATGTCCATGGTTGAATGAATCAACGACATGTGGCAGACGAAAAGAGAAAATGCAAATTATGTATGGCAACAAATATGGACATAAACGATGGACTTTTTAGATGGACATAGTTTTATGTCCGACAGACATAGTTATTTCGAAAACGATCATAGACATAACCGATGGACATATATGATTGAAAAACATAAATAGAAAATTTAAACGATAAAAAAAGAAAAAGAAATAAGAGATGAAATGAGAGAGAAAATAAGAGAAATAGATAGAAGCGTCCAAGAAGAAGAGAGCAAAAAAAAAAAGGTATTTTTGAGGAAGTTTAAACTTAATGACATTTCTCATCGTTAAAAACTCATTTGTGGCATTATCTTAAATATTCCCAACATTTATATGTGTAATTGTTCAGTTTCTATATTTATGTAGTTGTTTTTTCTGCCCAATAAAATTTATAATTTGATGTAAATATAAAAATAAATCGACAAAACGGAAAATATATTTTATCAAGTAATTAAACATTTATGTTTACAGATTTTTAACCGAATTGCAGCAAATTGTGTTCTTCCATGAGATTTAAGGGATTGATGGATTCAATATTTCAATTGTTAAAAAACGAAATGAATTATGAGTAATAATTTCTTTTGTATTTATGGGCCATATATAGCCTAAATACCAATGGGCCTTTATAAGAAACATTGTAACTAAAACATGAAAAAGAGGCGAGCCATATTTTGGTTTGATGACCGTTAGAGGCAAATCTTCAAGTTGGCATAAAATTTTGAAAAAAATAGAAACTTTGAAAAGAGCCGTTACCAAAGAGCCTCTCACGCGTCACCATTACATTTAAGAAATCCGCATCTTTCCTCTGAAAATCACAACTTTACGCTTTTCTCTCTTTACTTGCATAAGCTTCCAATGGCGAGCACGAATCCACCGATCATGGAGTCAAAGACGAGGCATCCTCTTCACCAGATCGCAGATACACCAACACACAAGCTTCTCCTGAAACAATGGCTAAAAGAAGAAGAGCTCATTCTTAGTCGTGTTTCTCACAAAGAATCTCAGATCGATTCTGTTCGACGAGAACTCACTCAGCTCTACATCTTCTTCTTTATCTTCCACTCCATTTCTCTGCTCCTCCTTTTCCACGCTTCTTCTTCTATTGCTTCCGTTGCCAATGCTTGTAAGAGATCATGGATCCCTTCTCTATGTGCATTATTGTCATCATTAGGAATCATTTGGGCCGTACGGTACAAATCGGAGATGGAATCGCATCTTGAGAAGCTGTTGGAGAGGGAGAAAGAAGATGCAATGCTGTTGCGTAAGTGCGTTGAAGAGTTGAAGAAGAAAGGCATCGAGTTTGATTTGCTTAAGGAAGTGGACGCACTTCGCAGAGCAAAGAGCTTGAGAGTTGAATCGAAGCCTGTCAGGAAATGGTCTGCTAGGGATTTCGTGACGCTCTTCTTCTTCTCTGTTTCATGTTTGGTTCTTGCCATGATTAGACTCATTCTCTGCGATTAAGCTTCTTATGTTTCCTTTTTTTTGCTATACTTTCTACTTACGGTTCAGCAGAATTCTCTGGTTTCTGCAATTTTAGTGTTTTTTCATCTTCTTCAATTCATTTTTGTAATGTTAATTTGGTTTGTTGACATTCTTCAAAAAATTGGGCGCATAAAATATATATCTGACTCAAAACTTTGTTGATCTCTAATCTGACCTGAATAGAAAACCAAGCTTGTTCTTTTGTTACGATTTTGTTTTCTTCTTCTTCTTCTTGCTGTAACCATTCTCTGTTGCCAACTCTTCTTTTTCTCCTGGTTTGCTTTTCTTCTTCTTTTTCTTTGATTTCTCCTCTTCTTCCTCCTTCTCCTCTGTCTTCCTCTTCTTCTTCTCCTTCTTCCCAGACTCCTCCACTGCCTTTTCTCCCTCGTCTAATAAAAAGAGGAAACACCCATTAAACAAAACCATTTACCTAACAAGATGAGAGAAGCTTTGGTCACAAACCTTTCTTGTCAAGATTTTCCAGCACTTCTTTCATTACGTCAACATTCTTACGTGGGGCAACGCCTTTGTCATAAAAGTCAAGTCGTTCCTCCACTTGTTCCCTTAGTTTGTCACCAAAAGCTGTACTGCTGATATCTGCATAAGACAACGTTGCATTATCACACTATCTCAAACTCTTTACTATTTAGGGGCAGTCAAGATTTTTACCAGCAAAACAATCAATTCGAGAAGCAATAGAACACTTGTTTGCAAGGAAACGGGCAATACGACCCTTGTTTTTAGCAGATGCGCGTCCAATGAATGACGAATGGAATATTAGACCATACTTGGGTGTATTTCCACGTGTTTTCAGCGCCCTGTAATTGACACTACAGTCAGTTTCTGCAGTGAAAGTAAAGTTGCATAACAAAAACAAAGCTTGAAATGCACCTGAAAAGTGCTTTCTCAGCACCAAGAATCTGGAGAGTTGAAGATGGGCACTTGGCAAGATTTGTCAGACTTCCTGCATGTGAAATCAACCTAGCACCAACCATATCTCCGATCAAAGCTGCCAAATTTGGAGCAATGTCGCTCATTTTGGTAACAAGATAATCATAGAGTTTCTTTCTGTAATCTGCGAGGTCCATAACTCTTTGAGCAAAGGTCTGGACATTGATTAGATCAACCGGTGATAAATTCTGGCCTTCAAAGAGGAAAAAACAAGATAATGTCTTAAAACAATGAAGAGAATAGATACACATTTAAAGAGGATGATTCTCATTGAAAAGGATCCATTAGTGTATTTTTACCCATAGATGCTTTTCCAGCTTCAACAACCTCTTTTGCCTTATCTTCATCCCCAAGGACTTCAGTAAGCATAGGGATGTGCCCTTCCGACAATTTTGACTTGTCCTCTATAATCTTTGAAACTCGGGCATAAAGGTAGTTGTCATTGACTATCTTGACAAGTTCAGGAAAGTGCCATGAGTACCATTCTCTGCAAAAACATTACATATGCTGCTCAGAAACTATTTTTCTTAAAAGGTAAATGACATAACCTTATGTAGCAGAAAAGACATAATGTAAAAGGTAAAGCATCAAAACAAACCTCACTCTCATAGCAAAGGAGTTGATATCCTTATCAAGCGTGTCAAGCAGGAAAATAGCTTGAATAACCATGTTATCCACCCTGTTGACATTGAACTTCACCTTTGCTCTGCTGTAGCTGTGAGCGAGTCCAAGTTGCGCTTTTTCCAGATCACCCGGCTAAATACATTACGAGAAAATAAAATTTAACATGAATAACGAAAAGGAAACACCAGAGATGGAGGTAATCATAAACAAAGTTCACACCTTCAGATCCTTGATGAACCTATCAATATGTTGGCGCACACCTCGAAGAAGCTCATGGACAAACTCATTGCTCTGGCAAGGAATTTTTGTGGCTTCAAATATGCAAGACCCGATTTTTGGCTCAGACACTCCTAAACTAAATTTGGGCTTTTTGCCTTCCTTCACTTTAGGGAGATTCAACTCCAGAAAACTTCTCAGCTCATCAGTCATGTACCCTACAAGGTTTAAGGTATAAACAAAATTCAATGCAAATATATCATGTAATTATCAATGGACTACCAGTATTGTAAACAGATTGACGCATTATAACAGAGAGCTGTAATTCATTATATACTTTGAACTTTTCAGCTAAAATTCAAAAATATACGGATAATTACATGAGAAAAGGAATAATGTTAGTGGATAGAGACTCACCTTCGGAGACTGCATTGATTTGGTTGAGAGCATCGTGTGCAGACTCATATGGGTGAAAAGCAGTGATCTGAACGACGCGACCGAACCGGCTTAGGTCCGAGACGGAGTTCCGAACCGCTTCAGTGTTCTGTCCAATCTCATCGAGACCGTGTGCCTCAAACAATCCGTAGCCGGAGGATGATTCGTATAGAAGATACAACGCCATTGTAGAGAGAAGCTAAAAACCCTAGCCGTCTCTGTACAATTGAACGAAAGTCAAATATATATACTTATGCAGTTTCCGTCTTGGAGAAGAATCAGAGAAACTAGGGTTTACGGTAATTTCGCAAGGAAAATTAATGACTTTGCTCTAGGATCGTTAGATTGATTCCATGGGCTTCGGCCCATATATCATATCAGGCTCAACCAAACTTTTCAACAAACACTCTCCACGAATCCACAAATAGTCCTGGGAATAATACCCAGATCCGAGGAACCGAACCAAAACTGACTCGAAAAAATAAGTTCGGATCCGAATTTAGGTATAACAGTTTTATTTTATTGGGTACTTTTATAAAATACCCGTGGATATCGGGTCGAGTTCGGTTCTTAGGTACCCAAATTTTTTTTCAAGTATTCGGATATTTCTCGGGTATATGAATATTTGGGTCTAGATTCGGATCCGGATCCTCGGGTATTTGTTGGGTATTTAAGTATTTTTAGGTTATTTTTTAAATATTTTGAGTAATTTATGAAAAATAATCGGGTATTTTTTTGGTATACGCGTATTTTTTGGGTATATGAGTATTTTCTAGTATTCGGGTCCTCGAGTAATTTTCGGGTATACAGATGTACAAATATTTTTCGGTTCTTAATAATTTGGACTCGAACCGACCCGGACCCGAATGGACCCAACCCAAAACTGAACCGAAATTGTAACAGATCCTAAATAGGTCTAAAACTTCCTTATTTGAAAGAGTTGAATCCGAAAAGAACCAATCCGAACCTAATCCAAAGACCCGAATGTTTAGGACTATCCACACTAATAATCTCTCAAATTAGAGATATGGGTGTATGTTCCAAAATTTTAAGAAACTCTCAAATAAAAAAGTTACTATTTAATATTTTGTTATTATTTTATTTGATGGAAGACTTGCAATGCATATGCTCTTATATAGACCAATAGTATTAGACAAGAAGAAATCAATAGCTTCCTAGCTTTTACACACAAAATTTCCCATAAAATTTCAATAAACCGCCAAATTTAACTTTTTTCTTTCTTCTAATAAATGATTTGATCCAACAAAACTCAACTTATAATATAAACTTTTTGAACTCCAAAAATAGCATGAATGTAAAATTCTCTAAAATCGAATTTCAGTAAAAAAACACATAAATATTTTCCCGAATTTAATAATTTCTATCAAAACCTTTTTATGATAAATACTTGTCAAACTTTGTAGTCAATTTTATTGGTAATCAACTAAATTAGTCGAAATTAAGTAGCAAGTAAAATAATTAGCGCCAAGAAGCAAGTAGCTTAGTTAGTTTGTTTATGATGTAGCTTGATACCATGTGGTGAATTCGAATCTTACTCAATTATAATTGAAAATTTTTGGCTATACATCAAATTTTGTCTGATATAATTATTGTTAACAAAAAATAAAAATAAGGTAATTGGCAACATGAAAACTAAAAAGAATTGAAAATGACAATCTAACTTTAATCAAAACAGGAGCACACGACCGACCACAAGATCACTAAAAAGGATAAAATGAAATAATCATGGCAGTATCAAATCTACAACAATATAATATGTATGGTGGGCTTAAAGAAAGAGCAAGGCTTAGTCATGGAAAGGATGTAAAGGAAGGTGATGAGTCAAAAAACGTCATTAATATTCCAAAGAGATTGAAAGAGAAAAACAAAAAGACAAAGGTGGAGCCAAGTGTGACATCAGATTACCAAAAAAGTCAAGACCAAGCTGCAACGTGGGCACCCTCCACTTTCATATTGAAATCCATCTATATGGACCACTTTGAATTTGCATTTATTTATCCTATTTAAGGAGAGGCTTATAAGATACAACTAACAACTTATCAATTATGACTGTAATTTCATTCACCAAATGAATGTGTAAAAGACAGAAATGTAGAAACGAGAGTGTGGTCTGACTTGTCCTCCGTACGGTGGGTGGATCCCCCAGGTTGCCTCTTTAGTCTTTAAGTTTTTTAAGTCAATTATTTGACTTTTATTGATTTTTGTTGTTGTTGATAAGACTCTATTAGTCATTCCTACTCTTCCCAAATATCTCCATTTTTTTTTGTTTTACCAACCCCTAATTTCCTTTGAATTGAATAGGCCTAGGATTTCGGTTCGGACCGAACAAACCAAACTGGTCCGAACCGAAAATTTGCTAAACCGAACCGAATTGATTTTAGGGATTAAACCGATCGGCCAATTCTGAAATTGATTTTGGTTATCGGGTTATTCGGTTCGGTTTGGCAAACCGAACATTTAACCGATTAAACCAAAAATTAGACCGAGATATATATTAATTTTTTTTAGGGTTTCAGTGTCATTCTTCTGTCTTCTCTCTTTCTCTTCCAAGCGGCCGATTTCGTTCTTCTCTCTCGTTCGTTCGCATCCTCCTTCGATCTTCGTTTTCTTCTCTCTTTTTCTTGTTTCTTCTTTGATCTTTCATCTCGTTCTTTCATCTCCAAGCTTCAACCGAGTCAATTTTTTTAGGTAATGTCATTCTTCCACCGATTCACAATCTTCGGACATTTCTGATTTTTTTTTTGTGTTCGATTTTTTGTTTTCGGGGTTTCCGCTTCTTTTCTGACTTAAACTTCGTATAGGTAAACGATATTCGGTGTTCAATTTGGCTCGCATTAGGTTTGAAAAATTAGGGTTTTTTTAAAATTTGGGGGTTTGAATTTCGGAGTTGTAGCGAAGCTTTATGAGGTGTAAACGATAGGTAATTGCATTATAGGAGTTTGATTTTTTGATTTTTTTGGTTCGATTTACGGTTTTATAAAATTAGGATTTTTTCAAAATTAGAGTTTTTAAAATCTGAGGTTAATCGAAGCTTACTGAGGTTTAAACCAACCTTAATGTCATAATTGTAGTTCTAATTTTGGGTTTTTAAGGTTCGATTTACGGAGAAAAAATTAGGGTTTTATGAGTTTAGGGTTTTTAAACCAACCTTAATAACTGTTGTTGATAGTTTGATACCGATTACTGACCACTTCTTTTTTGTTTGACTGTATGCTTCGAAGATGGAATCAAACACAATTGAGGTTGACGTGCCAGATGGGAGTGGTTCAAAGAGAACAGAAACCCAGAGGTCAAGTACGTCCGCCTCACCACCAAAACCGAAGAAAAAGTATCAAAAAAGGGCAACAGTATGGCAACATTACCTTCAAAAAGATAATGATTCTTCAAAATGTCATTGTAAGTACTGTGGAGTAGAAATAGGATGTGATAGCACAACTGTAGGAACTAGTCCAATGAAAGCTCATATTGGAAGATGCAAAATGTTCAAGGATTTCGAGGATAGAGAAAAACAGAAAATTATAGGTAGTGATAGCTCATGAAATATGAAAGTAATTAAGTATGATCCGGTTAGTTTTAGGAAGTCTGTTAATGAGATTATTGTAGTCAATGAGTTACCTTTTTCGATTTGTTGAATCAGAAGGTTTTAAACACTTCTGTTTGAATGTTGTCCCTATTTACCAACCCATTTCTAGAAGAACTTGTGCAAAGGATATTAAGTTATTGTATGAAAAAGAAAATGCAGCATTAGTTGAAATGTTTAAGTTAGAAAAACAGAGGGTTAGTCTAACCACTAATATATGGGTATCTCCAATAACCAGTTACAACTACATGGTTGTAACTGGTCATTGGATAGATAGACAATGGAAAATGCAAAAGAGGATCCTTAGCTTTAAAGGCATAACGGATCATAGGGGTGAAACAATAGCGGGTCAACTAGTAGATGTAATTGGGGAATGGGGAATTGAGAAGGTGTTCACTGTGACAGTAGACAATGCAAATGCTAATACTAAAGGGTTGGGACATTTTAGGGACCATATGAAGCTGTTAGGGGGAGATTCCTTAGTTTTAGGTGGAGAGTTCTTGCATATTAGATGTTGTGCACATATTCTTAATCTAATAGTTGGAGATGGGTTAAAGAAAAGTTCACCTAGTATAGCTGCGATTAGAAATGGGATAAAATACGATATATCATCCTTTTCTAGGCTTAAATCCTTCTAATTGAGGTGTGAGACATGGAAGGTCTCAAGAGGCAGCTTGCCCTTGGATGTAATAACAATATGGAACTCAACATATCTAATGTTGAGTTCTGCCCTTAAGGTCGGGCCTGCATTTGAGAGGATGTTAAGAGAAGATATGTTGTATGGTGCTTACTTCTCGGAAGATGATGAGAATACTAAGATCAAACGAGTTGGTCCACCAACATCTAAGGATTGGAAAGAAGTGACATGATTGGTGAAGTTCCTCAAAAATCTTCTACAATAGTACACTGACATTCTCGGCCTCCACCAATGTGACTTATACCCTCTGTTACAATGAGATTGTCAATATTGAGAGGAACTTGATGACAAAGTGTACTAACAGTGATGAGGGAATTAGGAATCAAGCCTATGCAATGAGGGATAAGTTTGAGAAGTATTGGATGAGTTATTGAATATGAATCCACTAGTTATTATAGCTAGTGTTTTCGATCCTAGAAATAAGATGCAATTTGCATCTTTGTGTTTTGATCAATTATATGGGAAGGATACAATAGAGTCTAGGCAGCTTTACAATCTGGTTTTAGATGTTGCAAAGAAACTATATGAAGAATATAGTGTACGATTAAGCACACCATTGGCACTACAATCAGCTGATGTTGTAGCTGCAGCAGAAGAGTCAAATCAAACTGCAGACTCTGCACGATCAATCAATGAGTTGTCTGATGATGATGATGACTATGAGAGAATGGATGCCATTTACAGTAAAATGGTGAATTTAAGAAGATCTGAGGATGGCTCCAGCGAGTTAGACATCTATCTAACTGAGAAGACTGAACTGAGAGTTGTAAATAGTTTAGGACTGCCATATGATGTTCTTGATTGGTGGAAATGTAACTCATCCAAATTCCATGTGTTGTCTAAGCTGGCCAGAGACGTCTTGGCCATACAAATATCCTCTGTTGCTTCAGAATCTTGTTTTAGTACAAGTGGTCGAGTTTTGGATCCATATAGGAGTAGTTTGACACCATATATGGTAGAGGTTTTGGTTTGCACACATCAATGGTTAAGATGTGGGTACAAAGATGCAGACTCAATTGCCAACCTGTCCCAAATGCTTGAAGAAGCTGAGTTTTTTGAGTCTCTCGGTATGTTTTATTATTTTAACTTCTTTGTTTTCGGTTTGTAATATTGTGATTGTTGATTGTTTGTTTTTTGTTGATTGTTGTTTGTAGATGCAAGGAACCAACTAGCAAGCACAGAGGGAAGCCTTTCCACGCAGACATCAACTTGATCAAGTTAGTGATGAATGTCATTTAAGTTTGTTGATTGATTAACTCCTTTTGTTAAGTATTCGACTGAGTATTGGTTCTGTTGTTCATTATGTGTACATGTACATCATGTGAGGAGGAAGAATAGAACAGAAGAGAAGACATGGAGATTTGCTTCATTTTTACTTTCTGTTTAATGTATTGTTCATGGATTTGGTTCAATTCGGTTTAATCGGGTTTAGTTGGGTTTTTCATAACATTTCGGTCATATTTTTATTGATTTATTCGTTTTTTTGTATTTCGGTTTTTATAAACCGAATAACTTAATTTCAGATCAATTCGGATTGTATAATATTTTGGATAACCGAACCGTTTAAACCGAGTACCGAACCGTTTAAACCGAGTACCGAACCGAAGTGAACCAAATTTTTAATCGGTTCAATTTGGTAAAATCAAAAAATTCCAAACAAACCGAAAACTCGAACAATCCGTTCAAACCGAAAACCCAGGCCTAGAATTGAAGTATTGATCAAATTTATTCAATTTTTTAACAAATTTTGCCAATAAAATTAATAATTCGAGTATAAGATGCTTCATATAACTAACTATTGTCAAATAGTGGTTCCTGGTTCGGTTTACTAGATACGGTTAGGACATACCACCACAATCGATTTTATGGGCAACTAAATTTTAAACTTACAATCTATGGCCATGATTGGTAAGACATAGAGTTGTAATATTAAAGAGCATAAGCATTAAGTATCTTATTATGTTCTACTAATCAAGCCCGAAGTTTATATGATGTGTGATTGGAATAGCATTGAGTAATTAGACTTAAAAGTACAAAATTAGATATCATAATTTATTTTTAATATTATCTATAGAATATTAATTTAATTAATAAGGGTAAAATTATCTTTTAATGATATTCAATGCTCTATTCTTGGGAAAAGCTCTATTTATGAGCATTGAAGTATATAGCATTTAGAGAGCATTAGAGGGCTTAATGCTCTTCTAAATACCAATCATGTTTTATTAATAGAACATTAAAAGGAATATTATGCTCTATAATATGCCTTAACAATCAAGGCCTATGTAGTTGAGTAAAGAGGTTTAGTTCCGAAGAAAATAAGATATTATAAATTTACGTAGCACGAAATCTTCAAGGATAACGTGATTCCCACTTCATAATTGGAAGCACTTAGAATTTTTTGAAATAATTTTGGAATTGTGATTCCAAAAATGAAAGTTTGGAAGTTTGGTGGAAGTTTCCGCTTTCAGGTTAGAAGTATTTTGGAATCTTGAAATTGTTCATATCATATACAAATCTTTAAAAATTAAATAAATTAATAACTAATTATTTGGTTTCTAATGTTGTTTAATAGTCGATTTTGATATTAAAAAAATATTAAAATTTAAACAATAAAAGATTTTGAGAATTATTTTTATTTAAAATAATTTATAATATTTAAATTACAAATTAGATTTTGTTTTTTATAATTATTTTAATATAATTATGTTAGTGACTTATGAAATATATATGTCTACAAGTTTCTAACATGTATCCGCTTTTCTGTTTCTATGTTTCAAAATATTTTCGTTTTTACGTACCTATTTCCGATTTTATGCAGGTTGCCGAAAGAAAAATAGAACATCCTCCCATATAACAAATACTAGAAAAGAAAAAAAAACGAGAAAGAGAAGCAAACGGCGTGTAACGGGCAACCGTGAGAATGGAGAATAGGTCCCCCAATAGTGTTTATTTTAGTAAGATATTACATTCAATATAAATAAGAGAAATAAATAAAAAAGTCCAAAAAGTCAAGTTGGTTTGTACGGTATGGCACGTAAGATAGAGAAGAAGAGGTGCGGGTCGGTAGCTTATCCTCTGTACGACTTCCCCGTACGGATTTTTCTATTCTTTTTCTTCATTCTTATTTAATTCCACAAAACTCCTTTCACGTGACTAACATTCCACTTTTCAGTTTTTACTTCTTCATTTTTATTTCTTTAATCCTATGCTTTTTTTGACTAAAACACGTAATAACTACAAAATTTGCCGCAACTCTTTTATTTTTTTCATTAAAAAAAAGAAATAGCTTTGGCGGTAAAATTAGAAAATTAGTGTTAAATACTTGTAAAACTAGTTTAGTTAACATATATCATTAGGAAGCGGTGAGATAGATAAAGGAATAAATGATGACGAAATAGCGCGTAACGCGTTACAGCTAACCAATCAGAGTGAAGTTTGAAGCTGTTGACGTGTTTCTCAATAATTGGACATCATGGCCTCTTACAACCTTTGCCGTTGCAAGAATATTCTCTTCTCTGTTTTTTTCTTCTTTTTTTGCAATTTTATTATTAATTCATATTTATATGTTTTGATCACCTGTCTTAAAGATTTCTTAATCACATCATTTATCTTCCTTTTCTTTTTCTCTCTTTTTTAATAAACATTTAAGCATCAGATGCTTGTTATTTAGTACTTTATATATCTGTTTATGTTTGATTATTTATTTGCTTGAATAAATTAAATACTAGTACTTAATTATTTAATCAACTACGTACTATTTCTTGAACTGATCTATATTAGTTACAAAATACTGCATGGAGTTTTGTCTTTCCCATTGGATCATTCTACACAGTTTTATATGATTTGACTCGAACGCTTCCATTTTTGTACAAACTATATGTAATCAATGAAAGATATTGGAAACTGGCCAACTTGAACTACGTTTGGGTTTAACACTTTAAGAAATTTGATAATTTCTAAATTTTTACAAAATTCACATAAGAGAGGAGTTCCACTTAAACATGATAGTAGGAGTCGTAAGGGAATTAACCACTTAAGAATTCTTAATAATTTTCTGAACTCTATAGCTACCTTAGTTGTTTCTTTTCTTTGACTGTCTCCTTTGAATCAGAAATCAACAGTTAACAAATCAATCGAAAACTAGCTTATGAACTAGAAGCTAACATACAAAATATATTATGATTGTGGGCTATCAATTTAGAACCTCACATAAAGTTTCAAAAATTGTTCAAACCATACAAAGTTTAGGCCTTTTTACGAAACTACACATAATTAGCAATTTGTACTCTTACTTATAATGAAAATCATGTTGTAAAATTGTAATTAAAATAAACATACTGACCCAAGTTTTTTAGTTTGACCCAAATCTATTAAACTAATTAAAATCATGTGATTTACGTATAACATACCCATTAAAATCACATTTTATAATTCTATTTCCTAAACTAGAGTAAACCCCATATATTTTTACAAAATTTTAGTTATTTTAAAGGGTTTGGTCAAATTAAAAATATTAGGTAAATCTGCTTTATTTTTATTTTTTGTCAACATTAGACCACAACACGCTGACCCATTAGTCAAGTTCCTACATAATGTAGGCGGTAAGATTTGATCTCTGATTGTGCAAGTGCGCATGTCTTATGTGGATTTACCGTCTGCCATTAGACTAAAGGCCACTTGCAGTCTGTTTTATTTTAATTATAATTTTTAAACATTATTTTAGTTGTAACTAAAGACAAAATAAAAATAATTATAATGTAGTTTTTATTGAAATTGACAACGTTGAGTAGTTTTGGGTTTAAGATGCAAACTTTGTGTGGTTTTAGGTTTACGAGGTGGATTTTGGATGGTTTTTTAAAGCGACCTAAATTTTGTGTGGTTTGAGGTATTTTTAAAACATTTCGTAAGGTTATAGATTAATAGCCCTATAATTGTAGTAAAACTTCTAAATTGATTGAAACATACCAAAGATGCATGGATAGATAAATGCAGCAGGAGACAACTATATTTAATTTGATAAATACATCTGTTTCATGGGTATAATCAGTATAAATAATAACAAAGTAAGGATGCTAAAAAGAGTCTAAAGTTGCGACCCCAAAGATAAGTTAATGGACAGACTTAACTTTTGATAAACAGAGAAAATGAGGTCACATCGAAGGCTTTGTCTTTAAAGTGATTTAAACTTTACAGAATGGAGAATGATCCTTATTCACAATCTCTTTGCTTTAACACACACGACATTACAATATGACGCTGTCTTCTACAACCTCCACGCGCTTTAGAGCCAAAAAAATCCTTATTTTAGTAATATAGGAGGAGATATCTATGAAGCCACAAAACTTGGTTGTGAATTATTAGATTCTGGCGATATTAGAATATGTTTAATGGTGAGATTATGAGAATCTCATATAATTAAAAATAAATGAAAAGATAAATGAAACTAATGATACTTTGCTTGATATGTCTCTACAAAGTAAAACTAATGATACGGTCTCAATAATAATTTATTACTAAACAATTTTCTAAAAATTCTCATAATCTCACTATTAAACATATCTTAGTATCTACGAAGTTACATAATAAATCTCATAATTAATTATTCACGATTTGATACTAAATTTTGCATAGTCAATGCTTCTTCTAGAGAGTTACAAGTTATCATCTATAGTCAATTACGAAATTTAGTTTAATTAATCAAGCATCCACAACTATTTTGTAGTCTCTCCATTAATTATATCACTTATATTCTTGAATGGCTTGTGTTTATATTGTGAAAACGATATATATGTTTTTTTTACAAGTTTAATATGACCTAAAAAAATAATAAGACATAAGACAATACAGTGATCAATATTTGAAAATTAGCATAATGGAAACTTACAAGTAACTTATAAATTGGGGTTTCAATGATGGTTACGTGAGGGCATGAATGTTGATCAAAAGAAGACAAAACTAATATAGAAGTCTTTTAAGTCGTTGAGAGTGAGTATTGACCTCTTAATTTGTATAATCAATCGTTTACTGGTTCTAATACTATTCCTAATATTACACATATGGTTCATATCTAGTCACTTGGTCCAATTTCTAGAAGCCTTCTTTGGGGGGTCAATAGAAGTAGAACTTCCACATCTTGTTTTCTAATTTTTCCAACCACAATTATGATTTTTATAAAATCCAGCCTATATATATATTAGACTTTACTACCCGATTTTCAAGGCTTCATTTATTCCTAAGAAATATGAATCTAAGACTTTTTAAAGACAATAATTTGTTGTAAATTTTTTATTAACAATTGTATCCATAATTTACAACTCAAAGACTCCAAATATTATTTTATATCATAGGAGAAAAGCTACATATTTGTTTTTGTTTTTTTTATGAAGTGCATATTTGTTTTTGTTATATTTTCATAATTTAAATTAATGTTGTCTTACAATATAGAGTTGTATGTAGTTGATATTTCCATTTAAGAAAATAATTATTGAAGTTTATTTTTCTGACCACGTTTCCTTAATCAATATATTAAACTTATCATTTAAACTTAAAAAATATAACATAAACGAATATCTCGCCAATATTTAAATGGATATTTTTATTTTATGACAATGAATAAGTACATATTTGCAAAAGTAGCAAGCGGAAAATTAACAACAATTTGTTTTTTAAAAATGCCATTAAACCCTTACTGTATAGTTTAGTATTTTTGTTAATAATAAACATTGCTAACAATATTATTGTTAGTTTTTAATTTGTATTGTATATATATCTTCAAATTTATTGCAATATATTTATAATTATCGTGGTAAATCTTTCATTATCAATTTACACAACTTATTATCTTCTATAATTTGCATTATATTTTTAACTATTTAATTATTGCGTAAAATACATTATTATCAGATTATCAACCCTCTCTTATTTATCTTATTTTTCTATGTGACTTATAGATATCCAAATTATTATCGTAATAAACCAGATATTATCAGTCTACACAATTTTTTTATCGTCACTTGCAAATAGTACATAAGAATAAAAATAAAAATTATTGTTATTTAAAAATAATCATTGTCAGATTCTTAATTTTCGAAACATTGATTGTTATTTACTTCATTCACCTTATTTAAATATGGTTGTATCCTAAATTTCCGAAGGATTGATGTTATCAATATAGAATAGATTTAGAATAGATTTTTTCTTATAAAAAAACTTTATTATTGGGTAGTTTAAAAACATATAAGATCAGATATAGTAGATAATCTTATTTTGAATACGATAAGGCTTATTAATTTTCTATTTAAGTTAAAAATTAAATCTATATCCACTTATTATATTACTCAAAATATATAATATCACAATGATTTAATATTGTAGTATTTCTCTCTAATCGGTTTAAGATAATGCAGAAATTAAGTTGATGAAATCGTAAAACGGTTATCTAAAATCGTGGAATCAAGAGCTAAAACCTAAACCAATCGTTAAATTATACCGTTAATATATTTTCCTTTTTGTTATAGGAAAATCAAAGATATTTTCCTTTTTCGTTTTTTTTTTTATGCCCGTTACCAAAGGAAAGGATATTTTCCTTTTTCTGTTTGAAATTGGAAATTTGCAATTTGAAAAAAGTAAAATCAGTTGAATATTACGAGTAAAGGTGTACCTGGCAAGTACTCCTTCCCCGTACCTACTTTATCAAATAAGTAAAATTCCCAACTTCCCAAAGTACCCTCACCTCTATATAATCTCTGAAACCTTCCTCACTCTCCTTCACAAATCGTCTCTAATTCTCTCACAAATCTTAATCCGATTTCGTCACTCTGCAAATCATCTCTCTCTGTTTCTCTCCAATCAGTAAAATCGAAAATGAAGCATCTAATTCGCCGTCTCGCTCGCGTCGCTGACTCCGGTCACTACAGTCTCCTCCGCTCCGATTCACAGAAACCGAGTCGCCGTTCAGAGTCAATTCTCAGTTCTTCGTTGGCTCGTCGCTCGAAGAAGCAAAACTCTTCCGTTCCCGTAGGACATGTTCCGGTTTATGTAGGAGACGAGATGGAAAGGTTCGTTGTGAGCGCGGAGCTACTTAACCATCCGGTTTTCATCGGTTTGTTAAACCGATCGGCTCAAGAGTACGGATACGAACAGAAAGGAGTTCTATGCATCCCTTGCCACGTTCTAGCCTTTGAACGAATCATGGAATCTCTTCGTCTTGGACTTGCGGTGCCAATTGATGTCCAGGAGTTTATCGGCGAGGAGATGAATGGAAGAAGTTAGGTGAATCTTGGTAGTTTAGATGGAAACGAGGTGTTAGATCTGGTTAATTTTTTTTTGGATTCAGATACTGATTCTTACTTCGTTCATCGTGTTATTGTAAATACTATAATTTTTTTTTTTTCTGGATTCGTTCAATGATGGAAAAATTTGAAAATCCAAAGTAGAAGAAGATGAGCGACAATTTATGGCTTTTCTTTTTTTGTTTAGTTGTTCTTAAAATTTGTTGTTGCAAAATTTCCTAATTTTTTCACCGGTTTTACGAATCGGTTTGAAATTCTTGTTGTGAAGATGTATGGAAAAATTTGCTTATGTTTGGATATGAATCTATGTGTAATCTCTGGGTTTCTTCTTCTATACTTTTTACGGATTGAGCAGAAAAAGAATAAAAAAAGTGGGGGAGGGGAATTTTGATGTTTCACCGAGATTACCGGAAGGGCAAATTCGTCAATGTAAATACATTGGAGGAGGGTAATGATACGCTGCAGCCGTTACTATAATATTTTCAGTGTACTATATTGTTTTACCCGTAAGGCCGTAACCCGTTAATCCTTTTAGTTATCTGTTAGTTTTAGTTAGCTTCTTTTTTTTTTTTTGGAAATATATATATTTTTTGCTATGTACGTTATAGTGGGCCAAAATTAATATAAAAAATATGATACAAAATAATTGAAATTCCGTCATGACCAAAAAATAAAATGAATTTCCGAAAAAAGTAACAAAAATCATGTGGGTAGCATCTTTGAGATCCATCCACAAGCCCGTTGTATTAATTATATGCCTAGCATAAAACTACATTGAAAAACAATATTTATATATATGATAAATAATAATGTGTATAATCTTACCATTCATTGCATTTTATAGTGACTAACCATAGTAAAAATTAATGTAACAAATATACATTTTGACAAATTGAGTTGGTAACTAGTTAAATATTTCTTGAACTGAACACATTCCAAATAATTTTCCTCATCATTATTTTTTTCAATAATTGGATCAATAATATCCGATTCATAGCCAAATTGCTCCAACTAAAATAGTACAAAATAGATTAAAAACAAATCAACTGAACCACATGATTCTTGAAATTCTTATCATTATTTGATTCCAAAAACTCGAGTAATCTCCTATGCAAATAACATAAACAAACATCAAATCACACATAATGTTAATCAAATAACACATAATGGGTTGGATATTTTAAGTAACCTTCGTATAATGTTAATCAAACCAAATTAACATATATAATTAAGCACAAGCACATGTGTAAATATGCTTCAGCAATATACGAGCCGAGTGAACTATCATGTGGAGGTTTAACTGTCTTTAATCTATGGATTCTCTCAATCATAATGTGTATCCATAGTCTTCATTTGTTTAATCCCAAAATTAATAATTAGTTGCCTGACCATTTATATGATTTTCCCATGTTGCATCACCTGCAGCACCACATGCGACTTATATATATAGAGAGCATTCCGCACTTAATCATTAAATTCTTTGTTTCTTTTGTTTTGTTCTATTTATTGTCAATGACGACCATCGATCCAACTATTCTTTAATGTTAATATAAGTCGGTGAATATCTACATATTTACATTAACATATATTGTAATATTAAATTTAATACTTTATGATTATATAGTCAAAGCCACATAGGTTGATCAATTGGAATTTAATGTTTGAGAGAAGTTTGATTATTGTTGGTTTGATGGAAACATTAAATATCAAAGGTTACCTTTTAATATCAACAGTTAGATCATCCATCTCTAATTTAAATTTTCCAAAACCTCAAATTTTATTATGGTGGGAATATACAAATATTTGGAATAAACTCTACTAGTTTTTTTTGGAGAAGTGGATATTTAGGATCTAATTGGATAAGACGGTGATTTTGTATTTTTTGTTGTAGGATTTAGGTTGTAGGTTTTTTGGTTGTAGATTTTTTTGATGTATGTATTTTGGCTATAAATTTTTTTTGATGTAAGATTTTTTTTTGTCAAACAATTGGATTGACAAAACCCGATTTATAGTCTAAAGTTCATCCCTATAATCCATTTTTAAGCTACTATAACGCAACGGGTATAATTCGAACCCTGGTGCCAAATCATTAGCTGAAGCATCATAACCATCAGATTGAGAGTGACTCGGATGATGTAGGATTTTATTTTTGTAAAGTTTATAAATTTTTGATATAGTTTCTTAGCTTTTCACAACAAAAAACATTCCATAAATAAAATGTTGGTTTTCTAAAACAACGAGAATCATAAATTTTTTTTTTATCAATAGCAACGAAAATTATAGTCTATCCTTTTAGGTGACCAAAAACTTTGTATATATATATTTTATTTTAGTTAATGGACATTATTAATAATGATTAAATGTGAAAACGAATGTTTCTCCATGACCGGAAAAAAAAGTCGTCATTTCATTAATTTTTAAAAATCATATACATCTCAACGGAAAACCTAAATGTATATATAGAAAATGATCAGAAACCATGGATTAATGTTATCTTATTTTAAAATGATGTAAGATTCTTTGGAAATGACAACGTTTGAATATAGTTAATATATACGAAAATGAACATTGGCAGCTCATTTCAAATCAAGTGTGAATGTTGATTGCTTCGAAGGACACGACTGAACTCATCATTGATTTATATTCCCTAATCTTCTAATCAGCCTCATTCTTTTTTATTTGGATTATAGTACTTAATTATCACTATTTCTTTGATTAATATCGTTTTCTAACAACTCTTTTGCCCCGTGATACATATATTTTTTTCGTCGATTATTATTATTATTTTTGGATAGAAATGTAGTAATCATTCTCGACTATTCTATCATACAAAAGCTGACGCACAAAATGAAAGTTTGAGTTTTTTTTGTGCTTAGGAAGTTTATAGCGTTTCTTGAATTCGATTTGAAAGCTTATCAAACCTCAAACGAGTTTTCTACCATTCGTATTTCCTTAATTAAATGATAAATTTTGAAGATAACATTATGCCGAGTTCTGGTAGTTAGGTTTGATCTTTACCTATACAATTGGTAGATTGAAATAGATCGAGTCTTGTCGTTGTTGACAAAAAAATATAAAATAAAACAACATTGTCCGTGTAGAGTTCCATACATGTGTTGTGTATAAGACTGAGATTAAACATTGAAACTGAAAATTCATGGGCTTGAGTTATTAACCTGTGTTTAGAAGCTTCCTTAACAGTATTATTAAGGGACCCATATGGGGCCCAAATACTGCTGTGGAACAGGCATGTTGAAACACAACACAAGCTTACATCACCTTGTTGTTTTCCCCTAAATAAATGAATAAATATACAAGTTTTGAAGTTGGAAGGTTTCATGCATTCATCAGTTGAATCTCTTTTTTTTTTTTCTTTGAAAATCCTCATACAGTTGAATCTAAGTTACAAAACTTACAGGTTAACATTGAGCTGTCATTCCCTAAGTGGACCAATTCATTTTCAGGACGAAACATATATATTATTAACTTATATACAATCTCCATATATATTTGTTTATCATTACACTACTTTTGGAATAAAATCTTACCAATTTTAATGCTTCCTAAAATGCATATTTTGTTAAAAAAGAAGAAATACACCATTTGTCTTTGCATAAATAGCACAAGATCCAATTACAGTCAATGGTGATAATTAATATATAGTCAATATTCAATGTTTACTTTTGTGAACAAATAATAATAAATTTATTAATTTTCTCTTTAATAGCTTCTAGTAATAAATTAATTTAAATAGGTTTACTCGGAGATGAATGAGAGGCATGACTCTTGTGGTCTCATAAATAAACCTGTCAATACGTAGAAGTGTGTGTATATAAAAGGTGAATATCGATATGATTCAATTTAAAGTAAGTTTGATGAGGAAGAGAAGAGCACCATGCTGTGACAAAAGCCAAGTGAAGAGAGGACCATGGAGTGATGAAGAAAGTGAAAGACTCAAAGCTTTTATTGAAAAAAATGGTCATCAAAATTGGAGATCTCTTCCCAAACTTGCTGGCCAGTCCTCTTATCACACTCTAATCATCTCTTCTCTTTCTCATTTTCATCTTTTTCATATTCTCTCTTTATGTATTTACACAAATCTAGGATTGATGAGATGTGGAAAGAGTTGTCGTCTACGATGGATAAACTATCTAAGACCAGGTCTCAAACGAGGCAACTTCACCAAAGAAGAAGAAGATACAATCATAAACCTCCACCAAGCTTATGGAAACAAGTATATTTACATGTCTCTCTTATTACAATCACTATCTATCTAGAAACATTATAATCAATGAGTAGTATAACTATAGTGCATTGTTTGATCAGGTGGTCTAAGATCGCATCTCACTTTCCAGGACGAACAGACAACGAGATCAAGAATGTGTGGAACACTCATCTCAAAAAACGATTGGTAAAGACCAGTTCGTCATCATTGTCCGACGTTACCAATCATTCAATATCCCATTCTTCGTCTTCCTCTTCCTCGTCCTCAGTCTATAAAGACGATACTATTAACAGCGTGAGGCCTAACCAGGAAGAGGAATTCGAGGAAATCTTGGTGGAGCATATGGCATGTGGATTTGAGGTGAATGCACCACAATCACTAGAATGTCTCTTTGAAGATAACCAGATTTCTCCTCGTATACATAAACCGAATTCACTAAAAGTCCATGGGGAATCAGATCATGAATTCTGGAGCCGACTGGTTGAGCCAGGGTTAGATGATTCTAACGAGTGGCTCAACTTTTTGGATAACAAAATTTGCTAGAACACGCAAGGAGTTGATCCATCATGCCTTAGCTTTGCATCGTCTTTTTTTTAATTTAATTTTGGAATACATTGGAAATATGTTCTTACCAGTGTTTAATGCACATTGTTTTGTTAAAGCTCAGATTTTGGAAACTAGAATGTAAAAGAGTCAGAAGAAGCAGGAATTTGGATTAGAATCACATTTGATACTGATATTTTGATGATCTTTGGAAACATAAAAAACCTATGAATCTAGTCATTTCACTTTCTGCTTTACAAAAGAGGTTAAGAAATTGGTCATCCACAATCATCAGCATTTTCATCAGCAGTCAGTTTTCCTTTAACAAAAAGCTTTTACTACTCTATTTCTGAGACTTCAGATACTAATAAGCAATCATCAAGGCCTGAGGTAAAAAGAGGATCATACCCTTCTGAACAACTCATCATCTGTATCTCTTCAGAAAACGCCTTCTCTGCCATCTCCTCCTCTCCCTCCCTATCCGCAGGTGTAAAATCAAACTTGAGATTTGGGTCATTTGGCCTACTAACCCATGCCACGCCAGATTGCTCTGCTGAGAGTTTGCGCTGTTTGCTTTTTGTAGACTTGGCTGAGTCTGAGGCGGACTGCTTGTGTTTACCCAGGGACTGTGCCTTTGCGCCTGCTCTTGACTTCAGATCATTGGCTGGGAACGTGTTTGAAGCCCATCCAAATGAATCTTCAATACAAGCATTTGCAGCATTCCTACAAAAAAGACAACCAATTCTTTAGTGACTAATACTGTTCTCAGAATTAACAAAACACAGATCAAATATATGAGTTCCAAACCTGTAACGGTTTTCTGCAGCAACCTGAGAAGCTTTTAGACTATCTTCCCCTGGAGGCTCATTCACAAAATTTAATGAATCTGACCCATCAATGGACACACTTATCATAGGTGGAAACTGCTTCGAGGAGTCATCAATGCCAAATGGAAATTCCAAGGTTAGGTCTAATCCCACTTTATTGATAGGTTGATTCTCCTGCAACCTAGGACGGGAAACAGTATTGTTTGGCTGAATCCTGCTGGAATCTTGGAGAGCGGATTCTAATAATTTGCTACTTAAGTTGGTGATCTTCATCCCCTGCAAAGACTTTCTAGCTAAATTCTGGTCGTGATTTACAGAACCTATAAGCTGTCTGTTGAAAATGGGACTATTTAAGGAGAGCATTCTATCGTTCCCGGTGCGGCTAGATGTCCTCCAAATTGATGACAGCAAGCATGTAAAATGCCTTTGTAGGAGCATCTCCGTATCTGGTTGCTCAGCTGCAACATTTAGGAGTGTCCGAATATTTTCCTGCACCAAAATTTAATATTATTGAAATGCATATACTTTCCAGTATGATCTTCTTGAGTCGATTAACAGGAACCATTTACAGGATTCTAGTATATCCCTAAATAATCACTACTTTAATGCATGCTGGTGAGTAACTAACGTAACGCCAAACAGTAATCAACCTTACCTCAGTGACTTTAAGGAGAGCCTTCCCAGAGCCTGTATTGAGATTCTTCTCATTCACTGCACTGTCGGAAGCAGACAAAATGTGTCGTTGGATAAGCTCTCTATATCTCTCAGAACAATATGCAGGATGGCGACACCTTCCTCTGTAGGCCCCACCTGCTGTCATTCCATAAAGAGTGTCACTAACCAAACTCCAGTTAGTCCCATATTCATGAACCACGGCACACAATATAGCATCTTCCTGAGGCAACCAAGAATCAGGCGCAGGAACACAGTCTCTAGACCAAAGATTCCCTTTCTTCAATTTATCGGACTTGATCATTAGAACCCGCTTTATTGGCATGGAAGTGATGAATTTTTTACCTACAGTTTTACCCCTATTTGTAGATTTCAGTTCATTATCAACAGCCATACTGTCAGACAGCTTTGATTGTTCCAGTTCATCATGCGGAACACTTGGTTGCTTGTATTTGATATCTAAATTTGAAAAAGACTTCTTGTGCTTTTTTGCTTTCTTCTTCGAGGTCTTTTCCTCTTCAGTGTCAACAGTTAACTCTCTTTTCTTGCCTTTCATATGCATCCGCAAAGGCAGTGAACCCATATCTGAGTCACTGCTACTCGCATAGCCACATTCTTCATTATCATCATCAGTCCAATCTTTGACTTTCACCACTGACTCCACGTGTTTTGATTCCGCAGCCAGTGATCCTTTTTTCAAGGATTTATATTTGGCTTTCTTCGTCTTTTTCTTCTTCTTGGGCTTACTTACATGGGCACTTTCGTTCCTGAAGAAAACAATGGTTTAAAATCATTCACTCGTTTTGATTAATATCCCAATAACTCAAAATCAGCGCTGACATAAATTTCCAACAGCATTGTCCTACATTTGCATACTGACAATGAAATTATAAGGACTCAAAAGTGACTTACCGTGTCAAATCCAATTCAGCCTCTTCTGCAGCTTCCCTCTCTCTAGCTTCGTTTTCCAAATCTTCCAACAACTACAAACATAAGTAAATATGTGAACAAGCTGAAACGCAGGACATGGTAGATGCACTAATCAAATCTCACCTGGTGCTGAGCTAAGACTTCAACTTGCTGCCTGTATGCCTCGGTTGCAAAATCAGCATCCCATTCTGAAAATAGCATTGATTTCTTATGTGAGCTAGAAAGCGGCACAGAATAAACATTATAAAAAGATAAATCATCTGAAAAGTTTATTGTTAGGTAAGTAGAAATATGAGTTCAATGATTGGATGGAATGAGCAAAAGCGGGTTCACTTACTCTCATAAACAAGAGGCTCTTCACCATCATCAATCTCAGCTTCCATTTCCTCCTTGCACTTCTCAATATGGTCAAGTTCCCATTCTTTTTCTTCGAATCCTGCTTCATTTTCCATTGCAGCCTCAACAATGATGGGGTCCCACAGCTCTAAAAATCTAATCGCATATCTATCAATAGGACGTAGCTGATTCTCAAAAGATGAAATAGCTTGTCCTGCAGCAGCTGCTGCTACAGCCATTTGCTTGACATCATCTAATACATCAGTGTCATCTTCTTGGCTTGAAGTAGTGATGACCGCTCTCTCCTCCCTGGTATCATTATGTGACAATGAAATTTCTTCGTTAGTTGACCCTGCGGCAACTAAACCTTGATCAGCAGGCTCATCAGCCTTGATATCATCTTCATTTACTAGCTCATCGTCTTCTGGTCGCTCTGCAGGTTCTTCTGTAAACTCTTGATTGTCCACAGCTTCTTCTTGTTCTACTCTTTTGAGAGCCATATAATCTGCCTCATCTTCTGCCTGTTTTAAAGCAGCTTCAACATCTGCATTTGACAGAGGTATCTCCGCCCCACAACTTTTACTTGTTTCCTTTTCATCCTTTGTATTCAGAGCCTTATGGCCAGAGAACAATTCCATGGGATCGAGCTTCTTGAAAAATTCAGTGTTATACTCACCGTTTTGAATTACTAGGTTATCCAGTGCACGCTTCTGGTTAGCTTTTTTTAAGATATTCTCCTCAATAGTGCTCTCACTTATCAACCGGTAAATATGAACTTCACGTGTCTGACCGATCCTGTGGCAGCGATCTTGAGCTTGTTGATCCATGGCAGGATTCCAGTCACTGTCATAGAATATAACAGTGTCCGCACCCACAAGGTTGATGCCAACGCCCCCACTTCTGGTTGACAGAATGAAAAGAAAGATCTTGGGATTTGTATTAAACCGCTGCATTAACGTCTGCCTCTCTTCTGGCGGAGTAGAACCGTCAAGACGCATGTACGTATAACCATATAAATTGATGAAAGCCTCCAAAACGTCAAGCATTTTGGTCATTTGCGTGAATATCAACGCTCTGTGTCCCCCAAATTTTAATTTCCTCAATAGCATAGCAAGCTCCTGCAGCTTACCACAATCAAACTGTATCAGTCGCCTATCTGGAAAATAAACTTGTCTCCTAACGATTGCAGGTCTAATTGGAGACAGAAGAGGTGACAATAAATCTGTAACTTTCTCTTTGTACGATGGACTAAGAAAAACAGGAGAATCACTTTTGCTGCACCAGCAATCAGGTGAAGGCACTCGTGCAGCTGGAATCGCAAATGTAAAAGCTTCAACTAGCTCAATCATCTTCTGAAAACGCTCAATCGGTGAAAGAACTATGTCAGCAAGGATTGAGGAATACATGTAAGAAGAACAATGAGCTTTAAGATGGTGTATATCATCAAGAGGACCCTTAATGGTTAAAAGAGTTCTTAGAGATGTAGAGTAAGTAGGCTTTCTCTGGCATCTCAAAGAATTCCACCATGCAATTGCTGCTGCCCGATCCTTACTTTCTTTAATTCTATCTTCAAATATAGCCTTACGAATTTCTTCAAAAATATTTGTTCCTTGCAGGCTTTTGAGATTTTTTGAACTCAGAGGAATTACTTCTGGATTATACTTCAAATCCAAACGCTCCTTGATCAATTTTGAGGGCGTTGAAATAGCTTTTATCTCGTCCCCTTCCCAAGAGTTCATAGAAAAATTAAGATGTGTGAATAAGAATCCCAAAGCCTCAAGATCAACCCTGGAAAATGGCCTTTCCAAAAGCAGCGAACAGATTGTGGAACTCAACTGCACATCAATGCCAGCCATATCAAAAGAACTTACTATAGGACGACCCTCAAAGAGATCAGGATGATTGCAAACTTTCCGCAACTGCATTATGATACTAATCATCCCAAAAAAGCTTCCACTATTGAGTGTAGCCTGTGTTTCTGTGCTTGCTATGAAGTCTTCATACAAGTTGCGTTGCCTCTTAGACAGTCTACAGAAAATAACATGCTCATGTTTCAGCGGAAGTTGCTTCTCCACATCCCTTTTTAGGCGTCGTAGAAGGAAAGGACGGAGGACATTATGTAAACGATCAATAACTTCTTTGTTGATTTTTTCTTGTCCCTCAACCATACCTGATATCGGGTTACAGAACCAATCTTTGAATTCTTGGTGAGACTGAAAGACATGTGGCATCAGAAAATGCATAAGTGACCACAGTTCCATAAGATCATTTTGCAGAGGAGTACCAGTCAATAAAATTCTGCGTTTAGAATTGAAGTTCAACAAAGTTTGCCATCTCTGAGATTTCCAATTCTTGATTAAATGGGCTTCGTCAAGAATCAAGTATTTCCACTTCTTGCGCTTGAACATTTTACTGTCCTGAATAACTAGCCTATAGGTCGTTATGCATATATGAAATGAGTTGAGCTTCATCCATCCTTGTCTCTTGAGTTTCCGCTCCTTCGCACTCCCAAAGTAGGTGAGAATTTTAAATGCAGGACACCATTTAAGAAACTCAGTTTCCCAATTAAGCATCACACTTGTTGGAACAACAATCAGATGGGGACCCCATATCCCCTTATCACATGCAAGGTGTGCTAGAAGAGCAATGGTCATGATAGTCTTTCCGAGACCCATTTCATCAGCCAGGATCCCATTCAACTTTTTCTCATACATCGTAACAAGCCAGTCCAAACCAATGTGCTGGTACTCACGCAAAGAATGCTTGAGAAGAAATGGCAGTTTTGTTCGAACTTTTGTTGTAGAGTATGTAAATCCAGTTGGCTGAGCAGATCTTGCTGCCGCTGCTGCATCAGCAATTTTATCACTACTATCTTTACTGTTATCTTCAGTTATTTCATGGGATACACCATCAACTTTTTCTGAGCAAGGCTGTGGATCTGGCTGACATCCTGTTACATCAACGTTTTCATCACCTGAATCAGCTTGTTGCCTATTTTCGTGAGAGTCTAATTCAGAGTCTTCAGACTGAGCACATGAATTTTCAGATTCATCTTCAGATATGTTATTGTCACCGAAATCCTATCACAGAAAACTTTAGTTTAAGAAAAAATTATAAATGCTACTGAACGCTGCCAAACAGGAGAATTAAAAAGCATACCTCCTTATACCTTGCAAGCAGAACTTCAATAGGGATTTCACTCTCTTTTTGCAGCAGAGCAATCTGCAGTACAAGTATAAATTTCTGTTTGTAACTCTCAATCGAACAATGTTTTTCATATCACAAGAAAACAGAAAAATTAATAGGTTTGTCACCTCCTCAACAGGGTCTCTATTATCTTCTTTCGCCAATTCCTCTTCGACAGAGAGTGTAGTCTCATCATCCTGCACAAAAAGAGCAGATATACAACTTTGAATCTATATTGTTGTTCATAAAAAAATTTCGACAAGATAATTAAGATAGAAGAGAAAATGGCGAAATAACAATCTCTGGCATTTGATAAAATGGCTGACCTTTTCTTCATCAGCGGCAACAACAAAGTCTACATCTTCCTGCACATGTTACAATTAGTGACACAGAAGTTCATCACTTCAGTCAGAAGCAGAGTCTTTATGCTAATTGCAGAGAAGATCATGATTAAGGTCTTCTGGCAAATAATACACTTGATAACAGATCCGGTTACCTGTTCTTCATTGAAATCATAGGTACAATTTTCCTTTCTGGACTTCACAGAGGCAGTCGTCAGGCCTGGCTCAAGGTCATTAGAATGGGTTTTGGATATTGCCAAATGACCACAGCTATCATTCTGTAGATGAAGGTTATATATTATATCTGAGCCACAATTTCGATGACAAATCAGATAACGGGATTTCAAAAAGACATACAACTTACAGAACGACGAACAATTGGGCTCCCTTCAGTTGCTTCAGAAACTGTAAGATTCATTGTGTCTGCTCCAAATGTCAAATGGAAAAAGGAAGTCAAAGAGCAGTTGCATTGCTTTCAATACATTATAGGGACATAAGACCACTCACCCTCACCATGATCTTGACCTACTGAGGCCAGACTGTCTTCATTTTCATCTTTTCTTGGGCTGGTCTCTCGGCTGACTAAAGGATCAAAATCAAACTGTTAAACAACATGAGGATGCAAATTGTATTGAGGATGCAGGTTGTATGATTCAAAGTACAAAATGGCAGCATGAGGAAAAAGGTCAATGGATAGCGAGCGTAGAGCTATGCTAACCTCTCCCATTAGTATAACGTTTGAGCAACTCTTCAACAGGTAGGTCCACTTCATTTTTCAAAGCTTCCAATTCTTCCTGTCTTTCCCATTTGTTGAAGTGTTTTTCATCCTCCTCAATAGTATCTTCATTATCTTCCTAAGTGTAATCGTGGGTTTGAAATGAGATATGGAACAAATTATTCCTCAAAATATCAGGAAAATAAATTAAATAATATAAATAATAAATTATCCAAGAGTAGAATATAGCCTATATTTTGGGCGCTGGGTGACATCATGAGAAAACAGATTTCCTTGGATAAAACAGATCAGGCTATTCTCCAATTTATTTTAATGTGCAGGTAGCTTCAAGCTGTGATATGCAGTAACTGCCAATAAGTGGTAAGTTAAAAATTAAAAGATGATAAAGTGAAACTCACAGATTCATCCTCGGATTTTAGATCATAATCCTCATCGATGTCAGGACTTCTTGATTCAAAACCTGCAGCTACCGTGTCAGGAGAATTGTTAAAATTCAGCTCACTTGCTTACAATAAACATAATGTTGCATTGAGATATAGGGGGCTCACAAGCATTCAACTCTGGAGGTATCTCTTCTGCCTTTTCCTCACCAATTTTTGATTCTATAGCTAGTATATCTCTAGGAGGAGTATTTTGGCCCTGTTTAGAAGGCTCCACTAAATTTTCTGCCAACATGTTTGAGTATCTAACATAAACAAACAGGTTAGATTTAGTACTTATAAATATGTCCAGAATTACAAAACTATCTAAGAAACATTCCATATAGACCTCTCGGTTTGGCCTAACAGAAACTCAAGTTGCTTATCCATAGCCTTCTTCTTTTTCTCATTTCGTACCAGCTGGTGCTTGTAAAGCACCTATAAAGTTGTCAGACCACACAGAAGAACAAATTTCAGAAACACAGAAGTTATGCCACACCATAACATTCCAAGGCCCAGGAAGGAAATGAAAAGAATTACCAGCTTTTCTACTTTCATCCAAAACTTTTTCATGTCTTTCGAGATGTTGAGTGCTACTTTCCGTAATCGCTGTTCTTCTTCCTGTAAGGCGGCTATTCTGTCACTTAAAAACTAAACGCTGGAGAGTGTAAGTAGTCTGAAAGAGAAAAGTGAGGCAGATGAGAGAACCTTTAGCTTCCTTTCTTCCCTAGAAGCCTGATCTAGCATGCCTTTGCTGGCCCTCAAAGCAACCTTCTTCGCCTGCGCCAGCTTCCATTTCCGCTCAGACTCAAAGTCCTACAAAAAGGTCACCAATGAACAGATAAACAGCATGCATGCATACCAAATTCTTGGTAAATAATGAAACTAGCCACCCTTCTACTACCTTTGAAAGCCAAGCCATCTCCTCCAAAACATGGTCCCAGTGAGTTTTAGGACGACGTGGTTCTTTAGGAGCTTCCAGCGTCTGAAAGAAAAAAAAAATCAGAACCCGTTTACACTTTCTAGTAGTGATAGAGCTCAAATGAGAATCTACAGGAGGAAGATGAAGTCAAAAATGAAAACTTGGAGCTACAACCTTCTGGCGCTTAGCTCTGGAATCACTGTCAGGTTTAGATTTCCCACCTTTCGACGCCATTATAATATCGGGTTTAGATTTCCCACCTTTCGACGCCATTATAATCTCGGGTTTAGATTTCCCACCTCTGGACGCCATTACTAAGCCGACCCGTACAAGAAGCTACCAAATAGAACAAAAATGGAGAAAACAAGTGACTAGAGAGCGGGAGAGCAAACTCTGCCACTACACAAGGTCCCTGAAATTAGGGTTTCCACTTCATCGAGATAAACCCCACGCAACGATATCATCACTCGGTTCCGTTATCACAGTAAAATTTGGGAACCAAATCTTAAGCTTTTACGATTACACATATATACCCAACTAATCTCAGTTGAAAAAGTTTTCAGTCGAACGGAAAACGAGTAAGATCAGGTTTTTATCAAATCTCTTCACTCCATTCTTATTAAGGCGATGTGATTTGAGATCGAGAAAAAAAAAAAAAGACTAATAAAGGAAAAAGCTATGGTTTGTGTGAAAATTTAATCGAGAAGATGAGAGAAGCTTGAGCCAGAGCGCGCGGCGCAGCTACATAGATCAACCAGATAAATGAAAGTAAAAAAACAGGGTTGGGTCTCTTTACCTTTTTTTTTTTTTTTAAATTTCTGTAAATATCTTGGATTATACACCATTTACACCATAATACATATTTTTGTATAACTCTTATATTTATATTGAATATTTTTACATTTTTTGACAACAAAAAAAACGAAAAATATCATTGAACACTAACACTTATTTAGGAAACGAATAGTGCTGATTATAGACTGTAAAAAATTGGTAATTTACAAGAAAATTAGAGGAAATATTGTAATTTTGTATTTTTCAATAAATGCGGAGATATTTAACCAAATATGAAACAACAACTAGTTTAAAGACAAGAGAGTAGAGGGGACACGTCAGTAGTTCAACTTTGTCCTCCGCTTTTACCAAATTACGTGTGGCTATGGAGTCTCCGTTCAAGCCTGATGTGGTCAAAGGCAAGGTAGCTCTCATCACCGGTGGTGGATCTGGCATCGGTTTTGAAATCTCTTCTCAGTTTGGCAAACATGGAGCTTCCATTGCCATCATGGGGCGACGCAAACAAGTCCTCGACGACGCCGTTTCCGCTCTCCGATCGCTTGGAATTCCGGTAAAATTTTCGTTCTCGATCCTGTATTGTGTTTTGTGACGGTTTGCTTGATCTGTCTATGATTCTGCTTCCTTTTAAGGCTATTGGATTGGAAGGTGATGTTCGGAAGCCAGAAGATGCGAGAAGAGTTGTGGAATCAACTTATCAACATTTTGGTAAAATTGACATTCTTGTTAACGCCGCAGCTGGTAATTTCTTGGTAGCAGCTGAGGATTTGTCTCCCAATGGATTTCGAACAGGTTTCAACCTTCTGTTTGCTTGAAAAAAATTGTATTTTTGAGTGTTGGTTTAGCTGAAAGGTAACATTTTTTGGTTTTCCTGTGCAGTCTTGGACATTGATGCAGTAGGAACATTTAACATGTGCAGTGCAGCACTTAAGTATCTTAAGAAAGGAGCGCCTGGAAGAGACTCATCAAGTGGCGGTGGTTCGATTCTTAACATAAGTGCTACTTTGCACTACACAGCTTCTTGGTACCAAATACATGTTTCTGCAGCAAAGGTGAAATCATTAGCTTTAGTTTTACTTTTAGGAAATTAACAACTAAGGGAACTATGATAAACTGTAGCAAGTAGGATCTTAGGATTTTGAAACTTGAAACAGGCTGCAGTTGATGCTACTACAAGAAACTTAGCCTTGGAGTGGGGAACTGATTACGATATCAGAGTGAATGGGATTGCACCAGGTCCTATTGGAGGTACACCAGGAATGAGTAAACTTGGACCTGAGGAGATTGAAAGCACAGCCCAACGAGAAGACATGCCTCTCTTTAAACTCGGTGAGAAGTGGGATATTGCAATGGCTGCACTCTACCTGAGCTGTGATTCCGGTATGCTGAGTTAGCAAATTACTCTTTTTGTTAAGAGAACATGTTAAAACATAAAGATGATGAAACATGGCCTGATTTGGTAATAACAGGGAAATATGTGAATGGACTGACAATGGTGGTGGATGGAGGAATATGGCTTAGCAAAAAACGCCATTTGCCCAAAGAAGCTGTGAAGCAACTCTCTCGTTTGGTGGAGAAGAGGTCCAGGACCAAACCTATTGGTCTGCCAACCAGCAAGCTTTAGATCTTTTGGGTTTTAGATCTCAGAAAAGGACTTATTTCAATGTTATTGGGTTATTGTATTACATTGTAGACAGACAAAATGGTATTAAGATTATGTAGATCAAAGTATCTATGCTCAATAAAACTAGGACACAATGATTCTGTTTGGATTGTTTAGAAATTGAAGTAGTAGCATAAAACACCTCCTCCTACTCAATATACATCTTATCCATTGCTTTCAGGTCAGAGACTCATTCCCCGAAAAAAGAAACTCATATATTAAAGTTCTGGTAAACAAAAACAAAAGGTAAGAAATAAAACACATGGAGCCTGACACTGGTGATTACCAACTGAACAACAAGAACTTGCTCCAAAATCTTTGGAATTTGGATGTCTTCTTAATACCATCAGACCTATCAAACCTGTGAGATGAAAAGGAATAGTAGTGATTGCTGAATGTATTCTCTCTTTGCTTCAATTCCTCTAGCTCTTCTCTAAGATCGCTGTTGAGAACATGCTGACAATTAGCTTTATTGTCTTCAAAGGCAATGTACATCTTCCAAAACAAGTTCTTGTCCATCTCCTTTCCCATATCCAGCTCTTCCATCAAGTTGCGCAGAATCAGAGGCGCCTTCTGTCTAAAATGACCTTTAACGAAATCTCTAAACCCCACAAGCGGCTGACTCAGCAACTCTAGCATCTGCTGACATGACTTATTGGTGTTCATCAACACAATCTCTTGAATCTGGAGAAACACATCAAATATGTTGTAATAGAGTTTCTCTCTCAATGGCTTTTGTGCTTCAAGAGTACTCAAAGGAAGACCATAAGGATGGTAGAAGAAAATCGGTGCTCGATATGGATATTCCTTAGGGAACTTGACGTCGAAGAAGAACAAGTCATGATGCTTCTGATGATAATCTGTCACAGTTACAGCAACTCTCATCAGTTCTCTTCTTTCTTTATAAGATCTCACGAAAAAGCTCACTCCTTTCTTCTCCTTCAAGGCTAATCCTCCCTCTAAGATTCCCCACTCCCTCTCCACGTTTGCACAGTCGCTGTAGCAACTGCAGTAGTAGAAGTGATGGTCTGGTGGAGCATCACCATCCACAACTTCAAACTTGTTGAATCTCTTGAAGTTTAAATCCACTTCGTCTCCTAACTCCATTATCTCTTTCTCGAAGATATCAACTATCAAGTAACTAGTTTGTCCAAAAGTAACCAAGTCTCCTACTTTTTCTTCTAGCAGAGACTCTGCTCTAAGTTCTAGGGATTCTTCTTCTTCTTCTTCTTTCTCTTTTGTAGTAGAAACTACCCAAACTTTTTCCGCACGTTTCCGAAATTGATAAGGAGATATTGAATTAGTAAAAGCACTCATGATTCTGCTCTCAGGGGTTTGCTTTTCTCGTGGGTTTAATTTGTTGCCTTGTGATATTATATATATAGTGGAGAACTGAGAATTTAAGCGGTATTAGGAAGAAGTAAAATAATTAAAGGATAACACTGAAATCTTGATTATCAAAAAAGAAAAAAAAGACAAAAAAACAACAACAAAATCTTACTTATATTTTGCGCCTGATTTTGTGTTTGATTTAACAAACTTGTTATCTTTCTTTTAAATCTACTCATTTTTCTCCCTTTTTTATTTTTCTTTACCTTCATATTTGTTTTCCTAATGCCGATAAATCCTACTATACTAGATATGGACTAGTGCGATACACGAATTTTATGAAAAAATTTGATATATATAAATATACACGTATTATATTTAAGATAATATCTAAGAATCTCGTTGAAAACTAATGTTTGAAACCCAACTTTATATCATAAGATATATATATATATATATGTATTATATTTGAAGAGATCTTCCTTAGACAGACACTCCAAAAGCAAGTAAGAGATAGTTTTGATCTCGCCAACTCGTGAGAGGTGAAGAGATCGAAGTTGTGGATTGTTAGGTCGCACAAAAGATGTGAAAGCCCTTTGATATTCCGTTATCTTTGGATATTACACACCAAAGAAAAGAACAAGTTTCAGAAATGATTGATAATAAGAAAGTTGTTGGAATGAAAGAAGTTTGCAAAGAGTTTAAATAGAAGAGACTTGACCAAAAACCTAATAGGGAAAGAGAAAAAGTGGCCCAAGTAAATTCAATAATGGGCCTCATGAAATATGTAACCCAAGTGCCTCATTAAAAACCTTGGTGGAAAACTCAATGAGACAAAACCACACAAGGGAAAAAGAGTGCAAATGAGTTACACACCCATTTGTTGAATGCAAATCAAGACTATTGTGGCAAGACTTGTATTAGCTTTTTCATGATCCTCAATACGTCTAAGAAGTCCTCCAATAGCTTGGTTGAAGAGTCTGGTCCTTGCTCTTGTCATTGCTCCAGCTGGTACATGCTTTACCTCCGTTTCCGTGAGCTCCACGTCAGCACTCGAGCTAGTTCCACTCGAGTTCAATGCTCGAGTGTGTTCCAAGCTTTCCTCCTCCGTGCGCTCCAAATCAGCACTCGAGTCCATTGGTCGAGTGTGGTCCAAGCCATCCACATTGTCACTTGTGTTGGTTATGATCACATCAATATTTTAGATAATATTTAAAAATCTCGTTGATTACTAATTTTTGAAACCTAATTTTATCTAATAGAATTTGAAACCAAACTTTATATAATAGAATACTGAATCATTGAATTTGACATATGAAATATAACATTAAGGTGTTCGAAAATGGTTGAAGTAAATGAATATGAGGATCGCTATGACTTACTCGTTGTATCTTTTAAACTATGTTTATCTGATTAGGTGTGTATCTAATAATTATAATTTGAAATTAAACAGCTTCGCCGATATGAAAAGCAATATGATAAGTATAAATAAATAAAATAGTGACGGCAAACCATGAAAAATAAAGTGACAACTAATTGTGTAAATTTTATAAATAAGGTTGTTAAGTGAAATATGTATGGCGGCTTTAATAGATTTAGATTTGAAACTAAAATTTATGTAATAGGATATTGAATTGTTAAATTTGACATGTCGATGAACCTTGTTAATTACTAAGTTTTGAAATCCAACTTTATATTTATATATAAAAATACTATAAATTTTGGATCATTGAATTTGACACGTGGAACAATCTCATTGATTACTAAATATAGAAACCCAACTTTTTATAATAGGATATAAAAAAAATACTTTAAAATTTTAGATCATTGAATTTGAAACGTAGATGAATCCCGTTGATTACTAAGTTTTAAAAACCAATTTTATATATACGTATAAAAATACTGTAAAATTTTGGATCATTGGATTTGACACATGTAACAATCCCGTTGATTACTAAATCTAGAAACCCAACTTTATATAATAGGATTATGAATATAGATAAATATTTTGTGGTAAATATAAATATTTAAAACAAAAAAATATATTAAAATATATAAAATTATTACAAAATTTTGGATCATTAGATTTAACACGTAGAAAAAACTTATTGATTACTAATATTACAGAGACACAATTTTGTATAATATTGATTAGGAATGTTTTCTAAAATATGTAAATTCTTCTTTTAGTTATATTTTTCTAAAATATAAAATTAATTTTATTTTATATTAATATGAGATATTATTGTTATTTTTCTTTTATAATTATATATAAGATAACAATTTTTAAAAAAATTATGTTAGGATTCTAAATAGATTTAAAATATTTGGTGGTAAACATAAATATTTAAAAAAAATTATTTAAAATATAATTTGTTTCCTTTTTAAAAAATTTATAAATACGGAAATGTTACTTTCAAATATATTTTGCTTTCTTTTTTAATATATAAATACATAAAGAAATTTTAATGTTAGATTTAGTACATAAAACAATCATGTTAATATATAACTTTAAGAGTTCAAAGTTTATATAATAAAATTAAAAAATTGAGATAACAAGATGTTATACATAAACTTATATTTAATAATAAGAAATCATATGAATAACTAATAGTAAATAAAATAATTACAAATTTAATTTTATCTATTTACATTTTTTGTTTGTTTGACTTGATTTCGTTGGATGTAAACAAAAAAGACAGAACTAACAACGCAAAAAAATTTTTGATGCAAGCAGTAGTGAAACATCTTTGTTAAAATTTGAGAGAGCTAAAAAAATATCAAAAGTTTCATGAAATAATGTCTATATATAAAAATTAATATTTACAAATTACTTTTTAGATTAGAATTCTTTTTTAGTAGGAATATCTATATAAATAAATATTTAGTAATAGAGATATATTAATTATCCTCTATTAGGATTTTTCTTTATTAAGATTATAAAAATATTAAATTTGACATGTGAAATTTTTTTGTTAATAAATAATTTTGATAAACTGTACTTTAAATAATTAGATTTTTGTTATTAAGATTATATAAAATTTTGCAATTTTTTTTGTAAGTTTTTTTTAATCAATTAGATGTTATTTTTGTTTTATAATTAATAAGAGATAAATATTTATATTTATTTAACAATTTCTTTTTGTGCTAGGATTGTTAATAAATATATATATTTCTTGATAAATATCTTTTAAAATTAAATTTTATTTTATTTTTAATATATAAATATGGAAAATTTTTTGATCGTTGAATTTGACACGTGAAAGAATCCTATTAATTAGTAACTTTGAGAAACTGTATTTTATTTAAACTGATGATTAGGATTTGATTATATCTTTTTCTAATATATTATAAATACAAAATATTTTTTTTATTGGATTTGACATGTGGAACAATCCGGTCGATTAATAACTTTTGAAACTCAACTTTATATAATAAGATTTGGTTTTATATTTTTTAATAAAATATAAATACATAATACTTTTTGATAGTATGATTTGACATGTGGAACAATCCCATTGATTAGTAACTTTTGAAATCCAACCTAATATAATAGGATTATGATTTTTATTTTTTTAAATAAAATATAAATATAGAATAATTTTTGATCGTTGAAGGAACAATCTCGTTGATTAATAACTTTTGAAACTCAATTTTATATAATAGGATTTGGTTTTATCTTATTGTAATAAAATATAAGTACGAAATAATTTTTGCTCGTAAGATATGACATGTATAACAATCCCGTTAATTAGTAACTTTTGAAACCCAATTTTATATAATAGCATCTTTATCAAAATATTTAATGTGTAAGACTGTTATACAAATATATATTAATAAATTTTGTACAATACTTATTTTAATTTTGTACAATATATTAACTACTCCGTGAGTTTTATCAAGTCTTGCGGGACCAACACAAAAATATATACACATTCTGGAAATAAAAATAAATAGATTAATTCCCTAAAAACATGTAAATATTATTCGAATTTAGTTGATTGAAAATGAAGAAAAAGAAAGAATTATACCCAAATTTTTTGTTAATGAGCTCAAGTACATTGCCTATCAATACTAGGGTATTGTTGTTATGTTTAGGTCTTTTAATTTTTTTGCTCTTACCACTAGATGTCCTCATTTTAGTCTTTTTTCTCTCACTACCTCTATTTTCTAGGGCTGGGCGCGAGTACTTGATACCCGCGGGTACCCGCGATTCGACTCGTTACCCGCCTCGTTCCGGCGGGTACCCGTATCCGGCGAGCCGGGTCACGGATCGGATTATGTATAAACCCACGGGTACGAGCCGGGTCACGGGTCGGATGTAGCGAATGCAGGTTTGACCCGTTACCCGACCCGTTCAAGTACCCGGCTCGTTAGTTGACCCGGTCCGTGCCAAATACCCGGCTCGTTACAGCTCCATTACCCGGCCTCTTTCTTTAGTGAGCCAAAAACTTTGGTCCAGCCCACTAATGATTCAAAGCCTACTTTGGTCCAGCCCACTAATGATTCAAAGCCCACTAATGATTCATTCTTCTCCTTCTTCGCGTTGGCTTGAGGCTTCACCGCTGTTTCTCTCTTCCTCAAATCGCCTCGTCTCGTCTTCTTCGATTCGACTCGGCTTCCTCACCGTTAATCTCTTCATCGCCGCGTGTCTCTTCCTTGCCGTTTCTTCGTCTTTATCGGTCTTTCATCCTCGCGTGGTGGTCATTGCTTCTTTCATCGTCGTGGCGACTTTCGCCGAAACCATTGCGGAGACTTCATCGGTCATTGCTTCTTTCATCATCGTCAAGGTCCAAGGCTTTCAATGATTTAAGTGAAAATAATTTCCTTATTCTCACTGAGCATTGGTTGATTCTTTTCTTTTCTGAGCTTTGGATTAAACCCTAAGTGATTCTCATGACCTGTCTTTACTATAGGGTTGCTATTGTTCCAAATTGTATGTGAATCAGTACCCATATCTTCACTGCCCATGAATTCATTAGGATAAGCAAACACATTGAAAGGTTGCTACCTATCATTCATATACTTTGTAGAGAATGAATTCAATGGAACGTGATTTCCTGACTTTAGCTTAATATTCTTGGCCTCAGACTCTGAATGTGATGTTCTTTATATTGGTTTTCGATTGCTGAATCTTAGTGTATCCGAGATGATATTCGTCATTTTTGCATTGTTTTCGCTTAGGTTTCTTGCATAGTTTTCTAACGTTTTTAGCATTTTGCTTTGGTTTTAGTCTAGTTTTGCTTCACATTGCATCTTAGAGTTTTAGGATCATGCATTTGCATAGGTGTGGTGTTTTGGGTCCTTTTTAGGTGTCTTGGAGCTAAACAGAGGAGTATCGTGCAAGACACGTGAGTGGAGTGCGAACGGATGGCAAAAAGGAAGTCTTATGTGGGAGCAATAGACGAAAAGGCAGTTTCATCGACCAACTGGTCGATGCCATTGGTCAATGGAATTGCATTTCTCTCTGGAAAAATGGGACATCCATAAACGACGATTTCATCGACCAACCGGTCGATGGTTGTGCCCGATGATATTGCACTTTCGTCTGGAAAAAGTCGACGTATAAGAGGGGTTTCTAAAAGACGATTTCATCGACCACCTGGTCGATGGAGGTGGTCGATGAAACGTGCACGCCGGGCAGAAAAATAATCTATTTTCGGTTTAACTTATTTTCTTTCGGTTTAATTTTCTTTCTGTTATAAATACTAAAACTAGGGTTTTATTTTGGAGACTTTTTTTTGACGATTGAGAACTGAGGTGTACTTTGAGAACCCGTTTGGGAGAAATTTCAATTGAAGCATTCTAGTTTCATCTTCTCTATCTTTTATTTTAATTATGCAATTCTCTTCATCTTTGAATTCTGTGTTTTTATTTGCTATGTCTGAGTAGTTTTCCTAGGGTTTCTAGGGATGGAATAGATCAGTGGGAAATCCCTAATCTCCTAAGTGATAGGTTTTAATGGTTAGATTTCTTCTGTTTTAGGGTTCTTAATGCTAGTCTTTCTTTGGCCGATTAAGATTAGATCCTAGGGAATTCCATACTGGGAAGTATTGATTGAAAACCCTGATTAACCTAATTCAGAGATAATTATACCTAACCTAAGGGATTAGATGTTTAGGGTAATTATTGGCCTTAGTAAACTGGATCTTCATGCTTTCTATGCTATAATTCGCCTGTGATGATAGGGTCAGGATATAGATATAGTTGAGATCATTTATCATGACAATGAACTTGATTAGTGTTGAGTTTACTGCCTAGGAATCACCTCTTGATTGAGTTAATTGGTCACTTAGGGTTTGATTAGGGAGATTCGCTTATCGTCACCTCCATCCTTAGAAGCTTTTGTTTCATTGATTAATTACCTTCGTTTTAATTTCTTTTCACTGTTATTTTTCCTTGCTTTTAGTTTAAGTCTACTTTGATTCAGTTAGTTTCATTTGATAATCGCACACCAATACTGATTTGGCTTGGATTAATTGGTTCTATCACGTTTTGATTGCTTGCAATGCACCCGATTGGATTGATACCTTAAGGACTACAGTGACAACGATAGTGCTAGGGATATTTGAATTACATCGCAAAACCTTTGTTACCACGAGATTATCTGGTTGATAATTGGATATGATCTTATTTGTAGCGGCATCGGTAAGTGCAAGTTCTACATGGACATGTTAACTAAATGCAAGAAGAATTCTGGTTCCATGATGGCTGCTGCTTAAGAGTGTTTCCACATCCATTGTCTCTCTTTCTTCTTCCTCACTGGTACGTTAAATATGACAATAACTTCAGTTCCTGTCTAAATCTATTTCTTTATATAGGACCAAAGTATACTATTGACTCAATTCTTACTCTTTTGGTTTCAATCTTCTTCATTGTTTATCATTTCCATAGGTAACTAACTGTTTAACATTTCATTGTTTTGCAGTAGCTGTGGGCGAGTTAAGCTGCCACATTTCAACTGCTGCAGCGGTGAATCTCCTTCTACATGGCTGCAAATCCGTTAGTTCCAGATGTACTTTCCGAAGCTGTGAGTTCAACTGACTGAAGTTGTTGTTTATTGGTAGTTGTTATGAGTGATATACGTATATATTTTACTCTTTGTTTAACTTTTGGTTTAACTCTTTGCTCAAAATATACAAAAGAGTGTTCAAGAATATATATTTATTGTTGAAACTGAAAAAAAATTGGTCATTGTTGTGTAGACGGAAACCGATAATGCACCAACAATACCCGATAGACAGCCACCAAAAGATGATCGAACAACAGAATCTGTTGAATCTAAGGTAACTTCTCGACAACAATCCTCAGCATGGGAACATTTTAGGAAAATTGAGGATGGTAGCAAAGGAAAATGTAATCATTGTGGTGGGCTAGTTACTATTAGAACTCGAAGTGGTGTGACGACTAGTTCGATGCTGAAACATATAGATAGGTGTAAAAAATTGCATCCTGATGTAGAGGATGGTGACGTTGTTGCTGGTAAAAGGTATAAGCAGGCTTCCTTAATGAACCAGCCTAAACAACTTCACATTGTTGCATCGTACTTGAAATATGATAAGGATGATTCCCGGAAAGCTCTAGTTAGGATGATTATTAAGGATGAGTTGCCCTTTCGAACTGTGGAAAAAGAAGGATTTAGAGAATTCGTCCACACGCTTCAACCTCGATTTGGACTCCCTTCTCGTAGGACAGTCACTAAAGATTGTTTCAGTTTATATTTGGAAGAAAAGAAAAAATTGAAAGTGGTATTCGACAAACACATAGGAAGTGTTTCACTTACAACAGATACTTGGACATCAGTTCAGAACATCAATTATATGTGTTTAACAGCACATTTCATCGATGATAATTGGAAGCTACAGAAAAAGATTCTGAATTTTTGTCAGATCCTCAGTCACAAAGGAGAAGTGATCGGAAAAATGGTTGAGCGGTGTTTGGTGTCTTGGGGAATTAGGAGGATTTTCACAGTCACAGTTGATAATGCTAGTTCAAATGATGTGGGACTGCGATTCTTAAGAAGAAGACTTCAGTCGTGGGGAACTAGTGTACTCGATGGAGAATTTCTCCATATGAGATGTGGTGCTCATATCTTAAACCTCGTTGTAAAAGATGGACTAGAAGAAAACAAAGCCTCTATTAGCCGCGTCCGTTCTGCTGTTCGGTATGTTAGGTCATCTCCGGCTAGGTTAAGCAAGTTCAAAGAGTGTTTGAGTCACCTAAAGCTTGGTACTACAGTTGGGTTATGTCTTGATGTTGAGACTCGATGGAATTCTACATACCTAATGCTAGACTCTGCTGTAAAACTTAAACAAGCTTTTGATATGCTTGAGTTAGAGGATGAGAAGTACTTGCTCGAGCTTGGTAGAGTAGATGGTGTACCAACTGAATCAGATTGGGAGTATGCTAAGACTTATCTACCAATTCTGAAGTTTTTTTATGACGCTACTTTGAAAGTTTCAGCAACTAAACATGTGACTGGGAACTCTTATCTGAAAGAGGTTTTTGGAGTTGGTCTTATGATTAGGAAGATGAGTGTCAACAAGACTGATCCAAATCAAAGAGCAATGACTTCTAAGATGAAAGCTAAGTTTGATAAATATTGGGGAGATGTGGAAAATATGAACTTAGTTATCTTCATTGCTTGTGTTATGGATCCTCGGTACAAACTAAAGTATGTGAACTGGTTAATTAGAGAAATTTATGGTTCTGGATCTGATAGCATAGCTGAAACTTTGATATTCAGAGTTAATGAGGTTGTACAGAAGATGTTTGACTACTACAATGTCAAATTTGGTAGTATATAAGAAATAACCGCACAAAGGCAACAACTACATGAAGAAGCTGATATTTATGACTTGGATTCATTGATTGAACAACATGAAACAAGCGAAGAAATGACTGCGTCTCAATCAGAGTTGGAAAGTTATTTGGCTGACAGTTGTGTTTCAAGACTAGAAACAACCTTTGATGTCCTTCTTTGGTGGAAGAAGATGGAATCAAGGTATAGGGTTCTTCCTATAATGGCTAAAGATTTGCTTGCTATACCGGTTTCATCTGTCGCTTCTGAGTCTGCCTTCTCCACGAGTGGTCGTGTTATTGATCCGTATCGTAGTTCTCTCACTCCAAGAACTGTTGAAGCTTTAATTTGTGCTCAAGATTGGATTAGAAGTGACTATGAATCAGTTGGTTTGGATGATCAATTCCGCCAACTAGAAATTTTAGAAGACGGTATGTTTTTCACTTTAAATTTTTAAATTTCTTATACGTTACCTTATACACTAAATTATATTCTAACTTAACTTGAATTCTTTTATGTAGAGTTTGCAAACTCTAATGATTATGGATCTTTGGTTCAAGGAGTTAGCTTGACCTTAGACGAAGAAGAATGAAAGGTAAAAATTAATCTATTTCGTAAATGGTTTATAGAATAATGATTAAACTCTATTCTTCCTTCTTAGGTTCGAATCCAATGGCTAAAGATCGAAGCTTTATTTAAAATATGTGTTTACGGTTATGACATTTTCGTTCATTTTTCTTTTTTAAAGTTGCTAAACGCTGTGTTTTATGTGATTTTACACTTGACATTTTTATTTTTGTGAAATTGGAACGGTTACTGGTCAAATTCGGGTTTTTAGCAGGGTTGGTCCTGGACACGAGGCGGGTACCCGTTCACGGGTAACAAGCCGAGTCGGGTAATGACCGGGTACCCGCCGGATACGAGGCGGGTCACGGGTCAGCCGAAACATAGGCGGGTATCCGTTGGGCGGGTACCCGTTTTGAACGAGCCGGGTACAAGTCCTAAAATTTTTTTCCCGCCTTCGGCGGGTCAGGTAATGGGTAGACCCAAAAACGCGGGTACCCGGCCCGCGCCCAGCCCTACTATTTTCTTCCTCTTTTCTCTCATGTCCTCTCTATTATCTTCCTCACACACTCTTAATCTCTAATTTTCCCCTCCACTCTTTCTATCTTTTTTTCATGAAATTCAGATGGTTAAAAAGGTATTATGAAGAACATACAACCAAATCAAGAATTATTGCAACAATCATCTCATCAAAGAACTTGTGGGAGGTTATTCCTTCGCCGTCAAAACCACGGAAGACGACAGAGAATCTCCACCACCATTGTTGATTTCAACCAGCACAACATCCTCTCGTCATCATCAACAATATGTGATTAATGAAGACGAGTCGACCTAAGTTCACCTGTTATGATAGATTATGACTATAGTGATATTGGGTTTAGTTAATGGAATTATTATTTATAATTATCTTAATTCTGATTCATGATATAAAAACGGGTTTAGAGAATTCCCATGTAAATGATGTTGTACATGTAATAGATTTATTAGCTGTATAGTCATGTAATATATATATATATATATATATATATATATTATATGTACTAATCATATACATATTTATCAGATTATAAATGAATTTGCTTCTTTCGGCCTTTCACTTTTCTCATGGGTTTAATTTGTTGCCTTGCGCCAATTATATATAGTGGAGATTTTAAGCGATAGTATGAAGAAGTAAAATAATTAAAGGATAACCTGAAATCTTACTTAGATTTTATCAAAAAATACGATTTGTAACACCATTATAGGCTCGATTTTAAATTCTTTTCATTGCTTTAAAACAAAAAAATATTTGGTAAGATATTGAAATTATATTAATTATACTTTAAAGTTAAAACTAAAATACAATTTATTAATTTTAATTTTTTACAAAAATTTTTGATTTCTAAAAAAGCGGAAACAATTGCAAATCGGACTTTATGCTTTATATCTTGATCTAAATATTTAATGTTTAAGATTTTTATACATATATTAATAAATTTTGTATAATATTTATTTTAATTAGCTATCAATATAAAAATTTATATATAAAATAATTAAGTATTGTTTTTGTCAACATTTAATGGGTCCCACATTTTTTCTGGTTCCATGGGCCCAGTTTACCAGTGCGACAGTTGGTACGCTACGTCCAGAAGACTTTAACGACTTGTTACCGAACATACAAATCACCACATGATATTTCCTCATGTTTTGTCTTCACTCACACAGTTTCAAAAATCGCTTCCCGGAAGGTCACCCATCCTTTAACTACTTCAGCTCAATCACGCTTAACCATGAAGTTCTCTATGGACAAGTGACCGAAAAAATAAGTGCACTTTGGTGTCATGGGTGGCCAAATCAATTCTTTTAACCCTCTCCGCATGCACCACCATATACCATATTTCCTGAACCGGGGTGTTACAATTTACCCCCACTAACAGACTGCAACGTTCTCGTTGCGTACCAAGATCGGCACCCCGACGGTGTGAGCCCTTTGGTCTCCACACACGTCTGGGTTTGGTTATGATACCACTTTATACTTAGTCAAATTTCGTGTTTGTTCGGTTTGATAAGCCCAAATTAATGCATACACTTAACAAAAGGGGTTATAGTACAATGATCGTTTGCTAATAAGCTATTACAATGTAAACTAGCCTTAAACCCCAGTCTTATTCCATCCTTCCTTCATCCTGCCTTGGTCTTGCACCTGCTTAGCCACTTTCACAACCTTCAGTGTCATTACCTGCAATCACGCAGATTGCATAAGCACAAAATGCTTAGCGAGCCTGTCATTCCGTCTCACAGGCCAAACCAGATATCGCAATAAACCAGATACCGCCCCAATCCAATACACTCACTCGCAACAAATCCTAAAGTGTTTGGATGGTCCTTTCTGACTGGTCGTCTGTTTGTGGTTGATAGGCCGTACTATTGTGGACTTTGGTCCAAAATTTCTTCTGAAGCGCCTTCCAGAACGCTACACAGAACTTAACGTCTCGGTTCGATACAATACTTGCTGGTGCTCTGTGCAACCGAACTATCTCTTCCAAGTAGATCTCGGCCAACTTTTCAGTCATGTCTGTTCTATTGACGGTAATGAAGTGTGCAGAGTAGTGAGATCGTTCAGATTGTTACAACCTCAAGTAGATGGTTCGAAATTAATTCTAAAAGAACCAATTTCACCAAGTAGTGCTACTTTTTTCCTCTTTAGAATGGCTTCAGTGCCTACATTTATGTTAAGTCTTGTCGCTCAGGCCGAGTTGCTTGTAACTCCTGGCTTACCTATGAGGAACGCTGCCCCCAGCTACCTGTACTATCGAAGTTGATGCTACACCAACTCCAATCGCGCCTTCTCCAACTTATTCAATCAAAAAATAGCTATAATGACTAAAAACATAAAATACAAAGAAATGTTTGTCATGCTTACCTTTCTAGCTTTTACCCTTCTTCTCCGGAAGGAATAGCCTTCCTGATTAAATGATATATCCCTAGTCTTCCACCGCCCGGTAAAAGAAGTGAGTTGAATTAGGTTGTTGATTTTCCAATGAAAAGAAATAGAATTCATCTCGGATTACATTTAGAAAAAGATATACACAAATTTAGAAGAAATCAGATGAAAGGCAATCAACGATTACCCAGATCGCATTTTTCTTATCACACATGGGCAATCATGTTATAAAATCTATGGTTATCATGTCCCATTTCCATTCTGGGATTGGTAGGCTCTGCAACAATCCACTCGGAACTTGATGTTCCGCCTTAACTAGTTAGCAAGTAGGGCACTCGGAGACTCATTTAACCACATCCCTTTTTACTCCAACCTAATGATAATACTTTTTCAGATTGCAATACATCTTAGTTGCCCATGGATGAATAGTAAACTTAGATTGATGTGCTTCCTTAAGGATTTTTTCCCGTAATCCCTGATCGTTTGGAACACACACTCAACATTTGACCAGAATAGTTCCATTGTTTGAAGTCTGATACTCAGTTTTATCGTTCTTCGCAACCTTGTTCAGATTCTCGTCCTTTTCTTAAGCTATCCGAACTCTACTCAACAAGTCTGCCTGATCTGCTGCACCCAAACCCAAAGGTTCTTCTTCCACCGTTAAGGCAGATAGACTCAAAGTTCCAACCATGCTAATCAGTCCTAACATTTCCTTTTTAGAGTTCACATCTGCTCTTTTTTGACTTAGAGCATCTGCAACTAAGTTGGCTTTACCCGGACGGTAATCTATGTCTAAGTCATAGTCTCCGATCAGTTCCATCCATCGTCTTTGCCTCAAATTCAATTCAGGTTGAGGGAAGATGTACTTCAAACTCTTATGGTCCATGAATACTTGAACCTTCCCACCATAAAGGTAGGATCGTCATATCTTCCAGGCGAAAACCACTGCAACCAAGTCCAAGTCATGAGTGGGGTAATTCATTTCATGTTTCCTTAACTGTCGTGATACATAAGTAATCACCTTACCATGTTGCATCAACACACAACCCAATCCCATCCGTGATGCGTCCGTATACACCACATAAGGCTTATTCAGTTCAGACTGTGCTAAAACTGGAGTACTCGTTAGCATGTCCTTAAGCTTCGAGAAACTCTTTTCACATTCTGTGGTCCATTTAAATGGGACATCTTTCCTAGTAAGCTGAGTCATTGGTTGCGCCATGCTCTCAAAGCCTTTCACAAACCTTCGGTAGTACCCAGCTAAACCAAGAAAACTCCTTATCTCTAATGCCTTCAAGGGTTTAGGCCATTCTGCAATTGTCTTTATCTTTTCTGGATCTACGGACACTCTTTTATCCGAGACTACATGACCCAAGAATCCTATTTCCCTTTGCCAAAAATTGCACTTGCTTAGCTTGGCGAATAACTTGTGTTCGCTCAGTTTACTCATGACCGTCCTTAAGTGATTATCATGGTCTTCTGGATTCTTATAGTAAATCAAGATGTCATCTATGAATATGATTACGAATCCGTCTAGGAATTCTTTTAATATGTTGTTCATCAGTTTCATGAAGGCAGCCGGTGCATTAGTCAGCCCAAAAGGCATGACCTCGAACTCGTTATGTTTGTACCTTGTCCGGAATGCCGTTTTTCGGATGATTGTTTCCGCGATTGGAATTTGATGATAACCCAAGGCCAAGTCAATATTTGAGAACTAAGTAACACCTCTGAGTTGGTCCAACAACTCGTATATCCGCGGAAGAGGGTACCTGTTCTTTATCGTCACTTTGATCAGACCGCGATAATCGATGCACAATCTGAAAGTGCCATCTTTCTTCTTAATAAACAATACTGGTTCGCCCCATGGTGAACTACTCAGTCTTACGAATCCTTTATCCATTAGCTTACTAAGTTGCTTCTTAACTCAACAATTTCGGCAAGAACCATCAGATAAGGTCCCTTAGAGATTAGGGTTGTTCCGGGTTCTAACTCAATCGTGAATAGATCAGACCGAGTTAGTGGTAAACTCGTCACTGCTGCGAACACGTCCTCAAACTCATTCACCACCGGAATGTCCTTTAGTTCTGTGTTCATTCTAACTTTTGCAGTAGTCATCGTAGCTAATTACGTTTCACATCCTTGCTCGACCATCCGTTCCGCTTGGATAGCCGAGATGATCTGACTTCCTGAGGTGGATCGGATTCCTTGATAAACCAGGGTTTTTCCCCATTCTCGAACTTAACTCGACCACGATGGTAGTCTAGATGTGCCTTATGCTTTCCGAGCCAGTTCATTCCCAAGATCACATCATAAGACTTCACTTGGCAGATTACAAGATCCACTGGCATGCTTATTCCCTCTATAAGCACATAAACATTCCGAATATTCCCTAAGACATCCATAATTTGTCCGCTAGCTGCTCGGACTAACCCACTACTTTCTCCAGGTTCTTTTTGAAACTCACCAGTACCAACCATTCTGGGGTGCACAAAAAAATGTGTTGTCGTAGAATCAAACAGTACATGGGTTGCCACACCACCCATGGTCAAGGTTTCTACACACTCACCTAGAACGCTAAGGACCCTAATGCACACAACACAAAACAAGCAAGTTCACCAAGAAAATGCTAATGTAACTCACAGGACTTACCGGTGATTGGGTGGACAGGGCTATTGTCTGATGGATTCGTAGCCATAGAGTATGTTCTCGGTATTAACGCTTGCCTCTTCGGCGGTGGTGGCAGTCCTTCACTTGGCCGTTTCCCTACTTATTGCACCGGTTTTGGACAATTTTCCTTGATGTGCCCAGCTTATCCATAGTTGTAGCACACCTTGGGACCATCGAATCTAACATCCTTTCCCTGCAAGTCCTCTTTGGGGAAATCCCGAATCATGTGGTCAATATTACCACATCGGAAGCACGCTCTGGATGCAACCCTAGACGTTCCAGTGTGTTCCTTTCCATAGTCTTTGCATGCACTGCGGGTAACATCTGGCTTACCCGATGCATTCGCATAAACTTTCTTGTACCTTTGTCCGAATCCACTCCTGGACTGGTTTTACGGTACAGTCTGGACTCTTTTATTTTCTCTCATTGACTTGGCTTCTTCCACCCCACCTTCCAACGGTGCTGCCTTTTCCACAAGGTCGGCAACCGAGTCATAGTTACGGACTTGGCAAATATTGCAGAGTTTAAGTTGTAATCCGCGTATGAAGTGACGTATCTGTACTCTTTTCGCATCAAGCTCACGTCCGACATACCTCTTGAGACTATTAAACTCCAACTCATACTCCCTCACGGACTTATAACCTAGGCAAAGATCTAGAAAAGCTCCCTCTAGCCTATCAAACGCTTCAGGCGGAAAGTACTTTGCCCGAAACTCCCTGCAGAAGGTTTCTGAACTGTAGTTTGGGTTTGCCATTCGGCCAGACACCCCTTGCTACCAGTTATGTGCATCCCCTTCTAAGTAGTGGACCGCAATGTCACGCTTAAACTCTTCGGGGCAACGAATAGAGTTAAAGTTTCTCTCAAGCCAACTCTTCCACTCATCTGCTTCAATCGGCTTGGCACCACCAGAGAAGAACTTTGTTCCCAACCTTTGCATATGATCCCTCATCTTCAGATAAGATGGAGCAACCTCGACTTGGGCTTCTTCAGCCACATTCTCCACCGAAACTACATTCACCTGCGGTGGAACAGCTGCAACAGGTGCTACAGCATGCAGCCTTTCCAAGACTTGAGCCAACAACCCAAACACGGCATCCAATCCAGCCGGATTCGCGGTACCAGCACCCGCAGTAGGGAACTATTGTGATCCAGTTGCCCCATTTTCGCTACCTTCCACACTTAATGGATTATCCTCATTGTGGACATCACCTTGTTCAGTACTTGCCGCAACAACCCGGGAAGTCCCCTCATTCCCAACATTCGGCCTTCTTCCATTACAGATACTCGGAGGCATCTACAGTGACAAAGTTAACTAAGTTAGTCCCATTACTAACTTAGTTTGATTCACACCCACATAAACACATGTCAAACTTACCCCGAGACCATGGCGTGAGAAAGATGGATTTATTCATCTACCTAATTTATGCAATAACATATTGTCCTAGAAATGACCATGCTCTGATTCTAATTTGGAATTGCCGATTGAACTGGAAGCATTTCATAACGTTTTCCATATTTCTATGTTAAGGAAATGTTTAGGCAATAGGGAACGAATGGTGATCAAACCTCCAAAGGATCTAAGAGAAAATCTAACTATAGGAGGAATACCAGTTCGGATCGAAACAAGTTCACCAATTTTAATTGTAAGTATTTTAAGAATAAGTTTTTATTAACTATTCCGTGAGTTTTTTGTTTTTTGGGACTCCGTGAGTTTATTTTTAACTAAATCACAAAAATATTTACAAATTTTTATCCACGGGAAATAAATAAAAATTCTAAGAAAACATGTAAATATTATTCGAAATTAGTTGACGAAAAATGAAAAAAATTAGTGTTATTCTCTTACAATCAAAAGAGTTAGAACAAAGAGACGTAACCTACACAACTGATATACGGGTAGGAGTGTGTGTTGTTGTAATACTTAAAATGATGGAGATGGAGATGGCGGGAAGCTAGAAATCAGAGATAACATAACTAGTCAAGAGAACAGAGGGACAACTATGTCCGAAGCATCACTTCTTGCTTCTCCTTTTCTCCACAGTAAGACTCTTGTTACTCAATTTGCAGTTTTGTTTTGTCGAATTTGATCTCCAAACTGAAATCTGTTGACTTTTCTTTTGGTGCAGCGAATTCGGGATTCCATTCTGATTCTTTCTACGCTTCACTTATCGAAAGCTCCACTCATAAAGCTCAGTTGAGGCAAATTTATACACATTTTCTGGTTTTGGATTTGCAGTTCAGTGGTTTCTTGATCACCAAGCTCATTCACTCAAGTTCTTCCATTGGTGACACTGCTTTCGCACGCCAGGTGTTCGACGTTTTACCTCGTCCTCAGATATTTCAATGGAATGCTATAATCAGGGGTTATTTACGAAACAATTTCTTTCAAGATGCTCTTCTCATGTATTCCAAGATGCAACTCGCTCGGGTTTCTCCTGATTCTTTCAGTTTTCCTCATCTTCTTTTCGAGTGGGTGATAAGTCGCATCCGAGATATGAAGAGATAGAGAGACAAGCAGAGTGGATAGAGAGTAGACTGAAGGAATTTGAATTTGTGGTGGACAAGGATGCTTCATTGCATGATCTCAACGATGAGGAAACTGAAGAGACTTTGTGCAGCCACAGCGAGAGGATTGCAATTGCATATGGGCTTATTAGTACGCCCGAAGGGGTAACACTGCGGATTACAAAGAATTTGAGAGCGTGCATGAACTGTCACGCTGCTACAAAGCTTATCTCGAAGCTTGTTAGCAGAGAGATTGTTGTGAGAGACACGAACCGGTTCCACCATTTTAAGGATGGAGTTTGTTCGTGCGGTGATTATTGGTAACAGATAGAAGAGTAATAGTTAGTTTCATTAAACTAAAAATTAAAATTTGTATGAAAGTCGAAATCTTACTTATATGATCATCAATTTCAAGATTCTGACAAGGAACACAAAGAAATCTGTAAGAGAAGTCTATTGAAATAATGAGAAGAAAGGAACATTGTAAAATAGAGCTGACTACTTCTCCCAGTTGGTCGGTGGCTTCTCAACAACGCTCTTGTCATACAGATACTCAACAAATTCGTCAATGAGGTAAGGCCATGCTCCTTCTGCATCGTAATTTGACAGCGTCGGGTCCACCATCTGCATTCGAAGTACTGTCTTAATCCATACTAAGCCACGCTGCAATCAATATCTAAGCCCAAAAAAACAATTGTTTCTAGTTTTTCTCTTACCCTTGCAAATTCCAGCAGTTGTGCCCATGTGTCCTTAGATATAGCCTTGTTATGACGATCCTGATTTTGGGATACAAAAAACTGCATCAGAAGCAATAGATAGACCATGCCTTGATGAGGTACCATACAAGTGTTTACCTGCAAGAAATCACACCAGTGATTTACCAAAGGCCACTCTCTTTCAGCAAAGAGCAACTGCCACATCCCGATTGCTGTATCTAAAGCAAGAGATTTCTGCCCCTGAAACATTTCACCGTCGACTATTTGTCAGTAGCTCTGAGAAAACAACTTCTGAGAGAAACTATTTCAGCTCATGCCTTTTACCTTCTCTTTCGCCCACCCAAAAGCAAAGTTATAAATTTCATGGAACTTTTCTGAACAAGATAAAGGCACAAGAAGAACGTTACACATATGTCAGTCAACATGGGACTTTCCATAAATCAAATCATAAAACAGAGAAGGAATGGCCCTCAATCTTTTCCTTACGTTCATCTTTAAGCTCAGATCGCATATATGGCAGCTTTTCTTGCAACTTCCCAATGGAATCTACACTGCCATCGCAACATGGGGTCTTAGTTAAACAACACATCAAAAGAGCCATGATCAGCTTACCACACCACAAAAATTAAATAGCATAAAGATTAGTTCACTCACCCTAATGCCTGTAATCCACTGATAAATTCTTGCTTGGAAAATTCACAAGCTGTGGCAGCGTTCATATGCCACGAAAGGACCAGCTGAAATTACAGTAAGTACCTTACTAATTAAATGGCCAGAAGATGAACAAGACAACCCAGAGCAACCAGTGAGAAATCAATGACTTTAAGACTCGGCTTTTAATTTGATCACCCATGGTAATAACATATTTTCATCCACCTCAAATTTTTTCACTCTTGGCCTTTCAAGTCACATTCTCACTATGTACTTAACTAATCTTGGGTAATAATTTGGTAAGCATACACACAAGTCACGTTGTAAAAACGGGTTTCAGAATAAACATACCGTAACTATGTCTTGGGGTTCCACCTGGAGAAAACATTAGAGACACTTGTTATAAATACTGTAAGATAACAACTGTCATTGTCATTCTTAGCATTATGCAAGAAGAGAATTGTACCTGAATATCATTACACAGAACTGAGACACCATCCGCTAGGATCATATCAGAGTATGGGTCTGCAGAATGTGAATAGGACATGTTTAAAGCAAAAGATACACACAGACGATATTATAAATGGCTTTGATCAACTCAAGAGTAAACAAGTAACTTACCTTTATATCTATTGTAGAGCTCCTCCAAGCGTCTTATATCAGCAGCACTGCTTCTTGGTTGAGGCTGGCTGTAAAACACATCAAATGCAGCTTCGAGATGCCAATCGCTGGCTTTGAGTGCCTGAAGAGCGTTCTTCTCACTGCCCACATTATCAAACAGATCAACCATAAACTCAATTTGAGATATATGGACAAAGCCCACGAATGCTGCAAATGCGTTTGCTCTTAAGCCATCGTTTTACTTTATTGGTTTTAGTTGTACTTCTTGTTTTGGCCATAATAACAACAAATCTACAGTAAAAGTAGCGATCAGCCTGCTTGTTAAAGATAGAACCTGTTACCTAGCTCCTGTTATTGCCACGAACTGCTGAAGTTTGTCCCGGTTGCTTCTACTCAATTTATGCTGCAGAACAAAAAAAGATCATATGATTTTTCATTCGACGGTGTACACCCACAAAGATGTCGATAACCACTGAAGTCGCAAGAATCAAAAGACCCTGTGCGTTTCTATTCGACTTGAAATTGTATATGAAATTGCAAAAGCGAAAAGCAGAGACGCCATAAGAGGATCCGTAAACCCAAAGCAGGACCAAAAACATACAAGAATTAGATGGAAGGCAAAAACGAGTACCATTGTGATGAAGAAGAAGAAGAAGAATCCAGAAGCAAAATACAAAACCCTAACAAGGTAATCGGAGAGGAAATCGGACGTTGTTATTAGCTCTCTGTCAATCTAGTCGCCGTCGCGAAGCAAAGAGGCGTGAGAAGAGAGGAGAAGAGTGAGTGAAAAGGACTCGTGAGAGTCTCACGATTGATTGCTTCTCGCTTTCCTCTCCCAGCCTCTCTCTTCTTCAATGCAAATTTAATTTCTCTTCCCCTCGCCCTTTAAGTAATCTGATAATTTCTTTTCATTTATGCAAACACTTTATAAAAATTTAAGTTAATAATTAAGACTTATAATGGTAAAGAAAGAGGTGATCATCTCGTTTACCCTAATTTAGCTAGACACAAAATACTTAATTCGAATATCAGCTTACTTTATTTGTAAAATTGAGACTATACATTAGCTTTTGTAGATTCTATAGTTACTTGTTAAAAAATCAAAAAAGTTAAGATTTTTCTGGCAATAATGCATTATAAAGATTTCAAATGTAATTAAAGATGCTGAATTATTCGATTAATAGTTCTTTTTTTTCCGCAAAGAATAGAATATTGATTAAACTGAGAGAGTGATTTTACAAACCAAGTTAACAAACGTATCAGTAGATACGATGGGCAGGACTGCAGGCCCAAGTCTAAAGGCTGCAAAAAAGGTCATTCGACAGAAACTATAAAGAAGCTTCCAAATCAATTTTCGATTGAAGCCAGGTTGGTCCAGCAGTAGTTATATAAGATTGGAATCTCTTACCTTCAATCACCGAGTGAGCAATTAAACTCGAGATACGATTAGTAATAGCAAATACCTGAATATTGTATCTAAAATTAACTAATTGCATATATGAGCTCAATTTATCGATTTTCTTAGCTTTACTTATGGAATTTTTAAAAAAATATTAATTAAATTAACTAATAGCAAATGCTTAAATATTATATCCAAAAATTAGTTGGTTTATTCATTAAATAATTGGGTAATAATATATTTTTGTTATAAATATATATTTCATAGTTATAGGTATAATAATTACCTATCTACAAAATATCTTACCTCATCTACCGCCTCTACACTACTATAAATACATGTGTTGGGTAAAAATAATGTAACACACATATACACATGTAAATGAGAAAAAGAAAGTTTATTATTTAAGCTTCATGTTTCACGTCTCTTTCTTATTCCTTTCTACTTTACTTTCAAATATAATAATATAATATATTTGCAAAAGTGTCGAGTTGCTTTCAGTCTGATGGTTGGGATAATCCAGCTAATGACTTGACACCAGGGTTCGATTCCTACCCGCTGTATTATAGTAGCTTAAAAAAGGAATTATTAGGGGGTGGACTTTAGGCTATGGATCATGCCTTCTTGATCCAATGTTGACAAAAAAAATATATATATTTGCAAAAATTATTTTACAACAATTTTGACTATTTTGCCATTCATGAAATTTTATCTTTTGTTCTTATATCATTAATAAAACTAATAACATATCATGTAAAATTTTACAATTTTATGGGTTAAAATCTAAAAATGCATTATCTTTTAATAATATAGGTTCACAATTTGGAATATTAGTTAACACTATTGAATTATGTATATATTAAGAGAAATACTTTTCTGAAGATATTGTTTGTTATATACTTTGTTATAGTGATATATTTTCGTACTCCATAATTTATTGTTATTAGCTTTTTTCTATTTTTTTTATCATTGATATAGAATCTTTAAAATTCAAAAATATAAATATTAATATTATGAAACAATCTATATAATAAATGACATATTCAAATTTTAAAAATAAATAAATAAACAAACGATATATTAGGTTTTTTTAGATTTTCATTATTATATTCTAATTTGTGGTAGTAGATAAATTTTAAATATTCAGAAGACGATCAACATATCATTGGAAATCTCCAAAAGTCTACTTTTCAAACCAATTTGCCAATCTAGATTCGAAGGTTCATTTCATTGATTAATTGCGTTTTAAGGCAGAAATCTGTTTCTCGTATATTCAACCAAAGTTAAGGTAAGGTTTGAGATATATGAATATGAAATTTTGCTTTTTTAGTTTATGCTTTTGAAATTCATTAGTTTAAAGTTGGACATAATGATATATGTTTGTTAGAATATTGAAACAAATATATTATATCTATAATTATGTTGATGAGCGTTGATTGATAATAGTTATTAGGTTTTCATATAAAATATATATTGCTTTCTTGACACTTTTTAAATATGTACCTAGAGTGTGTTAATGATAAAGAATAAACAAATAAATTGAATAAGATAATGAAAGGAAATAATATATGGAAGGATCGAAACTACTGGATGTTGTCTTCCACATGAATTAGCGTATGGAAGGATCAAAACTACATGATGTTTTCTTTGATAACTGAGTGTATGGAAAAATCAAAATTATTGGATGTTGTCTTCTATAGGTAAGAGTCTCGGGAAGGATTGAACCTATTGGCTATTGTCTTCCTTAAGAAGAGACAGTTGGACTGGAGTGGGCCGACATGTTCGTTACAGCCCATACACCACTAAAGAGCTCTTGGCCGTGGTCTCCCAACGAAAAGAGTTCTGAAGCGATCAGCGAGAAGAATTTTGAACCAGTGGTTATATGTGAATTATCTTGCTATAGACGAGTAGAATTATTTGGGGGTTATAGCTTGTCATAACAGGCAGATGATATAGTTGTTGTTTGATTTTATGTTTTTTGAATAAATGTTGTGTGAATTAGGATAGTGTTGTCGTGATTCAATAGGTAGAGATGATCTCTTCACTAAATAATTTATTACTCACCCCTCATTTTTCTTCTTTTTCCACGATTTTTGTTCAAAGTTTTAATATTACTGGATGTTTCAAATAGATAGATTTGTGACAAGATCCTAAGGTCGGATGCGGGATGTTACATATATATTACCATTTCTCTTAAACTGTAAATATATTTTGTTAACGAGTAATAATCTTTAAAACTATTATATAAATATCTATTATATTAATCATGGAATTTTTCTCCATTTTTTCAAAAAGAACCTTCTCTTTTGTAAATATGATATCAAATACCCTTCAATTTGTTCATGCTAATTTGATTTCATTAATGACAATTTGATCTTTTACTAGCTTTTACCAAGTTTATTAGTGGATCATCCGAATTCTAATCGAATTTTCTGAATGATTAGACCAAAATATCTCTCTCTTATTCGGATATGACATCAATTGCCCATCAATTTGTTTATACAATTCTGAATTCATTAATGGTGTTTATGTTTATGTCTTTTAATAGTTTTTACCCGATTAATCAATGGATATCCGAATTCTAATATGATTTATCCAATTTATCGAGGGGCAATCCATCTAAAGTTTGGACATTACGAATTATTTTCTTAATATAGCTATAGCAAAAGTAAATTTTACATATTTAAATTATATATTGAACAGTAAAAATTTACATATTTAAATCTCAACTTCCCGAATTTATGTATTAGATAGATTCAAATCTTTTTTAGCTATATCATATATACGAAGATCAAATATATCAAACCCTAATACTCGACCTAACTGCAACCTATATATACTCTATTATTATTTAACCCTCAAAGCACCTTCAGGTGGCTAGCATCAAAAACGGATGGGAAACGAATCCCTTCATTAAAACAATATTTACCATTGAACTCCACCTTCGAATCTGGACCAGCAAACAATTCTGAATACTAGACCGTTGGAGCTTTCCAACAATATCTTGATTATCGTTTGGGTCCTTTTGGTTTGACGGGAAACTATTTCCAAACATTAACAACCGGGAATTCGCTATCGAGAGATTTATTTTAGGAAAACCACCATAACTTTCAAATCACAACTTCGAATGCGATTCCGTTTTCGGCTACGTGGAGAATATGCACACCAATTTTAGTTCTATTATTAATTATTTTCCTCATTTGTGTCTTCTTTCTTTTTTCACGTGGTGAGATTAGATGACAACTAGGGTTTTAATATTCCTAATATGATTCATAATTCTTTTATAGATTAAACCAAGAAAGAAAATATTTTTAAATTATTATAATAGTTTTACGCAAATAAAGTTTTGTATATGTTTTAATATGATAAAAATTAAAATTTTGTTTTGTAGGAACATGTAAGTATTTTTTAACTTTTTAATTGAATTTATGCAAATATATTTTTTTAATTTGTTATAAGTTTTAATTTAATTTAATTTAATTTTTTGTTTTGTAGGATAAACCTATTATAATATGTAATTCGGGTTTAGATTTATCCGAACATGTAAGTATTTTAAAATTTTAAACTTATTTACGTAAATTAATTTTTTTATTTGGCATATGTTTTATGTATAATACAAATTTTAATATGCACAAGTTTAATAATTTAAATAAACACGAATCTAAAATAACACTGGTTTGATGGATTTGGATTTTATCGAATAATCAACATATAAAATTTTGATGAATGTCTTAATAATCTAGTTGTATATGGTGTTGGAGGTGGATCAAGCACATAGTCCAACATACATCCAACTCGGTTCAGTACAAGTATCGGATCTCGGTCCAAAAACTCATCAAAGATCTCGGCCAAAAGCTCATCTCGGACCTCCCCCCAAAGTCTACTATTCAAGACAAATTAAGAAGATAATAAATATTTCATATATCAAACATGAAATTTTTTCCAAGAATCTAGGAAGATCAAATAATGTCAGTATTCCTATTAGGAAAAGGAAAAGTTACATTGTAATCTATATCAAAACCTCCTCTATTCATTTATAAATAAAGGAGATTACTTTCAAAATGGGGGGATTGACAATTTACACACCACTATACGACTATTCAATAAACACAACTCTTTACTCTTTTCTTTTTGTCTCCTTGTTGATCAGAATTCGTACCTATCTCTTTACAAAAAATAAGAATTATGATTTAGCATCAAGTGTGCAAAATCCGGTTCAAACAGTTGGCACTGTCTGTAGAGACAATAAAAGGAATTTTTTATGCACAAGGACGACAAAAAGAATTTTTCACGCCAAGAACGACATCTTCAATCTCTCCGATTACTCATCACACCAAGCGAATGATTTGGTACCGAGATACGAAATCAAAAGAATCAATTACAAATGAGACTCCAACCAAACGGCCAAGGTACTCTATTATCCTATATTTACACTTGGCTTACGAATCTTTTTCAAAAATCTACAATATAGCTAAAGTCGGACAAAGTAACAATAATAATAGCTCGACAAATTTGATTTGAGGTTAGCACATATCGAAATTCTATCTTATTATAATATAAAGTTAGTTTCGCACATATTCACTGATTTGATTCTCTGATCAAAATTAGACATTAAGCGTTTAAAGTCTATTTTTATTACTCTTCTAATCCGGATTTTTGCAAATGTTAATTTCATTTTTGGCAAATATTTACTCGAATTTTGATTTTTCAAAATTTACATGATTTTTGCATAATTTGATAATTTCATCATATTTAATAACTATAGACGACGTCGTTCGTCATGGCCTTATTGCAAAACGAATCTTGATTTTAATTATGATGTATGCCGAGTTCACTACTTGACCTTGATTGGATATTGAACTTTTAAGAGCTTAGAACTACCTATCGATTTCATTATTTTGCAACATGTTTCTCCATGTTTTCTTTTAATTCCTAGCGTACAATTCATAAGTCTATAATTACGCTTATCAATAGAATCTCTTTCATTAATCGGTTTGAAAATCGTTATTCACCGTTGAATATTTGTTTGCCTACTCTTATTTTTGTGATACTTTGTTAAGTTCATTATCAATTAAATTTACTATAGCATGATCATAATTGTTAATCAATTGATTTTTGGATGTCAATTATTGATTATCTATTAGAAGCATAAATCGGTACTCATATTACTGTGCAATCTATACTAATGTTTTGAAATATGCATTAATTCACTGCCAATAGTTCATGTCAATTATATCTATATGTAATTGGTCTCACGATATCAATTTTGACTGCATATTATCTTTATTAACAACTGATATATCAATAACAAAATCAAATCATTGTTTTACTTCTTATTCCTCCGATTTATATCTTCGTTAGAACATATTGTCGTATAATTATATTTCTTTGATACTCCTTTGATTATCATCAGACCTAGTCATCGTGTGCAGTGCGTAGTCTATCTTGCATTAATCAATTTTAATACCTTTTAATTTGACGAAGCATGAATACATTAGTCCCGGCTAATATATGTTCTTTTATTTCTCGAATAACTTTTACTCATTGATATACATTGGAGAATCTCTCTATTCACTTGAAAATCACTCTTGTTATATTATATTATTCTATACGTCTGAAAACCGAGACTTTGTCTCGTTCAAAAAAAAAGAATAAAAGAAAGGGGGTGACGAGACCCCACTCTCCTGAGTTTTAAATTTTTGCATAATGGTCGAGACCCTACTCTCTCTAAGTAAAGTTTTAAAATTTCGCCGAATTTGAAACCTCGCAAAACTTTTATTGAGTCTTAAAATCTCGAAAAGGTCAAGATCCTACTCTCTAAGCCGAATCTTAAAATCTCGCTATACTTAAGCCGAGTCTTAAAAACTCGCCGAGTTAAAACCTCGTAAAATAAAAGAGCATATGAGAGCGATTCTTATTAAGGGCCATACAGCGGGGTCTATCCCTAAAATCTGAGATCAAATTCGGGCAATGATGATGAGACTAGTTTTCGCAACTTTATGCCGAGATCAAATTCTCACAATTATGACAAGACCAGTTCTCCCAACTTTATGCCGAGATCATATTCTCGCAATTATGACGAGACCAGTTCTCGCAAATGTATGCCGAGATCAAATTCTCGCAATTATGACGAGACCAGTTCTCGTGATTTTTTGCCAAGATCAAGTTCTCGCAATTATGACGAGACCAGTTCTCGCAACTTTAAGGCAAGATAAAATTCTCGCAATTATGACTAGAACATTTCTCGCAACTGTATGCTGACATCAAATTCTCGTATTTATGACAAGAAAAGTTCACGCAACTTCATGCCAAGATCAAATTCTCGCAATTATAACGAGACCAGTTCTCGCAACTGTATGCTGAGATCAAATTTTCGCAATTATGACAAGACCAGTTCTCGCAACTGTATGCCGAGATCAAAGTCTCGCAATAATGACGAGACCAGTTTTCGCGACTTTTTGCTAAGATCAAGTTCTCGCAATTATGACGAGACTAGTTCTCGCAACTTTATGCCAAGATAAAATACTCGCAATTATGACGAGACTAGTTCTTGCCAAGATCAAATTCTTGCAATTATGACAAGACCAATTCTCGCAACTTCATGTCGAGATCAAATTCTCGCAGTTATGACGAGACTAGTTCTCGCAACTTTATGCCGAGATCAAATTCTCGCAATTATGACGAGACCAGTTCTTGCAACTCTATGCTGAGATCAAATTCTCGCAATAATGACGAGACCAGTTCTCGCGACTTTTTGCCGAGATCAAGTTCTCGCAATTATGACGAGACCAATTCTCGCAACTTTATGCTGAGACCTAGCTCTCTCAATCAATCTGAGACCAGTTCTCGCAACTTTATGCCAAGATAAAATTCTCACAATTATGAATTTATTCTCACAATTAAGCTGAGACCAGTTCTCGCAATTAAGCCGAGATAGAGTTCTCACATCTCTTAAAATCGAGATCTAACTCTCGCATCTCTTAAGATGGGATCAACCCTCGTAGTTAGGTCGAGACCAGCTTTTGCACATACAACTAAAGGGACAATTCATACGGTATTTATAGGAATTTACTAGAAGCCGAATCTTTACGACGTGATTAACCTACGAGTAGCAAGTCAAGTCACTGAATGAACCAATAACGATGTGACCCGTGGGCCAAAACTCTAGAAATATGTCATTTTTCTCGACTCAGAAATTATGAGACAATTATCCGAGTCTAGGGGGAAAATTGTTGGAGGTGGATCTAGTACAGATCCCCTCTTCGGCCCATAGAGCTACCAGTCCAACATACATCCAACTCAGCCCAGTACAAGTCTTGGATCTCGGCCCAAAAGCCCATCAAGGATCTCGACCAAAAGCTCATCTCAGACTTCGGTCCAAAACTCATCTCGGACCTCGGCTTAAATTCTACTAGTCAAGACAAATTAAGAAGATAAGAAATATTTCATATCTCAAACATGAAATATTTCCAAAAATCTAGGAAGATCTTTTAGAGATAATATCAATATTCTTATTATTGAAAATGAAAAGTTACATTGTAATCTAAGTCAAAACCTCCTCTATTCATCTATAAATAGAGGAGACTACCTCCAAAAGGGGGATTGACAATTGACACACCACCTTCGATTATTCAATAAACACAATTTTTGACTCTTTTCTTTTTATCTTCTTATTGATCAGAATTCTTACCCATCTCTTTACAAATAATAAGAATTAGGATTTAGTATCACGTGTCCAAAATCCAGTTCAAATATATGGTATATGTTTTTATCTTTTAAATAATAATATTGTTTAAGCTAAATGTCTATTATATTAAAGTATAATACAGTAATTACCCGCAATTAAAATATTTTTAATTGTAATAATTTTTGTTAATAATTTTGCAACTAAAAAATGATAAAGTCATATTTAAACCTTTTTCATATTTAATTTCTTTTAATACATATTTTTTATATAGGTTAAAAGTAAACATATTTAAATTATTTCTAAGATGTTTCTAGAAAGCCAAATTATTATCATCGAACAATATATCAGGAAAAAGTCAAATTTTAGATTAAAAATGTTGATATTTATTATTAATTTCCGCAGATGTTATCTTGAATGCTTACCAAAATATGAAAAGACCAAAATCATTAGGTTAGGTTCTTGTAACAATCGTACTCAGTTGATAGTATTTGTTTTGAAACACGACCAATCCCACCTATGAGGACGATGAGACCATTGTGATGTTTTGCAGCCAAAAGAAAACGAGAAAAATCAAATTAAAATCATTCTTCTCACGGCTCACAGAATTACATGACGACATTCTTTGACAAAGTTTAAATCGCATCACATTGTGGACTTCTAGACATCTTTCATTTGCTGAAAGGTTACAATTTTTCTAATCTGTCTTTTTCAACATCATTAATATTTGGACAGCTATAGTTCCTCGTCCCAAAAGTTTGTTTTGAAGCTCACTTGAAAAGATGTGTAATGCTTTTCTTTCAAGTACTGTTGCAAATTCAGTTTGCAAAGCTAAGGTATCTTAGAATGCTTTTTTTTGTGACCGAAGGCTGCAACATTCTCTGGACTTGGTATAGTTCTGTGTGGTTTCTATAACGAACCCTGATACATGGTTTCATGTGCTGAGTTATTATTCGTGGTACACTGACTAGCTATACTAGATCAGTTGTGAACTGAATGTTCCAACCGAGTATCCAAAAAACCGAGCTGCATCTAATCCGAATTAAACTGGAACTAACATAATTAATATTTGAATAGGACTTAAATCCATGTACCGGAAGAATTGAATGCAAAGGAAATTCGAACCAAAACTCAAATGGAAACCGAATGTTCTAACTCTTGTATTTGTAATTGTTTTTGTTTCATTTTTGAAATTACATATGTAAATTTCAAAAGATGTTCATTCACGTACGAAAAGAAAACTTTAAGCAATTACATGACGACATTCTGTCTTCATATTTCCTTTCTGGTTAAAAGTCTTCACATTTTCTATTTATCTAACATTTTCTTTTTGCTTTTGATAAAGTGAAAAGAGATAGACCTTGACAACTAATAACAATTACAAGGATTACTATCTATCGGTTCAATTCAATGGTCATTAGTAAGTTTAAGACCAGAAATGTTCCAAACACAGTTGGTCTCTATGCTGTTTCTATTATTGAACGGTTGGTAGTTTTATTATTGTATCTCAGTAAAGTATAAAGAGATAAATAATGATTAGAAGAGATCGAAAGGACGTCTTATTTGAGCCATCCATACACTACAACCTAAGATGCTTGAAGAACTTGTATTAATCAATGAATTCTTTCGCCGCCTTTCGTAATAAATTAGTGTTGTTACAATAAGAGTAATAAGTGATCAACCCTACGAAATAGTGGTCAACTGTTTACGTAGTTTAGATTCTACTACCAACACTTATGGACCACTCGCTGTAAAAGTGAAGGTTCTCTCTCGTTTTCTCTCTATATAAAGCTTCTCTTTCTTCTCTGTAACTCTTCACACTTTACTTTCTTACAAACTTAGAACGACAAAATATCTTTAAACCATGTCTGAGAGTGGCTGTTTGATCTCATCGAATATGTTGAGAGTTTATGTAATATTTGTTATATGTTTACATTTGTGTTGTGCGTCGAGTGATTGCACAAGCCACGATGATCATGACTCTGTGTCTCAAGAAGAAGCAGAGAAAGCGACTAAGATGAAGCTAGGTTCGATTGCTTTGTTACTTGTGGCTGGAGGAGTTGGTGTGAGTTTACCGTTGATCGGGAAGAAGATTCCGGCGTTACAGCCGGAGAATGATATCTTCTTCATGGTGAAAGCTTTTGCTGCAGGAGTGATTCTCTGCACAGGCTTTGTCCATATCTTACCAGATGCTTTCGAGAGATTGAACTCACCTTGTCTCGAGAACACAGCAGCTGGTAAGTTCCCATTTGCGGGTTTTGTAGCGATGTTGTCTGCTATGGGGACTCTAATGATCGATACTTTTGCGATGGGGTATTATAAAAGGCAACATTATAGTAATAATAATGGGAGCAAACAAGTGAACGTAGTGGAAGATGAAGAAGAACATGCGGGTCATGTTCATGTGCATACGCACGCGAGTCATGGACACGCACATGGCTCGACTGAGTTGATCAGAAGACGGATAGTGTCTCAGGTTCTTGAGATTGGTATAGTTGTGCATTCGGTTATAATAGGGATATCACTTGGAGCTTCACAGAGTATAGATACCATAAAGCCACTCATGGCAGCTCTCTCGTTTCATCAGTTCTTTGAAGGTCTTGGCCTTGGTGGCTGCATCTCCCTGGTTGGTGCTCTCTTCTACCCTTCTTTACATAAGACTATGTCTCAGTTTAGTTTAGACAAATCTCGGTGATGACATGATTCTTGATTATTCAAAGACAGTTGATTGATGATGTCTGTGTTATATATGTGTATATAGGCGGAGATGAAGTCGAAATCGACGGTGATAATGGCGACATTCTTCTCGGTGACTGCGCCGGTTGGGATAGGGATAGGGATGGGGATGTCAAGTGGTTTAGGGTACAGGAAAGAGAGCAAAGAGGCAATAATGGTGGAAGGGATGTTGAACGCTGCATCTGCTGGAATTCTGATATATATGTCACTTGTTGATCTTCTTGCTCCTGATTTTATGAATCCTAGATTGCAATCCAATCTTTGGCTTCACTTAGCTGCTTATCTTTCTCTCCTCCTAGGTGCTGCTTCCATGTCTCTGCTCGCTATCTGGGCCTAATTAACTCATTGGTTCTGCAGCCATTAACAAACAAAATGCTGCACTGTTTTCTCGAATCTGTAATGGTGTTTCTAGTCTCAGAATCAAATACTATTCTATTTCGAACCGCAACAATGACTGCTTTTGAGTGATGATACAAAAAACAATCATTGATTCGAGGGATTGCTTTTTCGGAAGATAAAGGTAATGAGCATTATAGGAAGCATTGGTTCAATTGTTTTATGGAAGCCTCGAAAGGCATCTTTTAGCTGTAAACATCATTATATTTCACATCTATAAAAAAGAATCATTACTTGATCAAATTACAATCACGAATAAATGTACTTTACATATACAAAGTCTTATTGTTTATCGCCCACCAGTTCTGTTCCATGATAAGTAGGTAGGATCTCCAAGTCGCCTGCAAGAAACCACACCAGATCAACATCTATCCACACTTGCTTTGTTATCTTTAAATGTAATATTTAGAGAAGCCAAGCTTAGGTTATATATGTACCTGGGTTTCACAAGATACATGACCATAAATGCAAGTGCCAGGAAGAAACAGATTCCCCCAACTGTGAGGTAAGCAATGCCGAGGAAATCGTTCTTTCCACCGAGCCAACTTGTTGTTGACAAAACAAGCTTCTTCTTCCCACTGAAACTGTATGTATTGTAGTTGTTCTGCAGAGTCACTTCTATAATCTCACCAGCCTCAAGGTCACGCTCTATCTTCCCGTATAATTTTCTAAATGTTGGCAAAGCCGCAGTCCTCATCCACACGATTAGATCCTCTTGATCACTCAGCTGATACACCGAAAAAGACAGAGACCAGGTCAAGTGTTTGGCAAAGAATATGACCAGGTCAAAGAACTGTACTATGGTTTTACAGACTTACTGGTATACTTGAATTTAGTCTGGCACCACCGGTGAGGTTGCCCATCTGAAAGTTTTTAGGAAATACGTTTTTCCCAAACTTGTGATCCCTGTCACTGTCCCATGCGATTCCTTTCTTGTTTACCTCTAGACGCTGCTTATTTCTTGATAGAGCGTATGTGTCATTAAAGAGACTCCAAGCAATTAGACCACATGGCACAATAGGCTGCCCATTAGCATCATCCTCAGGCTTGCATGCGTCAATCTGATTCTCATCTTTCACACTTCTCAATTGCGAATCACTTCGGCTTTTCACATACCTGTAATATCGACAATACCAACACCAACAAAATTTATTCCAGAAATCTAAGTCATATCTAATTGTAAATGTAAGCACTTTTTCCTTGCTTTGTAATATTGATGTAAATATGACTTAGTTTTAGAGAAGCCATATCTAAAGACACGTAATTCTCAACAATACCTTCGGTGATTCTGGTAAAAGTTATCAAGCTCGTAATACACATAGACAGGCTGCTTCATACGCTTAGGCACCTGGAAAACAGAACCCAAGGAATAAGAAAAATGACATAGACGTTAAGAGGCAAGCCAATGGCAAAGAATGAAACAGTGTTTGTTGCATATGAAACTCACTCTTAGGGTCCGATTACAAGACTTATCTCCAGCTCCTTGAATGAATGCAACCTTATTAGCCCTAGCAGGCGCAGGTATACAGTCACTATCATACCGATCAACGATCTCAACAACCTACACATACAAGATGAAAAATGTGAGATATAAAACCATTAGGTTAGGTGGATCAAACGAAGAGCAGAGCAATGGATCATTTTCACTTACATCCTGAGAAGCAAAAAGAGAAACAACTCCAAGGGGAATGAAGACAACACTAATGATCAAAAATGTCAAAATCACCTGCAGAAAGAAATAGAATAAGACAATTTGATAAGCGTTTCAAAGAAAAACTAGTAACTGAAACATATGAGTACGAGATTACAAATAAGCTAAAGTGAATATCAAGAAGCTTACCCAACCAGGCGTGAGAATTGGCTTGCAAGCTGGAAGCTCCTGCTGTGTAAATTTTGAATCTGTAATCAAACATTAGCCAGCAGAATCACCTTTTAGCTATAATATTCACGAATCCTAGCTAAAAATTTCAAATAGAAAGCAAGTCTTTTAACGAGAAACTAAAATTAGAAAGAAGAAAAAGGAAACCCTAAAAATAGGTTTTGGTTAAGCGACTAGAAATCTTGAAGTCAATTCAAAGATCACAACGAATAATGATTCTTAAGATTTTGTGACACAAACTTTGCATAAACTCAAGGGAACATGACAGAGAAGGATAAGGAGAAGGAGAAGGAGAAGGAGAAATACACTTGGGTCGTTTAGAAGTTCTCGGGGCGGCGGAAGAATTTGCCGAACCAGAAGCGGTGGCGCTAGACGATGCCATATTAGAATTCATTTCTGAGAAAAATAGCGATCTCTTTGTGGAGAAAGGAAATATTGAATTGAGGAGAAGGAAATAGAGAAAGGAGAAAAAGGATAGAAGATGAAAAAGAAGAAGAAGAATGGTTGTGGTCGTCGTCAATGGCGACGGCTAAAATTTCCTCAATCTACTAGAGGAAGAGAAACTCCCACAGTTGAAGTTTCGTATAGAATGATGGATCATGGCAATTGCCTATTGGTCAAACGGTCCTCTACTGCTCTCTTTTTTTTACTGAAAATAATAAAATATTAAGAAAAACGTTTTAATTAATGTCAAGAATTCAAAGAGTCCCAATATTTTATTTCGTTCGAAAATTAGCCCAACAAAAATCGTAATGCATGACCAATTATTTGATTTTGTTATTAATTAATGACAACTTAGACGAAGAATAAAAAAACAAAAGAAAACAAAAAATATTTCAAGTTACTCTTAGTCAGATGGTTAAGATGATTCAGCTAATAACTTAGAACACCGAATTCGACTCCTCTCCAATACACTAGTAAATTAAAAAGAAATTTTATGGTGTGGATTAAGTTATTGATCTGGTATTGTCTTGAAAAAAAAACAAAAAATAGGTTTATTACTAAGTTATTATAATGAACAGAATATTAGAGTGGGTACGAAAAATGATAATCTATGCATTGCAAATGTCATGTTAGGACACGGTAGGCCCATAATAATTGGGCCTTTAATATATATTGGGCTTTATTAGGTCTTAAAATGGGCTCATCTTTAATTTGGTCCACCGTTTGTATTTCTTTGCTTCTTTTGGTGAATTAAGACTTAAGTATACGTATTGGTTTGGCCCGATGAGTTGAGTCACGAGTGGTTTGTGATATGAAAGGGAATAGATTCATATGTAGAAGAATATAAGAAGCATCTATAAAAGGAGACAAGAGGCTGCTTGAAAACTAAGCAAACAAATCAAATACTTTCTTCTTTTCTTTTATTTTTTCCAATCTGCATGATTCCTAATTGCATACATACTTAGTTGATGAGCTAAAAGTTAAACATCAACTTTATTCCACTCGTCATCTTTATTGAAAGTACTTACAACGCACACGAATCTTGACATCGAGATTTTAACAAAAAATTTATTAAGAAATAAGATGCTTTTGTTCCTTATTCCCATTCATGTGCATATATCTAATTCAAAAGCAATTTCGTAAGGCCACATGCGTCAATACATCACAATACAAGGACTCAGACGTCTAAATTTGAAATTTTTATAATATATATGCTCGTCGGATATTATATTAGTGGACACTAGGCATCATTCAAACAAATTTAAAACTGATTCATCTATAAACAACTTCAAGTTTATAATTGGCTAACCTAAAAAATCGTTTTTGAAGTTTCAAGTAAAAATTAAACCTAAACCTTTGCGATATTATATTCTCAATCCAAAGTTGTCATCTATATATCCTACTATCACAAAAAAAAAATTATTTCCATATATTTTTTTCTTCCGAAAAAATTAGAGAATTTTATGGACAATGTACCTCGAGATTGGGCTCATCATCCATGTAACAGATTGAAAAAAAAAAGATTTAAGGACTTAGAATCCAAGATTTCCAAAACATTTTTTGCACAAACACCACAAACCTCTAGGGAAATATGGATTTTATGTTATTTAATTAGACATGTGTGTCTGAGCAAGAAAAAGGTATGGATGGCTAACCTTCAAACCTAAATCCTAGTCCTAGTGCATACATACATATATATATATATATATGTATGATTATTCCCTTTATTAATTTATATTTTTTATATAATAATACTTATGTATGTCAATATCACTCCATATTATAATACTTATATCATTTGTAAGACATCGTGTGTTTCCTAATATTTGTTGATAAATACTAATATTCTCTTGGGTTGAATAGCATATATATCATCGATCGATCAGTTTATTCTTAGAATGATGCAGTCGAGGCAAGAGATGAGAGATGAATCATCATCCTCAGGTCTCGTCCTCACCACTGACCCTAAGCCTCGCCTTCGCTGGACTTCTGAGCTTCATGAACGCTTCGTTGACGCCGTCACTCACCTTGGAGGCCCTGACAGTACGTTTTCATTCATCTCTATATACATGTATAAGCCTTAATTAGAGCCTATATTATTCACTTTGATTTATATATCGTCAGAGGCTACACCAAAGACTATAATGAGAGTTATGGGTGTCAAGGGTCTTACGCTTTATCATCTCAAGAGCCATCTTCAGGTCCTATATTCTTCTTCATCGATTTCCTCTTTTTATGTTTTTTCTTCTGAATTAGTTTCCTTTGAGACTTAGTTAGGACTTAAAACATATATATATGTGGATCGATGTGTTTCAATTATATATACAGAAGTTCAGGCTTGGAAAGCAGCCTCACAAGGAGCATAATCATCATAATCACTCCCTTAATATTAGGAATACTAATAGAGGTGTGTCATAAATCAATAGCTATTAGTTAATTTATGATTTCGCCATGAATATGTGTTGATCAACATCATGCATGCAGCTCCAATGTTGGATCTTCGAAGGAATGCTGTATTCACGACTAGTCCACTGATCATTGGTCGCAATATGAACGAGTATGGTGGCTTTCAATTCCAAACCCTAACTATAATTGATTCATAGATATATAATTAATTAGATACTCAAAGTCTTATTAAATGGTAATAAAGGATGCAAATGGAAGTGCAAAAGAGGATAGAGGAAGAAGTAGAAGTAGAAAGACAAGTGAATCAAAGGATAGAAGCACAAGGGAAATACATGGAGAGTATGTTAGAGAAAGCATGTGAAACTCAAGAAGCAACTCTCATGACTAAAGATTATTCTTCTCTTTTTAATTTCGATCGAACCACTCTTTGCAACAACACAACATCTCTCCCAATCCCATGGTTTGAGGATCATTTTGCTTCCTCTTCATCTATGGACTCTACGACTTTGCATCTCCCTGACATCAACTCCAACTTCTCCCTGCAAGATTCTCGGACTTCTATGACTAAGGGCCGTACGGTTTGTCTCGGTTAGATATGACATACATATATATATATATATATATAGATCTAGCTACTCAATTACTATCTCTACTCTAGATCTAGCTTTCTAATGTCCACTTGGTGTATAATTAATTGTATAACTGCACAAATATGTAATAACTGCACAAATATGTAATAACTTCTGCTAAACACAAATTATCTTCGTGATTCACTTGATGATAACGTATGGTGAAGAAGACTCTGCCTCATGAAAATATCACATTAATTATTTTTACAGATTATGGCGTGATTGGTTGGTAAAATTTTGAAGGTGTGTGTTTAATATTTTTAACCATATTTTACCCAATCAACTTTTAACATTTCCCTAGTCCTAAATACTATCATAATTCTTGTTGTTTTTGTTCCTTGGATGCTTTTTTCAATTATAATGACCATATTATTTTAATTTTTTTGGTCATTGGACAAACAAAACCTCACAAATCACAAACTCTGTTATACGGAGGTATACATGATCAGATGCAACATTGTAAAATCAAATTTTTAGAAGAAAAAAAAACTACAAATGTATACATTTAATTAAGGCAATTTTTTTTCCAAGTCACATCCATTTGCATGCAAAATCTATACGGTAGAAAATTTATATGTAAAAAGTCTACAAGCACAATTATAAAACCGATCAAATCTTCTGTCTTTCAATCTAATCACTTCTCTTGCCATCATCACCATCCAACGACACAATTCATCACTCCAATCTTAACCTATTGCTAGTGCATAGTCCAATAATATGGGCCAAAAGCCCAAAATTGTGAAAAGCCCATTTCTTGTGTATGTATATATTGAAGTGACATATGAAGTCCCACCAAAAATGGTCAATATAGTTGGAGTCTGAAGTGTGTCGGTTGACGAGTCAATGGAAGTGTCTAATGGATAAGAAACGGTCAAAAATGGATGTTTTAAAAAATTGTAATTGTAAGGACTAAGGACTGGTACATAACTTAAAGACAAGAGTGAACGATGGAGTATATGTGTTCTTTGTCTTCTCACACACTTCACCAACTTTCAAATCTCTGTTGTATAAGCAGCTTCTTAGTAACTCTACTGCAATTACATCACTCACGTACGTGTCTTAGGGAAGCAACTCATGAATCATGATTAATTAGTTGAATCATGTAATTGTATACTTTGTTAAATGAAATGTGTTACATCATTCTGACTTCATGATGTCAAAATAATACCAGAATGCTCCAACAATTTGCCTCTTCTTTCTCTAAGTTTTAGATTTTCATATAAAATAAAAATAAAAATTATTAACTGGTCTATTCCATCAGTTTACTCATAGTTAGGGTTTATCAATAAAGAAAACGAATTTAATTAAGATGAATGGAAAACCTAAACAAAGTATGGTTAAAATAATTGTAGCTTCATCAAGACAAGATTTTTTACATAATACGGTAATTAACAGCGATGGATTTATATTAATATGTTAATTAACAGCTTTATCCCCACATATTATTTTATTCATACATTTAACTTGACGGGTTCAAATCAACGTTTGCGTTGGAGAACTGTCTTAAGCTTGACGCGTACGTACTTAATTGGCTTACGTAAGCGGAATTGTTATTCGGAAGCAGCAGAGACTTGATCTAAGTTTCTAGTGGTTGAGATTAGGTCGGAATTTTGTATGTAATCGTGCTCCTTACTTTACCTCTAATTTTAACTAATTAGTTAGTAAATGTATAACGTATTTACAGATAGTAATACTATTTATGATTTTAATTATTTTTCAAATATAAGAAACGTATCCATGATTATCAATTAACACATATTTACAAATGAGTCTAAATGATCATGACGATAAAAGTATCTGGCTCGAACTAATTCTTTGTTTTTGTTCATATTGGTTTCTTCGTTACACTCTCTTCTAATGACCATGGTCTAAGAGAATCCGTCAATCGTCCCTATTAGAATCTGAGTTATAGATTTTTTTTTAATAAATCGAAGGTAATCCGGACTAATTCAACTAATCTCATGGATATGAAATCTTGTTGGACACTTACATATCATATTGAATATTTAGATTTGAAAAGAGTGAAGTCTCTCACGACATACTGCTGAAAACCTAATCATCAAACAAGTTTAGAGCCGACTAATAAAAAAACAGTGTTCTCGTTAGTTTTGAGTGGAATCAATAATAGGCACACTTTAAAAGGGTAATGTTAGTATATATATATAGGTGATAATTTTGGATTTTTATGGGTGAATTGAAACATTGATTTTAAATGATTTGAGTTTAAGTGGTAAATTATGTTATTCAAAAAATTTAAAAATCATCTAAAATCTAGTGTTATTCTAGTGTTATTGAGCTAGTGATTTTTAAAAACACAATCAAATCTACTGTTATTGGAAAAAATTTAAGAGTGCGATTTTAAATGATTCTATAGTTATTTAGAGGATTTGTCTACTTCAAACACACAAAAATCTAAATCACATTATTAGGTGGAGATTTATTTTATTTTGTCACAAATAATAAAAACTTCTCTACATTCATCTAACTAAAATCATCTGAAATTTCATAAAATCTAAATAGTTTACAATCATTTCAAAGTTCAATACAATCCCTTTAGTTGATCATGTATAAATGAATCAATATGAAGGATCTAAGTAAAAAAATCGATTTCATGGCTTCACATATCAATCAAATATTTCCATATTGATGCCCCAAGGAGTCACTCAATCCAACATGAAGTAATTAATGATCCAATGATAGCAACTTGTGTTTATTCTATCATTAAAACAGTTTGCATTAAACTAATCGGATAAGTACAGGATCCATGCATGCAATGGAATGTGAACATAACTAGAATCACAAGTTAATTAGATATAACATAGATGATTTTGTTAAGGAAAGTGACGTGAACTTGCCATTGTCTCCAAATCAGGCTTCCATTTGAAGACACAGAGGAAAAAAGACAAACAACACAAGTTTGGTTAATCATATATGTATAGATTAGTCTCCAAGGAAGAAGAATTAGTACTGATGAGGGATAATTAATTTAATAAATAGTGATGACCCTGCAAGTTTATTAACACCAAGAGACGTTTGTATATATAAACAAGGAAGATGATGAAAGAGAAATGGGAAATGAAAAGAGATGCAATGGGACATCGATGTTGTGGTAAACACAAAGTGAAAAGAGGGCTTTGGTCTCCTGAAGAAGATGAGAAGCTTCTTCGTTATATCACCACTCATGGTCATCCAAGTTGGAGTTCTGTTCCAAAGCTTGCTGGTTTTCTATCTTCTATATATCTCTCATACTCTCTTTTCTTACATCAACACTTCTGATGAGGAATGATTCTAATTAACAGTTCATGTATTTAGGGTTGCAGAGATGTGGGAAGAGTTGCAGATTAAGGTGGATAAACTATCTAAGGCCTGATCTGAAAAGAGGTACTTTTACTGCAGAGGAAGAGCAGATTATCATCGATGTTCATCGTATTCTTGGTAACAAATGGGCTCAGATTGCTAAGCATTTACCTGGACGCACTGATAATGAAGTTAAGAACTTTTGGAACTCATGCATTAAGAAGAAGCTTCTTTCTCAAGGTTTAGACCCTTCTACACATAACCTTATGCCATCACACAGAAAATCTTCTTCTTCTTCATCTTCTTCATTTGCTAATAAAAATAGTCATAAGTCAAGCAAGACAACGTCCATCATGAAGAACCCTACTGATCTTGATCAATCAACAACTGCTTTTTCAATCACAAACATCAATCCTCCTACTAATTCCACAAAACCAAACAGACTTAAATCTCCTCCAATCCAGTCTCAAACTATGATCCCTGCCAATGATAACATGTCAAGTCTTTTGCATGATGAGAATATGATTCCTAATTGGTCAGATATTGATGGAATGGCTGGAATCAATGAAGCTCCGATGTTGTCTGGTGAAAAGACAGTAGTGGGAGGAGTTGTTGATGATGATGATCTCAACATGGATATATTGTTCAGTACTCCTTCTTCAGCTTTTGATCCTGATTTTGCTTCCATTTTTTCTTCTGCAATGTCTATCGATTTCAATCCCATGGATGATCTTGGCTGGACCTTTTAGCTTTACTCTACAATATTCTCAATTCCTCAAATGTAAATATATATATATATATATGAACAATTATGACTTGCTGCTTTTTCATTAGTTTTGAGAAGCTGAGATCTTTCCAAGTTTACTGTATCATTCCTAGTAAGGGTAAACTTTGTTGTAATGCTTTCAAGCTATAAGGATACTCTTTATTTCTTTCATATTTGAATACAACAAAGGAATAATACAAAAGTGAATTACAAAAACTGGCGGAAAACATTTTATTTCCGAAAGCAAAGTCTAAACAAAGGGAGCAGAAAGAAACATAGACCAACTATAAGAACTGGAAAAACTACTAAGCATAAAGACTCGGAAAATTCAACTCAAACTAATTGAACTAAGTCTCTACTAAGATGACAAAACCTCCTATAAAGAATAAGAGCACCTCACATATAAAGATCTAGACTTCAGAACTTGCAAGAATGAAATCTCACAATCTTCTGGAATCGGTGAAGTAAAAAAAGTACGATATACGCTTTGTTTTATCTTATGCTTTTCAACGTCAATATCGTGTATTTATAACTAGGTACATACTAAAATGGGTTTAGTATGTCACAGTCATAGCAATATACAGATTTGCCCAATAGAGCCTCAATACAGGCTCACTATAGGCCCAATAGATACACCAACGTGCGTTCGCAATGATGTTCGATTTACAAAATAGATACCATTAATTGATCGTGAGAAGAATGAAGGAAAAGATGGAACATGCTAAATTGCCAGATGGTCTCTCAACTGTTACCACATTCTTCTGACTAAAGAAAGATTCGAAAATTGGCAACCTGAATTATTAATACTACGTTTACTAGGTAATGATTCCTCGGGAACGCTTATATTATAAAATTGTTTTTAATGTTTATGACAATATTAAGTATTTTTTTTAGTAAATCTTTATTTGACATTAATAAAATAGAGTTAAAAATACTGTAAATTGCAAAAGTTATATATTAAAAAAATATTAATTTTTTTCTTAAAGAGTGAAAGAAAAGTAACAATATTTGATAGTTATGAGAAAAAAATGAAACATGTTCTATTCTTTATAGTTGTTTGAAATAATTTCCAAGAAAAAAACATAATTACTTTGTAGTTAATTATTAAGTGAAAAGACATAATATAATAATAATAAGAGAAGAAAACTAACTATTAATTTCCAGAAAAAGAAGATAAGTTTTGGTTTTATAATTGTGATCTTTAAAAAATATTAAGCTATGATTCTTATGTAATGTTAAAATAATTAAGTTAATTCTTTATATAAATTTTTGTGTTAGTTTAATAGGACATGATAAAATAAACTTATAATTGTATTTGAAAATTCACTTTTTTGCCGTTTTGAAAATGTCACATTATACATGTTTTATCACATTAGTTTTTTTTCATCATATCACATTAGAATTATCATTTTGTTTGATCAAGATCCTTCTTATTTAGTGACGATAATCAATTACGCAAAAAAATAGATTAAGAAAAGAAAGGTAGTAATGCGACTTCTGCATTTCAATATGCAAAGTTTTTTATTTTATGTTTTTGGCTTCCATCGAAAATATTTTATAGTTATGAATTAATATTAACAAAGTAAATAAAATTTAATAAATTAGGCATTTATAATATTAAGAACAAAATATAATACTTGTAATCAAGATAAAAATGGTTAAATTAATAATAATATAATTATATAATAAAATATAGTAAAACAGGATAAAAAAAAGTTACAAAGACACAATAATAGAAGATATCTCTCAACACATGTACAATTACAATGAAAAATACAACTATAGAAAAGTTTATATCTTTTCAAATGTAACTTTCAACAAATGAGAAATTGTAATTTAAAAAATAATAAAAATATATACAAAAGAGAAGTTACATAAATTGGAAAAAACTGAAAATACACAATAATAAAAGACATCTTTTCATTTATGTAAACCTATATGAATAACACAACCACAAAAAATTATATCTTTTCAAATGTAATTTCCAACAATGATAAATTGTAACTTAAATTTTCTTTTTTTTGCCAACAAATGTAACTTTTAAAATTAAACCACTTAAATGATAAAAAAAATCTACATAAAGAGATCTTATAAAATATTCAAAATCGGTTACAACAAAATAGAAATAACAATAGTTCATATTTTTTCCATCAAGTGGATAGAATATTTAAAAATTTATAAAAATTAGGTTTAAAGAGAAAATTTAAAGTCATAATCTAAAAAACAGAACAAATTGTTACAGTAAATGTAACTATATTAGAGATAAAAAATGAATAGTTATAATGTATTATATATATTTTAAAGAGTATAAAATCTGATGTCGTAAATTACATTTATAACAAATAAACAAACATTGGCAAGATGATATAAAATTGTATTTACAAGAATTAATTTTCTTTCTAAAAAAACTATTGTCCTTCAAATTTCACATAATGAATAGAAACCATTGCTCCTTTTCTAATCGATGAAAGAATCTCATGATTACAATACCATTTAAAATAATTCATTTGATAATAAGCAATTTTATATTGTCCATTGAATATTAAAAAATATAGAAGATAGTTATATTGTTTGAGGATTATTGTTCATATTTCGATCTTGTAGTAATGTTAATGCATCATCTAAATTTTGTTGCATACAACCTATATAAACTGCTTTCATAATATAAGCATAAACGATTCCATAAGTCAAACAAATGATTAAAACAAAATTATTTTTTGAAAAGAAAATATTAAGAATTTTCATTAAATTTTTTATATTTAAATTTCTTTTAAATTTCTGCATTACTATCATCACTCTAAATTTCTTTGATTAAATTGATAATTATAGTTATTTCCTTAAATTTAAAATAATGAAAATTTTTAAATAAATTTAAAAGGATAAAATAACAATGTTCATCAAAATACAATTCTGAATTCATCATAAAACTAAAAGAATAAAATGATGATGTTTAGTAAAACAAAATTTTTAGATTCAACAAAACCAATTGTGAAAATAAATTTCAAAAGTGAATATAAATAATTTTCAAAAAGTATGATTGAAAATATGTTAAGAAAAGTCACAACCATATAATGCATATATATAGTGAAAAAACACAATAAATAGTCACAACTGTATAAAGTAAAATCTTACATGAAAATACACAATCTTATATCGCCTTTATTATTAATAGTAGTTTGTAAAACATAATTTCTATTGAATGTAAGAAATACATGAAGATTAAAACTAAGGCTTAAATTCAATCTTATCTATTAGATTTGGTGAATAATGTGTTCCCTATTTATTTCTTCTTTTGAAAAATATACAAACTCAAATATCTAAAAAAAGTTGGTGTTTATATTGTCTTATGAATTGTGAACAATGTTAAAAATAAAGGTTATATGATATTGATACCAAAAAAAAAAACTCACACGATGAATAAGCGTTTTATTCAAATAGGAAACTTACTAGTGAAGCATTTGGTGCGTGAAATTATAATGAGGAGTAGATATATTTGATGTGATCTTCAATTTTGATTTTTTTTAAATATGTTTTAAATGATAGAATAACAATACTCAATAAAACTCAATTCATAATTCATCAAAATTAAAGGGATAGAATAACATCACTTAGTATAACATAATTCTAGATTCAACAAAATCAATTGTGAAAATAGATTTTAAAAATGAATATAAATAAGTTTTAAAAGGTGTGATTGAAGAGATGTTAAGAAAATTCACAATCGTATAATACATATGTGTAGTGAACAGACACAATGAAAAGTTACAATAAATAGTCACAATGGTATAAACGAAAATCTTACGTGAAAAGACACCATTAAAAAACACAATCGTACATCGACTTTATTGAGATTGTTATTATTAGATAGATTAGAGTTAGAAAATGAAATAAACAATGAAAACCAAAAAAAATTGAAATAAACAAAGGAAACGAACTTGTCGTATAAATAGAAATGATTGAAGAGCAACAGGAAGACGACACCGATGCACTGTAGATCGAGAATGAAGGACATCTATTGATTAGTACTTTTTATTATTTTATAATATTAATCAATGGTAATCAAACTGAAGGATAAAAAACTGAAACCACATGGTATGTCTCTCTTATCTTATCTCCTTCTTTGTTAAGATGATACAAAGAAAGAATAATATTGAAGTGTACCAAAAAGAAAAGTAAACACACAAAATGGTTAAGAGAAAAGAGTCACATGGGATGTATGATTTGGTGGCATCATTATATTTCAATCCTCTGCACATGCTCTGCTTCTTCTCTCTTTTCTATATTCCTTCTCTTTCACTTTATTTTTAGTTTTGTTGTTATTTGTTGTCAAATGCTAATCTAATTATTAATATTCACACGGTTTTAATTTTTTTTTTTATAATTCAGGAGTTCTCATATTTTATGTCAGAAATTTGAATTATTTTTTTGGAGAATATACAACTTACGAATAGACTATTTTTCCGGGTATTAATGGGTTGAAAGCATATATTCATATCCGTATATGAATAACTAGAAAAATGTGTTTTAGTTTCACATAACAGAAAAATCGAATCTACAAATTCTTTAAAGTTATAGGTCAGCTCCTTACCACTTGACCTGTAGCTAGGTGCTTGTCACCACACGGTTTGTTTCACAATTATAATGTTTACATTTCATTACTCTTTCTTACAACCACTTTTCAACTCTTTCTACCTCTTTCACAATTTGTAATCTCCATTATATATACGTATAACACAATTACTTCTCTTCTCTCATTTCATCATCATCCTCTTCTACACCTTTCTCTTTCTCTCCATTAGAGCTAGAATATGAGCAAAACAGAGGCCATTAGTGTGACCAAAAGATCAGGACTACTGCAACCACCACCAAGTGGTTGCAATCGTCTAATGAACCGCTCTGAGTCACTCAAGAGGGACAGTCTCACAAGCATTGGTGCAGTCAAAGGGCGAGCAAGCTTGGAGCGCAAGAAATCTAAGAGTTTTAAGGAAGGAGAAAGCTATCCTTCTTGGCTCATCACAGAGGCTCCTGGAAGTATAGCCGCCGTGAGAAGGGAACAAGTGGCCGCACAACAAGCTCTAAGGAAACTAAAGATTTCTCATTACGGCAGATCCAAATCAACCATTAATTTCACTTCTTCCAAAGTAGTCCCTCTTCTTAACCCTAACCCTAACCCAAATCCTCAGAGATGCAGCTTCCTTACTCAAACTTCTGGTATAAACCCATATCTTCCTTTCTTACTTTATATTTTTCTTTAATTGTCATTTTGTTAGTTTTAACTTTAGTTCTCATCTGATATAAATTATTTAATATAAAAAATCCTTTAATAATTATGATTCATTTAATAATATACATATCATCATATATTTGATAATTACAATAGCTATCTTATGATTTTAAATTAAAAAATACTTCTCGTGTTCGAGCATGAGTTAGAATCTAGTTACAATTTATATTTCTAACAGATTTTTCATTTTTGGGTTGTGTTAATCAGATCCTGTTTACGTCGCTTACCATGATGAAGAATGGGGAGTTCCAGTTCATGATGATAAGTGCGTGACATAATAATAATAATAATAATAATAATAATAATAATAATAATAATAATAATAATAATAATAATAATAATAATAATAATAATAATAATAATAATAATAATAATAATAATAATAATAATAATAATAATAATAATAATAATAATAAAAATAATAATAATAATAATAACTCAATTCTACATAGATATCATTAGATTTGGTCAAACAATGAATTAACAATCTTAATTACAGGATGTTATTCGAACTGCTAACACTCAGCGGGGCCCAAGTAGGCTCAGATTGGACTTCAACATTAAGAAAACGTCATGACTTCAGAAACGCATTTATGGAGTTTGAAGCTGAATCAGTTGCCAAACTCAACGAGAAAGAGATAAATGCAATAAGCAATGAATACAAAATAGAGATAAGCAAAGTGAGAGGTGTTGTAGAGAACGCTACAAAGATTGTAGAGATCAGAAAAGCTTTTGGTTCATTAGATAAATATCTTTGGGGATTTGTGAACCATAAGCCTATTGCCACTAACTACAAGCTAGGCCATAAGATTCCGGTGAAGACATCGAAGTCGGAGAGTATCAGCAAAGACATGGTTCGTCGAGGGTTCCGGTTCGTGGGTCCAACAGTGGTTCATTCTTTTATGCAAGCCGCTGGTCTAACTAATGACCACTTGATCACTTGTTGTCGCCATGTTCCTTGCACTCTTCTCGCAACCAACAACCCCTAATTTTAGTTTTTAACTGAAAGTAAGTGTTTGTTTTTTAATTTCACTTTTGATTGAGTGAAAATTTAGGTGTAGGGTAAAAGGAATTGCATGGTTTTTTTTTTTTAATTTGGCGATGTAAGATAAATCAGCTGGTTTGTTTGTTTTTCTTTTGTGTGAGGTTTTTATAATCACATGTATACGGGTTTTTGATGTATGTGTGGTGTGAAAAATTGAGATAGTAATTGATTTTCTTTGCATTTGATCTATTGTTCAAAAAATTTAAAGATATTAACTGAACTTTTAGAGTAGCTAGGGGATTATTAATGTGAGATTAAGCACTCTAGACAATTGTCTTAGAGATCATCCGTTCGAGTCTCGACCCTATCCTAACCTAGTGAATGGATAGGGTCGAAAGTCCAGACCTCCTCTTAGTTATAAAAAAAAAAAAATTTAACGATATCTTTCAAATAAAAAAACTGTAAAAAGGATAAGACATATAACTAAAAATTAAAAAATTGTTGGAAGACGACCAAAAGTAGTTGAACTTTTTGGTTGATCAGTTTGAGAAATTAGGACAAAATTGAAGTTGGCGGATGATTATGGTTTTTTTGTTGTTGTATGAATTATATTAAAACCATGAGTTGAATGGAAAATTTGAGCATCTTGTTGGTTTTCATAATTAACATAGTATAGTATTGGAACTTGATATCTAACTATTCCATGTCGTTGATAATTTTATTTTATGATTGATTTAGATTTGTACAACCCATCCCATAGAAAGAAGAGTAAGTTAGTGATTGATTCTCGTAGAAGCAAATGTAATGATGATGTAGCATGTGAATGCTTCTCTGTCATCAATAATGTTGGATCATCTTAGTGGATGCCATTATGTTATTGGTCTTTGCTTATGTGTTTGTTTCTTCCCCCACCATCTTCCAAATTTTTACTTCTTTTCCAATTTCACAAGTTCCAATATCAATTCTTCTATGTTATATAATATAATATCTATATATTCAAAACAGAGTTCTCTACAACTTTTACGAGTGAATTCCTGAAGCAACAGAGTGCAAAAAGAAAAGAAAAGATATTTATTCTCTGATATGAGATTGATACAGCGATGCATTAGATTCCTTCCTTTTTCAGAAGCAGCCTTTATCTGTCAGGTGTGAACTTATCATGTTTGGGCTTCTGAGCCCAATCATATTTTCACTGTACAGCCCATTTAGCGGCGTGATTATTCTGTATTTACTTAAGGCCCAATCGTTGACGGCACTGGATACGAATTATCGATTTTATGTAGATGATGAATAGAGTCAAACAAGTGAAGTAACATATATTGTGCAATTTTCTTGACAACATGTTTATTCATTTCACTAACAAACAATAACATGATTCCAATTAATCAAAGTAATAATAGTAATTTAATAAACACAAGAGAAATGAACAAAACAGCTAAGTGCAAGTAGAGGGAGCAAAGGACAATGTTGAGGCCCTAAGATCAAACTCCCACAAATAATTCTGCTGCATTATATTCCCCACCACATTAGTCGCCGGCATTCCCGCCGACATGAACCCTAAACACTTCACTCCTGCCGCTACATCTACTAGATAACTTTTACGATGCGGCTCAAAACGTGCACCACCGTGAAGATGAAACGTCAGCTGCGGTAACTTGCTCTCGTTGAACCCTGACGTGGAACTAAAACAATACTCGATTGGTAATCCTTCTGGTTTCACTCTCTTTAAGTCAACAAGGTAACGCTCGAGCCCTTTAACCACAGGCTTGTACGCGGCTTCAGACAATAGCGTGAGGCTGGTTCCCGAGTCCAAAATGGTCCCACCACCAGCAGTTGCGTCCCATACTTGCGGCGGGATGTCAAGCATGTCGTCCCCGAGGGACATTCCGATGACATTGATCGCGTAGAAAGGAGGGAGGAGATTGAGAACAAGCGGGGTTGTTCTTGAAGAAGCGGCTTTGGTAGAGGAGGAGGATGTGGAAAAGCCGAATATGAGATAGTTGGAGACGTTTTTGTGGGAGAGATGATCGACGAGGCAGTAAGAAAACTTGGCACCGAAAAGATTAGTAGCTGTGGAAGTGAAGGAGAAATCACTAAAGGCTAAACCAAGAACACCATCAGCTCCTTGGAAGCTCTGTCCACTAAAGGAGCTACTGCAACCGATGAGAAGACCATGGAGTCTAGCCTTACGACCATTGGTCAGACCAACTGTAAGTGTTTCCTTTGCAAATACGCCTTGTGCTGCTGAACCATCTGCATATCTGTTTGTTTCATCCAATCAAAGTTAATGTAAGTAGAACGCAGAAAAAGATTTACTTTGTTTCAATAAGTTAGATGTAAAAAGAGAGGTTATGTTGGAGTATGGTCAAACTACAAACCTAACTCGCATGTCACATAATAAGTGACATTTATGTATTGTGCTGAATTGTAGCTCAAATCACATTAAATTTCACCTTCTTCTACATACACATGCATCTAATCTATGGCACCTTAAGTTCTCTAAATAGTTGGGAGAGATATACAAATGAAGAATAGACAATGATATGGTGACAACAGAGAAAGTGAGGTCCCTCTTTCTCTCTTATTGATGACCACCTAACTTTCCCAAATTTCTCTAAAACATTTTCTTATCTCAAAACACACAATTCCCAAAACAGTAGTTTTCTTCCATTAAAATGTCTGTATATTACCATATCCAACTGAAATTGAAAAATGAAAGTACCTGTAATCGTAAGAGCAAGGAGTCGAAGGTTTAGGGCAAGTGGAGAGTGAGAATAGATTCATCAAATCAACTTTACAAGTCTGAGTGAAACATCCAACTGTTCTAAAACTCTTAGATTCTTCAGCTCGAAACACTCTCCGATTCTCTAATTTCCCTTTTCCTCTTCCACGATACCTGCAATTCACCCAAGTCAGCTCGCTTCCTGTATCCACCACCACTCTGAACCTCTTAGCCGGAGTTCCAACTCTAACCTCCGTGAAATACTGCGCCGTTCCGAAATCGGTTCCAGATCCCAACGGCATTTTGAATCCTCCTTTGAACTTCCGCTTATGTGAAATCAAGCTATGACGCTTCTGGTCGTGATTGATAATGTCCTCAACGCGACTGAGAAGAGGCTTCGGGAAGAGAGTGTTCCGGTGAGTCAATTCGAGACGCACGGTCGTGTCTTTCGTAGAATCTACAGAGAAGATTAGGAGGAACATCGTGATGAGAAACAAGAGAGCTCTCTTCTTTCTTTGCATTTCTTCGTCTTCTTAGTTTATCCCCTTTAGAGTTCTGTTTCCAAAACAGAGTATTTATATACATACAGAGTGTTGAAACGCCTCTCTCTCTCTCTCTCGTTGCCTTTTTATAATCAGTTGATTGATTCATCATTTAGTACTCCTATTAATTACTAACTAACCTTAAAGGAAAATTAGTGTCAATTAACACGAAACGAGCGGGAAATTAGTGTCACATAATTACCCATTATTCATAATTGCCTAAACGGATGGATATATTCAAATATTCAAAGCTATTCCAAAACGTAAATTATTTTCATAATCACCAAAAATTAACCACACTAGAAAGTTGGATTTTATAAGATTTGGAGATGTTTAGAGTGAGTTTTTAGCAAATTTTTGTTGATTCAGTTTATTTTTTCTTTTTTTTGGAATAAACAAATGATTATGGGATTTGAGAAGATTTTATTATCAGTTTTGGTAAGATTTTGTGTGATTTATGTTTGAAGAAAAATAATCATAATACCTAAACTGTGTTTTTCCTTTTTTTTACTCTAATCTATACTGATCGCTTTTTTTTATCTAATGCTTTTTATTTTGAATTGAAAGTTGACATAAAAACAGTTCGAATTGTTAACAATTGTATTGATATTATTAACAATTCTATTTAGAAAAAATACAAAATATTCCGAAATTCAACTTTTAAATACACCCGTTTAGTTTTCTAGCATAATTTGATTTTTAAATTTTTACCTAAATGTCAATTTTCAACCACTCCTAAATATAGTATTTGTAGGCAGTAGCGAGGAAATCAATTAAAAAATATTTAATACATTGGGATAAAAAAAGAAGACTAATTTCACTTTTGTTATTTTGTTTTTATGTTTGTCTCCAAATTTACAAGAGAAAACAAACAAAAGGACAACTTTGAATAACAATGACAGATATAAAGAAAAATGACTTTTTTAATCAATTATTCATGACAATTGTTTGATATGGAGACATTCAATATACAAATACAATCATAAAGAGAAAGTACATTATTTTATTTTATTTTAAATGAATTTGAAGTACATTATTTGTTTAACTTAATATACAACTTTGAATGCTTCTAAGTTGACGCTATTGAAAAATTTGCAAAAAAGAAGAAGAAATAAAAGAGAGTAAAAGAAAATTTCAATTAAGAAGATTAAAAAAAATTGAAAACAAAAAATGAATATTCAAAGTTATATTATCTAATAAAAACTGTCATTCATGAACCGAAGACAGAAATTCAAGATAAGTCTTTAAACATAGGTAATTAATTAATTAACAAAAAAACTGTTTGATATGAATATGATTGAGGAGCCGAGAATGCGTTGAATTGGGGCATACCTCTTTAGTGACAAAGAAGAAATTTTTTTTATAGAAGTCAACAAAATTTCAGTAAAATAATTTTTTTTTAAAATAGACCAAATAGAAAACTATATATAAAATATAGCATATTTTCAAAATTAGGGTAAAAGAAATTTTAGTAGAATAAAAAGGTCAAACAAAAAACTATAATGCATATTTTCAAAAATTTGTAGGGGTCAAAAAAGAATTTAGTAGGGTAAAATACATTTATAAAAAGGTATAGGACATTTTCAAAATTTTCCCATATATAATTAATGATTGAGGGTAGGTAATTGCAATCTGCATGTATTGATGGATATACGTGAGGGAGAAGAAAGTCAAGATCACAGGGAGATGTACAGCTGTCATCTTTCAATTGGTTGTCCTTGGATTCTTCTAGAATTCCTTAGATTTTATATTCACCGGTTCATATTTTAAAACTAAAAAAACTGTAATCTAACAGATACAGAGACACAAAACATTGACATTATATTGGAATTTGTTTGAATAATGAAAAGAGATGCGTGTACGTTGTGATGCGTTGAAGTCCAATCCAAGCCACACTGTCTCGTGGAAGGGTCAACTTTTTTTATTTATTCATTTCGTCTAATCAACACATCATTATCCCTAACACTATATTGTAGTATTTTCATATTGTCTGTATATAATAACAAAACAGTGAAATTTCTCTACGTTAATTAATTCACCGGACTTCTTTATCGAGATTATAAAAGTAATGGAACTAACTGCTAAGCTCGGAAAATATGAAACGAACGACAAAGACAGTGGAGGAAAAGAAGATTTATTCAAATTGCCAGTTTGCATCCAATAATTATTACATTATAGCAATCTTTACTTGACGACAAAATACCCAAAAAAAACATTATAACAACCCTAAAGACTTCATCGATGGCCTTACAATGCCTAGTTACATTATCTTAATACTGCAAATATATATATAAGAAAAACTCAATATATTTATCAGCATGGTCCACGTAATTTGATCCAAACGGCATTGTGTTCGATAGATTTTATATGTAGCTTAATTAGACTATATCGTGGTCGCGTTCGACAGGGTTGAATAATCGAGACATTTTACTAGGTTTAACTTTATTTATGAGTTTTATGTATAGTTTAATCACGGGATTTTATCGGTGATATAATTAACATTAAATGTGTAATTGTTATGTATATGGTCAAATTAGCCATATAAAGGCTTTAATTGCGGATTTAGTAAAATCTAACCACGCATAGACATGTAGGTGCAATTAAAATGTACAATGTGAGAGCAAGAGCTCTGCATTCTGTCTCAACATATGAACAAGAGACAATAAGTTTGTTTTAGTTCTCCATGAAATCAAAGAAGAACCAAGAAACATAGAAAAATCAGCAGTGGATCTCCTAATATCAGGACAAGAAACCCAATTAGAATCTACGAAACCTGAAAATATTAAATCTGGATATGCAGAGAAGAATAAACCTTGTCCAATAGTGTCTTTTATTTATTGTAGAACTCTATACACTGCAGCAAGATAAGATGTACAAGGAGATGCAGGATACTGGCATAACTTGTTCACAACAAACGTGATATCAGGACAAGTGATTGTCAAGTACATCAATTGGCCAATAATTCTTATGTAATGTTCTTTGTCTTCAAGTTAATCACCATCTGTCTTGGAACCATAGGAACTGAAACATGCTTGCAATCTGAAACGCCAGTAGATTGTAAGAGTTCCAAAGCATACTTCCTTTGACACAAAGATATGCCTGCAGTAAAATGAGCAACTTCAAGTTCCAAAGTACTTCAAAGGACCAATTAGATCCCTCAACTTGAATGATTCTTTAAGACTGTTAGTGAGATGAGAAGCTGCTTCAGAACTGGTACTAACAATAATTATGTCATCAACATATACTAGAACTGCAACAAAATCATTCTCATAACGTCGAAGAAACAACGTGTGATCTACATGAGCTTTAACAAAACCAAGTTGTAACAGAGATGCAGAAAATTTCTCAAACCATTGGGGGGAAGCATGTTTAAGACCATAAATGGATCTTTTCAATTTGGAGGCAAAGAATCCCCCTTATTCGGAACATAACCCTCAAGAAACTTCATATAGATTTCGAAAAAAGAGGGATTTTTGTTGTAAGATATCTAATGAAACCGTCGATGGAATTTCTTCATCCAACTCTACATTAAGAAAAGCATTGGAAATATCCAATTGGGTAAAAACCCAATTCTCTGATGCAGAAACTTTCAAAAGAAATTTAATAGTGGCCATTTTAGCAACATCAGAAAAAGTCTCATTGTAATCCAATCCCTCCTTTTGTGTATAACCTTTGGCCACAAGGTGAGCCTTATATCTCTCAATACTTCCATCATCATGAAATTTCAATGTGAATATCCACTTACAACCAATGGCCTTCTTACTAGGAGGAAGAGAAACTACATCCTAACTCTTTGTTATTTCCATTGCACCAATCTCTGAACCAACTGCATCATACCATTCTTTGGATTTATGTGCCTCAGAAAATGAATCTAGAATAGGAATAATTATGATAGAATTGATATAACCAAGATGCTCAGAAGAGATATTGTCATATGAAAAAATCGATGAAATAGAATAGGAAAGTGAACTATCAGCAAAATAAATGTGATAGTCTTTAAGATGAGATGGAATTTTCTTTTGCCTAGTAGTAGCAAGTTTTGGTGATGGACTGGAAGAAATTTGAGGTGATGGAGGATATGGAGAAGGATTAACTTGAGTACCTGAAGACACAGAATCCAAAGATTGAAAAACATTAAAGAAGTCTCCCAATGAATCTGACTTGGCAAGAAGAAAGATATCTTCATGAAACTGAACATTCCTGGAGATGAAAATGGTATTACTCTCCAAATCCAAAAGTTTGTAACCCTTGTAACCAGCTGGATATCCCAAAAGAATGCAAGCTCAGGCACGAGGCTGAAATTTATTGTGTTTTGTAGGAGAAGTAGTGGCATAACAGAGATAGCCAAATGTTCTCAATTGATCATATAGAGGAGCCTTTCCTGTAAGAACTTGATAAGGTGTTTTGTAATGTAACAAAGTAGAAGAAATCCTGTTGATAAGGAAGACCGCAGTCAAAATACAATCACCCTAGTATTGTAATGAAACCTGAGATTTAAACATATGAGCTCGAGCAACATTCAGTATGTGTTGATGCTTCCTTTCAACTACTAAATTTTGTTCTGGAGTCTCTGGGCAAAAATGATAAGAAACAATTCCTTTTGCTTTGTACATGGTAGTGAATTTCCGTTCTTGAGTATTATCTAATCTTACGAATTTGATTGAAGCATTCTATTGTGTTTCTATTTGTTGAATGAAGTTTGGAAAAACTATAAGAGCTTCAAATTTTGTTTTCAGTAAATAAACCCAAGTTGATCTTGAATGATCATCCACTATTGTCAAGAAATAAGGATATCCTTCAATAGTTTCAGCTGAAAATAGTCCCCAAATATCAATATGTAATAATTCAAAAGATGAATTACAAATGGTATTTGGATTAGGAAAAGACAATTTCCTCTATTTGGCAAGATGACAAACATGACATAAGGAGGAACTCTTATTCTTGTGCTTAGTAGTGTCCAAAGTATCTAAGATTGTATCAAGTCTGGAATATGATGGATGTCCAAGCCTCTTGTGCCAAACTCCTACATCAACCACTGTATTGAGAGAAACTAGTGAAGAATGACTATCTAACACATAGAGATTTGCAACCTTTCTAACTTGACCAATTGTCAACGCCTTGGTACGATCCTGGAGGAAACAAGATTAATCATCAAAGTCACAATTAAGACCATGATTAGTAGTGAGACAACGAACACTGAGAAGATTCAACCGAAACTCAGGGATGTACAGAACATTCTGAAGTGTAATGTACTCATTGAGTTTAACTTTTCCAACACCACTGATTCCAATCTTGGAACATGTTGGTAAGTTCGCAGAACTCATAATAGATGTACCAAGAGTAGAGAATAAACTCTTATCATATGATACATTATGAGTAGCTCCAAAATCTAATATCAAAGTTTTATTGGATATAGTATGTTGAGATACTGTGAGAATACCAACAAAGCAGAATGTGAAGTTAGAAAAAGATATATCTGTATTACCATATGTACCGACATAAGCTTTCTTTGAAGAATTCCCTTCAGTAGAAGATTGGGGCTGAACTGATGGTAACTGAGAACTTAAAAAGAGCAATGAACTCTTGAATATGATCATTGGATAAGTTTCCAATAAGACCTTCACTATTAGGTGAATCAATATCAGTTGGAGATGCATTCAATGTCAAAACTACTGCAACCGAGTCTAAATTATGTGATTTCCCTGATGATTTTGATTTAGGATATCCATGGGGAAATCATGCTTCTTGTAGCATTTATCCACAATATGGCCAACTTTATTACAAAATGAACAGACTATACGACCTTTGTTACTTACATTTAACTGACTGTAATTCACTGAAGAGCCTTCAAGTTGAGAATCAGAAACTTGGAAAGTTGTAGTAGGAGAAACAACAGAGTGCGAGAAGCCACTCTGATTATTATCTTGGTCTAGAAGCCAAAAATAGAAGAACTTTCTTCATAATGATTTCTCTGCGAATGATTGCATAAGATCATTAAGTCCAGCCAAAAACTTCACATTACAAGCACAATTTGTCTTCATCTGCAGGCGAGAAGTCTTTCCACAAGTACAAGGATCATTAGGTTCTTCAGTATCATCCAAATTTCCTCATAGAATTTTCAAAGTAGTGTAATAATCTGAGAGAGACATAGATCCTTGACATAAATCTTGAATCTCTTACATCAGATTGAAAGTACGAGGTAGATTTGTCATGTGAAATCTACCATGAAGATCACACCAAACTTCCGAAGCATCATTAATCCTGAGAATACTACGGTATATTTGGGGAGAAGCACCATTTAAAAGCCAAGATTTTACCATAGAATTACATCTAGACCATATTCGAAAGTGAACATCAGATTCAAGTGGTCGAGGCAGAGTACCATCAACAAATGTGATTTGTTCTTAGCATCTAGAGCTATACGCATTGCTGCATTCCAGTCATCATAATTAGATCTAGCAAGACGATATAAGCAATTTTCAAACCTGGATGATTAGCACTATGTATATAGAACAATGAGTTACTTGGATCATTCGAGTCAGGCATCGTTACAGCTCACGAGGGTCCAAAAATTTGGGATTTAACTAGAGGAAATCTTGGAGAAGTGTCTTCACCATCATCGGAATGGATTTGTATGCGAGACAGATTCGATGAAGATCCCACCATAGCTCGAAGACGAGATGAACGGCGAGTGGTTTTCTTCACATATACCATATCTTGCAGATTTGAGATGTAAAACACGAAGAGGAAGCTTAAAAATTGAGGATCTAAGCTAGATTCAAAGGAATTTCAAGCAAATTAAAGAAATTTCATGTAAGAATAGCTCTGATACCATATTACGTGAGAGAGAATCATGAGAGAGAAAGTTTGTTGTAGAAAAAATTTCTGATATCATTCATAGAATGTGACTGTACAAACTATATACAATTACCAAATGAATTAATGAATGATCTCCAGAATTGGTTTAACTTAACCGAACCAATATAATCTATAAAATTACCCTCTAAATAATAAAAAATTCAAGTTAAACATACGAAGTGAAACGTAATACGCAATATATATAACTTTTATACAAATTTTAAAAAGGTTTATATGTCTATTGAAAAGAGAGAGATTAACAAACTCTAATTTTCTCATCAACTGAAATAATGAAGATTAGGAGTAATATATACAATTATGGAACCGGTTTGACAAAACCGTATAATCAATTTAATCATCTAAACCAACATTAACCAATCTATATAACCAATAATGTCCACGTGCGACAGACTTTCAAAATTTTAAAAATAGATTTAGATTTCTTATAATCAGGATTTCGATTTGAATTATTTATTATAATTTTTAAAACTTGATAATACAGATTGAAAGTTATATTGCATATTACTTTTACACTTTATATGATTGATTTAGTAATTTGTGGACATTTTAAAGTTTTTTATGCACAAAATCCTATATTAATATCTAACTAAATTTTTGAAACTGTATTATTAGGTTTTGAGAGTGCCAAAAATGCATTGTGTGAAGATGATAAAAGATAAAGGCATGAAAGGCCAGTGTTGATTCTGTGCCGCAAGTGTCGATTAAAACCACTTACCTTAATAAATTACAAGCAAGGAGCCACATGACTCTATTTATTTTGTTCCGTACTCATTAATAACCCTTTTTTGGTGGTTTTTATTTATTTATGTGAAACACGTGAAAACATACAGGAATGTAATGTGGGCAAAGAAAACATGAAATTAGATATGATATCTAAATCGAATTTAATATTTTGTAAAACAACGAATATTATGTTCAATATGATTACGAATTAAAGAGAGAGGATTATTGCCGTTGTTGTGGACATATACTCTGATGTAATAGTTGGTTAAACTCAAATCTAAAAGTCGATGTTAATTATTACCAAAGGTCTCATTGTTTGGACCCCACGTATGTATGTCAAACAACTCACCACTAGTCATGTAGCACGGGCCAAACTGTTGCGGTTCGTTAAATTCAATCTGATTTTGAATCAATTTTGTCATATGCTTTTTGTGTGTTTAAGATCCAATATGGATTTGGTCCGGAAATCACGGATCGGTCCATCCGGAAAGTACAATTAAAATGATGATTTGGACTGATCTGGCCCATTGGAAACTTGATCTTAAACAAGCTGAATCACGTTTGCGAATGGTTGTGCAGCCAATCAATTTGTTACCGCATCGACCTATTACTGTAATCATATAACCGTCGAGGTTTTCATACCAATTTTTGATGGATTTTTATTTCCGATGAAAGAAAAACAATCTGGAATTCGTCACGAAGATACCTTTCAAACGAATTCCTCTATCTACAATCAAGTGATTTCTGTATATACACGTTTAAGAAGAATAAATGGCTTGATTAGTTGACTAAATAACACTGCATTTAAGTTATAAGTTCGCATGTATGGATCATCACATGTTGAAGAAATAATGACCCTATTAATACTTAATTTGAAGTGTTTATATAAACGTATGGTACAAGGAAAGTGATGGATGGTATGTAATGTTATCATGACATCATCCATGTCCCGCCATCGCATAATTCCCGGACAATCCTTCTTATAATTGATTTTTTTGTATTTATCTTATATTTGAGTTTTTGTATTTTTCTATTCACATTTCCCTTGTCCTCATTATCTAATTTGAAATAATATATGATATTCAATTTACAAGACAAGAAGCAAATAATATTTTCTCAAAAGAGTGAAGTACCTACAAAAATGGACCTTTTTGTACGGGCTTATGATAAATCTAACCATTATGGGCCTTACTAAGTAAGCCCATGAATTTAGAAATAATATTTTTCTTTTAAAGATTTTTTTTTTAAAAACCTATTTTTTAAATTCTCCGGTTGGTCTCCCATCTCCCGAGTTTCTGGGTTTGCTGTTGTTCGTTCGCCAATGGAATCAGAGGAGAAAGGCAAATACTTGGCAACTCCTTTAACTTTTTTAATCACGAGTCATGGAAAAAAAAACCTGCTTTCTCGAGAAAACGTTGCAACAGTTCGAACCCACTACTTTGGACGCCGTCAAGGGAAACTGGAACATCACTTTCTCTGTTGGTCAGAAAGCAGAAGACCAGGTGAGCTATTACTGTAACTAATTTCTTCTTAACAATGTCTGTCTATCTGCATTTGTTGTCATATGTCTTGTCTCAATGAACCAATTTAGGTAAAAAGGAAAAAAAATGGTTAATTTAGACCAAACCAAATATGGGGAGAGAGGAATAAACGGCAATGCGTGCGTTGAGAGATGAGAGGCTAAGAAATTTTCCCTCTCTCCATCTCTTTTGCATCTCCTCCTGTCAAATTTTTCTCTCTCTGCTTTTCCAGGTTGAGATACTATTAAGGGGATTTACACATTTACAAGGACAGAGCAATTCAAATCCCCTTTCTTTCTTCATATCTGGATTAGGAATCTTGGAACATATTAATCGGCTTTTTGTTTTGGAGTTAGATTTTTGCATTATGGGAACAACACACATGTTTAAACATGGTATGCATTCTTCATTTTATAAAAACCAGTAGCAATACTTTTTATTGTAACTGTTTCTTTGACGTATGACAATCTTTCCTTCTTTGTATGTTGGTTACTGTTGGCAGTTTCTTCGGGTTGACATGTTGTGATTATCCTCAACTTGTCTTTTACATCAGCAAGGAAGCGTGATCATCTCAGGTTAAACGAGACTTTAATGTTTTCCACACATTTGTTGTCATTATGTTTACATAAGACAACACATCTTAAGGTGATGTTATTGATGCCATAGGTGAGTTTACTTTATAACGGAAGAATCGTCATTAACCTGGAGACATTCTCAAAATGGACTTAGCTTCCAAGAAGAACACGAGTAATGTCGCACCCAAAGAGATAGATTCAGTCTTAAAACCTAAGTCGCCTCGTCCAAACCTCTCTCCATTTTCATTTAAACTAGGAGACAATGTCCCTAGGAACCCTCATTTTGATCCCAAGAAGATGGATCCTCTCATTAAACATCACCCGTCTAAGTCTCTTGAACCTCCCTCTGTAACTAAAGGGACCGACGAGGGTGATTTAAAGCATAACTCATATTCTAGCGATGGTGATAGCTTAACAATGGGGAAGAATGCTCCCAAAAATCTTCATTATGATCCGAAGAAGATTGTTCCTTTAAGCACACCTGAATTACATTTGCCAAGTACCAGAAATCATCAGCACCACAAGACAAAGTCTCCAGACAGCAAGAGAGCTCCTAGACATAATGGGGATTATACTTATGGTGATAACATGGTGGGTCCATCATCTACACCTTTCAAGCCTCACACGGGAGGGGACGTGAGGTGGGACGCCATTAACTCAGTCACTTCGAGAGGCCCTCAAATAGGTCTCGACAACTTCAGGCTTTTGAAACGTCTAGGGTACGGGGACATAGGCAGCGTCTATCTTGCGGACCTGCGAGGGACAAATGCGGTTTTTGCGATGAAGGTGATGGATAAGGCCTCGTTAGCCAGCAGAAATAAGTTGTTAAGGGCTCAGACTGAAAGAGAGATCTTATCTCTGCTTGATCATCCTTTCTTGCCGACACTCTATTCTTACTTTGAGACAGACAAGTTCTACTGTCTGGTGATGGAGTTCTGCAGCGGTGGGAATCTTCATTCTCTTAGACAGAAGCAGCCCAACAGGCGTTTCACAGAAGAGGCCGCAAGGTGAGACACCATTCAATCTATTTGTAGTTGGCGCTTACTTGTTATCTATCTCTGATGAGTTTGTTGACAGGTTTTACGCATCTGAAGTGCTGTTGGCATTGGAGTATCTACACATGCTGGGGGTTGTGTACAGAGACTTGAAACCAGAGAACATCCTGGTTCGAGACGAAGGCCACATAATGCTGTCTGACTTTGATCTTTCCCTCCGTTGCTCCTTTAATCCGACCCTTGTTAAGTCCTCCTCAGTCTGCAGTGGGGGAGGGGCTATCCTCAATGAGGAATTTGCCGTCAACGGCTGCATGCATCCATCTGCCTTTTTCCCTCGTCTTCTCCCTTCCAAGAAAACCCGTAAAGCGAAATCAGATTCCGGCCTTGGTGGCCTCTCTATGCCAGAGCTCATGGCAGAGCCAACGGATGTGCGGTCAATGTCCTTTGTGGGCACGCATGAGTACCTGGCTCCTGAAATCATACGTGGTGAGGGACATGGCAGCGCTGTAGACTGGTGGACATTCGGGATCTTCCTCTATGAGCTTCTCCATGGGACCACCCCGTTCAAGGGGCAGGGAAACAGAGCCACGCTGCACAATGTGGTGGGTCAGCCGTTGAAGTTCCCAGATAGTCCACATGTGAGCTCAGCGGCACGTGATCTTATCCGTGGACTTCTAGTGAAGGATCCTCACAGAAGGATCGCTTACACTCGAGGAGCCACAGAGATAAAGCAACACCCTTTTTTCGAGGGAGTGAATTGGGCTCTGGTGCGTAGCGCTTCCCCGCCTCACATTCCCGATCCTGTCGACTTGGGACCGTACAAAGACAAGGCCAAGAGCCATGGAGTTAGTGATCAATGTAAATCAATCAAATCCGAGCCTAAAGTTACATGTGCTGCTGGTCCTACCGATGACACAGCATATATAGATTTCGAGTACTTTTAGATTAAGACTCCACAAGCTGAAAATTTCTGTATGTTTTTTTGTTCATATTCTTGCTCTTGACGAATACAAATTGTAATTTATAGAAGAGAACAAATGACTTGATTTAAGAGGAAATCGATCCATGATTTTACTTTAAGAAAGTGAAAGCAGCTTGGCATGTATGATACCGATTTGTCATTGAAAAAACACCTTTTTTGAGTCAACTAAAATGTCCCAAAAGAGGCAAACGCTCTTCTCGACGCAACAGAGCCACTGGTTTCAAATTTCTCGCTGCCTCTTCTTATCGTCATCCGACCAAAAATAACCCTTAAGTTCCTTCCCTTTGCACAGGGATGTTTAACCACTGTTTTGTGTCTCGTAACACCAATGATCTCTATCTCTCTTTATCCAGCTCCAAATTCTTTCTTGCAAGCTGCCCTAAGAAGCCAACGCGTCTTACCTCCTGCGTTCTCAATGTTGGATTTCAAGATATCGCTGAGGTTATCCACAACAAGGTTTGGCCTTTCTCTTAAATCCTTACTTCTTTATCTGCGGTCATCGTCATTGTGGCTTTTAATTTCACTGGCGTGCAGGTACTCGTAGCTGCTGGGGTTTCCGCTGTGATTGGGCAGCTATCGAAGCCCTTCACTTCTGTTGTTTTGTATGGGAAAAATCTGGACTTTAGAGCTGTCTTTCAAGCTGGAGGTTTCCCTTCAACGCATTCTTCTGTAAGCTTCTCTTCCCTTCTCGTTCCCTCCGGAAATCGCTTTTCCCTACTTCTCTGACATTTTGGCCTGGTTCACGAAAATCCAGTCTGTTGTGGCTGCAGCAACTGCAATTGCTTTTGAAAGGTGCTTAGCTATAATATTTTGCTTCTGAATTCCCCCAAATCTATTCACCTGATGCAATTTGCTGAATATGGGTTATACTTCAGGGGATTTGCTGACTCCATTTTTGGTCTGACTGTGGTTTATGCTGGCCTTATCATGTATGATGCCCAGGTAAATTCCCCTATTTGCCAAAAATTCAAACTTGCTTTATCACCTTTTTTGCATTACAAGTAGGATCTAGAGTCTATAGGTAATAAATGGTCTCTAGAGACGCTTTGGGCTAGCTTATGTATTGAAGTCTTAGCATACCTTCTGGTATCAATAGATGTTGGTTGGTTTTTGTCAATATCTGACACCTGCTTGAGCCATTGCTTGCTTGTAGGATATGAGAAGAACGAATTACAGTGATATCTTAAAGTCTTATATTTCATTGTAGGGAGTGAGGAGAGAAGTCGGAAAACATGCCAAAGTGTTGAACAAACTACAAATCAACGCTCAGAGAAGTGAAGTGATGAGTTTAAAAGGCAGCGAATCGAATAAGGCTTTGCAAACAGAAGAGATCAGTGAGGAGAATGCTCTTGCGCCTCCATTGAAAGAATCAATAGGGCATACTGAAGTTGAAGTTATAGCAGGCGCTTTGTTTGGTTTCCTAGTTAGCTTCAGTGTTTATTCTCTCATGTAAAGAAAGCTCCCAACTTTACAATCTATATAATACATGTGTGCTGATAAAGAAGAGAATTTAATAATGTGCAATTCGGAAATTAAACAGAATCAGTGGATATATCAAGTTAGTTTTATGGATCTGAGAATTGTCCAGGTTATTTTTTGTTGGTTGTAGCTTTTGCTTAGAAGAACAATAAAAGTAAAAAACCCCACAATACAGAAACACACGATTATTTGACAACTCAAAAGGGAAAATTGTTAATTAAATACCCAATTTTCAAATTGAAGCTATTTGAAGCATCAAATATTGTATTCTCTAAAAGAAATATCAACTTTTCGTTGATTTTTTTTTTAAACTCCAAATTTTTTTGTTGACGGGGCAAATTAGACATATCGTTAAATTACTTAATGGAATAAATAAACGATGTCAAATTCCGTCTACTATTGTTGTTGCTAAGTTAAAATGACATCACTTAAAAAATCAATATCCCTAAATCAATTTTACTCAAAAACCCTAGAAATCAAAAATCACTTATTCTGTTTGTTGATTTCTCTAATTCTAAAATCAAATTCCTCAGTCAAAATTTTCAATGCAAAGAAGTTCGTGTTTCTTCGTTCGTTAATTATTGCTCTTGGTCTTGGAGTAGAGAAATCTTCATTCTCTAATTATTGCTCTTGCTGCTCTTGGTTCGTTAATTACTCCTAATCAAAATTGTTAATTCAAACAAACTAGACAAAGATTGTGTTGTTGCGCTTGGACTTATTGCAACTATAGAGGCAAATTGTCACAATTATGAAACACAAGTCTTGAGATCATTAATGACAGAACTGTTCAAAAGAGGTAAAATCAAGGGCTCGAGCAACAGAAATGAAAATAGCTTTGCCTATGTAAGCAACAATAATATTTTTCACTGCCTTCACCACACAATGTACACTACAAACGTCATTCTATTTCATAATTGTAAAATTCATGAGACAAATTTTCTGATTATCATTAACTTGCAAAATTATCATTTTCTTCATTGCAAACAAAATTGGAGTAAGACATTTAGACTGGGTTTAGAACAACGATTGTATTCAAAGTTTTCTGGGATTGGTAAAAAATAAACAACAAGCTTACGGGATCGTCAATGGTGGAAATTTTGATTTCTAGGATTATTGAGTAAAATTGATTTGGGGTTTTAATTTCTTAAGTGATGATGTCGGTCTGACTTTATTTATTCCGGTAAGTAATTCAAGGATGGATCTTGATTGATCAGCCAAGAAAGTAAGTTTAAAATAAAAATCAACTAAAACTGATTTTTTTTAGAACACTATAGTTGATGCTGGGTATTTAATTAACAATTTTCTCAATCCAAAAAAGTAGAAAGCTTTCAGAGTTTCTTTTTCAATCGAATGGCACATCGTCAATTGTATAGCTACCCTCTTCAACCTTCTTACGCTTCTGCTTCCTCTGCCGTATCGACCGCCCCTCCGCCGCAACCGCATCCGCCAAAGACCGGTCTTTCCTCGCTCTACGGTTCTGGTACCGACCATTACTTCCCCGATGCTACGATTCGCTTTTTGGCTCGCGACGGATCCGAAGCTTTGAGCAAGTATTCCTCTTCTTTGGGAACCCTTACATCGTCTTCAGCTATGTATCACCATCTTCCCAACACGACGGCTTCGCATTTGGCGTATCCGCAACTGCTTCAGCATCACGAAGCAGCGTGGCCGCCTGGCGTGGAGGTTCCCGTTGCTGCTTCCGCCGTTGAGCCACTTCCTCCTGGTGTCAAACGCACCTCTGAAGGTAAGCTCTTTATCCTTACTGTTGTGAGATCTGCATCATTTTCTTACTTAGTGCTTTGAAAGTACGCCGTATAATTTTAAACTTTAAAGCTTTAAGATTCGTGTCTTCTCTGCTCATCGTGGTTCTCCTGGTCAGTAGTGAAAATTAGTGTCTTGGTGGCTTGATTCTTCAATTGCAGCATAACAAAAAACTTTGCTTTAATCGAAGTCTCTAGCTTGATTGTCTTTGGTAGATCTTGATTTACAATTTGCACAAGCACAACGATGTTGGTCTGTGTTCTGCTGTGCTTTCTTAGCGTAACCAGAGGCTGCATTGGTTCGGCCAACTGCTTTGTTTTGTGTTTGGACACCAAGTTAGAATCCTTTCTCGAAGAAAATGCAAGTATTCAGATCAATTTTACGTAGATATATTATATGGCTTATTGTAATGTTCTTGATTAAGTCTTTGTTGCTTTAGACGTACCCAAAGACAGTTATTTCCTGACGCTGACCTCAATATTTTGAGGGAACACATAGTGATTTCGCGAAATTGGTTGAAAACTATGTCTTCTTCCGTTATGGTTTGTAGTAGACTTCCAGAAATGATTATATGTAAGCTATAACTTCTTGCTGTAAGTTTTTACTAAAGATATGATTGATATTTGATACTATATTTTTGGTTTCTATTGTAGTATTTCCTAGACTTATTAACCCTACTTAATTTTCAAGATATACATATACTGAGTATATATCTTCTCATTTTGCTGTATATTATTGTTTATTATGTAATATAGCGCTCTACTATCCGACTCTGTTGGGTGCTCATAATACAATTGGTCAAACCGAAGCTTGGTATACTACCGACTTTTATACCAAGCGCCCTAAGTTGGAGAGTACGAGCCATTTGCCTATATATCCACAGAGGGCAGGGGAGAAGGATTGTTCCCACTATATGCAAACAAGAACATGTAAATTTGGGGGTAGCTGCAAATTTGATCATCCTATTTGGGTTCCTGAGGGTGGAATCCCAGATTGGAAAGAGGTGATCGTTTACTACTAAGTATTTATTATGCCCTCATATGAAATTGACATTATTATGATTTATGATAATACTTTATGTAGTTATATATTTTAAATCAGGAGTTTGTGCCTAATTACTTTCTTGCTATATATATATATTGTTTTCGCTTGGTGTCCGATGTCATAGATCTACTACATTATCATGAAAGTATAGACCTGGTATATGGTATCTTGATTAAAGACAAGGTTTGAGCTTTCCGACTTCAGTGACCACAAAATTTGATAAAATATATGGTATCTTGATTACAAGATTTGAGTTTCCTGACTTCTGCGACCGTGTTTGTTTTCCTTGCTTTTCCCTTTGTCAGATCGTTCCTTTACTTAGAAGAGACATCATACTCATTGTATATGCATTCCATGAAAAAATGATTTGGTTGTTTTTGCTGATGAATACCTTTTTCATCCAGGCACCAGTTGTTCCCAATGAAGAGTACCCGGAGAGACCAGGAGAACCAGATTGTCCTGTAAGCTGTTCGTGAAAACTTTTCGAGCTATTTTATTTCTGTTTAGCCTAAGAATCTGACAATCTTTACTATCTTTCACTGTTGTCCAGTACTATATCAAAACACAACGCTGCAAATATGGTTCAAGGTGCAAGTTTAATCATCCGAGAGCAGTGGCTGCAGTAAGTGAAATTTCTATTTCTGAATGATATAATCCTTCAGTTTGAATTTGACTATAGGCACTCGCATAATATCTTGTACATTTAACAAGTGCTGATTTTATTTTTTATTGGTCTGTGCCTGTACATAAAAAGTTTGATGCTCTTCCACATTTCAGGTTAGTGTTGAAAATCAGGATGCATTGCCTGAGAGGCCATCTGAACCGATATGCACAGTAAGATATACACATAATAGACTCAATAATACCTATCCGTTATTTTCTTATAAATTCTCTTAATATGAAACTAATTTTGGCTATTGATATGGCAATGTTTCTTCTCTGTATCAGTTCTACATGAAGACTGGAAAATGTAAATTTGGTTCAACATGCAAGTTCCACCATCCAAAGGATATCCAGATGCCATCATCTAGTCAAGATAATGGTAGCAGTGAGGGGTTAACCAGTTATCCTGATGCCGTGAACAATCCGCATGTCACATGTACCCCAGCATTGTATCACAATTCAAAAGGGCTACCTGTTAGACCGGTAATGGATCCATCTTCAGTTTGCATAAGACTGACCTATTATCTAATAGGCACAATTGGTGTACTTTATAGTAACTTATAGGCACTGTACTTAGAACTGATGAAAATGGTTTGTTAGAATTGTATGCTGACCTGTTCTGACGTCTGAGTTCACTAATGAGTATGTAGTTTTTACAGGGTGAAGTTGACTGCCCATTCTATATCAAAACCGGAAGGTAAATTTCTGTTATACAATATTTGTTCCTTGGTTGAAGCCTTGAATAAAACCGTGACATTAACATTCTAACTTTTTACCCTTTCCAAAATCAGCTGCAAGTATAGCGCCACTTGTCGCTACAATCACCCTGAGAGGACTGGTTTGTGAGCATGTCTCATGTCGATATATTTCGTTCTTAGAATTTTTCATGTATCACTTCATTTCTTAATTCTCCTAATGTGTGGTGTTTTAATTTAATTTATGTGCCCAGCATTCATCCCCCAAGCTGCTGGAATAAACTATTCTCTAGTTACGCCGAATGTTGCGAATTTAAACCTTGGGATGGTTTCACCAGCTTCTTCCCTCTATCAGACTCTTGCTCAACCCACGGTAAATGCCTTTATCCATGTTGTGGGAAGATTTTTCAAAAGCTTCTCAGCTAGCGGGTTAATTAAAATGTAACTTGTTGCAGCTTGGAGCGCTTTCAGCAGGCACTTATCCCCAAAGACCTGGACAATCAGAATGTGATGTGAGTATTCTTATTTCTATTTGAAATTGTTGGAGACTTTTGCTCCTATATTTTAATTGGACTTACCAAAAAGTCTTATCCTCCAATATTATAGTACTACATGAAGACAGGGGAGTGCAAATTTGGTGAGAGATGCAGGTTCCATCATCCAGCAGATAGGTTAACTCCAGTGCCCAAACAAACATCTCAGCAACCGAATGTAAAGCTGAGTCTTGCAGGGTATCCAAGAAGAGAGGTACCTACAATGTTGTATTATAAGAATCCTGCCTGTATTAAGTTTGTTTGCTAATCCCAAAGACAAAAAAACACTGTTGCAGGGTGCGGTTAATTGCCCATACTACATGAAGACAGGGACTTGCAAGTACGGGGCAACATGCAAGTTTGACCATCCTCCTCCAGGTGAGGTGATGGCTAAGACCACTTCAGAAGTTGATGCTGGTGGAGGAGCAGATGCTGGTGAAGGAGCCAATGCTGCTGGAGCAACCGACAATGCTCAATGAGTTTCTCAGCTTTGTGTAAAGATAAGCTGATATCTGTGTTGTAATTTTAGTTTACTTGCTATGTTTTGGATCTGTTTTGTTTCGAATCCCTTCTGAGTTGTTGTCTTATCATCTGTAAAACGAAAAGAAAAGTTTGAGCGAGTTCCACTGCGGAGTAAAACTCTCATCTTTTTATTGCTCAGTTTAGCTGAAAAAGGCAAAAGATCCTACTGTAGTCACCAGCACCATTGTCACTCTCTCCTCAATGTGTAAGCATCGCATCTATCCTGCGGTTCTATAGGGGTAAATGTCGTTTCCCACGTGATATTGTTGATACAATTATCAGTAAACTCCACAAAGCCTACGACCAAAATGTGACAGACAGAGGCAATGCATGAAGCATGCTTCTTCAGCAAGAAACATATCAGGTGACAAAGACGGAGACATCAAACAGAGACAAAAGAAGACTACTAGGACTTGTTTTGCTTCTTGACTGCTCAATTTTTTTAGCTTTTTTTGTTTCTTTTTTGATGAATCATGTGAATGAACGAACACCTCTTTATAAACGAATAAACGACAAACGATGAAAAGTAATAAAAGATAGACTCAAAAGATTGATACCTTTATCTTCTCTAATTTTAAAATTTTCACTTTTGGATTATAGATCATTCTAAAATTGTGGGATAATATTACTGCACACTTTCCTATACTTCGTCCCAAAACCCTCTTTGGGGCTCTATCTTTGCCAAAATTATGCAATCTTCCACAAATCAAACAAACTCAGGAACCCTAAATTGAATCCAATTAAACAAATTAGTAAGCAGATGGTATTAGAATGTACTGTCTCAGTCTCTTTTATTTTCTTACTTAAAACTGTGAAACCAAATTTTGTTAAATTATAATTTTCCATTTGGTAATTTAAATAAACAAATAAAGATTTTATTTTATTTTATTTACGCTCTCACTTTGGGTTTAAATAAGAGTAAGGTCTCGCAGGTTATATAGCTTATAAGCCGCCGCCTTGAAAAAAAAATCCAGAAGGCCATTTTTGTTGGAGCGAAGGTATTAAGGTTTCGGCATTACTTCTTCTCACTTTATTGTGTTTTTGATCGACTCCAGTAACTAAACATCTTCTCTTTATTAGCGAGAGATAACTCGTCTTCGAAGACGCTTTTTCATTTCTCTTATCTTTGGTTTGCCGTGTTAATTCTGTCTTATTGATGATTAGGTGAAGAAGAAGCAAGATATAAACGAATATGAAGTACGTATTGGTGACAGGAGGAGTTGTGAGTGGCCTTGGCAAAGGTGTCACTGCAAGTAGCATTGGACTTCTTCTTCAAGCCTGTGGTCTTCGTGTTACTTCTATTAAGATTGGTGAGATTCTTGCCTCTCTTCATTGCATGTAACACTCCGTGTTAGTCTTCTCCGACCAATGAAGACATTTTTTGTTGTGTAATCACTTGTATTCGCATTCAATTTGAGTGAATTTTGTTGCTTTTGTGGTCCTTTTTCACAGTTACATTCATTATGCAGATCCTTATCTTAATACTGATGCTGGAACTATGTCTCCGTTTGAGCATGGAGAAGTATTTGTATTGGATGATGGTGGAGAGGTATGTCATATCGTGATTTTGTCTTGTATTTTCTAATCATCTCAAGTACTCTCCAAACGAACGCATTGTGTATCTAACTCAAATTGCTCCTCAAAACGATGCATTGTGTTTATCTACCAAGTATTGCTTCCCAACTGATGCACTGTGTATCTAACTGGTGCACATTTAGGTGGACCTGGACCTTGGAAACTATGAACGATTTTTAGACAGTACCTTGACCCGTGACAACAATTTAACTACCGGAAAGATATACCAGGTATTTCTAGTTTTACTACCTTAATCGTCGATTTCATTGTTAGAACCAGGCTACAAGCTTCTGCCCTGATGTTTTGTTTGCAGTCAGTTATTGACAAGGAAAGGAAGGGGGACTACCTTGGAAGAACTGTTCAGGTTAATACATAATACAATTGTGCTCTTACTTAACTTCCTGTGGTTTAAATTTGATTGAGTGATTGAACAAAGATTTTAACTTTCTCTAAGGTGGTTCCACACATTACTGATGCAATCCAAGAGTGGATTGAGCGTGTAGCGAATGTTCCTGTTGATGGGAAGGATGGTCCTCCTGATGTCTGTGTCATCGAATTAGGCGGGACTATAGGTACTAATTTGCTGGCTGATATTAAGTTTTCCTTACAATTGCTTAGAAGAGTGGCTTTTATTCATTATCTTTTGCGCAGGTGATATTGAATCTATGCCATTCATTGAGGCCCTTGGGCAATTCTCGTATAAAGTTGGTGAGCCGTGCTCTCTTTTTGTTTTAACTTTTGAAGTTCCAGTTAGTTCTTAGAATATTATTGCTTACAGGCCTCATCTTTCTTTTTTTATTAGGACCTGGTAATTTCTGCTTGGTTCATGTCAGCCTTGTGCCTGTTCTCAGTGTTGTTGGTGAACAGGTAATATTCTATTGTTTTGATAGCTTCCATGGAAGGTTCTATTTTATTAATTTGTAACAGTTGAGATATCAAAATCTGTATTGCAGAAAACGAAGCCAACCCAGCATAGTGTGCGAGGACTCAGGAGCCTTGGTTTGACACCAAATATCCTAGCATGTCGCAGCACAAAGGTAATGGGCACTCAAGTATACATGATGACTGTCAGTTTTAGCCATGGATTATCTTATAAGTTCATTTTTTTGTTACAGGCACTTGAAGACAATGTCAAAACAAAACTATCTCAATTTTGCCATGTGCCGGTATTTCTTGTTGAATTCTTTATTTTTTACTTTTTAAAGCAGAGAGGTCAGATCTCTCATCAAGAGACCCTTGTCCGACTGAACGTTCTGCCTGCTTTTCTGTGGTTTTCTTAGGAAGAGAATATAGTAACCCTCTATGACGTTCCAAATATCTGGCATGTTCCTCTGCTTTTAAGGGTAAGTAAATTCCACTTGATTAGTTTCGAACTCTACTTACGAAATCAAAGAGGCTTGTTGGTATGCAGATTTTTTATTCTTTTGGTGTTAACTTCTCTTCAATAGGATCAAAGGGCTCATGAGGCAATATTAAAAGAGTTGAACCTACTTCGGTTTGTCTCTCGACCATTGTTATGTTTTTCCTTGTTCCCATAGTGTAAATTTTATCTTGCTATAGATTCCACACTCTAGCTTGTCTGTGATGACTTTTTCTCCACTAACTTGACATTTGCTTCTTCTCAGTAATGCTGTAAAGCCTGACTTGAAAGAATGGACAGCGAGAACAAAAATTTATGATACACTGCAAGATCCTGTTAGTCAGCTTTTTCTATATAATTATTTCAGTCAAGCGTTTCTATATAATGAAGACCATTGTTCATTCTCGGTTGTCTTCTCTTTCAGGTGAGGATAGCTATGGTGGGAAAGTACACTGGTCTTACTGATTCTTACCTTTCCGTGTTGAAGGTAATTGTATCTCTGTGTTCTTGAACAAACCAAACATAGTTACATATTAATCCAAACTTTTAGTTTATGTCTTATATCTTTGACAACTGTGTCTAGTATGAGGATTTTGAAAACTGAGACATCTTTGGCGCCCTTTTCACTGCAGGCCCTTTTGCATGCTTCTGTTGCATGTCACAAGAAGCTAATCATAGAGTGGGTTGCAGCCAGTGACCTTGAAGAGATAACTGCACAGGAGGTGAGTCTGATTTTCATTTCTCTTAGCGTACAATAGTCGTATTTAGTCTCATGAGCCTTTGTATGGCTTACTGTTACAGGCGCCTGATGTCCATAAAGCTGCATGGGATCTTTTGAAGGTAGGTCAATTATAATGGAGCCTTGCACACCAATTTGGTAATCATGTGTGACTCAACATTGAGCTCGTTGCAGGGTGCTGATGGTATTCTAGTACCCGGAGGATTTGGTGATAGAGGAGTACAAGGGAAGATACTTGCTACAAAGTACGCCCGTGAAAATCATGTCCCTTTCCTTGGCATATGCCTGGGAATGCAGCTGGCTGTTGTTGAATTTGCCCGCTCTATTCTCGGTCTTCATGATGCAAATAGCACAGAATTTGAACCAGAAACTTTAAGCCCTTGCGTCATATTTATGCCAGAAGTACTAGACCATCTGCCCCTCTCATTTGTTGATTACATGCTTTCCATGTATCGAGTATCTACTTAAACTTGTTCAATCTCTCTTTAGGGTTCCACAACTCATATGGGGGGCACAATGCGTTTAGGGTCAAGGAGGACGTACTTTCAGGTTGCTGATTGCAAGTCTGCCAAATTGTAAGCATGGAACTCAATTCAGATACAATAGCACATGATAACACGTAGGATTCATTTCCAATACCTAAATACTTATCATCTCTATAATTAGGTACGGTAATGCAAAGTTTGTTGATGAGCGACACCGACACAGATACGAGGTAATATACTTTAAATGCAGCTTCTTCTACTTAAATGTTCTTTTGCTTGTTCCCTTTAGTGAGTTATTGAAAGAGCAACATATGAAATATGTTGGCAGGTAAATCCAGATATGATATCAAAAATTGAGAATGCTGGACTCTCATTTGTTGGGAAGGATGAGACTGGGCTTCGTATGGAGGTAATATGCTCCTAGAAACTAGGGTGGGATCCGCTCCACTCCTCTTGTATCAACCTATTTGATGTGATTCAGTGTGAGCTTGGAAAATGAATGCTTTCATCATGTTGTGCTTCATTGTTCTCTTCGCTTGGTGTGCAGGTTGTAGAACTACCAAATCATCCATACTTTGTGGGTGCTCAGTTCCACCCTGAATTTAAGTCCAGACCTGGAAAGCCTTCTGCATTGTTTCTAGGTAAATTCTGGTACAGAGATAGCTTTTATACCACCAAGAATTTGTGTTGATGGTCTTGTGACTTACTAAGAAACACTTGGATACAACAGGCCTTATCGCAGCAGCTTCAGGGTGTCTAGAATCAGTTCTGCAAACAAGTAGCAAAGCGAGCAAAGTTATGGAAAATGGAGTGGCCAATGGAATTGCAATGGGGAAAGTGCATCAAAACGGCAACGTGTATAGCAATGGAAACGGAGTTCACCACTGACTCAAGAAAGGAACAATTTTACTGCATTTTGAAGGAGTTTTTTCTTTTGTTTTTCATCAAAAAGCTTTTGTCTAAGCCAGTCTACATGTATAGCCCCCTGAGTTTGTTGCCTTGTCTTAAAGACTTGTTGCGTTTTGTTGTTAGGGTTTGGGGACAGACATTAAGTGAATGTGCTTCCTGTTCTTGGGGTGCTTTTTTGCCTTTTCATAGCTATAAAGTAGTGAAGATCTCTCTAATCTAATTTTCTTCTTTGCAACGTAATGTTTTCTTGTGTCTTCGATTTCATCAAAATCCAACCAAACAACGAGCCATCATTGACTAGTCACTAGTCTAAGCAAAATGAACCGGCTAAACCGTTGACTTGAGTTGATTAGAGGATCTCTTGGAAAGAAGACAAGTGGTTTTTATAAATTTGATGGGATTGGATCAAATCGAAAGAGCGAGTCCAGTAAATAGGCAAATAAAAACCCTAATCACGTAAAGAGTAGAGCTTCACGGAGACGACGATGATGGTCACTCGTCGATTGGTTTCCAAATTCGTTAAACCCTTGTCTTCTCCATACCATCTCGTCGCTCGTAGTCATCTCCAGTCCTCAGCTCCCATAAGAAACCATTTGATCCATGGATTAGATTTTCAGGAGCGTAGTCTCTTAAGATCCTTTTCTGCTTTCAATACCGACAAGCTACGATCTGAAACATTGCCACCGAGGTATTTCTCGACGGAAAGCGGGGATTCCGATCCGAAGAAGCCAGAGGAGCCGAAGATGAAACACCAGGAGATCGAAGGACCAACAGTGGAACGTGACGTGTCAGCGTTAGGGAATGAGACGAGAGAAGTGTTAGAAGGGATGATGAACATGTATAGTCTAAGTGGAGCTATGGGTGCTCTAGCTCTAACACAATTGATCCTAGGAGGGACGATTTTGTTCGCGACTCGATCAGATCCGATGATGGAAATGACAATTCAGAGCTGTATAGCTTTCGGATTTCCATTTGCGATGGCGTTGATGATGAGACGATCGTTGAAGCCAATGTATTTCTTCAAGAAAATGGAGGAATTAGGAAGGTTGCAGATTCTTACTTTGATTCTTCAAGTTGCTAAGAATCTTAATCTGTTGTTGGTAAGAGCTCGTGTGGTTTCAGTCCTTTGTGTTATTGGTCTGTGTTCTGGGAATTTGTACCTCTTATTATCCCCATGAGAGAAGAGCTTCAAATACGATTTTTTTGTTTTGTTTTAATATCCAAACGATGAAAAGAAGTCATAGAAAGTCGATACAAGTAATGTTTAAGAGTAGCTTATAGAGAACAAAAGAAAAATAACTGAGAATATCCGATTAGGCAGATGATAAAACTCATCTTCCATTTTTTTTACCTAAGCTCTTCTTACTTTTTTTTTCTTTCTTAATCCATCAATTGTTGGCAATTCCCTCTGATTTTGATTCTGTTCGGACGTATGTGAGACTACGAGCAATGGTGGGAGCTACGGCTACAGTTTGGTTTCCAGTGTCAGCTGAATCACGCTTCCATTGCATACTCCTGGCTCCAGCCCTCACAACAGAACGTCCCCTAAACGCACCACCTCTTCTGTATGACGGGGCGGCTGCTCTTGCAAACCTTCCACCTCGAGGCCATTTCATGCTGCTCGATGCAGCCTCCTGTTGTTGCCCATTGCTTCCTTTCACAATCTGCATGGATCAGTGATACACACACAACTCATTCCTCATTCAACTAAGATTCTAACCAAATCCTAAAGACCATATAAAAAAAACTAGTTGCTCTGGTTTACAAGAGTTGAATACATATTTCAATTTTACCTTGAGAATTCGAGACATGAAAGAGGTACCGTCCAGAGACAATGCATTCTCTGCAGCTTCCTTCCGTGTGAATTCAATATATGCTGATCTGCATAAGGCAATGAAATTTGGTCACTAAGGTGTTTCTGAAAATACAAGTGCATAACCATTCTGAGGCAATCTACTTAGGGTCGTGCATTCACACAACTTACCCACTTGGTTGCCCTGTAGATGGATCTGTAACTATGACAGCTTTAAGCACTTCACCAAACTTGTTAAAATGCCTTGAAAGGCTATCCTTGGTGGCACCAAAATGAACCTGTTTAACAACCAATCACAGATGAATCAATAAACCAATTGGCAACTTTTCGCACAATTCCAGTTCAATATTAAATAAAAATAAATAATTCTTACATTGGCGACAAAGATTGTTCGAGAACTAGCATCTTCCAACGGGCGGATAGTTGTTGGCACTGCAAATGTCAGTACATCATCTTTTAGTTCAGCTTATGCAACAAAAACCGTCAAGAACCAAAGAAGTGAACTTTTCAAGGACAAATAAAATTCTAATACCATGACAAAAGCTTGAAGACTGGTAGAATTTAACAACTCACCAGGAACAGATTTATTAGTCGTTGAATCTTCTTTCGCATTGGCAGCAAGTTTTATCTGTCAAAGATGAACAAGCCAGCTAGTATGAGAAATCACTCGTTAAGAACAAAATAAATGATCTCAGCATAGCCATGAAGGGTAGAATATGTAACAAAAAAAATCAGGATATTTTATATTTAATTGGCAAGATTGAAGTTGAAACAGCTACTTGTAGCATGCATCTAAGAAAACATATAACTTACATTTCCATTCCCTAATGCATCACTCGGGTTTTTTCCTGTTGATGATTCTGTGATAGACTCACTAGAAACTAATCTGCCTTCGTCCATATATCTTTGCAGAGCCACATCTGGTACTTTCATGTGCTCCTCTAACCGTACTGCTTTCCCTGTATCTACATTGCCAGAGAAATTTGCAGTCTTATGCTTGGTTGCAACTTCAGTAAGGTGATTTTGATAATTCGATCCTCTAACTCTTCTAGGGTCATCGACTAAACGATACTGCATACTATTTGGATTGTTAGTTCTGTTCCCGACAAAAGTACTTGGGTGAGACACATTAACACTTGAACTGAGTCTGCCTTGATGAGACAAAAAATTTGGCTGCACGCTAGTTTCAAAAGTTGTAATGTTGTCAACATAAACTTCATTATTGCCAAGACTTTGCGGGTAACGAGTCGGAACCGTTTCCTGATCTTCACTTAAATTCCTACATTCTTCCTTCTCAACCATGTGTTGGTCCACGGTCTCTGAAAATCCAGTAGAATGACTAATTCTGTCGAAGACACTTCTCCCAGATTTTGGGTTTTTGGTATCTTCAGCTGCTTCGGCTACAGCTTTCATAACTGTGGCCATGGGATTCACAACCCTCGCAACAGATCGTATTTTCCGAGCTGGGTCAAGGTCAGATGAATCTTGAGTAGATGCGGCCACCACTGAACGAAGACGTTTTAATGAGGGTTCAGTTGAACTATTTGGCGGCTTTGATGTAGCCAGAGCATCTCTAACAGCAAACTGAAGCAGCCGGCGAGAGACATCAGGTTTAGCTTCCCTCTATCAAACAAGTGAAAGAAAATAAAATCAGAGAACCATCCAGTATCCATTAACTTTACAGCAGCACATGCACAAGGCAAACCTACAACACTAAGTTAAGAGTAATTAAGGACATCGGGCGTGTTAGTCCCATACAGTGCAAAACGCAAAGGTACCCTCTGGCCCAAATTTGCTCTGAGAACGTCTTCACAATAAGATATGACATCCCATCCAGTAAACTGATTTTACAAAAATATTTTTTTGCAATTTTCCATTCGAAGTATTATCTGCTTATTGCTATTCGACTCAAAATACAGACCTGCTCTTTCCGCGTGTTGTCAGTTCTAGACCTTTTCCTGTGGGATAGCGAATGCGGAGATAGAGACCTTTTATCATGTCTGTGTTTGTGATCTTTCTTCTCGTAATTATGAATTTTGTGAACCTCAGAACTCAGAAGAGGAGGAATCTCAGAGGCATTAGATGGCTGGCTTCTCCATTGCCTACCAGAACGTGCACCGTGTAATTTATCAGATCGTCGCTTTTCAGATTCAGAATCCATAAGCAAAGGTACATTATCCTCATTCCGACTGCTTATCAATGAGCCTTTTGTGGTAGTTTCCTCAACATGAGAACTAAAGTATTCATCCAGACTTTCAGCCAGATGATCCCACAACCTGCATAATTCCTCTCCTAGTGAATTCAAATTCCGATATATAAGGACAATAAACTTTGTTTCACAAAGTTGAGAAATTTAGATACCAGGCTACAAAAGACTCGCTATCTTCTCCAAGAAATATTGTCAACTCATTCTTTGCTTCCTCTTTCCGTCTCCCATTTCTAAGCAAGACTAACACATATTCCTGCAAGCAAAATGCTTTGGTATCATTTGGATTCTAGAAGACTTTTCAGCACCAGAAGAGCAACTGAAATTTTATTCCAAAACTCAGCAATTCTAGGTCGAAGGAACACGTATAACATCGTCAAAATATTACAAACCCAAAAGCAGAGATCGTATACACTCTCAATCAATTCCAAATCTCTTAAAAAGAGTCTGAGAGAATAAGAAAATCATACCACAAGAATATCATCCGTGTAATCGCCCATTAACTCCTTCAGTTTATTCTTCACTATCTCTTTCAACTTCGCCACTCCTTCCTCACTAAAATTGCCATTGAAGGTCCGATCATCGGACGAATCGGCGCTTACCATCTCCATTGAAATCCCTTTCGGAGATAATATCAAAACCTAGCTTGCCGCAGCAATGAGACCAGAAATCAACAAATCGAAATATTTACAAGCCACCAAAAACCCTAACCTACAAATCAATTGGAGCAAGGATAAAATCTAAGCAGTCCAGGTGCGGTTGCTAGGGTTTGGGTTTCTGTCGGAGAAATCCAGAAAACACCAAGTCGATTCGTGATGATATGAAAGGAAATAGCTTCGACGGACGAAACGAATTAGATAGTGAATATAGGAAGCCAGCCCCGGACTATCCTACTTTTCATTATAAACTAGACGTTTGTGTTTCATTTTAAAACAAACATTAATATTTAATAATTTCTTAATTGGGTTGGGCCAAAATACATATGTTACTGGGCGTTTTTTTTTGTCATGACTATTATTGATTTTGGAGCAACATAAAAAGCATTGCAAGATTACAATAGACCAAACAGAGAACAGATGACACTTAATTCTACCAACAACGAGGATGATAAGAATAACAATCCAAATATGAAATTATATACCCATACTTCAAACAATGACTGCATCACACAAACTCAATCAAAAAACATAAGCAGATTTACCAAATGTACTGAGGGAAAGACTAATCCCAAAAACAAAAGCTCCATCAAACCCAAGACATGAGTTTCCAAAGTCAAGAGGAAAAACCTAAAAAGCATAATACTTAATCAGAGAAAACTGATTAAGTAAAACTTGAGTCAAACCCTAGATTTAAATAAGACAGACTAGACTAAATAAAAACAACATAAAAATAAGCGACTAAACGAGACTACATGAGACATGGATAGACCAACAAAGAGAATAGTTCCTCACCAGAAATGAGAGGATCGACAAGAAGAGACTCGAGAACTGCCGGAACTATCACGGAGAACACCGGCAGAAGAACTCAAAGGCCCAAATAAATCTAAGTGCTCCGACAAACTCCTAACTAGATGAGAACCTGCAAATCCATGAGCATTGACGACCATGGTAATAGAACCGACCATCCCGGTCTCCAACAGGCGAAGCCATCTCCGGTGTTAAAGCTTGATTACGGCCGAAACGATTACCTCAAAAAACTCGGCCACCAAACACTTAAAATGGTAAAACAACAGCACCAGAGAGGTCGAAGATAAGCGTTATCGCTGATTTTATGTGAACTACCAGCGATCGAGATTCGAAACGAAAATTTTAGGCGAAAGAGACACAATTCTATGAGAAAGACAAAATGGAGGATTTTGATATTGGGTGCTTCTCTTTGAGAAAAAATGAAAGAAAATTATTAAAAGGAATTTTACCTGACATTTTAAAATGGGTTTAGAAATCTCTATATAATTTCTTTTATGTTAAAATCATATCAATTGGATTTTGCAAATTCATCACAGGTAACATATAATTTAGTAAGGACTTCAAATCTTTGTAGTTTAGAAGAAAATTCACTTCGCCTAGTTTAGTTCGCTTACTCCTAATTTATCTATACATTAGATGGTGAGTTTAAATCTCACTCTATTTCATTTGAAAAACTTAGACTATAGACCAGTGATGGTTGATCTTATGGTTACTTGTTGAAAAAACAAAAGAAAAAAATTCACTAGCAAATTTATTTAAAAAAATAAATTCATATTTATATTTACAATGTTGAATAAGTGACCAAACATTTACAAATGATAAAATAATTTTAATTTAGATTTACTAGAACAAATAACACATAATTTTGATTATAATTTTAATATATATTAATATCTAGGAGGCTAATATCCTAAATTTGGAGGCAGCCATTGACTATACCACCATTTTAAAGTGGAGCCAGCCATTGACTATACCACCATTTTAGAGTGTTCTTCCCGCATAAGCCGAGATTTGAACCTTGCACATTTGGGAAATGGTGTTACCAGATGAGCTAACTCATCTGGGAATAATACATAATATATGTTTTTTTTTTAAACCATTAGAACGAAAACTCAAATAAATCCCTAAGTAAGACATCCGTGTAAAATTAATATACTCAAATGGTTTATTCATAAAGTAACAGATAATCATTCGATGTAAATGAAATTGGTACGAGTTAAAATATACTACAAACGAAGTGTTTTTTTTTTGTTAACCACAAATAAATGGCCGAAGTTTTTTAGGATATAGCATTCACGACAAGTCTGTTGCAAGTTTTCTAAAAAATGATATATATTCTTACCTTACCACTAAATTATTTCTGTTGGATTTTCTGTACGAAGTGTTTCAGTTATTTATTGTTTAAAAAGCTTATAGATCAAATGATATTGTATTACATTAAGATTATTAAGTTAGTGACGAGGCTAAACGTTCCACGTTGGGCTATGTAACCAATTAGCCAGATTGTATGTTAAATTCGCAAGACGTTTTGTATGCATTGAAAATAATTTCCAAAAAAGATGATTGCTGAATGCTTAAATAGAAAAATTCTGGTTATATATTAAAAATGCAAAAGTCAAGACTATAATTCAATATAATAGAGAAGCATTAGTTGTATAGATAATCGAACAAAAAATAATCGATCTATACAAAAGAAAGGATACAAATCAAACACGTAATTGGCTACCACTAATTTATACGGCAAGCAAACTTGTCCGAAAGAAATTGGGTTGTGAGTTGTGACACGCGATGACTAGTTAAACGTTGATAAGTACAGCTAATCTTCGACCACACGAAACAAGAGACACGTTCATGTAAAATTACCAAACCACCCCTTCGTTTTCTACCACTCGAAAAGCTAATTTCTTGATGATCGAGAAGATCACATCCGAAGCAATTTCATGAATCCGTAAAGACACAATAATATAATCATTCACTAATATAATTTAAAAGAGTAAAAAAAAGGTAAAAGAAAAAGAAAAAGAAATGAGGTTCAGATTTGATTGAGCTAAGAATTTTTCTTTGATCTTCGTTTTACTAACAGCATCAGCAATCAAATCGATGTCTTCGAGCATCTCTTCCGATTGTTTCGAAATCGAGTTTTGAACCACCACAAGTTTTTCAACGGTTGAGATTGAATTTTAAATTTAGACTTTGACCATCTTAGCCGCCTTAACCACCGGATTTTCCCTAGCGATCGCCTCTCGACCGGCGGTTTTGTAGTCGTAACTGCAATCATGACGATCGGAATAACGATGCTCGGAGCAGAAAAGCTCACCGCATCGGCACCTAAATCCGGTCAAACCGACCTTCTTCCGGCAACCAGAACATCGATTTACCGTCTGTTGATCTCTCTTCTTCACCGCATCGATCTCCTTGTTACGAATTACAACTTTGGCTGGTGTTGACCTAAGATTAACGGATCTCGCCGATCTCTTCAAGATCGAACCGGAATCAACGAGAGAAGCGTTGAAACATTTCTGACACATATTATTGGTCGCCGGATTAGCAGTAACACCGCAGTTATTGGTACAAAGTGTCGGGGTCGTGGTGGTCGTCGTCAAGGTTTCGAGTACTTTAAACTCAGTTTCTTCTTTCTCCGTTCTCTGAGCCATGTCTTATTTGATTGAATCTCCCTGCTCCTCCGACGAGTTAACGAATCGATTTGAGGAGAGAGAGAGAGCTTAAAGAGAGGAAAAGGAATGGAATATGGGGCTCATAGAGACGCGTTTCCAACTCTTATCATCATCTCTCCTTCCACCATCCCCACTTTCCGTCTCCTGAGAAAATTACATGAATGCCCTCTCCACTTTCTCGGAATTACAGACTATTATAATATTGCATTTCAACGATTCTAGAATGGCTGATGGCACCATACACCGGACGACTACATGTTTCTCTTTCATTTCTTTTTATTTTTTAAATATAAATAAATATCTGATTACTTTGAGTATACTCTCAATTTATTTTATTTGAGATTACGAGGGGACGACAGATATCGATGCAATATGGGCCAAGTTCTTTATGAAACCAAGTAGTCATGTTCCTCTATATTCTTTTCTTTTTTTCTTCAAAAATATTATGTAGAAAAAATTGTACTAATAATCATGTATAGATTTGATTACATGGAGAAAAGATTTTGCTAAATGGTAATAGCTAAATCTAGTTAAATTTTTTTAGGTAAAATCTAATTAAATTAGTTAAAATTAAATGGTAATAGCTGAATTTTGTTGAATATGGAATATGGCAGAATTTATTTTTTGTCAAAAATTAGATCATAACCAAAGTCTACCCAATTTTTTTTTAAGTTATCTATATAGTTGAAAAATATCAAACCTCTTATGTCAGATTCAAATACCCAAAAAAAATTTAAATCTGAACAAAATCAATGACCGAATGGATATCAAAAAAATTTGAAATATATTTATATATCTAAATATCATTATTTTTAATCAAAAATATATTAAAATGTTTAAAATTATAATCATAAATTTGAATAGATTAATTATTTTGATTGAAATAACAATATATTCAAAATTTTAATTAAGCTTTTATAGTTTTCTTAAATTTTTTTAATAATAATTTCCCTACTTAATAAATAAAACTAGGCAAATTTGGAGATTAACTATAACAATACATTGTACAGCTTTACGTGATATATGCTTGTACAATAATGAAATTTGGAGACTAATTATAACAATACATTGTACATATATGTAAATAGGTCACGTTAGATCAAAGTTAAAAAAAAGGACAAAATAATAAAAGTTACAAAAATTCCTCAACAAATTCAGCTACACTAACTAGTAACAATTCAAAAAAAATTGTGGAATACAAAAATTCCATAAATTAAGCTATCACCAGTTAGACCCCAAGAGTTAAATATATATTTCTATAATTTTTTCACTACAATTTAATTTTAGAAAATTATCGTAATTTTATAATATAGGATTTGTAAATTTTGGATTATAAATCAATAAAAATGTGTAAATATGTTAACTAGGATCCAGCCCAAGCAACTGCATGTTATGTTTCAGACTTTTGGTCAGTATTTGAGACATGTTGGACTTTTATTGTAGGGAAATACAAAAATAATAAGTGATTTTCCAAGTTAAAACTGTCACACCGAAACCACCTGTGAGGTTGTAAAGCTGAGCGTACAACATGCCAATTTGCATATTTTTAAATTATTGATGTAAATTAATATAACATATAATTCAATTTACCCTGATCCGATCGTAATTAAGTTTCTATTGGGTCTAAAATTAATTTATGTTTAATTAATTTATTACTTAAAGATCATAATCAATAGTTAGTTTACAACAAATCCATATTATCTAGCAATTTGTGCAACTGGATAGATTTTATATACTATATGTGGAATTCGATAGTTATTATTTAAGTTTGGGTGCAATTAGACCTTACATATATATTTTGTATGCAATTATATAGATAACCTAAATATAAGTTGGTCAGTTGTTATATCGAAATTATGAGATAGAAATAGATTGTCCACTCAAAAAAAGTTCATAATAAAAATAAACTATAATTAAGTCAGCAAACATGCAAAAACTTCATAATAAAAGTGAATAAATAAAATTCAAAAAAAAAATATTCGGTATCTTAATGTAATCAAAAGGCATGCAAAAATAGGAAAAAGACAAAAAAAAAGAAAAAATAACAAAAGTTACTCAAATTCAGCTGGTTGAATTCTTACCAGTTAGGCATGTGTTGCGTTTTTAGTGTGACGTTTTAAATATTTGATGTAAACTTGTTTATTTGATATCTGGCTTGGAGGTTGAAGTGAAAGGTGTGACATGCTGTGCAAATGGTTTGCGACTTTGCACCAAAGCTCGTCAGCCTTATGTTCTTGACCGTAATCAATAACCCATATGTGGAGATTCTATTGTCCGTATGTAAAACACCCACAAATTTTGTCATTTTAAATGTCACACTAACTTGTGGGTATTCGGCAATAACCAAATAAACCGAACCGATCAATCCGAAAAATTAATGAACCGAACCGGAATTGATTTGACCCAGCTAATCGATTGGCTAATTTTGCAATTGATTTCGGTTATCGGCTAATTCGGTTCGGTTTTCGGATTTATATCGGTTAAGGTAAACCGAACATTAAAACCTTAATTTCCAAATCTGTTTCTCTCATTTCTCTCATTCTCTCTCAACTCTCTCTCTCTCTCTCGTCTCTTTCTCTCTCGACACCGCATGTCGATTTCTTTAGACTTTCTCATCTCGCTTTTGTTAATTTCTTCGATCGTTCTTTTTATTTCTTCTCTCGTTCACGTAGCCCCAATCGTTAAGGTAATTTAATCGATCTATTCATTCTTCGTCGATTTTTCTTAAAAAAATTTGATTTCGATTTTCGGTTTTATGCTGTAATGTCAGTTTTTTCGTGAATAGAAATCGATTTTTATACTTATTCTTCTTATCATGAAGCATCAATTGATTCAATGCATCTTTTATTTGTTTCCGATTGATATCTAGGGTTTGGTTTAGGGATTAGGGTTTTTAAAGTTTGGGGATTTTCATTTATGTGGTTAATTGAAGTTTGAAAACGTATAATCTAAGGTTAATTTCATCATAGTTGTTTGGAATTGTGATTTTTTGGTTCATTTTAGGGTTTCGCCGATTAGGGTTTTTTAAAAAATTTGGGGGTTTTCATTTATGTGGTTAATTGAAGCTTGAACACGTCTAATCTATCATTAATCTCGTCGTAATTGTTTACAATCATGATTTATTGGTTCGTTTTAGGGTTTAGCCAATTTGGTTTTTTAAAATTTAAGGGTTTTCATACTTGTTCTGTTTTATGATTGTAAAACTTCTGTTTTCTGGTTTTAAGCATCTATTTTGTGCATTTTAACTATGTCGAATGATAATGATTTTGGTTTATCATTAGGTGTTCATTGTTCAGGCCGAAGAGGAATAACATGGACTTGTAATTTGTAATTTAAGACTGTCGTTTGCAGTTTGAGGATTTGTAATTTAAGAACTTGTTGTAGTTTACCTGTTTATGTGTTCAAGGTTTGTAATTTGTAATTTAAAGATTTGTAATCGGGTTTTCGGGTTATTGTTTTGTACTTCGGTTCTTTTAAACCGAATAACTTTTGATTTCGGTTCAATTTGGAATGTTTAAAATTGCATGTAACCGACCCGATTAAACCGCATACTAATTTGTAAAATTTGTAATACTAATTTGTAATATTTTCATAGTAATCAACAGCATACTAAAAAGAATTCTACAATTTGTAATATTTAAAATAAATAAAATCTATGGATTATAGTATTTAATTATAATTATAACTTGAAAAATGGAGAAATGTTGCTAAATTTGGGAGAAAAGCTGCCTAAAACGTCGGGTTGTTTCTGAGGTCAATGCCTAAACAGCTAAACTCGAAAGCAAATGAAAAAAAGGTATCGAACGAAAAAAAATTAAAATCAAAATTAAAAGAGAGAAAATTCAGAGAAATCGAACCCCCAAATATGGAATTCTGACAGAGTCGCTCATAGATTTGTATTTTTTTTTTTCTGTCATCTCCTCTTCCTTCTTTCTCTTTGTAAACCAACCGGAGTTACGATTCCCTTTCGTATCGTAACTCCCTCGAAACAATCAATCTGCTTCCGATCTCGATCCTGTTCATCCACTTGCTCGGAAAGTAATCATTGCGAGACTTTTTTTTTCTGCGAATTTTAGAAAAGGTAATTGCTTTACACATATCGATCCTTGAAAAAAATTGAATTTGAATATGCGGCAATGTAGATTGGTTGATTGATTTCATATTGAGATGTTGAAAATTTTTGTTTATAGGGAAAGGAAGAGATAGCAAATTTGATTGGTTCCGTTTGGGTGTTAGTGATTTTTATTTTTATAATTTAAATGAAGTGAAATTTTGAGGAGATTATGTGAGTTATGGTATCGGCAACTATTTTGCGGATGGTAGCACCATGTTGGAGGCGACCTTCTGTGAAGGGAGAACATTCAACTAAGAATAATATTAATGGACGATGTGATGGGCTTCTTTGGTATAAAGATTCTGGAAACCATGTTGCTGGAGAGTTCTCTATGTCTGTCATTCAAGCCAACAGTCTTCTCGAAGATCATAGCAAGCTTGAGTCAGGACCTGTTAGTATGTTTGATTCAGGTCCTCAAGCTACTTTTGTTGGTGTTTATGATGGTCATGGAGGTCCAGAAGCAGCCCGGTTCGTCAATAAACATCTCTTTGATAACATCAGGAGTATGTGTTTTGCCTTCTCCATCTCCTGTTATCTCTTGTTGTTTCTCTAGCTGAGTTAGATAAGTTGCTAACTTGGTGACACTTTCTGATTGCAGAGTTTACATCAGAGAATCATGGAATGTCCGCCTCTGTTATAACTAAAGCGTTTTTAGCTACAGAAGAAGACTTTCTTTCTCTTGTTCGGCGACAGTGGCAGATTAAACCACAAATTGCTTCTGTTGGGGCATGTTGTCTTGTAGGGATCATATGTAGTGGATTGTTGTATATTGCAAATGCGGGAGATTCTCGTGTTGTGCTAGGAAGACTGGAAAAAGCTTATAAAATTGTTAAGGCCGTTCAATTATCGTCGGAACACAATGCAAGTCTTGAATCTGTGAGAGAGGAGTTGCGCTTGTTGCATCCAAATGATCCTCAGATTGTGGTCTTGAAACACAAAGTTTGGCGTGTCAAAGGTATTATACAGGTAAAAATTATCCCACACTCATTGCCTATTTGTTTCTCGCAAGTAGCTTGACTGTGGAAGATACAAACTAGCTTTATGCATTTATGTCTTTTACAAGCAAAAGAAGAGATCTACAATATTCTCGCTTTAAGAAGATAAAGAGATTTCTTGCAAGATATAACCTTTAACTTATAATTCTTATAGGTCTCGCGGTCGATTGGTGATGCCTACTTAAAGAAAGCAGAATTCAACCGGGAACCGTTGTTAGCAAAGTTCAGGGTCCCTGAGGTTTTCCATAATCCCATACTTAGAGCAGAGCCAACAATTACAGTACACAAAATTAATCCAGAAGATCAGTTTCTTATATTTGCATCAGACGGTTTGTGGGAACACTTAAGCAATCAGGAAGCTGTTGACATTGTGAACACATGCCCACGCAATGTAAGACTATCACTTGCTTATTCTTTCTCTCTTTCATTTTGTGTGTATACAGATAGAGTGAGAACATATGAATGCAGGGAATAGCAAGGAAGCTAATAAAAACAGCTCTAAGAGAAGCAGCAAAGAAAAGAGAGATGAGATATTCAGATCTAAAAAAGATCGATAGAGGAGTGAGGAGGCATTTTCATGATGATATAACTGTTATAGTTGTGTTCCTCGATTCACAACTCATCAGTCGTAGTGTCTCACGTCGACCTCTCCTCTCCATCTCAGGCGGTGGTGACTTGGCTGGACCTTCAACTTGAATCACTCTCACAACAAATCTATATATTTTTTATATATACATATATTCACTATATATAAACGCATTGCATTAACGCAATTCAACTTCCTTCTTTTGTTTTTTTTTCTCTATATGAAAAAAATTCCTTTTAACTCTGTTTTTTTATTCATTCCAAAAAAATTGAAGAGTTGAAAACCAATGTATAGGTCTTTTGGCAAACTGAGTTTATTATGGATAATATAAAGAGATATCACTTGTTGGAATTGTTTCTACTACTCAGTACTGACTGCATCATCTTCATCTCTACCACGGTTGCTTACTTTTTTTTTTGTCAAACAACATTTAATTTATTAAACAAATTTAGGTGGATCTAGCCTAACAATTAAAGCATGCCGGACTATTTCACGATTAAACTCTCGTGAAACATATACAAACATAATGGAAAAAAAACAAATAGAAGATTGGCTATATCCTGGGACAGACCATAGATCTCTGATAGAGTCACGCATTTGTTGGTACCACTGATGATAGATAGAGAATCCGATCGGATCTCGAGTTGTTGTATACCACGTGAAGACACATACCTCAAGGCTCCTCTGATTGCTAAAGCCTCGGCCATCACATCAGTGGTGATCCTACGAATTGGTCAGCTTTTGATCTGGTGAATGACAACATTGTTGCTTACTCTATGTTGTCATTTTATTATATCAACGTGAACATTAGTAAATGTGCAAATAGGGACCGAGACTGTAACAAATTCGTCTTTTATAACAAAGACAAACATCATTGCTTTTCAAGGCCTAAGAATTCAAATTATCTTGTTAGTCACAAATAACTCCAAAACATGATTATAAACAGTTCTAAGTTATAAAAATTCATCTGAGCTATAGTTCCAAAACTGAACGACAATAATGATCAAAAGATCCTGAAAAAAATCACTCCCATATTTAAATCCAAATTAAACTATAGGGAAACATTTTTTAATAATTGGATCGATAATTTTCAATTCATACTCTAAACTCTATATCATAACTTAATCGAATTTCCACATAAACATGATATTTACCTACTTGACCCAAAACAATTTTCTAATTATCAAGCATTTGTAACCATATTTTCACATGCATTTATTCGAAAATGAATTGATATGGTAATATACGACAACTACAACAGTAACACTTTACAAATGGTCACATACTACGGTTGTGATTGAGTTTAAATTTTGGTGTTGAGCTGTGAAATGGCAAATTATTACTAATAAAGAACAAAAGACAGCTCCAATAAAACGGATCTTGACCACCTGACCATGTGATGGGCGTTGAATCATGTCCTAACCAAGACAACTCTAATTACGACATTCAGGTCATTAATGCTGTAAAAGCCTAATAATTTTGCTCATTGTTATTATTTTCTCACAAAGGTTATATATACTTCATTATTCTATAAAATATGTTACATGTATGCTATAGTAGAAACTTGTAAGATCAAATGCCAAGGAACTGGGGAAGGTAGATTTGGCAGAAGAAATTATGAAAAAGATAAAAAGGAAAAAGATCAGATTTTGGACAGAGGAGATCAGATGCTTAATTAAATGCTTGTGTAGGACCACATGAGTCACATGTAAAAGTATTGAAGGAGGACCAACCACATTTTGTTTTATTTAATGCTGTCTCTAATTATTGGTAAATTACAAACACCATAAGTCGTATACTAAAAGCTTATATTGATGTGAGGTTTTGGAATTCTAGTAAAAGAGATTTCATAATGATTGCTCTAATATGACAAAAGAGCTTAGAAATTATTATCATCGTCCATAATTCCTGCACTAATTGTCCATTTAAATGATTGGTATATATATTTTGGTTTAGGATTTAGGCTTATGTTTTTTTTGTCAACAATAAGATCGACCAAGATCGATTCATAACCAATCCCCAAACTCTTAAATTTTTAAAAATCAATTCATAATTGATCCTCAAACTCCTAAATCTTTAACAATACCACGTGGATTACATGTAATCGAATCCGGGTAAAAAATCAAACACTTAACCAAAGATCCTTCCCATACACATGTTTATATGGTAAGTGTAATTATATTTTCATGTAAGTTTGTCATACTTACATTAAAGAAAATCAACCGTTGAAATAAATGAATATGATCATCACGGATCATGGTTGGAAGCTAGATCCATCCGAATAATAAATCAGATAACATTATAAATGTAAAAGAATCTGACACACACATGATCCTTCTCGTTGATACAATAAACTAAAGGTAAAAGAATAAATTCATAAGATAATAAACAGAATTAATCCAAAAATAAAAATGATAATAAATCAAAACAATAGTAGAAACTAGAAAGATGCACATGGCCATTATGCCATGCACATGCAATGTCGCTCCTTCTTTTGCATCTTTACGTTTTCTATATAATCCAAAGACTCTCACAAGTCTGCTTCCTCTTCACTGTCAAAATATATATTTCAAATATGAGAAACTTGTTGGCTTCGCCGTTTACTTCATTACTCCTCGTCGTTTTCGTCTCCGCCATCTCCACCGTCCGATGTTGCTCTCCTAAAGATCAGACGGCTCTCAATGCTTTCAAGTCGTCACTAAGTGAACCAAACCTCGGCATCTTCAACACTTGGACTGAAAACACTGATTGTTGTAAGCAATGGTATGGTATTAGCTGCGATCCTGATTCAGGTCGTGTTACCGATATTTCTCTACGCGGCGAATCTGAAGACGCCATTTTCCAAAAGGCTGGTCGGTCTGGTCATATGTCCGGTTCGATTGACCCGGCGGTTTGTGATTTAACCGCACTTACTTCTCTCGTCCTCGCTGACTGGAAAGGAATCACCGGAGAGATTCCTCCGTGCGTAACTTCCTTGGCTTCGCTTCGTATCCTTGATCTCGCCGGAAACAGAATCACCGGAGAGATTCCCACGGATATCGGAAAACTCTCTAAACTTACTGTTTTAAACCTCGCGGAGAATCAAATGTCCGGTGAGATTCCGGCGTCGTTGACGTCACTCGTCGGGTTGAAGCATCTTGAGTTGACGGAAAACGGAATCACCGGTGTGATTCCGGCGGATTTCGGATCGTTGAAGATGTTGAGCAGAGCGTTACTCGGTCGTAACGAACTAACCGGGTCAATCCCAGAGTCAATGTCGGGTATGAAACGGTTAGCGGATCTGGATCTATCCAGTAACCATATCGAAGGTCCGATACCAGAATGGATAGGTAACATGCAGGTACTATCTCTTTTAAATCTCGATTGCAACTCGTTGACCGGTCCAATCCCCGGTTCATTGCTTAGCAATTCCGGTTTTGGTGTTATGAATTTAAGCCGGAATTCGTTAGAAGGACCCATACCCGACGTTTTCGGGTCTAGAACCTATTTCGCGTCGCTTGATTTGTCTCACAATACTTTATCGGGTCGGATCCCGGATTCGTTAACGTCAGCTAAGTTTGTGGGTCATCTCGATATTAGCCATAACAAGCTTTGTGGGCGTATTCCAACTGGTTCTCCTTTTGATCACCTTGAAGCTACGTCGTTCAGTGACAATGAATGTCTCTGCGGTGGTCCTTTGATGAAGACATGTTAACCCTTAAAAGCAAGCGCATTGTTCCGGTTTACCTGAACCGGGGCATCAGTTTCCTATATGCCTCTTGTTCGCTGTATGGAATTTTTTTTTTTTTTTTTTAATAACATTTTTCTGTTATATATATATATACACTTCTTTCAAATTTTAAGTTCTACAGAAAATATGTTCTATTGGCATTGAATATCGAATTTGGTGGCAAACGTATTAAAAGTAATGTTATTTTAGATCTTAAATGTTTCATAGTGCAAACCCTAAATCATATCATGTAGGATTACATAATTTTTAAGCCAAGTTTGGACCTTATATTTGTTTATATTCATCTTCATTTCCAATATGTGATACCATAACAAAACTAATAATTGTATGACATTTGGATCATGTTAAAACCAGCTGAATAGTAAAATTCAACTGAGTTTACAAAGCAAAACAACACAAAACAGCAAACTATTTCTTAATCTTGTCAGTGCTGTCTTTTTTCGTTTATTTTTCCTTTTCAAAATGATTGAAAATGATGAAGACAGCTGTGAAAGAAGGAAATAATTGAACTTTGAAATTTAGAAATTCTTCTGTTTCGCAGTCACAGCTTCTCCATGCATATGACTTTTTTAAAAAGAAGTAAAAACAAAATCGAAAGAAATGAAACCAAACACTCGGAGGTTTATGCACACTTACTTCATATTTCAATCGGTAATCACCTCTCCTTTAGCCATCTTCTCCTTATGCCATTTACAGAATCCTTCCACCAATGCATCCTTCATCCATGCATGCCTGCAACTCTCTACCGCTTCTTCAATAGTCAGCCAAGTCCGTGTTCTCGTCTCCTGTTCTGGCCACGTCTCTAGCTCTTCTTTCACATACAACGCATACATTGCGGCTTTGCATAAACCTTCTGGACTGAACTCATCTTGGTGTGTTTTGCTTTTGAACTCATAATTGCCCAAAAAATCCTACAAAGTTGCCCTTTTCACACATTCAGAACCAGCTGCATAACAATGACAAAGGACTATGCAAAAAGGGTTTTACCATTAGAATCCCACGAACTCCTGCTTCTTCCACTGCTTCCCTCACTGCAGCCTCCCTAACTGTCTCATCATTCTCCCATCCTCCCTATATGAATCCATAGAATCAAATATGTTAGATTCGTTTCCAAACTAAGGATCGAGCAAGAAGAAACTGCTTTAGCTTTTTTACCTTGGGAAACAAAAGTCCAGGTCCACTAGATGAGCTGATCATCAAAACTTGAACCACTTTCCCAGATTCAGTATTACCACCTTCCTCAGAGTTTGTTATATACCTAAACGGAATACACCTATAAATGCCCCACATTGAACTTGTTAAGCAAAGGTTCATCATCGTCTCCAAAGACAAAGGGCAAATTTCGTGGTTCGTTGCAGCATGTCATTAACAAAGATCAGAAAAAATGAGTATTACAACTAAAAGCCTCTAGCTCAGCACTCTTATTACAATGTAAGCATGATTCTGTGGTAAAGAATCTTCGAATCGTGATTCAAACCAGGATACAAGTTGATGTGAATTCAAATTCGCAATTATAGGATAGAAACAGATAGAACAACACTCTTAAGATAAACAAACATGCCCAGTAAATCACGAAGCAGCATAATCCTATTTCATGCAGATCGCAAAAGAAATCAAATCAATTGCTCAAATACTGGGAAACGCAGTCACTCATGAACGAGATATGATCACATTACATACCAAAGCATGAACTCCAACGAAACAAATACAAACCCAATTAGAATAAAAAACGAACAAGGGTGGATCAGAAACAATACCCGGCTACGAGACGAGAGCCATGCTCGTAACGTTGCTGGAGCCGACCCGTACGCGCGACCAAATCACACATGACCGAAAATAAAAGAAGATATGTTTAGAGGAGATTCAATTTGTTGGCCATCAAGATGAAAAAACACCAAACTTCGAGACAATCCTCACGCCTCTTCTGGATACCCACAAATATGATTCTACCTCCACCATTGCTTGATTCCAACGGTCTAGAAGAAATTGCCCGATCGATTAGATCTGACGGCTGGGGTTAGATCTAGGGTTTGGGCGACTCCAGCTACTATGCTATTAAAGATCAAAGATAGAGAAACAAAAATGTATATTTTTTATTTTGGAAGAGAAGGTCAACAAAGAACAGATTTGGTATGAGAGATAAAAAAAAATGTGATAATTTTCTTTTATTCAGGCCATTGGGGAAGGAGCAAACTGTGAGCGTGAAGACCGGATCTGCACAGTCAGCAAGTCACGTGGATTATGGGACAACTTGTTGGGCCCATCTTTTACTTTCGATTTTTGGGCCCACTTTTTTGAAATGGATTCAAGGTTCTCAAAATATATGGTACTGAATGTAAAAAATATGAAAACAAGAGGGACCAGAATGCAAAACTAATGTCTTCGTTTTTAGATTTCACCATGGGATTCAAAAGGAAGAAGAGCTTTGACAGCTCATCAGTGTGATGTGAAGGACACGACGTAGCCAGCAACAGAACCAAATCGAAAAAAGTCTCTTTACTACTCGCAGCAAGAGTGGCACAACTCCGGCGAGATTTGATTCATGTCTTCCACCTATAGCCCCGGTCAAAGCCCTGGAAGCTCCCGGTTGCTGCAACTTGGCGTTGCTGGCTCAGCCTCGCGGCTTAGATCTTCTTCCTCTAAGAAGCCACCTGAGCCACTGCGCCGAGCCGTGGCGGACTGTCTCTCCTCCTCCCCTCCTCCGGCTAATTCTCACCATGGCGCGATCCCTTCCATGGCTCCGTCTGAAGCTCTCAGGAATCTTCGGGTGTGTTCCCTATGCTTGCTTTGGTTTCCTTAATGTGAAATGGGATGATCTCTCTTCGAGTTGTTGCTATTTTTCGCTTTTAATTTGAGGTGAATTGATCCTATTCTATGATTGTGTTAAGAGAGGAATGGAGTATCTAGGGATTTTGTTTCCGTTGATATATGTGCTAGTGTCGCAATTGATTTTTAGAGCTGGGAATGTTCTATTCTATTGTGGAACCAGTACTACTAGTCACCATGCTATATAACACGCCATTGTATTAGAGGCCCAATATGCATAAAGACTTGGGTAGAGTGATATGTGATGGATAATTCTGTTTTCATCTGAATAGGACCATTGGTAGTTGATTCGTAAATTTTATTCTGCGTCATACTGGAATTGCATGGCCTCACACAATGAATTGATGGTTATAGGATTATCTGTCAGCCTCCGCCACGACTGACCTGGCCTACAACATGCTGTTAGAGCATACTATAGCAGAGAGAGATCGCAGGTAATTGATTAGTAGCTCATATGTTAATCACCGTGTGGTGAAACTTTGACTGTCTTAATTCATATCTTGGAATGGAGACATGTATGGTGGATTGAGCCTGAGAATTCAACTAGATGAAAGTCTCAAATCTGGAAGGCCTGAACTGATGGACAAATATGAGTGTAGGGAACGAGCTTATTACTTTGTTTACTTATGATGCGGAAGCTGGGGCATTAATGCTGGAAGTGGGAGATTTTGACCAGAATATGGTAGATCTAGATGTGATTGTATTTATGTGGATGTTGTCATTGTAGCTTTATCTCAAAGGGAGATAAAGTATTAGAGGGATAGCTTTCTATAATTTCGTAGGAACATAAGTTTTTTAGTTTTGTAAGTTTATTCTATTACTCAAAGGTGCTTGTAGAATAAATGATAATCTGAATAGATGTCTTAGACAAATTTTGTGGGGAAGGACTCCTAAAAGATTGCGCGCAGATTAGGAAAAGTTCCTAAATAGATATATCACTGCTAAAGTATTAAGGACACATGGCTAGCTATTGTTGATGCAGATTCCAAGAATCTAAGTAAATCTCAAGTATCATGGATTCATGGTTTTAAGTATTGTTTGTTGCTAATGTTCAATCGATTTTCTGCAGTCCAGCTGTGGTTACGAGGTGTGTGGCACTACTGAAACGGTATCTCTTAAGGTAATTTTATCTGTTCGAAGGATGTAACTTCTTGTCTTTCATCTACTTCTTTGAACCACCATGTCCTCATTTATCTATGTCCCTAATCTCAACTTTCTTTCGATATCCATAATTTGTTCTCTGTTTATGGGGATTGTTGTGTTTAGTTAACTGTTTGGTAGATCAGTTGTATGTAAAGGGGACATACTGGTTGTTCATGTCTAGTGATTAAGTATACAATATTTTTTGCTATATTATGTGGTTTATCTGTAATATGTATACATATCTTCCAATGTTTTTCATGAAGTTTACTTCTAAATAATAATAATTTTTGGGTGTTCTACTCTACAGATATAAACCTGGTGATGAGACATTACTACAGGTCGATAAATTTTGCGTAAACCTGATTTCTGAATGCGATGCTAGCTTGAAGCAAAAATCATTGCCTGTTTTATCAGCACCAGCAGGTGCCTCTCCTTTGCCAGTTTCCAGTTTTGCTTCTGTGGCTCTGGTGAAGTCATTGCATTATGTGCGTTCCCTTGTGGCTGTACATAAACCAAGGAGATCCTTTCAACCTGCAGCATTTGCGGGAGCTACTCTTGCGTCAAGACAATTGTTGCCGTCTCTATCCTCTTTGTTGAGCAAATCATTCAATTCCCAACTAAGTCCTGCAAATGCTGTAGAATCTCCCCAGAAAAAAGACACTTCAAATCTGTCTGTTTCAAACTTATCAAATATACAAGAAATTAATGCCCTAGAAGACATTGAATACATATCGTCAGACTTACTGAATTGGCGTTGGGATGGGGAGTTCCAGTTATCATCAGCTTCTTGTGAAAGGTACATTGTACATGATATCTATTCTTACAAATGTTCAAACGCATTTTGGCTTCTTTTTCTAACTAGACACTCTCTGTTCAATTAATATCTTATGAATTCCTTCATTGCATTGCCATTGCTGAACAATTTCTCTGCATGGTTAGTGAACGCCCTGTTAATCTCCAAGACATGACCAAATGTAATATTCTGGAAGTTGGTGCTGCCGGTCTGCTTGTAGGAGATATGGAAGCTAAAATGAAGGGCCAGCACTGGAAATATTTTGGTACCGCAGAGACGCCTTACTTAGAACAACTGCTGCAGCCAGCTTCAGTCACGATGATAACAAACTCAGCCTCAGCTCGCTCCCACTTGAGAGCAATAACAGCTTCCAAACGCTCTAGAGCTGGTGCTCAGCAGATCTGGTATGTACTCCATTGTGTTTTTTTTGTGAAGGAATTTGCAAAGTGAGGGCTTAGGGATGTACTTATTTTTTATGCCTTGCAAGCTTTCACATGGCTCTCTTTCAAGCTGCCAAAAAAACCTGACTCCTTGATTTCAATAAGTGGTTATAATTCTTTCCTCTAGAACAGACGCTATCTGTTGATTCTTTAAGCAGTAAAAACATTATATGGACTCCACTTTTTATTAGGGGCATTTTCTGAAATGGTAGCGTTGCTGGCTGAGTTGATGAATAACAGCTTGTTCTTTTATTTCTTGGAAACCAGCATTTTGTTAGCAAAAACCCTCTACGTGATGGAAAAAAAGCTTATGACCCCCTTTCTGCATTGTTAAAGACTATTCTACCTTTGAAAGAATGGCAGTTCTGAAATGTTTCCAAAAAATCTCCTAAATGGGGCTATATACAATAGATAGAGGAGACGGCACCTTTGAACTATTGTACCTAATGAGGATGATGTCTTGGTCAAATTCTTATATCAAAGTGCAAAACTCTGTTTTGAAAGTTTTTGTGAGTACTTACCTTTGAGGATTTGCATAATCTGCAGGGATGATTCCACAGTAAACACATTTCGTCCACGGGCCAGGCCACTTTTTCAGTATCGTCATTACAGGTAGATAATGACATGTTTTTACTTTGGGTTTTTCTTTTTAACTTGATGTTACTCCTTTATTTTTTGCTGAGTCCACGATAACATTAATATAACAAAGTTTTGCGTGATGGTGTGTAATAAGCTTGCACTTTTGAACCCTTACCATAGTGCCTGATGCTAGCCTCTCTCAGGATCGCACTGGTGAGCATGCTGACAAAGAGCTGCAATTGAATAAAATTTAAACGATCCGTATAACTTATTTCTTTGTGACTTATGAGTGGTTTAAAAGTGGCTCTTCTCCTATTCTGTATATCCATGGCTGATCTCCCCTTGTTTGCATAAATGACTGTATCTGTTGTGAAGAAAGGGGTTGCATGGAAGCATCTTTCACATGCAAATTTTACCTTACGCCTTTGTCTCAACAAATCACTCTTGTTCCTTGCATGATTTTGCAGTGAACAACAACCACTGCGCCTAAACACTGCTGAGGTAGGTGAGGTAATCGCCGCTGTTTGTTCTGAGGCTGCATCCACTCCTTCAAATCAAATGACTGTATCACCCCAATTAACGAGCAAGACTGGGAAGCCATCGATGGATGTGGCTGTGAGCGTCCTAATAAAGCTTGTTATTGACATGTACGCTCCTTGTTTTATAATATGCTTTCTTATGTACCAAATTTCTAATCATCCTTGCCTTCCTTTTATTATTATTGACAAACTTATGGTACAATGCAAAACCTATTTTTTAGGTATGTCTTGGACGCTAGAATTGCTGCTCCTCTTACTCTGTCCATGCTTGAGGTGACTTTCGACACTCCAATGTATTATCATGATATTTAAATCTGCTTACCAACACTTCCTGCCATTAATAAAAATTCATTTACAGGAAATGCTATGCTCCACAAAAACAGCTTGTAGGATTCGTGTATTTGATTTAATTCTTAATTTAGGAGTCCATGCACAACTATTAGAGCCAATGATAAGTGATAATGCTACAACCATTGAGGAAGAATACGCTCAAGAAACATATGTGGACAACGAAAATAAGCTTCTTCTGCAAGGGACAAGAGCGAAAGACTTGCCTAAGATGTCAAGCACTTCTTCAGCAATTGAGAACTTTGAATCTTGGATATTGAAGATTTTATTTGAAATACTTCTTCTCCTAGTTCAGGTCTCTTACTTTTTTCATGCTTGTTTGCTTGACATCGAAACTAGACGTGTTTGGGATTATATATCTTCGAAATCCATTTCGTAGGTTGAGGAAAAGGAAGAATCCGTTTGGGCTTCTGCTCTCAGCTGCTTGCTCTATTTTATATGTGATAGAGGCAAAATACGGAGAAACCAGCTAAATGGTCTTGACATAAGGGTATGTTTGTCATCTGAGACTGAATAGTATCTTTGCCTTGTGCTTTGTGGAATACTCCTTTCATACCTTTCCTATTCTCATTTGGATCTGTCCGTTGTCTTTGTCTTTGGACTGCTGTAACTATGAATTTTGTATCCTGCTGCATGCTCCGATAAAGATGGTTCTCAAACTAAGTTTTACTTTCTAATGCTCCCATCACTTTCCTTGAATCAGGTTATTAAAGCTCTTCTGGGAACTAGCAAAAGAAATTCTTGGTCAGAAGTTGTTCATTCCAAGCTTATTTGTATAATGACGAATATGTTTTATCGATCTCCAGAACTAGATGGCTCTACCAAAACAATTTCAAGTGCTCCGAATTTTCTAATAGACCAGGTTGATCTGATTGGTGGTGTGGAATTCATTTTTTTTGAGGTACTGCGATAATCTGCTAGGCTGATTGATCTGTTTCAAAAGTCATCCAAATAGAAACTTCTAGCGCCAATAATTTTCTAGTAGATAAATGGATTTATTTGATTGATACAGTACTCTATGGCAACCACTAAAGAGGAAAGAAGAAATCTCTACTCAGTTTTATTTGACTGTGTCCTGCATCAAATTAATGAGACATACTCAGCTGCTGGTCTTTCTGAGTACACTGATGATGAGATTCAACCTTTGGCTGCTCTGTTTGCTCGTGCCGATGCACCTGAAGCTTTCTACTTTACTGTTAAGCTTGGTGTTGAAGGCATAGAAGAAATTTTGCGGAGATCAATTGCTGCAGCATTGTCTGGGTTCAGCAACAGCGAACGTCTTAACCAGGTAGGTTTTTTCTTGTTAGAATATGTTGCAAATTGTCTTCTGAGAATCTGACGAAGAATCTTCGATCATAGTGTTTGCCAATCAAAGCTCTTTCTAACTCTTTTTTTTAAAATCTTCTTGCAGCTTTTGACAGATATTATGGAAAAGTTTGACACAATAATAGGTTCCTTTACTCACTTGGACAAAGAGTTCCTGCATCTTAAACAAATAACCAAATCTTCCAAATTCATGGAAAGCATCCAAGAATTAAGAAACGATATAAGCATGTCAGTGAATCTAGCTTGGGCTACTTTGCACTCTCTTCTTCATTCAGAAAGGACCACATACCGTCAAAATGGATATATCTGGTTGGGAGATCTTCTGATTGCCGAAATTAGTAAAGAGAGTGGTGGAGGCATATGGCTGAGCATAAAAGAGCTGCAGCATAAGATTGCCCAATGTGGTGCCTCCGACTCTCTGGTTTCTTCTGATATACCTGTTTCCATTCATCTTCTATGTGGACTCTTGAAGTCAAAGAACAGTGTTATCAGATGGGGTTTCCTGTTCATTCTGGAGAAGCTTCTTATGCGCTCCAAGTTCCTACTAGATGAGCATGAGACACAACGATCAACTAGTGAAACTTCTAGTCAGGATCATAAAGACAAGCGACTAGAGAAAGCAAATGCTGTTATAGACATAATGAGCAATGCCTTAAGTTTGATGGCACAAATAAATGAAACTGACAGGATAAATATCTTAAAGGTACGTCTTCCTAGTTACCTTTTGTTTGCTCTTTTCATCTGTTTGTCAAATGTCCAACCAAAGTCCAGTCTATAGCTTGCTAATATTTTTGTAGTCAGTTACGTTATATTATTCAATTAAGTTGCATAGAAGTCAATTGCCACTCTCTTATTGGGATTCACGCAGATGAAGTTTAATTTCACTTGTGTCTTATCTTTGTTGTTTCCAAGCAGATGTGTGACATTCTTTTCTCGCAATTGTGCTTGAAAGTTTTGTCTACTGACGAGGATGCAGTCCCCAATTTAGCTGATAGAAATAGCAAATTTGAAACTTCTCATCGTAACAGCTATAAAGAAAGTATGGATGAAGCTGACACCAGGCCTCGGTACAACAATGTCTCTGTTTCAACGTGCGAGACTGCGTCAATGGCAGCAATGCTTCTTCGTGGACAGGCCATTGTCCCTATGCAGCTGGTTGCTCGTGTTCCAGCGGCTCTGTTCTATTGGCCATTGATTCAACTAGCAGGGGCAGCAACTGACAACATCGCGCTTGGTGTCGCTGTTGGAAGTAAAGGAAGAGGAAATATTCCAGGGGCAACCTCTGATATTCGAGCCACTCTGCTATTACTTCTGATTGGTAAATGCACTGCAGATGCAATTGCTTTTGAAGAAGTTGGCGGAGAGAGTTTCTTTAGGTGATGATTCATTGACTCTTTCATACGTCCAAAACCAAATGATTTATTGGTGAGACGTGTCTCATGGCATATACAAACTAATTTTTTTCTATGCAGGGAACTCCTGGATGATACTGACTCAAGGGTAGCTTATTACTCTTCGGCATTTCTTCTGAAGGCAAGAAGATATCTCAAATACACCATTGTTATTTTAAAAGTCATACATCGGAAGAAAAATAAGTTTCCAATTCTCTCTTGGCTCACCAGTTAAAGTTTGAATTATTTCAGAGGATGATGACGGAGAATCCAGAGAATTACCAAAACATGCTTCAGAAGCTTGTCTTTAAGGCTCAGCAGGTAATGTTATTGTAATTATTCAGTGTAGAGTCATAGAACCTCCAAACATCAATGAGCTTTTCCTTTGTTTTGTGCCATATGTAAAAGTAATCCGCACTAATAATACTATTGTTTTGTGCAGAGCAATAATGAGAAGCTGCTAGAGAATCCATACCTGCAAATGTGTGGTATACATCAACTATCAAACGAGCTTTAAACTCACAGCTTTGAACTGATGACTCTCATAAGTCTCCAGTTTCTTATCTATGGCTTCTGTAAGTGTCTCAGTTTCAGAAAATCGTAAAGAAATACTTTATGACCACCCTAATTATCCGCTTCCTACCGTGAAAAAGAAGAATAGAATTTAATGTACGTGAAAGGCAATTCATAGGTACTGGAATCGTAGCTGAAAGTAGCTGGGAAATCTGCAAGTGCATTTCAATACGGCTCGTGTGTGATACAGTTTGGTGAGTCTATCTGACTTTACTTTGGTTATCTTGCCTCTAATCATCAGAGGACTGTATGGTATCTCAGCTTTCCCGAGTTTTTGATTGAGATCTGAAGGTTGAAGAAAGATGTTGATAGTAAAGAGTTGGTTGAACAGATCAACAGAAATGTGATACATAACTCATCCGCCTTCTCGACTTTAAGGAACTTACAGAAACATTGAGCTTCTTCTGATTATTGCCGGCATGTCATTTTTTGGCCTAACAAACTGAAGCTTTTCTTATTATTCTCCGAGTGTCAAAACAAATCATGAACAGAAACTGCAGCTCCAAAAATTTTAATTTTTGTTGGAGCTCTGCTTTTGTACAGTCAGAATTCAGGAACAAAACCAATTAAGGGTTTCTGTTGTGTAGAGAAGTAGAGATATAGACTTTTAGCCTTGAGTGATTTTTCCTTCAAATGGTTATGTGAAAGTGTGAGCCTAACAATTTTGCTTCTGTAATCTAGAAGTTTCTTCTCGTTTTTGGCTTCCATTATCTCATCTGAGAGGACAACAAACATGAAATTTTTTCTTGCTAAGCTAGCTCTTTATTTTATTTTTTCATATTTTACATATCCAAATGAAAATCGTTAAGTATTATGGATCCACTCAAACAACGTGGTTTTAATTTCTAACTATAAATGTGAGCGAGAAGGCATTGAAAAAAAAAACTCAGGAAATAAATAGTAAACCACGTTAAGAAATGTTTTAATTAAAAATTGGCCAGACAATAAAGTAAAATAAAAAAGAAAACCCTTAAGACATCGAAATCCTGAGATCCAATAGCATTGTTTTGTTCTGTAAATAGCTTCTGGTCCCTGGAGATCTCATCCTTTTCCACCGAGCTCTCCTGATAGGACGGTAAAATCTTACGCTTCCCTTCTTGTAAGATCTGAACCAATAAGTGTGTTTGATTTTCTAATCTCATGACTCTTTGCGTCTGAGTATGAATTGTGTTTCTCGCGATAGAGTTGTTTCGGTGTAATGGTCCTTTTTGAATCCGTCTCTGTCAACGAGAGAGAAGTGCCTAATTTCTGGTTGTCGGTTTGTGTCACGTTTTAAGTTTTACATGCTTCGATTCTCAACTTCTTCTTCAATGTGATCCCATAGCGGAGTGGATATCGCGTTAGACTCCGAATCTAAAGGTCGTGGGTTCGATCCCCACTGGGATCATCCTTTTTTCTGTTTGCTGGTGGATAATTGTATTCAACAATCAATTTTGTTCTTCTATCAATGATCAAAGTGGAATTTTGGGTCTAGCTCTAGTTAAGTTTTGGTTGCTGTTTTTTGATTGCCTTTTAACACATTCTCTTTCTTAGATTTCTCTTTGCAATCAGTTAGTCTTTTCTGTGAACTTTTTGTGTTTGGTAAAATTTGAATATTTGTGGGAACAATCTGGTTGTGACCTAATGCGATACATTTTGATGAACTGGTTAGATAAATTGTTGTTGAAATGTGTGTGTTGTATTGATGCAGATGATTGATGATCGAGACTTGGGGTTTATAGCCAATTTTCTTGGCATATTCATCTTCGCATTGGTGATTGCTTATCATTACGTAACTGCTGATCCTAAATACGAAGCCACTTGAGTAGATGATGTAATGATGTAAGGCTTTTAGTTTAATATCTGTGGTAAACTGAGAGAACAATGTAGTTATTGAGATGAAAATGTTGTCCAGATACTCCTTTATCCATTTCCAATTTCCGATCTCGGCTTTGCGGGAGAATCAATCTTTATACGCACCTTAAAATCCCAGTAAATACAGCCAAATGGTTTAGGCTAAGTTACATACATGTAAACACTTAGCACAGTAGTTTATTACTACTACGATTCCTGAATTGAGCTTGTGAATATAAATTTATCTTGTTCCAACAACCACAGATTGTTATTTGTAGTAAGAACCGTGCTTGTCAGTGAATTTATGCCAACTAAATAATGGATGTTCAAAAGATATTGATTTCTGTTACAAACTCGTAAGAGAACAACGAACCAATAAGACTTGAACCAAGTGTATTTTACTAAACCGGAGACTAATGTGAGAGGGTAATTTTTTTATGGTATTTTACTAAACCGGAGATGCCAAATCTATAATGTTAATTTTTTGGTATGAACCGGTCAAAATGTTATGAAAGACCAAAAAATGATTTATATTATAGATTTAAATAGCATGCAATTTGTAATACTATTTAACTTAACAACGCATTATAATGATATACTTGAGCAAAATGTACTCGATTTCGGTTTAATTATTGTTCATCTATCTCATGTGTTTACTGGTAAGATCTTAATCATTCATTACATTTAAACCGGTTTACAAAAAAAAGTTAATTGGGTGACAAGACTATTCTTCAAACCGTCAGTTACTAATAAAGTTTTGACAAATGTTTAAAAGAGAAATCTGGAAGGAGCTAGAAGCGATTACCATACAAAAGGAAACACGAAAATTAAAGGGGGAAAACTAGATCCAACGGCTCATATTTCATCTGATGAACATTCTCGAACCTCTTTACCGACCGATCATTCACTCATATTTAAACACCTCCTTCCATCCCTTTACCTCATAGCCTAAACAGAGAAACCACTCAACAATTTACAAACAATTTTCCAAAGCTCACTTTCTTTCGTTTTTCGAATTTTTTTCTTTCCGGCGAAGAATTTTCTTGATCTCTAATGGCGGTTAAAGGCGAAGGTCCAGCTATTGGTATCGATCTCGGTACGACTTACTCCTGCGTTGGTGTTTGGCAACATGACCGTGTTGAAATCATCGCTAACGATCAAGGCAATCGTACTACTCCTTCTTACGTTGCTTTTACCGATAGCGAACGGCTCATCGGGGACGCCGCTAAGAATCAGGTCGCCATGAACCCTACCAACACCGTCTTTGGTAAGTTATCACTGCAATTTCTTAGTTCAGAATGTTGCTTTAGTTTTCGGACTTGTCTGCCCTCTGCATGTGATATCTCTTAGGATTCGCGTCTATATTTTGTAGATTAGTGTTTACGTTGGTATGGCTAGTTCCGTAGTCATGTAGTATGGCTTCGAATTGGATATTCAATCTCTGATGGTTTGTATTATTCGTGACGGTGGAGTGTGTAGATTTTGGTTTTGTGTTTCGTGAAGATGGAGTCTCTAGATAATTGTTGCGTGTTTCGTAACGGTGGAATCTATAGAGCTTGATTTTGTGTCTTGCTGTAAATTACGAGTTAGTAATTAACTTCTTGTGTGTTTTGCAGATGCTAAGCGTCTTATTGGAAGAAGATTCAGTGATCCGTCTGTCCAAGCGGATATGAGGCACTGGCCTTTCAAGGTCGTTTCCGGTCCGGCTGAGAAGCCAATGATCTTGGTTAACTACAAGGGAGAGGAGAAACAGTTTTCTGCGGAGGAAATCTCCTCGATGGTTCTCACAAAGATGCGGGAGATTGCCGAAGCTTACCTTGGCTCTGCGATTAAGAACGCTGTTGTTACCGTTCCTGCTTATTTCAACGATTCTCAACGTCAGGCGACGAAAGACGCTGGAGTCATCTCTGGTCTGAATGTGATGCGTATCATCAACGAGCCAACTGCCGCTGCGATTGCTTACGGTCTCGACAAAAAGGCGTCGAGTGTTGGCGAGAAGAATGTTTTGATCTTCGATTTGGGTGGTGGTACATTCGATGTGTCTTTGCTTACGATTGAGGAAGGTATCTTTGAAGTGAAGTCCACTGCTGGTGACACTCATCTCGGTGGTGAGGACTTTGACAACAGAATGGTTAATCACTTTGTTCAGGAATTCAAGAGAAAGCACAAGAAAGATATTACCGGGAACCCAAGGGCTCTGAGAAGGCTCAGGACAGCGTGTGAGCGGGCAAAGAGAACCCTCTCTTCAACCGCTCAGACAACAATTGAGATTGACTCTTTATATGAGGGTATTGACTTCTACACAACCATCACCCGTGCTAGATTCGAGGAGCTTAACATGGATCTCTTCAGGAAGTGTATGGAACCAGTGGAGAAGTGTTTGAGAGATGCTAAGATGGACAAGAACAGTGTCCATGACGTTGTCCTTGTTGGTGGCTCCACGAGGATTCCCAAAGTTCAGCAGCTTTTGCAAGACTTCTTCAACGGGAAGGAGCTCTGCAAAAGCATTAACCCAGATGAGGCTGTTGCTTATGGAGCTGCTGTGCAAGCTGCAATTTTGAGCGGTGAAGGGAATGAGAAAGTCCAGGACTTGTTACTCCTTGATGTCACTCCTCTATCCTTGGGTTTGGAAACTGCCGGTGGTGTTATGACTGTCTTGATTCCGAGGAACACCACAATTCCAACCAAGAAGGAACAAATATTCTCGACTTACTCAGACAACCAGCCCGGTGTATTGATTCAGGTCTACGAAGGAGAGCGAGCAAGAACAAAGGACAACAATCTCTTGGGGAAGTTCGAGCTCAGCGGCATTCCTCCTGCACCACGAGGTGTCCCACAGATCACCGTTTGTTTTGACATTGATGCCAACGGAATTCTGAATGTGTCTGCCGAGGATAAGACGACTGGACAGAAGAACAAGATCACAATCACGAACGACAAGGGAAGGCTATCGAAGGAAGAGATTGAGAAGATGGTGCAAGAAGCAGAGAAGTACAAAGCCGAGGATGAAGAACACAAGAAGAAGGTTGACGCAAAAAACGCACTCGAGAACTACGCATATAACATGAGGAACACGATCAAGGATGAGAAGATTGCATCTAAACTCGAAGCAGCTGACAAGAAGAAAATTGAGGATGCAATCGATCAAGCCATTGAGTGGTTGGATGGGAATCAGCTGGCGGAGGCAGATGAGTTTGAGGATAAGATGAAAGAGCTCGAGTCCATTTGCAACCCAATCATTGCAAGGATGTACCAGGGTGCTGGGCCTGATATGGGCGGTGCAGGAGGAATGAACGATGATGCGCCTACTGGTGGTAGCGGTGGTGCTGGCCCTAAGATTGAAGAAGTCGATTAAGTGTTTTTGTGTTCTCTTGTTGGTCACTGCTTTAATTTCCCAGTTACTTGCTTGTTTAGTTCAGCTGCCTATGTGTTAATCTGGACCCTGTTGTGATCAATTCGCTGCTTTGAGATTTTTGTTGTTTGCAAACGAGTCCCGACCAATGAGTTTTTGGGTTTTGTTCATGATAAGATGTGAATTGACAAAAATTGATCTTCAAAATACTAAGTTAAGCATGAATCATGACTTTTTAGTGGTTAATCTATCTTCTTTATCGAGGACACAAAAATCAAGGAATATAACATTTAGAAGCGGTAGTTTAAATTGTTTTTATATACAAAGTGCTTTTGAAGATGAAACTTTGTTTTTAAAGCATTTCGGTGGGATTATTAAGACATGCAAAAACCTGTAAAATCTATATACAAGTGATTTGAATTTACTAATCGAACTATTCTAGTTGAACCTTTGTCCCGTCGCATTAATCGACCTAAAAAAGTCGTACAAAGAAATAACTAATTGGTTAAACGACTCAACGCAATGGGGGCAAATCTGATTAAATATGAATAATCCAATGAGACATGAACCAATAAAATCGTTTAACAAGTTATTCACTACAATCTCACTCTAGCACAAACGGACGAAGACAGACGCGAACCTCATGCTCCTCCGGTCCCATTCGGTGTTTAGGCACTAAAACCTCTAGCGTTGTTCCAGTTTCGTCCCGGTAGGCTTCAAGCTTGGCGTCATCTGGAATCCGATTTGGCAGGGAAACTTCGCGTACGAATTCGCCTGGTGGGCAATGCTCAGGTGTCGGATCTGTTAGCTTAAATGTCCTATCATGTCTCTTGATGAATGGCTCACATGCTGTACTTACACATGATATCTTCACTATTCCATGTGTTGGTGTATTCCTCCATGTCACTTTTACCCTTCCTGGATCAACTAATGGCAAGCTCACAACTATCAAGAAGCCTTTGTCGTCTTCATATATCGTTTTTGCTGCGGTGACTGGCCCGTACACATTCTTCATAACCCCGCTGAACTCATTTGACCAAGGCAGCTCTGTGGCATGTATTTTCGTGTCCAGAGATTTCTCACTTGAGCTAGAGTCATCGCAGTTTCCTAGAGCGAGACAATCTCTTTTGCGTTTATTGTTACAAGCAGGTTGGCCTTCCACTGTATCAACTGCATGGTCTAGTGAGTGAGTAGACAGGTTTAGACATGTACCATTCAGCTTTTTTAGGAGGGTGTGGCCGTTAGCTTTAGGCAGAGGAAGAGGTCGCTCAGCCTCAAATTCTGTATTTGGGAGATTCCTCCATGAACCGTAATCACTTGCTTCAGCTGGAATTGAAAAGTTCACATCTCGACCTGTGAGTTCTGTCCACTTCTTCTTTTCATCTTCGTTGAGTACAGAAAGGTTGGGTGACTGAACAACTTCGATTCCATGGAGGCACTGTGGGTTAGAAAGACCACGGTAATGTTTCCTCTGCATTCTATGAGAGCGAACAAAACCTTTGTCCACACTAAAAGGAAAAGGCCGCTCACCCTCGCGTGAGTGTCCATTCATATAACTCCGCAGCTGCATCTTGCCAAGGGCATTCTCAGGCTTTTCCTTGAACACCCACATGTACATATTCTCCATGTCATGCTGAACCAAGAAGGAGTCAAGCTGCAAGTCAGATTTATCATACCCGGACAAGCCATTGCTGTCCCTCATTAACTTACTTTTGGACTTCTCATCCAGAACAGGCTTAAAGTAGAAACTAAAGAAAAGCCATGCACCCCATGCACTATCAACACGCTTGTTGTACTTCTTAGCAACCTTGGGCACATGAACAATAGCCTCAGGCTCATATAGCTGAGGCCCAAGTCCAACGTCTAAGATGTCATGTTCGTTCCACAAAAGCAGAGATGGGCTTGCTTCAGATGAGAGTGGGAGATTGATATCAGGCGGTCCAGTTAGTATGAGCGACCGGTTTGTCTCCCTCTCTGACTCTTCGTGAGTAAAAGCACCTGAATCCATTGACAGAAGTGTTGACGGGTGATAGTTCTCCATAGACAGGGTTGTGATGAGAGTCTCACCCATATTTCTTCACAAAATTCATCTCACAGGGCTAAAAGCAACTCTCTATCGGACACAGTGGACGAATCAAAGCCCTTAAATGGCTAGAGACTATAACATTAATCGGCAAACCCATAGATACAAGTCAAGGATATCTTCATCTTACAGGATCTTGCAATTACCCCCTCCAAAGTTTTCAAAGAACCTTTCTATTAGCTCCAAAACACTGGCTTAAGAGGCACTGCAACACATCAAGAGCCACAATCCCATCTGAAAATCAATCCAGAAATCAAAGAATATGATTAAGTTCAACCTAATTTCAAAAAGCCCTTATCCGAAACCCTAAAACATACGGCGAAACAAACGTAAGTACATCCGTTTTTGGAAGAAACACACCAAACAAATCAGGAACACTTTTGTCTTAATTGAAAAAATAAAAACGAATATAGGATCTGTAACAAGGTCATCCAACAATCGTATCCAAAAATCTGATAACATCAATTTCGATTTATTATTTGAGAGATTCGAATAGATCAAACAGTGATTTTCCTCATTTGATTGCGAAATCAAGAGAGATTATTAAATTCAGATACAAACCAATACGATCATCGAAGTAAATAACAGATAAAGGAACGAGAAATCTAACCCCCAGAAAAGAAAAAAAAAAGAACAATAAAAAAATCTGATGGAAGAAGATATTTGTATCGGCGGAGAAGGAATAGAGTCGCTCCTGTCAAATTGATACTAGTTTTGGAGAGAAGCGAAAGAGAGATTTTCAAGACTCGCAATTTAAGACAGAGGACGCCGTTATTTAACGTCGTTATGTTGACGGAGCTGTGAGGATTTGCTGTTAGTCGTTAGTCAAATATGCGGTCCACTCGTTGTGGGGGCTGCTTCATGATTTCCTTAGTGAGAATTAGTAACAAAGTTAATGACCATAACTTCAAAGGTTAATGACTATTACTAGATGATATAGATGAAAGTTTGTTTTTTTTTTTGTTTGTCAGCAAAATTTTCATTACATCAAAGAAAAGAAGATAAAAAGATTGGCTTTGTTGAGAAAAAAAATTGTATACTGTTACAAAAGTCAGAAAAAGATATCACATTTTTCTTATTCAAACTATTATATAATTTATGTGGATTTCTATTTATATAAAGAGGAAGATATACATGGAGAAGCTACCCGATATTCACTACAAATGGTAATGTCAATGTTTTATTAGACGAGATTTAATCAAAATTAACATCTTCAAATAATCAAATGTTCAAAGGAAAAACCACATAAGAAGATATCAAAAGAGCTCTTTTCATGATAGATCCTGCAAAAACGTTGGGATCAGATGGCATGACGGTTCTTTTCTTCCAGAAATCATGGGAAGTAATTAATGAAGATGTCATAACATTACTCAATGATTTTTTTAATCTCGAGCACCTTTGAACAAGGTCTAAACAAGATAAATATTTGTTTTATCCCCAAGATTTCCAGGCCGACCAAAATGACGGAGTTTAGACCGATTAGCTTATGTAATGTCGGTTATAAAATTATTTCCAAAATTCTATGTCTTCGATTAAAGAGGGTTCTTCTAAAGCTTATTTATGAGACGCAATCGACCTTCGTGGCTGTAGACTCATCTCGGATAATATTCTGATAGCTCAAGAAATGTTTCATGCACTTCGTTCGAACAAAGTGGTTATAGGAAAATTCATTTCTATTAAAACAGATATGAGTAAAGCATATAACAGAGTCGAGTGGAACTTTATTGGCAATTTACTCTGAAAACGTGGTTTTTGCGATGAATGGATTCGATGTATTATGCATTGCATAACTTCTGTAGAATATTCAATTTTATTAAATGGTATACTTGGCGGGAAAATAATTCCGCAACGTAGTTTAAGACAAGGTGACCCTTTGTCTCCATATATAATCTTATGTACGAAAGTTCTTATTTCTAAGCTAAGACAAGCTGATTACCATTATTTCCATTGCAAAAGAGAGCCCAAACATTTCACATCTCCTTTTTATTGATGATTGTCTATTTTTTCAAAGCTAATAAAGAAGAAACTACTCAGATCTTGAGGATCCTAAAGGAGTATGAAACAGTATCGGGAAAACAAATTTTTTTTGACAAATCGTCAATCCAATTTGGTCACGCTTTACCAGATGTCGAGAAACTAGAAATTCATCAGATATTGGGAATTCACCAGGTTGGAGGAATGGGTTTAAGTTTAGGACTCTCGGAGAACATAAGTGCTAAAACAAGAGTTTTCGTCTTTGTTAGGGAGAAACTTCAGAAGAGGATCAACAATTGGTCCTTAATTTTTTTTGTTAAAAGCCGGTAAAGAAGTTTTAATTAAATTTGTCCTTACAACTCTACCGACGTATGTTATGTTATAGATTACCTAAAACTATAATAATGAACTTGAATTCAGCCATTTCAAATTCCTGGTGGTCAAACCCATAAATTTCCAAAGGAATCCATTGGAAGAAATGGAAGAAATTATGTAAACTCAAATTCGAAGGAGGTTTGGGATTTCGGGCTTTAGAGGAATTCAATTCAGCTTTCTTGGCTAAACAATTATGGCGTTTATTGGACTTTCCTGGATCCTTATTTGCAACAGTTATGAAGGGGAGATACTATAAAAATCAATGTCTGTTGACGGCTAAGACAAATTCTAATCCGTTATATGGCTGACAGAGTATTTCCTCAGCTAGATCATTGGTTAATAAAGGGATTATTAGGAAGATTGGTGATGGGAGAACGACCTTGGTGTGGCAAGACCCATGGATTCCAGATGTGACACATCGTCCAGTAACTGGTGTAGGCCCGATGTTGTATTCAGATCTAATTGTTGACCACTTTATTGAACCCCAATCTAGGACATGGCTCAAGGCTATATTAAGACAGTACTTTCGTACTTACTGATGTCTAACTTATCATGGGAATTGCTATTCCACGAAGAAAGAGATCAAATTATTGGGGTTGGCATTTTACTAAAGTCGATCGCTATACAGTAAAATCTGGGTACAAAATCGAGGAAACAAAATTATTATTAGATGTGAGTCATTTTGGTCCAAATTTTAAAGCAGTTCAAGCAAAAATTTGGAATATGAAAGGCCTTAATAGGATAAAATATTTTATATGACAAACACTATCAGAGTGTACCGATGTTAAGCAGAATCTAAACCAACTAAGTATTAAGTGTGACACTCAATGCTCTCAATGTGGTGCTGATGCAGATACAATTAATCATGTCTTATTTGAATGCCCACCAACAACTCAAACCTGGGCACTCTCATGTATATCCTTTGTGGTTGATATGTCCCATGAAATTCAGTTTGGTATAATCTTGACTACTTGATATAAGAATAGATCAGCAGCTTGAACCGAAGCAAGGAGAGCTTGAAGAATTTGGACTAGAGGAGCTACAACAAGCTATGGAAGTACCAAGTGGACCAATGACAAGAGCAAAAGCACACAAACTTCAACAATCCGTTGGCACAATGCTCAATCAGGCTGAAAGCAACCTTAGCTCTATAGCTAATCCAACTACATTGGTTGTGATTCAACCTAGTTAAGGGTTTCCTAAGGGAGGTGTATGTTCTTATACTCTTTTCTCTTGGTCTAGTTTTGTCCCAACTTGGATTTTCTAAACAAAGTTTTTAACGAGGTAAGTTGCATACACTCCATCATTACAACCCCTTAGGCAACAAGGTTTATTTGCAAAAGGAGGAGTTTTACTTAATGGATATGGGCTGAGGTTTGCTTCTTTTGGCTCATGGGCTTTTGTTTCTCCTTGTTAGACTTCTTTAAGACTGAAACCCTACTTAGTTTCCTATAAATGTACTCGAATCCTCCTTTGGTAATTCATCAAACATCTTTTATCAAAAATTTTCCCCTTTTATTTGATCTGTATGGTGTGTAATATCCATACAACTTGGAATTCATTCTCGTGTGTAATATCCTGAGTGCTTTCAAGCTGAAGATCAAGAGTCTCTCATCACTCTTGGTATTTCAATTCGATCCATTGTTCTTCACCAAATTTACCAAAAATCACGTCTCCATCTTCACACTCGTTCACTCTTACTCGATCGTCAGATTGAGCTCAAAATTGACCATTAGAAGCTTCAGCTTCTCAACTTTCCTCTATTTAAGTTTCATCGAATTCTGCGCACTCTTGTGACTGTACTCGACCTTTACATCCGAGTGACGCCTCTTGAGTTCCAGAGGCTTGTTCTTCACACTTTGAGGTTCTGGTTCGATTGATTTGTATTAGAAGTCTCAACAACCACTTGATGTTGCTCCTGGATTCTCTTCTCTCATAGTAGGAGTGTATTATATGGTATCATAGCCATATCAAGTTAAGTTGTGTCAAAAAAATTTTGTATTCTCATTGTTAGTAGCGAAAAACATCAGATCTGTTCTAAGCTCATTATCTGATTTGTTAAACTAATAAATCTAAGTCTAAGACTGTTAGATCTAAGTTGTTTTGCTCAGCTGATTGTTAAAACCATTCGACTTACATATAGATTGTTGGTATTCTCGATTTTTTGCTGAAGAATCTAAAGTTTCTTTTGGTATTTTAAGTGTAGTAAACCCTAGATATAGTTCTGTGTGGTGTTCTTAAGCTTTGGTTGGACTAGATTACTTGTGTGTTTGTTGGTTTCTTGCAGGAACATGACATGATACGAATAAGAAGCTAGTACAAGCAACAAACTGTTAGTAGAAGCTCTAACAACCACTATGGCCAAGATGATGAATGAGAGGCTTGAAGCTATCATGAGAAAACAGACTCCATCTGAGAGTGAAAAAGCTCATGTTAACCCCCAGAGTCGTTGATGATCTAAATGGAGACTACTAGTCATCATTTCGTTCAAGCCAAAGAAGGCTCGAATGTGTTCGTGAAGAAAGACCAACTCCTAGGGATAATATAGCTGGGTAAAGATTCGAATCCATTCTTTCCATGATACTAATGACCCAGACGCCTATTTGGATTGGGAAAAGAAGAATTGGGTTTGCCTTTAACTGCCAAGAATACACTAAAGAGAACCGAGTTAAAATAGCAACCACAAAGTTTCATGACTATGCTCTCAGCTGGTGGGATCAATTAGTCACTACGAGAAGGCGTGTTGGTGATTTTCCAATTGATACTTGGTCTCAAATGAAGGTACTCATGAGGAAAAGATTTGTGCTAAGTCATTACCATAGAGAACTACACTTGAAACTGAGAAATTTGGTGCAAGGATCCAAATATGTGGAAGATTACTACAAGGAAATGGAGAATTTGATGGTTAGAGCTGACATTCAAGAAGATAATGAAGCCACTATGTCCAGATTCATGGGAGGTCTTAACTCAAACATCATAGACATATTGGAAGTACATCGTTATGTGGAGTTAGAGGAGTTGTTTCACCAGGCTGTTATGTTTGAAAAATAACTCAAAAGGAAAGGCACTTGGTCAGGTTTTGGAGCCAACAGATCGAGTTACACAAAAGACTCAAGAATTGGTTCTCAAAAGGATTTCAAGTAGTGTTAAGGTTGAGGATAAATTTTCTATTTTGAAAGAGTCCAAATCAAGTGGTTCCAAGGAGTCTAAAGAACCAGCTAAGTCCGATCTCAGAGCTAGAGATGTCAAATGTTTTAAATGTCACAGATTAGGACATTATGCAAGTGATTGTCCCAACAACAGAGTCATGGTTCTTAAGGATAATAGAGAGTTCGAATCTGAGGAGGAGAAACTTGATGAGCCATCAGATGCTAGGTTGAAAATTCACCAAAGGGTCTTCTTCTTGTGACAATGAGAGCTTTGAGTGTAATCACCATGTTCAAAGTGTTGCAATTAATCCGTGATTAATCTGTTGGGTACAGTAAAAGATTGATCTTGTTTGTTCTGGATCTTCTTCCATTACTTTGCCTCTTGGATAGTCTTGTTGACTAGAAGTAGTA